>JBAMIG010000015.1:14041786-14087550 GCA_037177335.1 Kiunga ballochi
GTGTCAGTGTTATCAGGGGAAAATAAGGAAATGTACCTTAGCTAAAATAACATTGCATAAAGAGAAAATCCCCTTCACACGGAAAACTACTTCTGATATAAAAACAATCCACCTGTTTTGCAGACAAATCAAAAGAAAACAACAAAAACTTCCTTTTGCTGCAGAAATGTAAAATTTTTTGGGGAGGGAATGGCACAATCCATTTATCATGCAAACATTAGCCCACCATGAAACATGGTGGAAGAAGTTTCATGGTGTGAAATGTGTCACCTTAAGGTATTGATAGAACATTATACTAGACCATGACATGAAGCATAGAGCTCTGACACACCAAGCTGATAATAGATGTTAGTAATTTCTGCCGCATAGATGTAGGTGCATATTACTTTAACCAGAACTATGTTAGATGTTTAAATAAGCACTACGTTGACCTGGAAATTTAAAAAGAAAGCTTTAATTTTCTTGTATTTAATCACTGCTGTCTTTTCAATGACACACAATCCACTGCTCTATAAGGCTATGCTTTTTTGAGTAACCATAGACCCAAGGTAATTGACAGATAGATGTAGACTTTGTGGTGTGTCAAGTGCTAAATTTTGTCCAGACAACAATTGGTGACTCAGCAGGGGAACCTCTTGTTGCTGGTTTTGATGCAGGCTTGATAGATGAAAACCTCTAGGAGAGGCTTCTTCCACAGCTTCCTGGTAGTTGTAGGAAGAGGTACTTTAAGGAAAATAGGTTGGGAACCACCGTCCTGTTCTGCACATATGTATTTTACCTTACTGTAGAAGAAAATCCAACTACTTATTGAGAAAATACAGTTAAAATCTTGGTAACTCTGGAACATTTAAACATTTTTCAAAAAGTTTTGACAACCTCTTTACTTGAGACTGAAGAGCTGTGACATCATTACACAAACTTGTCTTGACTGACTAAAAGTTGACTGACAATTAAATTTTTAATAAAAAAATAGTACATCACATTTTAGCAAATATTCTAAAATAATATTTTAAACTGATTAATCTGAACTTCACCTTGTTAAAAATATCAAATCAATTCATTTTATAGAAATATTTCTTGCATGAGCGTCACATAAAATTACAATCAGACAAAAACTATAGCTTCCACATATAATTTTCAGTTATCAGTAATAAAGAGTAGCACAGAGTTAAAAAGAAGATGCCAGTGGACACAAACTGTTAACTGTATTGCAAAACCAAAGCACCTTACTCACCTCTGCTACAGACAGTGTTTATCAGAAACAACTCAGCCCCTAATGACTAATTGATTAATTGTGCACTCTATTATTTTACTCCTGCACTCCAGTCAATCTGAGCAGGGCACGGCTGGAGTTAACAGTCTTATTGGAAGGACGCGTTCCTTGCAAAGGATAATAAGGGAAAATAGCGGAATTAATTGGGTTTGATTAAGAGAGCTTTTCAATGGGACACAGCTTTTTCGCATGACATAATTAGGGGTCAGTTAAAGGGGTGTAGAGGGGTAAGAGAGAGGGGATTTGGTTGTTGGCGCCAGTGCTTTGTGGGTGTGTCTGTCAGGGAAAGACACATAGACAGTGTGTGTGTGTCTGTGTTGTGTGTGTGGAGGGGGGTTATGCTTCCTCACACTTGTAGAACTATGCTGTGTGTCTGATGTGGTAAATTTCTATAGGCTCAGTCACCAGAAAACACACAGTGAAGTTCACAGGGGGCCCTCTGTGCGCTCAGCATGTGATTATTATCACTACAATTGCTGGCAATAAAGGCACAGTGCTTGGGCTTTTGTTAAAGCTACATGGTCATTAGCTGCGCTTTTCAGAGACAGCGTTATTATATAGAACAGGACGGTGGCAGAAAAATACATTCTGCATTATTTTTAGATGAGCAAAAAAAGATTAATTAGACATGTACACATATTCTGAGTATTGAGTATTACACCTGGATTAAATTTAACCTAGACATGAAGAGTGAATCTAAAAATACATGGAAATGTGATAAACCACAACTAGGCTTCATACTTGATTAGATTAGCAAATATTTCATCAGGAGACTTTCTTTCTTGTTTTTGCAGGATTTGCAACAAATTTGTTTAAATCTTCAATCCCACCAACAGTGATATTTATCTTTAACTTACTCCTTCAAGAATTTCCTTATAACCACATTAAAGTTTCCCTTCATTGGCTCAGTTAGTCAAGTATTACTCTTATTCGTTTTGTTTAGCCTGTTACACAACTAGAATAAAGGTTATACAGATTTTTTACACTAAAAGGGAAATTCACTTTGAAAAACAAGAGCTTTAAAACTTTTGTTTCTGGTTTTGGAACCACACACATGACCTAACAATGCCATCAACACCACCAACACACAGGAACATGGGTAAACACTTTATGGTTTAAGTAAACAATATATTCAATTAAGGTATTATTGCTCAAATCAAAGTAATATAAACACACACACACACACATATATATATATATATATATATATAAAGTCCCAATTTGTTTGCATCGCTCCCTGTACGTTTTAAAATTAATGCCTAATTTTCAATAATAAAAATATAAAGAGGAAGAAAATGTAAAGATTTATTGTACTGTTTAAAAGGATTGATTAATTAATCAATGTAATCTGTACATGTTACCAGGGTGCATGTGCAGTTATCTGGGACTTATTACATGTGAATGCTAACACAGTTCAGTTTAAATACCAGTAGGTGCAGATTAGAAAGCTGGTCTCGTGCGCCCTCTATGTTCGAAAGTTTGACATGACAATAAAACTAGCCACTCAGTTGAAAGACTTTCGTTGTTACCCATATGTTTATATGAAAATTGTTACGGTATTTTTTCAGCAGGGACTTTTTTTTTTTATTAGGAACATCTACCATTACCTTGTGTTTAAAGCAGTTTTTGTAGCAAATAATGATAACTTGTCACTGTCAAGCTTAGGACATTTCCGTATTTTGATTTGAGATGTGTACGTCACAAAAGTCCCACAATGCACTGTCATTTACACATCAGCTAAACCGAAAAACAAAACATAGCTTAAAAGCTCATAGTGAATAGTTTCTGTGTGTCCTGTAGATTTCTCTGTGCTCCGTGTTGATCCTGCTGTTTGTGTGCGTGTTCGTTGTAAGTATGTAGTTTGTTCAGTTATAAGTAGATTAGCTTTTAGCGTGTTAAGCTAACGTGAAGTCATCTATTTAAAGTAGCCTAAAGCAGCTAATATAACAAGAGTTAGCAGCAAGCAAGGCTCTGAAAATATTAATAACAGATTAGGACTATTTCAGCAACGCAGCTAACGTAAATGATCATAATTTCGGATTTGTTGTAATTTCTAGGATTAATACATTATTTTAAATTTATTATTTTATTTCAGAAACAGAAAAATATTATTAAAAGTGTGTGTCAGCATTGTCTTTAAAATGGTAACATTGTCTGTTTAGCTTTGGTTTTATACTTCATTTTATGAACAAAGAATAGTGCAAAATCATGTTAAAACACAAGCTTACATGAGTTTCTATTAAACTTTCCTGCCATTTTAAAGATACAACAACTTAATCTTTGACAGGGTGGCCACTATTTAATTAGGAAAGTTTAATTATGGGGTAGAAAATATAAAATTTACTGTAGTTTTTGTATATTTGACTGGTCTGGTGTCTCTCCCTGTGGCAGCAGGAGCACGGTCTGGGATGGATCCTGAATATGAACATCGGCTTCTCCGCCAAATCAACATTCAGAATGACAACCAGAGCCCTGTGGTGAGTTATACCATTACTTTCTGGGATCAAAAACCTAATGAACAACAACAACAGTTAAAGGTTTATTAAATGTTTGTTTTGTCATAGAGCCTGCAGAGTCGGACACCCACTTGTTCCCCGTTGTCCTCACCCAGTAAGCTGGGGGACAGATTCATTCCCACCAGAGCGGGAGCCAACTGGAGTATCAACTTTCATAGGATCAATGTATGAAACTTTGGTTTGTAAAATGTTAAGAAATGTGTCTCTATATTTTATATAATCTTTCACATGAGTATCATTGTATAAGTTTACACAACAAATAATTTAAGGCTCACAGAAAATGTAAAGTTATAATGACACGCATACAAAATATAAGAGAACAAAGTAAAAAAAATATATATATTTTAAGTAAGTTTCTTATTATAGCTTTTTTTCAGTTCTCACATGCAACTAACTCACACAGCTTCCCCATCTGATGATTAACAGAATTAAAACTGAATTATTCCTTACTGGAAATTTGTTGTGGACAACAGTAAAGCTTTGCTTCAACCATAGTAGATCATATATCACCACACAAAATGTCAAATGTTACTTATGTGGAGGACTGCGCTTTGATAAGCACATTAGATATTAGAGGTGAAACAAATTAGCAAGTTTTCAACAATTATAACGCATGTATCATATCATCTTACTAGGAAAACGAGAAATCGCCGAGTCAGAACAGAAAAACAAAAGATGCCTCTTCAGAAAGTGTCAAAGGTAAACAACTTAGGGAAATGTTATACTGCAAATTCTTCAACCAAATCGTGTACTTTCATGCACCATGCCCTGCCTCTTGATTCTAATGATACTGTTGCGTTTGCAGCAGATGGGCTTGCTTACTCTGCTTTACTGAAGAATGAGCTGCTGGGAGCTGAAATAGAAAAGATCCAGGACCCTCAGACAGAAGATAGACGTCTGCAGCCCTCAACACCTGAGAAGAGGAGCCTCTTCACTGTATGAGTGATTCATGACTCGTTTATCAAATTATTAAGGAAAGTTATGTGACGTTAGGACATGAAAAATATAAGTGGAATTTGTGAAAGATAAAAGAGAGCATTCCTCCATTGGCCGCCATAACACTCTTTCTTTAGTAATTCCGTGAATTTTGATGAGGAATATGTTTTCTGCAGTATTTGCTCAACAGTAAAAGATCGTCACCTGATAATGGCACAAACATCTCTCCATACTCCCTATCGCCTGTGAGCAATAAAAGGTAGAATATTATTGTAGTTGATTTATTCTGATGTATTTCAACCCTGAAAATAAATCATCTATAGATTGACATTATGGACATTAAAGAATAAAATAATTCTTGTGTTGCAGTCAGAAATTACTGCGCTCACCAAGAAAGCCAACTCGCAAGATATCCAAGATCCCCTTTAAGGTTTTAGATGCCCCAGAGCTGCAGGATGACTTTTATCTCAACCTGGTGGACTGGTCGTCCCTCAACGTGTTGAGCGTCGGACTTGGCACATGTGTTTACCTGTGGAGTGCCTGCACCAGTCAGGTATTGTAGAATATATATCTGTAAAGATGTGTGGCTATTTTTTCTTGCTTGGTGAGATTATGTGACTCACAAGCTCATTAATGTTCTTGTAAGGTGACAAGGCTTTGTGATTTGTCCGTGGAGGGAGACTCTGTCACATCAGTTGGATGGTCTGAAAGGGTAGGTCTGCATAGCTCACAGAAACCTGTTGTGATGGGTTTCCCTTTGAGTCAGTAAACAGAAGGTTATATTTATTCAGGGAAATCTTGTGGCTGTGGGAACTCATAAGGGTTATGTTCAAATCTGGGATTCTGGTGCTGGCAAAAAGCTTTTTGCTCTGGAAGGACACACAGCCAGAGTGGGTGAGAAGAAGTTTGCTTTGTATTTAAACATATGTACACTAACATTTCAAATATACCAAGATAAACATTAAGGTGTACACCGTTTGTAGGAGCATTGGCGTGGAATGCAGACCAGTTGTCCTCAGGAAGCCGTGATCGCATGATTCTTCAAAGAGACATTCGGACCCCCGCGCAGCAGTCAGAGAGACGACTGCAGGGACACAGACAGGAAGTGTGTGGACTGAAGTGGAGCACTGATCATCAGCTGCTTGCTTCTGGAGGCAACGACAACAAGGTTTTTCCCCCTTTCTATTACCCATCACTGTCTTTATTTTTTACACTCCTTTATGAAGGTGTGATTTTGTTTGTGCTCTCAGCTGCTAGTATGGAACCATTCAACCTTGAACCCAGCGCAGACTTACACAGATCACCTGGCTGCGGTAAAAGCCATCGCCTGGTCCCCTCATCAGCATGGCCTCCTTGCCTCTGGTGGCGGCACTGCTGATCGTTGCATTAGATTTTGGAATACCCTGACATCACAGCCACTGCAGTGTATGGATACTGGCTCTCAAGTCTGCAACTTGGCCTGGTCCAAGCATGCTAATGAACTGGTAAGGGTTTAAATTGTGTGCTACTGATATGGAGCCTATGAAGTTTTACATATGCATCATGACTACATTTACATGCAATTCCTCATAAGCTGTTCTGAAATGCATAAATGCTCATTTAATACAGTTTAGTATTGGAAGTAAATTGGTTCTTTTTTGCAGGTGAGTACCCATGGATACTCTCAGAACCAGATCTTGGTATGGAAATATCCAGCTCTCACTCAGGTGGCCAAGCTTACAGGGCATTCCTACAGAGTACTCTACCTGGTCAGTGTGTGACGTTATTGATAGTGTGACATATTTGCTGGAACAACAAGCAAATTCATAATTAAAGTTAGCTTTTTTTGAACCATTAGGCCATGTCTCCAGATGGTGAGGCGATAGTCACCGGAGCTGGGGACGAGACTCTGCGGTTCTGGAATGTATTTAGTAAAACACGGTCAACAAAGGTGATTCCTTTTTAAAAAAAGTAGCTGCTGACAATAGCTACACTCCTTCTTTTGTCTGCAAAAAATGGTAACTGAGACTTTGTCTTTTGTTGCAGGAATCTGTATCAGTTTTAAATCTCTTCACCCGGATACGGTAGATCTAGACAAATAAAAAGACTTTGATATATTTTGAACCTGAGGTCATCAATGGACATCTCATGGACACGGTGCTAAAGACATGCATTACAGTCTGAGGCAGGGTTGGGAAACTTCAGTCCTCGAGGGCTGCAGTCCTGCAAGTGTTAGGAAACACACTGCTGAAACACCATCCATCCATCCATTATCTACCGCCTTGTCCCTAACGGGGTCGCGGGAGGGGCTGGAGCCTATCCCAGCAGCCCTGCTGAAACACATCTGACTCAAATCAAAGGGTAATTAGCAAATATATGGAGGGTGTGATGTTAAGTGCTGCACAAGTCTGCTGATTAAGTCTGATGGGGATCAGGTGTGTTGCAGCAGAAAAAGTCCTAACACTTACAGGACTGCAACCTTCAAGGACTGGAGTTGGCCATCCCTGTTCTACAATTTCTAATGATTGTTTGGACAAATGTTCCATAATCATTTGCCTTAATTATAAATGTGTGCTTTTATTTTTTTAAACTTTTTTTTAAAAAAAATGTGTGGCTTGAGATGGTTTGTTTAGTTTTTTTAAATTAAAATCATACATTTGTTTGTGAAACTCTAATGTTTTCAGTGTAGACAGCATGTTAGTCTGCTTATTGTTATGTCTTTAGTTTTTGTTTATATCAATATTATTTATTGAATGCACTTGTTACACCTTTCAGAGATTTGATGTTAATTTGTTTATTGTGTTAAAAATGTCATAACTAAAATAGGAAGTACAAAAGTTGATGACTGACAACTAAGACACTGAGGTCAGTGGTGAGTGATAATTTTTAAAAAAAGGGGATCTTTGTCTGTGTTTAATGAGTGATGTTGAGCATTTAAACACAAATTATACTGATGATTTTTTGCAGTATCAAAATAAAAGATTAAGGAACAATAGACCAAATACCCAACATAACATGCATTGATTTTTTTTACTACATCTTTTGGACCTTTTCAAGTTTATTAATTAATATAATTCTATTTTAAATTTTAAAATATGGGGATGGTATACAAATAGTGGCAACCAAGGTTAGTTTGTTAGAAGTATGTAGAGCCAGTGCATTAGGAAAATGTAAAGAATATTCCTGCGTATATTTCTTTAATGTTTCAACCAGGGTTCAATAGCTATTAAAATTAAAGTTTGGATAATGCAGTGGGTTACACATTAAATTTTTCCAAATAACTCATCTGAATCAAAACTTGTTTGAACAGGGTTACATATATATTGGATAGGTATGTTTGTACTTTCTATTGAATTGTATATTTTCTATTTCAATTTTGAGTATATTTTTGAGTTTTCTTGTCTAACTATAACCTAAATCCTGACTTTAAAAATATAATCAAATGGAGGAATATCAATAAAAGCACATCCATTTTACTGTCTGTATCCATGACAACGCCGACCGCAAACAGTGGCGGCGCTGTCGCAACGGATATGCTGACCGGAAGTGTTTGTGCGAGCGGGAACTTGAAATAACGATTGTATTACATTTCTTCGTTTATTTAATTTCGTTTTAGTAACGCAGAGACGTTTATTTTCTGGTGGGGCAGAGGAGGTGCAGCGACCCAAACCCTCAAACGCAGTGCTAAATACCAGATAAACATACCAGCGGACATAGCACTCAATGTTGCTAGCTAGCTCGATTCAAGTTGTATGTCAACATGGCGGATAGAAGTCTTGTAAGAGATCTTAAACGCTGGGCAACAGATGAATTTCGTTTACCTCCAGACAGTTTGCCAAATGACAACTACTTTAAAACGTGAGTAAATTAAATGTTAGTTATTAACATGTTTAAAAAATGAAGTAATTATTTAATATATATCGGCGGTCTTGAACTAATTTTGAGTTTTCCAGGCTCTGTGTTGGATCTGGAAAATCAATATGGAAATACATAATCCAACACGTTTTTCAGCAAAGGTTAGATTTTTTTTGTCTGACTTAAAAAAAATCAGAATACTTTTGATTTTTTTTCTTCCTGAGTTTTAAGTTGTTTGCCTTAACATGAATAAATACTTATTTCATTTTAAACTTTCTTTACTTTAATAGGAACGTCAGGATCATGCGTGGAAATATTCAGTGGTATCTTTTTTAACGTGAACAAAAAATGTGAATGTCTTATTTTACAACAAAAAAACTTCTTTTACTTTTTAAACCAATTTAATCATGAGATAAATTGTATTTCCACTTGATACAACCAATTACTATGTTAAATATTTTGATCAGTCGATATGACAATCACAGCTAAGGCCAATGTCAGTTCTGTATTCATGCATTTTATGCCCTCTCATCATGTCAGAATCCTGCCACTACATTATAACACTTTTTCTTAAGCTTCACTGTAATACTTGCTGTGCAGTTGACTTTTATTGTTCTATAAATGTGCACTCATCTCCTTGACATTAAAATCTTCCAAGGTACAAAGTACTTCAAGACAAAGAGGTAGGTCAAAACTTATGTTTTTCAACACATTAATTATTCGCATTATATGATGGTGTCATTTTCAACTTGTTTGGTGTTGTTTTCACGTTAAGTTGAAGCAGGCTGAAGGCCAGTGTGAGACTGTGAAGCGAAGAGAGGTTTTGAAGAAGATGGAGCAGCTGAGAACTGAGATCAGTCATCTGGACTCTCAGATCAGTGGAACAGAGGAACAGCTGGCCAGCCAAGGTTTGACAATGCGGGTTAGCCGGGAAATTCAGTCTGCAAGAACAAAAGCTTATAGGTTAATGTACAGATAGCTGCATATTCATATATGTTTAAACATATGTGTAAAACAAGGTGTTAAACTGCTTGTTAAGTTTTAGTTTTAATGACTCGATGCAATTGTTTGACAGATGAGACAATGTCTCAATCTTATTGTTGCTGGGAGCTGTAATAAAAGATATATCCATGTTTATTTTTTCCTTTTTGTTATGATTACACAGAACAATCTAACAGTCATATATGGGCCCAAATGGAGGACAGCCAATGTAGAGAGCTGCTTCTGAAGGCCTTCAAACAACGCTGCCACTTGGGCCGAAAGGGGCTCTCTGATGATGTGCAGAAAATCAGTGACCACTGCCATGTGCTGGACCAGATAGCAAGGTATGAACAAGTCAATAAATTATCAGATGTATTCTACAAATCTCTCACACCAGTAATACATGTAATTAAGGGCTTTATAGTAATACATGCGTTTTTCCCCACCTCACTTATGTGAGAATTTATGACTACATTTTAGGGAAGCCGAGATTCAAGTGCTTTTTGACAATGAGCTGTCCAGCACAGATGATAACAACCTCAACTCTAAAGCAGCAGCAGAGGCACAAGTCCTGGTAAGAGTTGTCTGAATGTGCCATGACGATTACATAGCTGACGTGCTGTTAACAAAACAAACACAAGAATGGTGTGTGCCACTGCCAAAGATATAAAAACTGTTGTCAAAATAACCTGTAGCATCCAAATATATACTCTACCAGTCAGGTTTGGAAACATTTGCCCACTGGATTTAAGGAGAAAGTGTGTCCAAATGTTTAAATGCTACTATTTATCTAATATATTTTCTTTGTTATTGTTTTGCAGCGTGAGCTTAGAGAACTGTGTGAAGACAGAGTCCACTTCTTCCAGTCTTTACAAGAGAGCGAACTGAAAACACAAAACTCTGCAGCCAAACAGTAAGAAAGGACTGTAATGCTTACTGTGACAGTATTTTATTTTGTTCATTAGTTCCTTCTTGAATCTGATTTTATATTTTCACACTGTGACTGGATTGTTTTTACTGCCTTTCAGCATGAGTTGTGAGCAGAGGACTGCTGTGTTTCAGTACTGGCTGAGTACAGCTGAGGTTTGAATGTTTTTTGAGAGATCTTTCTGTATCTGTGAAAATACTTTATTTAATTTTAAACTAACCCCTGCATTTGCCACATCATCAGAAAGTGTTGGGCAGTTATCCACCAAACCACGTCCTCTCAGCATTGCAGTATTTGGCTTCAAGGGAGCAGAAGGAATTAGAAGAAAAGCTAGCTGCTCTAGACGTGATGCAGGATGTGACGGCTCTGCGGTAAGTTAACCTCTTTAATAAATGATGCATTCTGCCTGACTCCTTTCCTTTTGAAAAAGTTAAGGTAACTATGAATATTTAGCCTTATCTTAGGGACGTTCTTATTTTTTTTTAATGTTAGCGTAAGCAATCACAAAGTTCACATGTAGATACTCCTTGCAGGTTCAGATATGAGAGCAATCACCTACTGGATATCTCAACAGAGGATGATGATGTGTTGCCCCCTGTTAAGACCCTCTTGGAGGTGCAATCCTTTCTCTTGCTATCACTGCAAATTCTGCTATATTAGAGAAAAAAAAGTTTGTTTCTGGCATTTGTTATAGAAGCAGCTTATTTTGTGGAATTGTGTGTTTGTTGTTACAGACTGCTTGGGAAGAGGTCCAGCAGGGTTTGGTAGAATTGGCCCAGACTCGTTTCAGAGTCCAGCAGCTTAAAAACCAGTTGCAGATACGCAAGCAGGAGGCTGAGAAGGAGGTGTCTGGTGTTTCAGATGAGTCCCACAATGATTCCATCTTGGCACTGTACGTCTAATTCTGATGTGAATTCTCACTTTAAGCTTATCACTGAAAATAATTTGACCACCAAACTGTCAAAATTTCCCACAATGAGATCTGCAGTCTGAAGCATTTTCAATTAACTTAAGTGTTTTCTTTGTCTGTGATTTGCTTATTTTTAGTTTGCATAATTTTAGCAGTAAGCTACCGTTTTAAGCAAACTTTGAATTAACTGTGATTCATTTTAAATGCCTTTTGTCTGAATGGGAATTAGCTCAGCGCTTGAGATGGAACTGCAGTGTGTGATGCAAACAGCAGCCCGGGATTATATTAGAGAGAGCTGCATCCAGCTTGACCAACATGCCAGAAACCGTCAGGAAGCACTAAGACATTTACGCAGCCAGTGGCAGAGTATTTTGGACTTCAGAGACCTGGTGGTGAGAGCAAATGGATCACAGTTGCAAGTCTTGATCTGGGATAAAACAATTCTGTATTTATGAAGTGCTGCTGATCTGTGTAATAGCTGTTAATAGAAAATGTAATAAAATATTGTATTGGCATGGTTCAACAGGTTCTCAGACAGGAACAGATAAGAGGTCTGATTAAAGGAAACTCAACAGCCAAGACACAGCTGATTCATCTACATGGAGAGGTTTGAATATCTGTGTGTATGTGTGTGTGTGTGTGTGTAAGAAAAGGAAAAATAAATATGTCTATGTTTTTATGCTTTCCAGTTGCAGGATTTCATCGATGGCAAGCTTGTGCCTCAGTTTGAAGGTGTCATCACTGCAGCCAGTAGTTTAAGGAACTCCGTGTCAAAGGAGGTCCGACAGTTTGGAACAGTTTCACTTCTTTCTTTGGACTGCAGAGCTGTTGATGGGTAACAATGTGTTTCTTGATAACTCACAGGGGTGAATCCTAGTCACATGTATTGCCAATAAAGGTAACTAGCAAAAGAATCCTGGGTAAATGACCCAAACTGATTTTCCGTTAAGATGTACACTTTAATACATGTAAAGATTATATTTAAAAGCAATGAAAGAACACATGCCTACACACACTGTCACTGTAAACACCATATTTATTCATTACTCTTTAAAGTGATTAAAGAAATTTTTGTTTTTTTTCCTCAGAGTGCAAAGACTTCCAGCATCATGGTTGTCCATCCATCGCTTGCAGTCTCCAGGCTTCAACAGCTTGTGTCAGAGCCTAGAATTCCCTGTTTACAAGGTGAGCATTAGTGTGCAATGGCATGATCACATATGAAGTAAAATAGACCTGTAGGTCACTTTCATCCATCCATTTTCTATCGCTTATTCCCTTGGGAGAAAAAAAAACACAATTTATTTTTTTACATGCCAGGATGTCTTTTAATAAAAGGTAATCTTTGCATCTTACTTCAGGCTCCAGAAGAGTTGTGGTCCTGTGCGCGGTCCCAAAAGCTTGAGTTGCGTTTTCTTCGTCAGTTACTACAACTTAACTCCACCACTCTGCAGAGAGTACAAAAGGAAGTGCAACTGCTGCCTGCATCTGATCAAAAAGGTATACAGAGGAAGTCAGGTGACAGGTTTTGTCATTCTTGTAACAGACAACCGGAAGCACTGTCATAACTGTTAAGTGTTCATGCTGTTTTATGACAGAGCTGACTAATTTGGCAATAAAAGGAAAAAAAAGTTCTAATGATAACAAAAGCTCTTGTTCATCTATGCCTCAATTGCTAGCTCTGCTGTCCAGAGTCAGAGAGGAAGATCAGAACCTTTTGAAGGCTTTGCTGCCGAGAGCCAGAGGTCTCACTCAGCGCTGTGCACAGGGCCTTTCTTATGGAAACCAAGTCAAAATTGCCATCTCTCACTGGTGAGTCTAAACTGGATGTCATTAATCTATTGTTAACAATTATGTTTTTTTTCTTCACTTCTGGTTAACCTTGTGAGATAAATTGAAAGTGTGACCATTACCTCAACCACAGTATCAGTTGTGTGAACTTTGTTTTACAGAATAATAACTTATCGGTAGTTACACAGATACACAATAAAATTGCTAAAACCAACAACCCATACGTTTTAAAATGGAAATTATTTTTGATTAACCATTTGTCATGTCATAATACCATCTTACTTTTTGTTTATATATATATATATATATAATATAAAAAATTTATTTATTTATTTTCTTTTTATTGTGCAATTCTTTTGTCTGATATTTGCTGTTTTGTGTGTTATTACTTGTAGGTGGGATAAACCAGCCCAGCATGTCCTGCCTGAGGTCTGTAAAGGGGGTCTGACTTACCAGCAGTGGCTTCAAAGGTGGAAAATAGCTGCTAAAACATCTTAGTGAATACCTCCTAGTTTCAAAACGCATCACACTCATCACCTTTCAGTGGGGAAAAAAGCTAAACTATCATCATTGGGAGATCCCCATATGGTATTAAATCACTTTAACCCTCAGATTTTTTATGCCTTTATTACTTTTTATGTTTTGCAATAAAAAAAAATCTAATCCTTAATAAAGAAATTGAAATGAAAATATTTGTCTGTTTTTTATGCACACTCAAACACATTAATTTGTGTAAAATCGTCTTTGTTCCTGTATTAAATAACTAGGCTTAATATAGTCTAATCTTGGAGAGGTGCATAGCAGTTGTCCGGTATTGGTCTGTCTCACTATATGATCAGTTCATCGTTGATCTGATAGTTGTGCATCCAGTGTGAATTATGTGGCTGTCGTTCAGCAAGGAGCAACATTGTTCCTTTGTAGCAGTGAAGGGGGAGTGGAGCAATCTGATTCCTGTGAACTCAGCTCCTCCCATCTCTGCGGCTGCGCAGTTTAATTTTTCACTCCTTTTTTCCCTATTTTTCACTCCTACTCTGGCTTCCGGACGCCAAGATAGACCGCTGCCGCCGAATTTAAAGAGACAGGAGATAGTTATTTTAAATACGTTAAACGGCAACCATTGTCTCCGAGCTTATTTTCCGACGTTTTATGTTTCCGCCTGTTTAATTCGATTGTGATGTTTAGTCAAAGTCGAAGCGAGTAGCAGCTTCTCTGTCTGCACCCTCCACTCTGGTGGATTTCCCGTCTTTTTGCCTCTGTGCCGAGACTGTCCAGCCAGGCAAAGTAGGGTTGCTTGCTGGCAGGCTGGCTTCCCCACCAAGAGCAAGGTTTGTCTGCTAGCCAACAACTGGAGGTAACATTGAAGCTTCCCTCTTAAGTTGTTGTAGCGGATCTCGAGCCTCCCGTCGCCGGGATAATGGCGAAAATTCAGGCGCACAGCACCGCGAAGCAAATAAACCAAATTCAAGACAAGCCTTACGTTATAACACAAAAGCAAGTGCAGCAGCAGCACTTCCAGAAGCTCAAGGTAAGAACACAACGGACACGACAGAGGAAAAGTCCTTAGAGTCACAACCATTTTGTTCGGCGGATCATTGCATTAGATTTCTCGTCGAGAGGAGTGAAAGGGACGACTGGCTAACGTTAGTTAGCTCGGTGGCCTAATAAAAGTAATTCATTGTCAAACCGCCGAGCACTGACATGTAAGGTTAGACGTGGAAGCTGTTTTTCATTAATAAACGCGTGAGCGACAGTCGAGGGACTCTGTTTGTGAGAGTTTCTTATTTACGCCATCAATTGCAGCTGCTATGAGCAAATGTAAAGTCAGACCTTCGTAGTGGGAAGTTCCTCCTTAGTGGGGTTTTCAGCCACCTCGAACAAAGTGGAGGACGCCAGCCAGGCCAGCCAAGAACGGCTGCTTGAGTTTACTAGCAGCTTCATTTCACATTTCTTTGTTGTCGTAGTGTTTAAATATCGTAGTTTTATCAAGACGGGTGCGCTGGCCAGGGACTAGCTGCGACTAAACGTATTGTGTAAATTTGTATGCGGTGGGTGTTGTAAGTGTACGCTGAGTTATTATCGACAGTTGACTGACTGGCTTTTGGCTAACATTAGCTACAACGATCTTTATGCAGATTGTTGGTGACAGAGCTTTGTGAGAACATATTTTTTGTAGCTCCTTAAATTAGCTTGGGTGTTATACGTAGAGAGAGCTGTACACCACTGAACCAAAGCTGCCTAAGCTTTCTCGTATTCACCCCCCCCTTTTTTTTCTTTTTCTTTTTTCTTTCTTTCTGTCTTTAAAAATCAGTAACTTGTACTGTACAGCTTGTTCTGCTAATCGAAGGGTTTGTTGATGTGTCGCATATAAATAAAGAAAAGCTTATGCCCTTTCCCTGCAGATAAGTGCAGATTTAATCCATTCTAACTGTAGGCTAGAAACACTTTTATTACGGCAGTATTGAGTATTTCACATTGGATGAACCTCAGTCATTGATATATTGGTCACAAATGGTTATGTCAAGTATGAGTACAGTCATTTACATCTCACATTATTATGGAAATGCTGTTCTTTTAAATCTGTTATTGTCCTTTTGTCTTGTACTTACTTGCATTCACCTGTGTGTTTTAGGTTGAAGATGCCTTGTCATACCTGGACCAGGTCAAAATTCGTTTTGCTAATGACCCTGGCATCTACAACAAGTTTCTGGACATCATGAAAGAGTTCAAGTCACAGAGGTATCAGAAAGCTTTATGTAAACAAATGAGAAATTCCTTTGTGTCAGCAGTGCCTTTTGAATGAGCAGACTCTCATATTCTCTTATGCCGGAGGCTGTTTTGGTTTAGAACAATTACTTATTGTCTGAGTTCTTTGCATTCAGACTGTCAAAAAACCCACAAGCTTATCTTGGTCCAAAAAGCACTTATTCCAAGTACCGGTGGTCAGGTAGGCTATGTTATTACAGGCTAAGATTCACCACTATGTCAGTTTTGGCATGGAAAAATAAATAAGCAGTTGTCTGTTTTATCAAAGTTTACTGCTCTTATTTTCTAGCTTTTTATGTTTAGATTTTTTAAGTCTGTAATAGTTGTCATACTCCACAGTGCAGCATTGACAACAGCAGCTGTGAATTGTTTTTAAATGCTGTTATGTTTGTAATTGTTGCAACTTGCATTTTCTATAGATCACCTTGCAGTGAGCTCTTGCAATGACTGGCTGCTTTTCCCATTATTTAGGATGATGCTTTAAAGAGAAACCCATTGAAAATGACAAATACCTTGGTTTATGAGAGAGACCATTAATTTGTACTACGTTCTTTAACATAGGATATATGCTGGAAAGCCCTCTCAAAAGTATTTGACAGACATGTTTAGTTATGTTGTTTCTTTATCATTCAGAAGAAAAGTTTCTTTGGTTTGCAAGTTGAAACAAACTTAACTGATGCTACTACAGATTTATAATACTTTACATTATTCTGGTGGTATCAGAGTGTAATCTGCACCTCTGCCTGAGCGCACTAATACTTTTTTCTGTAACTGTTTGTTGCAGCAGTCTTACTATCTCAAACTTAACATTGACATATGACTCTCTGGATTGCCTTGTTTTGTCTGCATTTAAAAGCTTTTTCAGAAAAATTTGTGATCGTATAATAGTTAACAGCACCACCTCACCTTTCTCAACAGTTTTTCATTAACATTAATATTTTCAGCTCTTTGGTGCCATTCTTTTTAAATGAGCTCCTCTGTCAAATTAGAGAAAATAAAAACTTGCTGAAATGTCCCAGTGTGTGAAAAAGATTTGTAACAGGTTATTTATTTGTGTTTATTTGTTATTATTTAGCTATGGAAGCTTAATAAACTTTCTTTTCACTATGTGAGAGATTTTTTATTTGCCTCCAACACTTAGTGATCACACTACTATGTCTGTCTGCTCTTTTCAATAGCATTGACACACCAGGGGTTATCAACCGCGTGTCACAACTATTTCATGGACACCCAGACCTGGTCCTGGGCTTCAATGCTTTCCTACCACCAGGTTATCGGATAGAGGTTCCTAAGAATGGAATGGCCTTTCTTCAGTCTCCATTTTCTGCACAGGTGAGATACACTACTACTTCTCAACCTATTAATGCAATCTAAAAAATAGTGACTTGTATTAAAATATTTACATTTTTCATCTCTGTTTTGTTACAACCACATGATGTGTTGGAAGGCACTTCATGTTTAAGCCTATAGATCTTAAAGATTCTCGAGAGGAAACTGGTTTTTCTGCTGCAGTGAATTTCATTTCAAATGGCTTATGACTAAACTTTCTTCTCAAAGGCTACATTCACAATAAAGTGAATCTGACTCTGTTCTTTTGTCCAATGTCCTATATTGGATACACATCTTACGGTTAAAGTGACCTTAGTCTGAATAATTATGTTTTAATTGAAGTGAGACTGACATTACAATTCAAAGAGGAGGCAGGACGAGCTAAACGCTACATATGGAGTCGCATCCAGTGCATGTGTGGGTCACTACAGGGCCTTAGACTGTTCAGGTTTTTGCATTTAAATTATGCACATAAAAACTAATCTTAGGGAAAAAATGAAATTGTGCATTTTAGCCTGCAGTGTGTACTGGCTCTAACATCAATAATTTGAAGTGCTTTTGCATAACTCAGTCTGTCTATCATTGGGCATCTGTGCAGGTATCCCCAGGACAACATGGAAAAAACCTGACAACCCCTGCAGCGGCCACAACCTCAGCTAGTGCTTCTGCTGTCCACAGTGAAGTTGGACCTGCCCACAGCAGTGACGTCAAGGCAGCCTCATCAGATTCTCTATCTTCAACCTCAACAGGCCCTCCAGATCCGCCGAGCAGACTTTCCCTTCCCTTGGCTAGCAGAGAGAGTCAGAATCAGGCCACCACCTCTTCTGTATCGCCACCGGCTTCAGAGACGAGCCCTGTAGAGTTTGACAGTGCCATCAGCTATGTAAACAAGATTAAAAACCGTTTCTTGGACCACCCAGAGATTTATAGAGCCTTCCTAGAAATTCTTCACACTTATCAGGTAATGAACAACTAGTGCCATGATTTCAGATTTAGTTGAATATTTGGAACAAAGAGTAGATAATGTGTCTAATGCAACGTATTTGATAATGTAGCAGTTTTTACTGTTTTCTTTTTCCATCATAAAAGCTTTGTGTTAGGGGTTTGAATAAGTGAATATAGTAATGATACTCTTTGTATTATAAGTTATGGGGATATTTTATATTGTTTTGAGTTTATTTAAATGATATCAAACCAGGTAGACAAAATATAATGTTAATATGGCAAGAGCATGTTGCATACAGTACCTTGATATTTTTCCATTCTGTTGTATATTGACTGCGTACCCAGGACAAAACTAAAATGCCATTTTGCCCTCTTTTTCTCTAAATTAAGTTTGGTTTCTCACATGTGAACACAATTACTTTAATAAAACTCCACAGAAGGAACAGCTGGAGGTGAAGGAGAGCCGAAGCAGCCGGGGCAGCAGTGGTATGACTGAGGATGAGGTGTTTTCCAAAGTTGCAAGTCTCTTCAAAGGACAAGAAGATCTACTTGCTGAGTTTGGACAGTTTTTACCTGATGCCAAGAGATCACTGGTCAGTCAAACAAGAGAAAGAGGGATAAATCAGTCACTATTGAAGCGGAAGAAATATTGTAAATGTCTGAGGCCTCATGTATAAAACTTTGCCCAGAACCTCTACTAAAATTGTACCTATGCCATAAAACCCAAAGGTTGCTGTGCCAAATTAGAAGTCAGATTCACAAAGCTTTGCTTACACACAGGTGCACCTTAATTCCCTATAAATCACCATTTCCAAACGTTTATGCTGGGGATTTTAGTTCACATCCCTGCTTTGTACCATACATGGGCAATGCAATGTCGCTCATAAGTAATTCAGCATATAAATCATGTTTCTGTGGCATTTTATTTTGTATCGTGGCAACTGAGAGCGCTCGTAAACATAACGTTTCACAGACTAAAGTTGAGGTACTTGTTAGTGAGGTGCAGTCATGTAAGGAGATCCATAGCAATGATGTAACAAACAAAAGTAAGGCTGCTGAGTGGCAGCATGTTGCTGCTGCAGTAAATAGTGTCAGCAGGATGGAGAGGTCTGCCAGAAATTTAAAGAAAAAAGTGGATGGACCTCAAGGTGAAGGGGATGATGGCTTATTCCACAACAGAGCACGTACCTGCTTTTTGCATAAGCAAGCTTTATAAATGAGGCCCCCGGGAAGTAAACACCTGACCAATAATTTCCTTTTCTAGTTTTCACAAAGTTAATGCTTAGAATGCCATTGACATTTTGTATTTATGGATTTTTGCTCAGAAATGCCACAGATTGTTCCACATTTATTAGCACACTGAAGTCCCATTTTAGAGAAAAATAAATAAATATAAGATATTGGTCTTTTTTATTTTTAATACATATTTTATGCGTTTCTTCCATATAGTTTACAGGGAGCTCGCTGACAGGTGGGAAAGAACAACTGAAGAGGTCCGAGGAAGAAGACATATTAACAAAACAGAACAAAAAGAGGCCCAGGCCGATACTTCTACAGCACATGTCCCCACTGCTCAAGGTAAGTGTGAAAATACATTTCATCTGTGCAGCTGCACCAGCCTTACTCTATACAATGTATGCAAATGCTTCCCAGTATAAATACAGCTTTAGGTAACACAACTTTCTCTGTTTTTTCCATGTTCTCAATTTACAGTTTAATCCTAAAGTTTTGAAAAACTTCTATATTTTTTAAACATTTAAAAAAAAAATTAGAGATTTGCTTTCAAAACAAAATAATTTCAGCACACATGCATTTTAAGCTCATATCTTTGTTTTTGTTTTTTTTTTGTTTGGTTTTTTAAATTAAAATGTGAAAATATAGTGGCAGCCCGATTTAGCGGCAAAGTTTCTTCTCTGCTGATAAAACAGATCGCTGACCCGGCAGGATAGAAACAGAGGTGGAACTGGCCTACTTTGGTGTGAGCTTACAAATCTCACGGTAATATAGTGGAACCAGTGCTGCTGATTCCATTACACAGATTTGTATGTGAGCAAACAGTGAAGCAAGACTGAGCAGCTTCTGTTTAAGATGTGTGAATCACCAAAGGGAAACTGGCAGGCCAATGAGCATGTCTTTTTCCTGTAAAGGTACAAAACTGCTAAATGGAAATAACTACCATGTACAAAAATAATGTATAAAACATTAAGCTAAAAAAGTTTAAAATACTGTGTTTGCCACTATGATGCTGTTCTCCATTAGGAACTGAGAAGAACAAACTTGATAACTTTATAAAATCCCAACATTTTGAGTAATTTATGGTTGCTTTTGGTGTAATCCTAAAATAAACAAGACCTTATGTTGTCAGGATAGCTGCTTTAACTAATGTTGATGGCACCTTCGTGGACTGTTGAATTGCTGTGTTATCATTTCATCACTAAAAGCTGCTTTCACGTGTTAGCAAGCCAATCAGTCTTGTACCTTTTAGCATGAAGGGCATGGTGTCTGTGGTTTCCAGTTAGAATTTAAAGTTCTGATGCATTGGACCAAGTTTTCCCTTTGCCTTTATAATATAATAAAACATTTCCCCACCTTCTTTTGTGTTTCTTTATATTTTTCTAGAAAAAAATGAAGTATTCCTGTACCAAAGATCAGTCATTTGCTTCAGTTGGCAAACATGGTGTCTTAAGAGAATTCTCCTTCTTTGATAAGGTGAGAAATGAGTTTTCATGAAAGCATGGTGGTGGTTTGTGGTTTTAGGTTTTTTTAACCCACTGTTGCTGCAAGTTGTTTTACTTTTTTTTATTGCTTTCATTCAGTAAAGTGAACTCATTTTGATTTCTTTGTTATCCTACCTATGCCTCAGGTTCGTCGCCTGTTTAAAAGCCAGGAAGTATATGAGAACTTCCTGCGCTGCATTGCCTTGTTCAACCAGGAAGTAGTTTCTGGAGCAGAGCTGCTGCAGTTAGTTACTCCATTTCTGGGGTGAGTGGGGAAATGGGGGGGGGGAGTTCACCACAAGTGTGTATGTGTATTTATACAGTACCAGCCAAAGCTCTTTGGAACCAGCTACTGGTAACATGTACAATATCTGTGTGGTGTTTTCTTTCTTTCTGGTTTGTTATCAGAAGTCCTTCAATTCCATTTATCTTCAGACCTTTAACATGACCACTATGACCGTTACCAGTATATTGCAAAGAGATGTGTGGCCGCACCACTTATTTATTGATGTACATTTGGCTCTATCCAAGCTGGTCATCTCCTTACTTGTCTGTCACTCATGATTTCATGCATCTCCTTACAGGAAGTTTCCTGAGCTGTACACACAGTTCAAGTCATTTCTGGGGGACAAAGAGCTCTCTCATGCTGTGTCAGGGTTGTCAGATCGTTACATGGAAGGAGGGGCAGGCAGAGAAGTGGATTATGCCTCTTGCAAGCGCCTGGGGTCCAGCTATAGAGCCTTGCCCAAGACTTATCAGCAGCCTAAATGCAGTGGGCGCACTGCCTTATGCAAAGAGGTACTTTTTAAATAATGGTCCCAAATGGGTTTTAGTTCACTTAAACCATGTGCAGATTTCTGTTTTGAAGAGGGTTTTCTTTTTGTCTGTATCCTATTTTCCTCTAAAGTAGTGGTGATCTAAAAACAGGAATGTTAAATGGAGTCTCCACAGATTTGTGCCAAAACAAAAAAGTTGTTTTTTTTAAGTCATAGCAACTGATCAAGAAGAGCTTTATTTAGAAATGTTTGCCTTTTTATAAAAGTCCTACCATTTTTGACAAATAATCACATTATTCTTCATGTGTGAAGGTATTGAATGACACTTGGGTGTCATTCCCCTCCTGGTCAGAGGATTCCACCTTTGTTAGCTCAAAGAAGACTCCTTATGAGGAACAACTGCATCGCTGTGAGGATGAAAGATTTGAGGTATGTTTACCATTAAACAATTTAGTTTATATGTACAGACTGGGCATACTGGAGAGGTCTTTTGATTTATCTGTGAATTGGCTCTTTCAGAAGAAATTATCATATGTGCTGTTTGTCAGTGGATGCTGCCTGCCTTTACACTCTGGTATACTTTTAGTTGGATGTTGTTCTGGAGACAAACTTGGCCACCATCAGAGTGTTGGAGAGCGTTCAGAAGAAGCTGTCTCGCCTGTCCCCAGAGGACCAGGACAGATTCAGATTAGACGACTGCTTGGGCGGCACCTCTGAGGTCATCCAGCGCCGTGCTGTGTATCGTATCTATGGCGACAAGGCCCCTGAGATTATTGAAGGACTGAAGAGAAGTCCTGCCACTGCTGTGCCTGTAGTACTGAAGAGGTCAGGATTGTTATTCTCTGTTTTGAGAATACACTATTCTTATTCTATCTGACCTATTATACTCTGCTGGTACAGTTATGACTTTCTGCTTTTATATGCGTTAAGATTAGCATAATATCGACTAAGTAAGATCTGGCATCTTGGAACATGAGATGATAAATTATCAAGACTAAAGTCATGTTATCCTTTTCAGATTGAAAGCCAAGGAGGAAGAGTGGAGAGAGGCTCAGCAGGGTTTCAATAAGATCTGGAGGGAGCAGTATGAGAAGGCCTACCTGAAGTCCCTTGACCACCAAGGAGTCAACTTCAAACAGAATGACATGAAGGCACTACGATCAAAAAGTCTTCTCAATGAGATTGAGAGCATCTATGATGAGGTAAAACTGCTCAGATCTCAAATGGCAAAGAAAAGTTAATAGTGTGTGAAGCAACAAATGACATCCCTGTGTACATTTTGGGCTTTGGTTTAGGGTTGGACACAAGATTGTTTATTTTTCTCTTTTTGGTAACTTAAAAAAAATACCATCAATCTTTTTAAAGAGGATAGTGGAGCTGAAAGAAGTGTATATACAACATCCATATATAAATAGTGTGATTTTGAGCATCATTTTAATTTCTTGTCCACACTGACCATTTTAATACCTCCTTTATTCATGTTTCTAAATGTTATTGTGCTAATCTCTACTTAAGCAGCAGGTATTTTACAAGACGTTATCGATTGTGATTAAAAATATACCTGTTTTGCTCATTATATGGTCTGTTTTCAATCTTTTTCCCCCTCAAATTTTATCTCAGCGTCAGGAGCAGAGCACAGAAGAAGGTGGAGTTGGTCAGCAGAACCGTAACGGATCCAGCGCAGCCTCATCCAGCGAGCCTCACATGGTATTTACATATGAGGACAAGCAGATTCTAGAGGATGCTGCCTCCTTGATTATCTACCATGTCAAACGTCAGCCCACCATCCACAAAGATGATAAGGACCACATCAAGCGCATCATCCAGCATTTTGTCCCTGACCTGTTTTTTTCCCGCCGTGGTGAGCTCAGTGATACAGAAGAATGGACAGATGAGGAGGCAGAGCCTGAGGAAGGAGGAGAAAGAGGAGGTGGAGCTGATGTAGCAGCTGTAGGAGGAGGAAACGGTAATTGTAATAATGCATCAGGAGCAGCAGTAACTCCAGGTAGTCACTCTCAACCCCAGCCTTACCAGTCACAGTCCCAGTCCCAGTCCCAGTCCCAGTCTCAACCACAGCAGCAGCTCAACGGTGAGTCCAGGAGAAGACGCTGCAGCCCATCCCAACCTGCTGATACTGAGGCCTCCACCACAATGAGTAGCACAACCCAACCAGCTGGAACTCTCCCGTGCACCCCTGGCCCTACACCTATGGAAACGGGCTGTGGTGTAACTGGGGAGAAAGTGGATCTCCGTGACCCTGAAGCAGAACACCAGAAGGAGCTTGATGGTGTCTACAACCTTTTCTTCGTCAACAACAATTGGTATTTCTTTTTGCGCCTGCACCAGACTTTGTGTTCGCGGCTGCTGCGAGTGTACCGGCAAGCTGAACGGCAGCTGCTGGAGCACCGAGCTGAGCAGAGCCGAGAGAGGCTGCTGATGGCCGAGGGACGAAGGGAAAAGGCATGTGACCTGGCCATGGAGCTCCGTCTCAAACAGCCCAGTAAGTTCAGCTACTTGTCATTTATATGCACGTTTTGAATGTTTATAATAAACCATTGTCTTTTGTTACTTTGTTGTTTGATTTAATTTGGGGGAAAAAGCTCAACATTGGTCATCATTGGGTCGTAGTAGAGCTTACTTACACAAACCTGCAGTATGCATGACAAACAGTCGAGCAGCTGGAAGTGTCTAACTGTAGGAATATGCAAAAAGAGTGTTTACCACATGATGCTGATGCATTCAAACAATGTGAAGGCTAAATGTACATATTTATCTTTTTATGAAATCATTATCTTAATTCAAACATTTTCAGGTTTGCAGCTTGTAGAAATTTCTCAATGCAAGATGTTTTCAGGTAATTGGGCTTCATTTAGTACTTCACAAGTGCTCTGAGTGTCATCACTATTGGCACTAACAGATGTTAATTATATGAAGTTTATCTTTATAAAGGATTTGCAACATTTTGATCATGTGTTAAAACCAGGTGAACTTAGTAGAGGAACAATATTTTTAAAATATTACTGTAGTAGATTTAAAAAAAACCAAGTTTATCATAATGTTAAGCTGCTTATGTGACATTCTTTGCTGGATATTCAATTCCAGGAGGTACAGATCAAATGCAGCCTTCTTGATCACTTTATTAGGTCAGTAAACTCTGCCTCTGATGCTCCTGCAAAAGCAGAACTTTCCACCACAGACTGGTGCTTGATGCAGACAAAGTAGATAAGTAGATTCTGCTTTTATCTCTTACTGTAGACGGCATTGATATTACACAGTCAGATTAGTTTACGTGCTGAGCTACCAGGTATATCTGTAGTCCTCAATCAGCTCCACGTCTTTTCTCCAGATAGAAATAGTTTTTGTTCCTGTTTTTTTTCCCCCTAAAATCCCAGTAATTTCTTTTAACTTAACATTCAAGGTGAGGCGCTTGTTTCTACATTATCCCACAAAGTGACCGACAAATTGTTGACACACCCCTCTACTGCAGTCATCTGAGTACATTTTTGTAAATGTCAAGATTCAGTGTAAATGGATGTGTATAACGCAGAGCAATGAGAATACACTCCCCTCTAGCACTCTTGTGCTGCTGACGACCACCTTGAGGCCCATTTATGCCCTTTGCTAAAGATGGACACAGAGGCTTTCATGCATGCTCAGCGTCTTTATGAGCATAATTCTGTTCCTTTTTTGGGCTCTAGTGGATGTGCAGCTTGATGTAGCAAATAAGATTGGTATCTCATTGTTGTGTTTAGCTGATGTGCTAACGGAAAAAAAAAGCAAAAAACAGGTTGGGATTGTATTTAATGGTCACATAGACCCTCACCATCTACTGCATTGCCTCATTCAATCTCTTTCTGAGAATAAACATTAATATGAGCTTGTCCACCTTTTTTAATTTTTGTCATTTGAAACTTTTATTCAGCCTCTGACATAAACTCTGAACCCTCCGCTGCCCTCTTGTGGACATATGGCTGCATGAAAGTATGAGGACAGAGATTTTTAAATGAAGTGTGCTTGTATGTACATAAAAGGAACACAAATTAACCTTAAGACACGTAATCTCTTAGTGTCACAAGCTGATGTGTTTTTTATTTATAGTTAAAAATCCAGGCAGTTGTGGAGACATCCACCTGTATTTTCTGGAGCTTCTCAATTAATGCAGGCTGAATTGTGTTGAAAGAAATCCTGAAAACTCAACAACTTGACAACCATCAAGTATCACTTTTGGCAACCTGTTAGGGCAGTGTTCTCTGGCTCTGGTCTTCAGGAGCCTGTAGGTCTCGGATGTCTTCCTCCTCTAACTCGTGTGATTGAAATGACCAGGTCATTAACTGGTTTGTGCAAAACTTGAGAACAAGCTGTTGAGTTAATCCATTTAATTTGAATCTGATATGTTTTGAGCTGGGAAACGTGCAGCTGTGGTCCTTGAGCAGGAGTACTAGACTATGAAGTGTAATTATTTAATGCAGACAGAGGTACAAGAGGAAGACTTGTTACATAACCCTACTTTTGTTTGGTGATTTATGTGGCTAGATTTAATTATTAAGAAGTTTTGAAACCAATTTAGAACAATTTATTAATCTATTTTGCCCCAAACACAGTGAAGAAAGAAAGGGGAACATCTGTAGGACTGTTTTGATACATGGTGCGGTCCAGATTTAAATGCAGATAAGTAACAAACTTATTTCTAAGGTGATTGTGAGTAAGATTACACATGAAAATAAAGTATTTTATTGTGTTGAATGTTTGACTATACACAGTCTCCTGTGAAGATACTGGTGTCTTGTCAGCGAAGGGAGAAAAACAAAACATGAGGAAATATCTGCTGACCTTTCACACACTTCCACAACCTCTAAGCTCTTAATTTAACAAGGATAACTTTTCTATGAAAATATTGTTTTATGTAAAATTGTAAGAGCTTTGCATCAGTTTACTACATTTCTACATGGGGTGTTGATATCATGTAAACAATGCTGCCAGGGTGTCCAGTCCAGAGCAACACTGACTCAAACCTCCTGCGTATGACATCTGTTGTGCTAAAAACATGGCACCCCTTTATGTTCACAGGTGAGGTAGAGTTGGAGGAGTATTACCCAGCTTTCCTGGATATGGTGCGCAGTCTGCTGGATGGTAACTTGGACTCCACACAGTATGAAGATACACTCAGAGAAATGTTCACCATTCATGCCTACATCGGCTTCACTATCGACAAAGTCATACACAACATCATTCGTCAGGTGAGGGGAAAAGGTTTATTGGGGATTTGTTTTAACTGTGACGATCTTTAAAATATTCAGACCCTGCAGATCATACTGTAATATCCGTTTGTCTGATTATTTTTTTATTTCTTTTTTTTTTTTTTTAGCTCCAGCATCTGGTGAGCGACGAGGTGTGTCTGCAGGTTGTTGACCTTTACCTGGCTGAGAGGAAGCGGGGAGCAGCAGGGGGCAACTTGTCCTCACAGTGTGTTAGAGCTGCATGGGAAACCAGCTATCAGTGGAAGGCAGAGAAAGTCATGGCTGAGGAGAACTGTTTCAAGGTGTGCTCAGAGGAGCTAAAAAATGCAGAATAACCCACTTGTCCTGATGCTTGTGTCAATTCACATCTGACATTTTCAGACTTTCCCTTTTCCGAACTTCAGCTTTAAAACTTAGGAAAGTCTGCACCTGGTTTTATTCAGCTGTACTAAAATGTTTCACGAGGTGTCTCTTTTTTTTTTTAGGTGATGTTTATTCAAAACAAGGGTAATGTGACGATGACCATTGAGCTGCTAGACACTGAGGAAGCTCAGGCTGACGATCCATTAGATGTTCAGGTATCCACTCAAACCTTCTATAACTATATTATTTAGAGGACTGTGTGAGAAATGTAATCAGCCTGGAGTTAATAACTGATTAAATGTCTCTGCTAGTGCCTGTCAAGCTACATGGAGCAGTTTGTAGGAACAGAGTCCAGTCTGTGCTCTCAAGCAGAGGGCTACTTCTTCAAACCTGTATTTCTGCCCAGGTATGAAAGTTTAACATTGTGTGAACACATAATTATGCATAGTTATACTTCTTTACCTGGTTTTTTTTTTTATCCAGATGCATATAATGGATTGTTTTAAGTGTTTTTTCTAAAATGTTTCTTTAGTACAATTTTAGTAAGAAGGGATGTTAAAGTTCCTGATCCATTATTGTATTCTACTGTGACCTAATCATTTTTTCTTATTGACCAGGAACCTGCGGCGTTTCCGTCGTTGGCAGGTGCGACAGGTGGAGGCAATGCGCTGCAGGCGGGAGTGGCACCGCCAGCTGGGTGTGGAAAATGCTGGTAGTCTGGACTGTCGTTTTAAACTCAACACTCATAAGATGGTGTTTGTCATGAACTCTGAGGACTACATGTATCGTCGAGGGGCGCTGGTCAAAGCCAGGAAGGTAAGCCAACTTCTTTTTCACAGTATAAACCGCTTATGTTTCCTTTTTTGTGTGTTTTGGGTCTTTTTCCGGTTCTAGTTGCTTTAGGATTCTGAAACTAAACATGAACAGGTAGTTTAATATAGTTGAATTGAAGTTTTTTTTTTATATATATATTTGAATTGTTTTTTTTTCTGCCGGCACTGCTGCAGGTAATGTTGTAGGGTATTTAATGTCGATATCAGGGAATCTAATTTTCCTTAATCTTAAACGGATCAATAAAGTCAGGTCTAAGTCTCTAAGTGCAAGTATTTGTTTTCCATGCTAGGATTGCTGCACACTCCTATAATTCAGCAAAATAAATTAATCTGTGTTTTTATTTTTAGTTCAGCTTGATCAGATCATAATTTACCTGCTTTATCTTTTCCAGCCTAAACTTTGCTTACTTGTTAAATCCTGAGGCTGTTGTGCCGAATTCTGTTTGGTTGGACAAGACTAAAATGTTTTCCCTTCTGCTACAGTCGCAGCACAGGGTGGCAGCGACCCAGCACGAACGCTTTGACAAGTGGCACCAGGGCTGGCTGGCCAGTCACGTCACAGCATCAGCTGAATGCTCAGTGCAGAACTGGCTAATGGGTGAGGAGGAGGAGGACCTCATACCCTGCAAGACTACCTGCCTGTCTACTGAAGTCAAAGGTCAGATGGTCAACAGATATAAAGTTCATTACAGCAGTAGCAAAGCCCCCTCATCACCCTAAAGGTTTGTACAGTGATGGACTCACTGTACGCACTCACACAGGTAAATGCATGGACTTACAGGACATCGTTACACTAAACAGACATTAACACCTACAGTCCCATTTCTCAGCCTTCCTGCGCACTCGATTATTCATTCACTCGCACTCAGATGAAGAAATTTTCAGGAACTCAGCGAGTCAGTGAATGAGTACGGTATGTCAGTGATGAAGATGTGGCGACAAGAACAGTGAAATAAACAGAAGTGAACTCGGTCCTAGTCGATAGAGGAGTTGGACACTGTGGCACCAAAGGAGCCCATCCGCAACATCATCTTTATCTTCTCTATCCTCCTGTGGCACTAAAGTTAATAAGACTGATGGACAGAGACAGCTGATCAGGTGAGAGGTCATGAGACCGTGGAATTTGTTTCAGAAATGTGAATGTTTTTTTTTTTTTTTTTTCCTTTTCAGTTTTTTTTGTCAAGTGTAGCTTTTAGCTTCTGAAGCCAGAGAGCCTTTTGCCTGTTGGTTGATTTGAGTGTTTATATGGCAAGATCATGCTAAATGTGTGTATGTATGTGATTCCAGCTCTTTATTTTGTCGGTAGAGGCAGAACAAACTCTACAAATATAATAACTGCATTATTACTGTATGTGCATATATACAGGGATCCTGTATTTTTATATATGCATCGACACAAGTTGCTACATCTAAAGATCGTGTGGTTCTTTACAGTGTTTGCTGTCAGCCAACTCTTGATGTTTGTGTTTTTATTTCATTTCACTTTGGATTTTGTGTATTTTCCCCTTTTTTGTGTTGTAGCAGTTATCATCAGGGCAACAAGGAGTCCTTAAAATTAATTGGTTTAATATTGATGAAGCTGTCAAATTATGTATTATATTCATGATTTCAAACGTTTCTTTGCATTGTTCTTTTTTGCATACTGACATTGAAAATAAAAGCAAAATATCAGTGTTAAAATAGAATGTATAATGTTTATCCTGTATCAGTTATCAGAAAATAAACAACTCAGTTGTGATCTTCTTAGATGTTGACTAGGAAGTGGTTTTCTATTGAAAGAAGTTCACTAGACAGCAAACTCCTTCATTGATTTGCTTTTTCAGTGTGAGACTAAATTGCAGTGAAGTGACGGCATGTGCAGCATGAGCCTCTGGTGTTACAGTGGAAACTAAATCAACACTGATGGAGTTCACACAGATAAATGAACACTGACACAGAAAGCTCCTCCTGCTTTAACACAGACAACTGTCAGTCTCTCAATTTGATGCTTTTCCTGCTCCTGTATGTTTCAATTTAGACTCCTGCTGTGCCAAATCTTAAGCAGCTAATTCACAATGAAATTGTATAAGTAAAATAAAATGCACACAAAGAACAATTAAATTAACAATAAAAGCTGGGATTAACAACCAGGGGGCAGAGGTGTGCTATGTCAGACACATGGTGTCAGTTCAAACTGAAGATCAAGACAGAGTGAGTGAGGTTCAGAAGGTTTTTGGAGGCAACAGCTCTCAGGAAAATAGCTGTTCACCAATCTGGAGGTTCTTATTAATCTTTTCCTTGGTGGAAGGGGAACAAACCATCCAGGATGATTGTAGATGGACGATCCTTTCCTCTGCATGCGGCTCATGTGCAGTGTTCAGATTTGGGAGTACAGCTCCGATGATCCTCTGCTGACTTCACGCAAAACTGATCCGCTTTGTTTTGTGCAGCTCGCATACCACACGGTACAGCCTGACAAAGGATGTTTTCTACTGAACTTCTGAAGCGGTTTGTAAGTAGATGAGGTGCTAGACCAGTTTGCTTCAGTTCCTCAGGAGCAAGTCTTTGCTGAGTTAATCGGTCAGGTCTATGATTATGTGGGTCCCAAGCACCGTGACAGATCTAACTCTTCACCTTCTCTCCCTGGGTAAAAATTGGGAGCCGAATGGCCTTTATTCTCCTAAAACCCACAACAACTTTGTGTACTTTTAAGTAAAAATTCTGTTAAATCAGAAACTTTCAGCAGCGCCTGATATGTATTGAAAAGTTATTTTTCTTTCCCCTTTTCGTTTTACCTTGTGGGTCTTTTTAGACTGCTTTGCTCAGCCTTCAGTAAAACCAGAAATCTGGATTTAGATCAGGGATGGTTGGTAGTTGGCCATCCTTGCAATAACAGTATTAACTATAGCCAACAGCATATTGCTATGAAATTATAAAAAATTACATTGTATCACTCCTTTTTTTTTTTTTTTTTACTTGGTTGTTGCCAACCATTGTGCAGCTTAACTCTTGTGAAAAGTTATTTTTCCAAGTTTTTCTGTTTTTACTTTTATGAATTTGCAATACATTTTAAGGCAAAAATAACTGGCAAACACAAAGTTTCCTGTATCTGGCTACAATGGGGAGACCAGTTTAATCTGGTGGAATCCAGCAAACTCTTGCTACTTTTCTTCCTAATAAAATGCTAAGAATGAATTGTTTTAAACTGTAATGATGGTTGAGATTAAAATACACACTTTTAATGGCATTAGTTTGGGCAGTTTAACATAAAGCTTAGCAGAGAAAGTATGCTACACTATATAAAAATACTGACATGAAATCAGTTTTGCTTCTGATCTTTGACATGTCTAAGACTATGTACATTCACTTATGAAGGTTAAGTGTTAAAATGATTGAATGTTTGGTAGTTTTGAACAAGTCTGAAGGTGTTCAAAACCGTTCTAAATAAAAGGCAGAAAAAAGGGACTGATGTATGCTGATTTTTACAGCAGTATTTTGGTATTTATTCAAATTTGATTGATCTCTGACTTTGAAAGAATCAAACCACAACCTAAGACTCACCCCTCTGATACAGACATGGGCATCTCCAGTCCTGCAAGTGTAAAGAGCCTTCCTGCTGCAACATACCTGACTCCAATCAAAGGGTAATTAGCCAAATTTCATGTGTAGCTCTGCTAAAGTATGTTAATCAGGTCTGATGTGTTTCAGGTGTGTTGCAGCAGGGAAGCATCTTCCACTCGCAGGACTGCGCGCTAGTATTAGGTTGAATTCACACAAATTCCACACAACATTAAAAAGATTAGTATAATAAAAATTATATATTCTTTTAACAAGATCGAAGTATTAAAAATACAAACCTAATTTTTGTGGTTTTTGTGTGTGGAGATGTTTGGCCACAGAGATCACCAGTGTGTTAAATTGGCATAGCCTGACATGAGTTGGGTATAAGTGGAAATGTGAATCTGGAAAAAAAAAGTTAAACATTTTTAATATATTTTCCTACAAAAGTATGTCCCTACCTAAACCTTCCGCATTTTTAAGATTAAATTAAACAATGAGATGGGTTAGTTGTTTCTCAATCCACTCAAACACCACCTGTGTACACATGTGTACGTACGTGTATGTCCTATACACACATAGTACACACGTGAGTGTGTATGTATATATGTATATATATATAACACAAATGCTCTGCAGACTAAGTTGAGTGTTGTAGTAGACAATGTGATAACAGTTTGAAGAGCTGAAGTGTTTTTTCTTTACATGAAAATATTATTGGGATTTCATTTGGATTGTAAGAACCAGTTGGATGTTGATAAATCTCATAAGTAGGTCATGCTTCAGTTGGATTTTGCACTCCCGACTGCCAAGAAACAAGATTTTCAGGTTTTTTAGGATGAGTAATATTTGCCAGTTTGGCAAACTGAAAAGGACTGTCCTGCTCAGCCCACCAGAAATGAAGGGGTAAAAAAAAAACCTTGTGTCAAATAAGGCATTAAAATCTGTAACATTCCCAAGACTTTCAGACAAATCTGCAACATCAGCTCAAAGGTCAGACAGGGTGATAAAATGCATTTGAAGTGGACTGTGAAATACTGCTCCAACCTGTGAACCAAACAAGCAGCGATTACAAATAAGGAAAAAGCAAATAAAAAGAAGGTCCTAGAGAGCCGCATGCACTCCTGCAAGTTTTGCGAGTTATCCTGCTGCATTATTTGGTAATCAGCACACTTATGCAGAGTTTGATGTCGCCTAACCAAGTCTGACTTGTCAGCTGTGATGCAGCAGAGAAATTCCCAACACTTGCAGGTGGAGTTGCCTGCCCCTGCTTCAAACTAATAAAATAACTGCATGAGTAAAAGGCTAGTATACTGCAAAAACTCTGTCAGGGAGTGGGAAAAAAAACTGCATGTCTTCTTGAGCACCAGAGGAAAAAACCATGTTGCCACATGCAACAGTTAAAAAAAGAGACGAGAGGCTGAGTGAGTTTTAAAAATAACCGTGGTTTATAAAACCCAGATAAGACAGGATCACCAAAGTGTATACAGAAATACAAATACAGTCAGAAAAACCATCATAGAACATTGTTATACACTTGACATGTACAAACTACTCTGCAAAAGGGACTCGAGGGATGCTTCAGACTATAAGACATTTTCCTTTTGTTTCTTAAAGTCACATTTAGCCACAGTGTAATTTACTTTCTTTTTTTCATCTTAATAAAGTAAACATCTATTTACGAACCTACAAGTACTACCACATTCAGCTAGTTTTGAGAAAAGGTACAAACAACATCAAAAGAGGGACAGGGAAGATGCACACATATAAGCACTTTGACATGAGGATTTCAGCAAGCCATGGGAGAAAATCATCTGAGGATTCCTATGAGCAAAACAAGATCAGGGTTGGTCACTGCCACTTTATCAAACAGGAATCGTACAAAATAACCCTTTTTTTTTGTTGTTTAAGGGAGTCACACCCACCAAACATCTACACAGACACAGGCTACTAAACAAATTTCCTCACAGAGAAGCACCTCGCGATGCTTCCAATGAGCAGGTAGCGTCTTGTCATAATGTGGGCCCGCTTTGGCCTAGTCTGTTTTTGTGCCTCGGTAAAGTTATGTCAAAGTGCTTCCGTCTGCAGGATAGTTGAAAACTACAGCTGTAACATTACCAATATTTTCATGTACATTTCATAAATGTACAAACAGCAAAACAGCCCCAGGACAGAGGGATCCGCTTTGTCCTCGCATCAGTGTTGGACGTAAGCACCCACACATGACAGGGGTTTTAAAATACAAAGGAATCACAAGATACAGCCAAACACAATCTTTTTTTTCTTTTTCACTGCTTTTTGTCTTCATACAAACACATTTTAACAACTTTTAGACATGGAAAAAGTGCAGGATTTTTATTATTTAACAAAAAGCTCATGTTTCCACCTATAATATAGGTCCACTGCTTGTTCATGAGCAAAAATGGCAACAGATAAAAACCTTCATCATTAGTGTGTAAAGTGATTACTAATATACACATTATGTCATAAATTAAGATCTATGTACAAAATTAATCAAAAGCAGCATGCAGGTGCGACAGCACAGCCTTTTTACACAACTTACTGGCTGTAATCTTGTAAGCTGTGACACACGAGGGGCAAAGTGGGCTGTCTGTGTGTGTCTTATCATATGTGCTTTGCAGTGTATCCACCTTCTAAGCCTTCCAGTGTGCATTAAGCTCATTGGACACAGACATTTTAGTCTGTAAGCTGCTAAGATGGGAAAATGCAAAAACCAGTAGCACAAGAAACAGAACTTCACTGTGACAAATCTGACTTGCAGCTCTCTGCGCTTTGTCTCATGACGAGTTGGCGGTGACAGCGTAGCCACAGGGAGGAACATCAGAACAGTGAGTCAAGTGAAGGGGGTCAAACAGGAAGAGAAAATCAAATAACAGATTTTATAGTTCAGATTGCTTCTGAAGATGCCAGAGGGCCTTTAATGGCAGCAGCAGCTTGCATTAATTGTTAAACAGCTATTTTTATAAACAGGATCTAACAGCAGGCATCAGTTTCACAGCACATATATCTAGCTTATCTATGTTTGGAAAGAATATGTAACAAAACAGCTGGAGATATTTTTAATCAAATAGTATAAAATATTAATATTAAACAACAAATGATGCAGATTCCAGATTAATAATGTTAAAGAGCTGTTTTAGCTTTAGTAATATAAAGTTTTACAATTTGGATTTAGCATGTTTTAACATTTTCCTTCTGTTCAAACCTTCACCACCAAAAAGAAAACACTGTAGGAGCAGTGGTAGAGCCCTATTTCATATCAGCACCCCCCATCTGGTGGTCACAGGAAATGCAGTGCTCACGTGGGATGTTTACAAGGATCCGAACATGTTTTCTGACACATGCAACTAAGTTAGTTCACCTAAAGTCAATTAGAAACAAGCTACTTTACGTTGTACATGTTCTACATTTCTATTCATTATGTTTGTGTGTGTGTGTGTGTTTTGCCACAAGAGTCATCAGATTTTCCATCCAGTGGATGGATGGCACGAGAGCAAGAAAACACTTCCTATTTGATTATGTATTTCATGAGAAGTAGTTTATTTTTCTTAATTGCTTAATGTTTGTGTGGAAGTGCTTCTCATTCCATCCCTAGTCCTGCTTCTTGTCTGAGATCCACCAACACTCATATTTCCAGCTAGGGGTAACCTGGATACCAAACATTAGTAATCGAATCCATCCAGCAACTATCTTTGTGTACTATCCTAATCTGGACTCTTGCTCAGGCAAACTGGGAAAACAGACGTGAATAATAACAATGCGTGGGGTCTAGCTTTAGATACGGTTATATAAAAGCCAGCGTTGTAGGGAAGGGAGCTTATCAAAACTGTGGCACAAGTGGAACAACAAAAAAAGAAAAGATCCCATTCCACACATTATAAAATACAGCAATAAGGGTGAGGATGCTTTAAAAAAAATTGTACTAGTATAAACAACATATGTTGAATAACTTAACAACTACAGTATCAATGTACATCAAAATATAATAAATATATTACAAGTAAACTTCACAGGGCAAAATAGTTAGAATAAAAACAGCCCGTTTTAAATAAATCACTCCATATTTTATGTTGCCGATGCACTTTTCCTGCAAGTGCCTCCAGGCTGTGAGGGTGCACTGACGATACGACGGGAAGAGGGACAGAAAAGAAGAGTATAAAAAGAATCAACAAGCTGAAACCAGTTGATTAGTGTTGATATGCAGTGGTGATTAGAGTCCTTGCTCATGCTGTGGTGTATTAGTATTTAGTCTTTTAATTTGCATTTTATTCTCCCTGTTGATCCTAGTGGAGCTTTTAAAAAAACATGTAAACAGTCATCTGCAGCCTTACATCAATTCTAGATAAATAAAAGAAGAGTTTTAGTTAACGTAATATTGTAAAGTTAACAACAGGCACTAAAAGAAATCTGATTAAAAAAAAAAGCAGAGGGTAATCCCGGGCAGTGTTGTTTCGTCGTGCGTAGTTATGTATAGCATGTTAATCTGTTGTCTGTCCTCCTGTGTGACTGCATGCCATCAGCCTTCGTCTCTCCTCAACAGCATCAGTATCACACTTTCTTTGTGCTTTAGTGGATTCATCTTCGTGTGTGTTTCTCTAATTTATGCTGTGTATGTTCTATACTTATAAAGACCCTTTCTGTTCACATAGATGTAAAGATGATGAGGTATTATCTGTAAATTGAGGACAGTGGTCACTAAAGGTTTATACTCGAGGCTACGCCTGCACATTAGAGCGAACAAGGAGGGTTGGGCTTTTAATGAAGGAGGTCCTTATAAGTATAGTGTAGCTAAACGTGAGTGTGTGCACATGCTGATATTGTGAGCTCAGCTGAAGGCCTCGTCGTCTGTATCTTCTATCAGCACCTTTGTATCCTTCTTCGATCTGGAAAAACAAACAAAAATTTAAAGTTCTGTTGGGAAACATGAATATAAAAAGCTCATAATTATATGAACGCCTCTATTGCAGAGGAAAAAAAACCATTATAGAGAATAGAAAACAGTCTAGGGGGAAATAAAAGCACATGAACACTGAAACTATCCGATGTAGAGGCATGAGATAATCACGAGAGACAAAGATGTATTAATGGAGGTCTTGTTTGAGCAAATAACAGTCATACTTGTCCTCTTTATAAAGCTTTTCTCACAACGGTGATGGATGATTATGTGTGGTTGCAGCAACATGTGAAGATATGCAATAACCAAACACACACATATACATGAATTGTGTATGTCTGTGTGTGGATGTAGGATGAAATTAATCACATTTATTTTTCTTAAGTCAGCAGGATAAGAAGGAAGCCTGTTTTTTTGTGTGTAAACATCATCAATGCATCTGGCCTCACTTGTCAGCGTAGGAGAGGATGGGTATAAATTCATCCCACTGATCCTACCTATCAGTTTTGCAAAGCAAAGTTATCCTTTTTCTTTTACAAATCCATCAAATTGGGCCATAAAGCCTGGTTTGAGGGTTGGATGATCCATTGTTTTGACTCATAAACGTAAAGTGTGTAAAGAGATGCTTATGTCTGCAACACAGAGGTGTTTGTCTCTTTATGAAAGCTTGTCAAAGAGCAGCAAAGTAACATCCCATCTCAAAGTTAATTTCCTCTATTTGGCAATAGCAATGACCTCATCATCACATGATGAGCAAACAACCAGCAAATAATTCCTTACTGTGAGGAGGACAGCAGGGGGCGTTTCAGGGACAGGCTGTAGGACCGCTTCCAGGCCTTCTTGCCTGAGCGGTTTCGGACCCCATCTTCCTGATCCATCATCTGCTCCAGCAATGTCTGGTCATCAGCGTTGAGTGGCGCCACCGAGATGTCCCGAACAGCCCGAAACTCGCCACAGTTGTTCAGGTGTTCATTCTCCAGACGGAAGAAGTTCCACACAAATCGCCTGCACAACGAGCGTGAAGAGGACTCAGGTCACTGTGGGTTGTTATGAGACAGTCCGCTTGGAAGCTTGAATGTGAAGGAGGTTCCTCAACCCTACCTGAAGACCTCAAGAGGAGCCAGTATCGTAGCCATAATATCGTCCACAGAATTATACTTGATGGTTGTGGACAGAGAAATCTGAATCGTCCAGGCAAAACGTAAGATGATGTCCTCTATTATGGCACAATAGTAGTATGCCTGGATGGAGAAGAGACTGGCTTAGAGTGTGTGTGTGTGTGTGTATGTGTGTGTGGATTACATGCGTTTGATCTCTTCCGGTCTATACCTTGTGTGGGTAAACGATTTCTTCCCTCAGAAAGGTGTTTTCTCCAGCCCCGCGGTCAAACAGCCCCCAGTCCATACGCAGATCCCAGATCAAGGTGTATAAAGAGCTGATGATTGAGAACACGATGAGCAGGTAGAAGAACATGTCGGCGTCTGTATGATCTTGGTCTGAAATAAACACAAACAAAGCTCATGTCAGTCGATGGTTAGAAAGCTTTTTGCTTTCTTATGATTTTATTGTTTGGTGTCCTTCAAATGTTTTAAATGTCCTTCTCAAATAAACTGTATAATTAATGTTATTATTAGTATTTATAAATGTGCTCAGGCTTTGAGTTACACAGGATTTGTTAGAACTCGAAAAAGGAAAGTGAGATCCCCACTTTTTGACCTCTGCATCTTCTCTGCAGCTGTACTTTGGCCACTAGAGGGAGCCCTCATGTCAAATGTAAGAGGACTTCCAGCTCCAGTCTTCAAAAGTCACCATCCTGTATGTTTTAGATGTCTTCTTGATCCAACACACCTATTTCATATGAAACGGCTCCCCTTGTTGTCAAGTTCTGTCTAAGCATGTTGACCCATTAATCTGATTTAGGTGTGCTGCAACAGGAAAATTCTGTTCATGTTTGCTGATGATACAACGCTAATCATGCCTCACTGAGAATTTGCTACTTTGAGAACAGATACTGGTTTAGCTGAGAACATGGCCTCACTTTCCAAAATCAAACACTTTGGTAAAACCAAGTCGGACCAATTTATCTCAATCTATCCCTTTATTTGAGAACCAAATAAACCTTAGCAGACATTTTTGAGTGAGAATACCAATAGGGTCAAATAAAATAATATAGCTTTATCAGCTAACAAGTATCATACCAATAAAAGGTTTAGGATGTTTTTATTAATATTTATATTTAATTTATATTTTATATATTTATTTAGATATTGCTTTGCTTTTACAATTTGAATGTTTAGGGTAATATTTGTTACATTTTTAAAAAAGATTTATTTTATCATAATTATTTTGTTTTAGTCTGAGGCTTATCATAAACCTGTTTGGGCTTTTTTATACAAAATAAAATGAACAATGAATAATAAACATCAGTTCCTTTACTGTCAGCATTTACCAGGTGCATTCAGATAAAGTGGAAGGTATTTAAAAATCTTTTAAAGGAAGTTGAAAAACATTGAAAGCCCTATATGATGTCAGAGATTAGCTATGATCAGTCTTCATGGGAGCCATGTGGAGTTGATTTGCTTGGTTCTCAGTGGGTGCTGATATATAAATCAGCACCCTGTAGCCTCTAACAGTGACTCACAAAGACACAAACAGCAGCCACCAGACGGAGACCAGCCTTTTTCTCATTTGTCATAGTCACCATTTCTTCCTGCAACCAGCCAACGAGACGCCAGGGATTATGGGACAGGGTACATTTCTAACAGCGAATTACTGCTGTGTAGCTCTGTTAACTGCTACATCTATTGTGTGGTGTGTGGCTGAAGCTGACTGATGGGATGGAAGTAGTCCCTATGGCCATACATATCTCTTAGATATAGATTAAACTTAGCCTTGGACAATAGACTTTTTACACTGGAGAATAACTACTGATGGGAGTTCCTCAGTCTGTAGCACAGAGGTATTTAACCCTTCCGTCTGTGTGGAAGATGCTGCCCTTTTCCAGCACACTGCTTTGCAGCTGAACCATTAAGAGGTTAAGCACAGTGAGATGGACATTGATTGGTCGCTTGGTAAAATCTAACTGTGGTTACGAGCTTCTGTCACACACTCTCAATCTCTATTTGCTGTGTTTCTTGCACACACAAACGGTTACAAGTTTTGTCCATGGGCATCCAAGAGGTTATGGTATTAAAAACATAACGTTTCGGGATTCATTTCCGGCTTCAGTCCATGATCCTATACTGATGGAAACAAGTTCAAAACACAAGCAGTCTGCAGTTTCTGCTTTTGTAATGATTTTTCCATTCTTCCCATAGCAACTCAATTCTTCAACAAAGTAATTAGGAATCGTGTCACATTTTTAGGCCTTGTGGTTGGTTGACAGGCATTACATACATTACACACATAACTGCAACATGAACATATTGATTCCAAGCAGAGGGACTTTTCCTGGATTTCATATGTTTCTCTGACTGCTTTTCCCCTGTCTTTGACCTCTGTCTCTGATTCTTCTGTCTATGAGTCTATTTTATTCTATTCTATTCTACAATAATTTGGCAGACAGCTTTATCCAAAGCGACTTACATATAGTAAGCAGTCATTGTAACCATAGCTATAAACCTAACATGCATGTCTTGTGGGTGGGAGGAAGCCATAGAGAACCCATGCATACGTAGGGAGAACATGCAAACTGCAGAAAGGCCACTGGACAAACCTCCCCAGCCTGGGCTCAAACCAGCAACCTTCTGATTCCTCTGTCTCTGAATTCTGTCTCAAGAGTCAATTGTTACATAAAGGCAAAAAGCAGAGGAAATTAAACATTTATATTGAGATAAAAAATAATCTGAGCATTAATCTTTTCCACATCAGAGTTTAAATATCACCATATATTTAAATTGAAATAAAATACACTCAAAGTTCACATTTCTATTCTTGTGCAATGTCAAGTGCCTAAATAATTAATGATATCATATCTTATTCAAATTAAGCTATTTTGGAAAGGTTCTCATACAACAACATGCTCAGTACAAATATGACAGCACCAAAAGCACACTTAAGAACGTAACATACACTTATTTAACAGTTTTTGTAAATGCTGAACATGAATGCTGAACTGATTCGCACCACTGTGTGACTAAATAATTCTGCAACATTAAACAAAATTAAGCAGCATATCTGTACCTCATCACCCTAACCCTTCCATAAAGAGAATATTATGTTCAACTGTGTTCCAGATCTGCCATTAATATTGTTGTTTGATATTTTCTGGGTATTTTGTTAATTATTTGTGTCTTGTTTTCACTTGAACATGTTCTGGCTTAGTGGCTGCTGGGTTGCCTCTTTTGCATTGCAGCATTAAAAGAACTTTTTCTTTTCCTCTGATTTATTCTAATTATATTAGTTTAATATGAACATGGGTAGTGTTGTTTACCTGTACAGATAAATCTTCAGTGTGTTTCTAAATCCAGATGTGACTATTTTAGTTACAGGAGCCTGTTTGGCCTCAGCAGGGGTGAATCAGAGTTCGAGCAGTCACAAAGGGAGACTTGACTTACAGCAGAATCTTTTATCTTCGTCCATTACTGTGTGTGCTGCAATTTCTCTCCTGGTATTGAATGAAGGACCAGTACATGAAATTAAGTTATTGAAGCTGTCAGTTCGGGCCTCATTTCTATTCCAGTAGAGTCCAGTCGACTCAGCCGGGACTGTGATTCGATTCCTTTCCTCCTCGCTCCCTGTGTTCAAAGTTTCAGAAGCTCTTTTGCTCCTGCAGATTTTTATTGAACCCTTTTCATTTTTGCACTGTACAAAGTTTTGTAGTATTTCTTTTTTTTCTTCTTTTTTTTGTTTGTTTACTACAGGCTGCAATTCCCAATGTCTATATTTTTACTCTATGAATGGATGGATCCCTTCTAAGGGATTAATAAATTTTATCTTCTCCTATCTCTCCTCAGCCCTTTTATGTTAATCCCACCCCCAGTGCACCCTTCTTTCCGTTACCATTTTCCTCTTCATCTTTCCTCTCTTTTTAGCTCCCTCGGAGCTCAATTCTAAATTTACCAGTTCACCATTGGAGCCCTTCCGCATTCATTTCCACCACCACTTTCAACCTCACGCAGACAGCAGCAGGAGTGATACTCCTCTTTGGTCCGGGTTATTCAAGCTGCTTTTAAAAGATTTGGTGCTGATGTTAGACACAGAGACGTCTCCAAAGCCATACATGGACTGTGACTGGACAGATATCAGAGCTCATTGTTCTCATTACCTTTCAATAAGCATTTTACTGTCTAACACGTGGCACTTATTCTGACCATTTTTTACTTGCTTATCAAAAACTGCACAAGACTTTAAATAAGCTTTATACCTTTCTGTTTCTGTACTGGTAAAACTGTTATGTTAATTTATGCTTTAGACTGTTTTCATTGTGGAGGCCAGCCAGAGTTCAATGAACCCAGCATCTGCTGGGATTAGTTTCATGGCACCATCCAATCAGTGACTGCCTATTAGAAGGAAAGATATCTGTTCAAATTTGTACGGAAATTATTAAATTCATGATGGACAAAACCCAGTTTGTTACTCGTGAGACAGCACAGCTTCAGACCAGTAAATAGAAAAAATAGTCTATTAGCAGTACTTTATCTTCTACAGATATTTGTTTCTTTAGGTTTTAGCATTTTGCTTTCCTGGCACCAAACGTCAATGATTCCAGGAATCAATGAGGTAGTAAGGCAGTGTGATCACACCGACATATTCAGGCTATGATCAGGAAAAGGGGACACATCCATTTTCCCAGATACTGGCCCACATCCAAGGCACTTTTTACAGCTCGAACCTGATGTCATGAACACGACACTGAGCTGTTTCTGCTCTATCAGGATTTGTGGGTAAATCCAGTCACCTCATCTACATTGACACCTGAGAAAATGGTGCAAAAAGTTTGTTCTCTGATTCTCTGTGCAGTTTGGATCTAGAGTATTCTGATTTTCTCTTTTAAAACAAACCAGAGAAACCTCTGCAGTAGGAAATACTTAAATATCTTAACAGGCAATTTCCTCATCATCATTGTTCATGTGAGTGTGTGCTAAAGTATCTGTCTTCCCATCCTCCTCCTCCTTCACTTTACCAACAATCAGTCTCAGCCTCCATTACAAGCAGGATGAAAGATGTCTTCATAGAGAATAACACATGAAGAGAGGCCATTAGTGGACTGCCATATAGGCTTCAGACCAGAGGAGAAAGAAGGATATGGTTTAATGGACGCCTTTCCTACCGAGCAGTAAAAGAAAAAAGAGATTTGCCCGTCTCTGTCTGTCTTTTTTGGTTCCTTCAATATCCCTAGCTACCAGCATAGGAACAGAAATGTATTGATTTATTTTTATATGGGACTGGTGGTGGAAGACTCAAGTCAGAGTGAAAAAAACAAACATTTAAAAGTTTAAAAGATTGAATATACAGTTTTAAAGCTGGCATTTTGCTACAGTATGAACACGCATGCTAACAAAAGGCCAAAGTTGAAATACAGCTGCTTTGAAAGCATCTGTGTGGAGAAATGTTTGATGGAAAAGTGGTGTGAACAAGGCTGCATGCTGAAATGATGTTATTATTGCCTTTGAACGGGAGCTCCTTTTGTGATATGGCTTCTAAAGAAAGCGAATAATTTCAGGCTAATTGTGAAACTGTCAGAAGGAGTGACTCGACTGTTAATGCTAATCACTTCTTCTTTGTGTGTGCATTTCTGTTCCTCCAATCTCATCCCCAAAAGATGTCAAACAAGAATCCATCTTCTTCAGTCTTGTTCTTTTTCTGTTTTGTGTAACCTGAATGTGAAACCTTGCTGTGGGAGCAGAGCCTTGTTTATCCACGGCTGTGCTTGACAAACCTTTTCATTTCCATTTTAAAGCTCTAGGCACAAAGAAAGAACCCAAAGCCAGGTTTCAGCATGTGTATTCCAGGTCACCTCTGCTTTCTGAGCTTTTGAGCCTTTTGTGAGTGCCGACATGCTCTGTAACCCAGCAACACACCAGTATGCCTGCTTAAATGTAGATGTCTAGCTCCACAAACTCACATTTCTTTTGCACTGAAATTTACTGCACTGTAACTGACAGATGTGTTGTCGTGTCATCACAGCACTGAAACAGCTCGGACCAGAACATTAAATAATATAGATTAAATCAGTCCTGGCTCTGTTGGATCTCAGTGCTGTGTTTAATACTGTAGATTACAGAATCCTGTTGCACAGGCTGGAAAACTGGGTTGAACTTTATGCAACTGTCCTTAATTGAATCAGGTTTTGTTGAGAAGGTTTGAGATATTTTGTTATTATCTGCAGCTATAAATCTAAACGAGTGGCCATGAGTTGTGGAGCACCTCAGGGGTCAATTCTTGGACCTGTTCTATTCAACTTGTAAATACTCCTTTTGTTTAAAATATTACAGAACTTTAACATCAATTATCACGATTATTCAGATGGTTTACAACTTTGTGTCTATGTCACCAAACAACTGCAGCCCAATAGACATTTTCTGTGTCAGCATCTGTGCCTGGAGAAAATAAACACCTGGATGATGGAAAGGGTGCTAAAACTTATGACACGAGTTTATTATGTTTGGTTATAAAGAAAAGAGATTTGCAAACACGTGGAGACTCACATGACAAGTGTGTAATTTTGGAGTGTTGATAGACTCAGTTGAGACTTTTAGCAGAGACATCAAAGCTTCACTAAGAAGCTTTTACCATCAGAAACATCAACAGATTTAAACATTTAGTCTCCCAGAAAGACCAGTAGAAACTCATCCATCATTCAACTCCAGTAGACTGCAATGGTGTTTTTAACAGGACTTTCTAAAAAGAGATTAAACATCTGCAGCTCATCCAGATGTTACACCTGGAACTTTAACTGGAACTAATCTGAACACATCACACCAGTTTTAATATCTTTACACTGGTTTCCAGTCAGTCATAGGATATGTTATAAAACCCTCCTGATGGTTAATGGGACAGGTTAGGCCCAGAATACATATGTGATATGTTCAGAGAGTATAAACAAGCAGAGCTCTAAGGTCAGCTGCTCCAGACCAGAGTCCAGACTAAACATGGAGAAGCAGCATTTAGCTGTTATGCTGCAAACATGTGGAACAAACAGCTGGTAGAAATGAAACTTTCACCACATGGAGACACTTTTACATCCAGGCTAAAAAACATTTTTATGCATCTATGAAATCTGCAGTCACTTTTCCCTTATCTTGCTTTAAATCATTGTCATTTATTTTATTATTTTATAACAACTTTATTGTGGTTTTTGCTATTTGTTGTTACCTTTGACTACTTTTTAATGCTTTTTTGCACATTCTTATTAAAGCACTTTGACTTAGTACATGAAATGTGGAAATCAACTTGCTTAGCCTACCTTTAGTATATGAGTCATGAAATGGATCAAAATGCAGTGTATTTATCTGTCCAGTATCCTACCTTTGTGTGTGGCATAGAGAGCTGCAAAGGTGACAACAAAGAAGGTGGTTGAATATTTCCCAGCATTCACCAGGTGTGGAAAGGCCCTCTTGGTGTCACGATAACGCCTCAGACACTGGACAAAACGTAACCAGGCAGGCAAACACTGGATGATAGCACGCAGTCCGTATGAGAAGCTGTGGCAGATGAAGTCACTATGATCTAGAATGAAAGAAAATTTTCCATTTGTCTCTTGTTTCTTTTGTCATTGTTCCTGCTTTTCATTTTAGAAGTGTCCTGTCCATTTCCACCTTTACACAAAAACTTCCACATCTTTATGAGAGTCAGTTTGGCCTCCTTAAACCCGAACATTAAAATCCCATTTTATCTCCTTGTTGGGCTGATATGTCACTGTTGGTGGAATGAACAGCAAGTAAACGCTGGTCTGCATCATGATTTCTGTTCAAACACTGTCATTACAGTCTATAGTAGGTACATTACATCATGTGTCATAATGATTATTGCTTTGGATTGTCATCATATAATATAATTGATATAACTGATCTACCAGGTTGATACCCTCAGACTTTAAGGATGAAAGGTGCTTGTGACTACCCCGTCTGACACAAGGTAGCATTTTTACTTTAATTTGAAAATGCCTATTCTATTCTATTCTATTCTATTCTATTCTATTCTATTCTATTCTATTCTATTCTATTCTATTCTATTCTATTC
>JBAMIG010000015.1:14114395-14126081 GCA_037177335.1 Kiunga ballochi
AGGGGACACAGTATATTTACAGTACCTGCTTTTGATGAGCCAATTGCTTGTCTAATTGTCTGGATTTTGTCTGTGAATTAAGTGTTCCTATTAAGTTCAGTCGACTGTGAAAACTACTAATATGCTCAGCTTCTCTGCCTTTTCTCAACATTTTTTTTCTTAAACTGTGGCTAATATTATGCAAGCAAACCCATTCCTCCAGATTTCAATCAATAAATTGGATGACAGAGAACATATTCAATAAAATTAAATGGAGTAATATTTCCTCTGCGCAGCTGCTCTGTTATAGGTTTGGATCTGATGAAAATAGTTCTTTCAGAGAACTTATTTCCTCACTCCTCAGTGGACACATGTAGCATCTGTAAGTCAGTGATTCTGCTGACGAAACACTTCAGCAAAGCAGGAAAAATGTGTGTGGTGTAGGTGAAGGTTTTTGTTGGCCCAGTTCTTCTCTTCGACCCCGTCTCGACTGCATTCAAACATCAACCCCCTCACCATCACAAACATACGTTTGGGCAAGGCAATCTGTTAGCCAAACTGCAGCTGACGGTTCCTGTGATGTTCAGTTCACTCTTTGTGTTTGATCCTGTAGGTGCAGCGGAAGTGGAGTCTACAGGGACATCTCTTCTGCTCTTTCTCATTCTTGCTACCTCTGATCTGCAGCAATGCTGCATAACAATACAAACATGATAAGTCTTGTTTTTTACTTATTCCTCTGATTTGAAAATTTACTCTGAACTGAACCTGAGCTTCAGCAAAGCCTGTGAATAAAACAATGTTAACTGATTTAACATAATGAGATAACATGCTATTATTAACTTATAAATTGCAACAATAAAATGCGATTTGAAGGTGGTTAAAAAAACATTAAATGCTTTCTATTATATTATTATTGTGTCACAAGAATTCAGAACCCTTTGAAGAAAAGTGATATATTGTTTATCTTCCTAAATGTTGGTTCATCTGATGTATATTCCTGAACTTTGATCATTGTGTCAAATTTCATCCTAAACCTAAAAGTAGAGGTGAAAAAAGTTGTACTTATTCTATACAATTATCCTATACAACACTTTATAAAGATATACAACAAAGTATTCTATATTTGCACTTTTTTCTCCAATATGTTGCTGCTATCTATGCCATTATAATTATTTATATTTCATTATTTATATTTCTTGTTTTTACTTGATGCATGTATGTTAAATGTTTATTGTCTGTACTTTGGGTTTGAGTGGAATTTTTAACTTAATCCACCAGATAACTCAACTGAGTTAACCAGATGATTATCTCTGATGTTCAACTCAAACAGGTTGCAGAGCTGAAAGCTTAACTCCATGTGGAATAACAGTTTCACACAGGTCTAAAATGACCTGGAATCAGAAAATAATTTAAATCAGTCGTATACATAAAAGAGAGAAAAAACAAAGTCTTTTTTTTTTGTTTTTTAATTTATCTTGAGCTCAAAGCTTTTAAAACTGGGATAACATCTATTGAGCTACAAAGGAAAAATCCCAAACATGGCTATTCGTACAAGCGCCTTAGTGAGGCATGCATCTGTATGTGTGTACAACTGTGCTTCTGTGGTTTACAGATAGAAGCCACAGGGCTCATAAAAACAAGATAAGTGTAGTGTCAATAGTCCAAACCGAGGCCATTAATCTAAGCACAAGAAAAGCCCAGGCCTGTCCTGCTTTAACCATGGCAGGCACAACTGAGCTGCACTGCAGTGATAGATGAAATTCCCTGTCCATTAACCTACTAAGGTGGTCATGCCATTAACAGAGGAGGTCAGAGAGGTAACACTATAGCCAGCACACTCACTGCATGGATGTTGTCACGCTTGAAATTCACCATCAGCCACGAGACTAAGTGTGTTGTCTGAGATGTGCCATGTCATGAAAATGGGTTGTGCAGTATTGCAGCTTGGCATGCTATTTATACACAGCAGCCAAAAACCTTCTTCTCAAATTCAAAAGCAACATCAGACTTTAAAATGTCAGCAAATGAAAACATTTTTGGCAGTATTTCAGTGTCAAATCCTCTACAAACACTTACAATTACATAGTGATGATTAGCAGGTGAAGTGTTCAGTACAGTGCAATTTTAATCAGGGTAAAATATAATGAGGTGTTTTTCTGTTCCCGACAGCTTCGTAAATGATTGCAAGAAAATGCAAAAATATGATATTAGTCATCTTGTTCTGGAGGATAGGCTATGCCTGGTCAGCTAGATGTGAGTAAACCAAGGTGTGTGTGTTGTGTAAAAATATCCTTCCAGGACTTCATGGTAGTCTCACAACAGCAGCTGCAGCCTTTCGATAAGATTCTCACCGAACAGCTTCACTTTGAGGTCGAATTCAATACAAATGTTAGGAGAAACACATGGATACTATTGCCTCACACACACAATACACACAAAGATGCAGACATATTTCTGTAATGTGGCAACTATTTAGAGGCAAGCAGATTAGCAGACTGGAAGCAAAGCATTTTCCTGTGAGAAGGAGAGCACATTTCGCAGCATTTCTGGAAAACCAGACATCTGGCATTATGAAAGCATTTTATAACCAGCACTATCCAGTTGTACGTCAGACGCCATGGTGATGGTGCAGGTAGATGCAGTCTACATCTGATGAATAGCTCAGGGATAAAAAGACAAATAAATGAGGAACTAAGTAAACATGTTTGAATTAAAGGTTAAAAGAATGAAAACAAAGCTTAAAACCTTAAATGCAACAAAGAAAGAACAAACATAGAAACAATTATTCTTGGATGTGTAAATGTGTAAATATAAACCCCAAATCCACACATTACTAACAAAGAAATGTTGTATCATGGCAACTGTGTTTGGATGCTCCGACACGTTCACATTGATTCCCTGTGTTTGAGCTCCAGTAACAAGTCGATCAATTAGATTTGGTTTTAAGTGGCTCTTCTGTGACATAAGCAAACTTTATTCTTAAGAGTACTATCACTAACTATTGTTTTTAGTATTTAATGTGGACCATCAACACAAACCAAGACAATAATATAACAATTTTAGGGTGTAAACAAATTTTCACACACATTTGAGCACAATCTTTCTATTTTCACCTTCTGTCTCCATCTTTTACACTGTAATACTATAGCTAACTCCTGAATGAGCCATCCCACTGACCATACCTTTGTCATCCTGGCAGGGAGGAAGGAATCCAATACTTAATTTTATTAGCTCAGGAGCAATTTCCTGACTCAACCTGATTAGAAAGGCATTGACCTTGGGAAGCTTGAGTGTCATATCATTAACCTGATCTACATGAGCAGGAAGTTGTGTTTGTGGTTTTTTAGTCTACTTTTTATATTTACAAAGCAATTCAAGATAAACTATAATGGTTAACAATTATGATCACTGTAAAGACATGGAGACATTATTTATTGACTTATTTAACTTCTGCTTATATAGTGACTGAGATCTAAATAAGTATGATCTCAAAACTAAAAATCTCCCAAAATATTTATCATTATTCCTTACATGGAAGCTGTTTAACCTAAGTAACAAACTTGTAGAGTAATTGCATTTTGGATAAAAACTGGATTTTTTTCGGTTCAGCTTAGCTTAAAGCAGCTTTCATTTATATAAGTTATTTAATAGTTGTCGATGTGTAATTATTCTTTAAACTTGAACATGCACCATGGCAATAAAGAGTCACAGGAGTTACTGTTTGGAAAGCATATGGCTTGTTTCTGAGTATGCTATGTACAATATGTAAGCCAGTGGTATTTATGAGTGTATGTAGGGCCATGTGTGTGTCATTTAGCATGCTTCTCTAACTGCCTGGAGAGGTCGCCCAGTGAGTTTGAAGAGGGGAAGGACAAAAACAGCATAAGAAAGCAGTTTGGTTCTGAGTTCCCACTCTGCACAATAATCTGCCCTCAACAACAACAACAACAAAAAGACCAACCAATCAAAGCTGTTAGACATGTGTTTATGTGAATATGTGTTGAAGTCTTTGAATGTAAAACTAAAAGGACCAATATGGGATATTGAACAAAGCATGGCACAGAAAGTATCTGCAGGAGTTTTTGCTGCATCATTTCTTTGTTTTTTGTAACAGATTCTTGTTATGAGGTCAAAAAGTTTTTCATGAGCACAACTCACGTAGTTAAGGATGCCGCTCATCCCACAAATATACTTTCTTTACAAATGTGGTGCCATTTTTTAAAAAAAAAGTCTTTAAAATGACATAAGATTTATCAAAGGATTGTAACAGAAATCTATGCATCCAAGAAATATAAATATTCTTACTTCTTATGCTGTTTATTTCCAGCATAAACAATGCAATAATGTGTCTTTTTATTATTGTTTTTTTACAAGACACATGACTCAGCTCTTTATTAGAAGAGATTTGCTGGTTTAAATAAAACCTAAAAAAGCTAATGTTAGCCTATCTACTGTCATTCCTTCTACGAACACACCCCTGCAAAAAACTGCAATGCAACACAAATAAAAACATACTAATGATATGCAATGATGTAGTGATGTTTAACTTTTCTTTTTTTATTCCTTTCTTCTTGCCAAAATTAAATATTTTCTTCACTTACTGACTGTTTTGGGAGACATGAGCTTTAAAAGGGCAGGATTATTATTCAGCCTTTAGTTGTTCCAGGTAATTCTTTTCAGGTCTTGAATGTCAGTAACAAACAGAAAAAGACTCAAGTGATTCCAGCCTCTTTCTTTGCAGCTATGGCAACTATTGTAGAGAAGTTTCAGCAGAGTTTTATGTGTCAACAAACACTTTCAGCCGTGAAGGTTGCAATTCTACACTGAAGCCAACCAAGACGCCGCCGCTCCCTCCAACACAGGACTGCAGTCATTCCACTACTACAATCCATTCAAGAGACTTATCATGTAAAATGGTACAAATACTAGATTAACAATGCAGCAATTTAAGTCACTGCACTTGTTATTTATTATAATGAAAGCCCAAACAAGAAATCTACAATAATCCTTTTACTGTTAAATGTGTGGCAGGGGAACAATAAGCTACTCTCTGCTCAATTGAGCTGCATATTAATAGGGTGATTATGAGACCTAATTATCAGATGGCACTTGTCATGAAGAAGCAATGCAATTTGCCCCAGGATAAAATGCAAAACAGACACAAACTGTTGTTTCTCCTCAAAAGCTGATGATGAGAAATGTTCTGTGACAATACAGCTTGTCAAGAAGTCACCTCTTCTGAGGTCAAGGAACATATCATCAAGTATAGACATTAGATATTTCATTCATACCAAAGCCTGAAATCTAAATACATGTACTTATCATCTAATGTGATGAATATATCACTATTGTTGCATATAAATATGCATAACACCTGAGGTTTGCATTTTTTAACAGGCAGAGTGAAACACAAACAATCATGACATGGTGGCGTGTGGCTCAACTGGTTGAGCGGCCGCCCCATCAAGTCGGCCTTCAGTCACTTTAAAATACATCAAGGGTAAAAGATCAGGACCTGGAAAAACTAGTTCATGTTTTCAGTGTGTTTCTTTACTGGTTCACCTGAAAAATAATTCAAAACTCTGCAACTTGAGTCTTCACCAATACCAAGCAAGTGGACCTTAACGGTCAAGTTCTCTATGCTGGTTACCTGTCCATCAGAGGCCAGACTTAACCTATTGAAGCCTGATCTAAGAAGAACTGAACAGAAACATCCAATCTTAAAAATCTGAAAGCTTTATTTGACCTGTTAACAAAATTTGGAGAAAAAAATGGGTATTTTTGTTATTTGTTACAATGTAAGAGGTCACAATTATTCATATGTAAGCTTCTGCATCTGCATTTTAATATTCACCAGGGTGCAGGAGACCAGTATCATGGCGAACAACATGGTTTTAAGTAAAGTTTCTGCCATAAAGTGATGAAAAATGTCTCAGAAACCAAATGTATCATATATGATATGTTGAGCCTTAAAGGGTTCAGATGAAATTAAATAAAAAGTTAAAAGTTAAAAACAACAAATAAAAAAGAGGATAGGCTTTGAAGTGTTGTTGTCTGTAAAGCTCAGAATGGTTTAGCACCAGTATGAACCTACCAGACCTCTCAGGTCATCAGGATCTGATCTTTTATCAGGTCTCAGTGTCAGAACGAGACATGATGAAGCTGCATTCAGCTTCTATGCTTCATATGTCTGGAAACTAGTCGCAGAACACCTCAGATCAGCTGAAACACTCAGCTTATTTAAATCCAGGTGATTTAAATCCAGGTGAAAATCTATTGAAATGCAGATGCATTTCAATAGATTTTATTTGAATGTTTGAACTTTATCATGTTTTTCAATAGACTTGGTGTAACATTTTTCCTGTTGTCTCTGCAAAGCTATTTGAATCTGTTGTATTTTTGAGCAAAACCAAACAACTTCCCTGGCCATGCACAGAAGCTACAGCTCCACAGCACAGCTCAGGTTCACAAGGTCTTTGTAGCATTCTCCATTCTCTCTGACCTCCTTTTCTGTCTATCTGCTGCCAAATAAAGGCCAGAAGAGACCAAAAACCTTTATAAAATCAACAGTCCTGACATTGTGGCTTTGAAATCAGTGATAAAAAGAAGAATATGGCAGTGTGACATATCAGTGCTGTATTTCAGTCATGCATGTCAGTACTTCTTTCTTTCATGTCACATATTCAGGAAATATTCTTAGAAAATCTTTTGCTCTACACTTTATCTGTTCTGATGCTTTTACAGCTCTATGTGAGAGACAGGACAGTCTTTTAAGTTTTGTGAGCACCGAGAGGAAAATTAGCCACATTTCCCATCTCACACACAGTTAATAATTCAACATTTAATATAAAATCAAACAGGCAGTCCAGGGGGGAACAATAGTGGTGAATTATTGATTTCTCCCCTTGCTCTAAGGGTTATAAGCCAATGTAGTGTAAATAGATAAGAAATTAAATCTGGACCAATAATCTTCTGCCGCCTGAAAGGACCACACCGTTCCAGAAATTACTACGAGTTCATTCTGCCATCAAAGCAGTAAGAATGTGCAATGAATCCAAATTTACTCACCAAACAAATGAAAGACTTTCAGGCAGATTTGTGTGTGTTTTTTTCTTTCTGAAGTTCTTTTTATTCTCAGACATCTTTCATGTAAGTAATTGTTACATTTGGGAATAGAGCCTCCCTCGTGATTTTGCTTCCTTTCCTCCAATTACCACCAATGTCACCTATTTTTTTCTACCATGCTTCCACTTTCATCTGTCATTTTCTGTCCTCACTCAGTCTCAGTTTCTCACAGTATCTCTCTTTTCTGTCCAGGGACAGAGCTAGGAACAATATGTAAACATCAGATGACAGGAAACTCAAATATATGATCATTTTATTATCCACAATTTAGCAATAAGTCAACCACAGTTGCCATGATGAGGCCAGTCTCAGTTTGCTGTGTAAACCACCAGCGGCTGGAAAAACTTTCTTATCAAGTACAGTTTGGAAATAGCTCACTACTGTTATTATGCAGATAATCAGCTGAGAGTCAACAGAGCAAAACAAAATGGAAAATACTGATATGAGCTTCATGTGACCAGTGCATCATAATCATAAGCCATTCTGAACCAGGCTCTGTTTGCTCACTAGAGACACAATGTGGTGCACAAGGACAGTGACGGGCACTACGTCTTCGACTCTCCACAGTTGTTACAATCAGTATAATAAAAAACAATGTAAATAAAGACCATAAAACTGCTAATAAAAAATAAGCTTATTAGATAATAGAATTTAAATCATAATACAAAATATTTAGCAGCTAAAGGTATTCCTGGTTGCTGCATATATTTCTATATCTAACATTTCCACACAATAAAAGGTTGAAATATACCAGGATGGTGCCTTCTTGCTATCACCTATAGATTCCAATGACACAGTCATCCTCTATGCAGTTCCTCTTGGTGTTGTACGACAAAAAAGTCTATATTTCACATATGGTTTTGGGTCCAATGTCAAAAAGTCAAAGTTCTTGCCATGCAAACACCCTTCTTGTGCGTACATACTTTTTGCGTGTATGTGCTCATATCTGTTGCTTGCTTTCTCTTCTAAAAATGACAGACATCTAACTTAATAACTGTGTTTACTATCTTGACTTCCTCCATTTCTGGTCAATATACAGTGTTCTGAATTGAACTTGCTCTGCAAGAGAATTCCTGGAAACTGACATTTCTGGTCATTTCACGGCACTGTTTTATAGAAAGCAGAGTCGCTGTGAAAAAATAAAGACTTCAAGACTTACAACAAAGACAAGGTCATTTATCTGTATTCTCTTCTATTTTTATCCATCATCACCTCTTTGCTTTGGATCACTTTCTATCACTCACTCACACAACCTGAATGCACCTAGATGCAAATGTGCATGACATCCAAACCTGTAAATTTATATTCAGTGCTTATTTATGTGTTTCTGCACAGCAATACAAATGATAGGAACCATTTTACTGCATCAGATAGACTCTGCTGATCTGTTGCCTGGCGGCTAAAGCTGTCAATTAGATTCATCATCAACGATTGATTAAATAACTTGTCTAATAACCAGGGTTAAATTATGACTTGGAAGCGGTTATGTTGCAAAAAACATATCCTAAAAGCTACAAATAGTTTAATTCTAATCAGTGCCGACAGATCTAATTATTTCCATGTGTCTATAATACATGTGGTTGCTGAAATCAGAGCTGGTGCTTCATGTGTGATCCCAGCTGTGCACGTGGCAAAGAGCCAGATCAGATAATCTATGCTCTCAGTTTATTTAACCTCTGCAGGACCGTGTTCTTGTTAGGATAAACTGGCTGCTCATAAAAAAACAACATAATAACTGTTAGTGTTAGTGTATGTTTGATGATGAGATATCAGAGGTTGTTTTTATGTGAATGACAGCATGTTCATGAGAGCACAACAGATGGGCACAAACATCCCCGTGCACACATACTGAGATATAGAGGCACAGTCACTGAACACTGAACTCACAAGCCTCATAATTATATTTAAGAGGGGAAGAGGTTCACATGTGACCTTGACTCTGCTGAACACTTTTAACCCCATTCATCCCATCCAATCCCCACATTTCATTTCTTTCTGCCACCTCAGTCCCATCCACCTCAGATTATTCTCATTAAGTTACCCAAATCTAAAAATACCACAAGCATAGGAAATGAGTCCTCATCTGAACTCATCTCCCTTTACAAGCATTTCAAGGTTTACTATCAATATCCCACTTACTTAAAACAAACCCATATATTTCCCTCTTCTTCCTCTACCTCTTTCCTCTCTTCCCCAACTTCATTCATGCGAGATCTAATACATCAATGAATAATGGATGGACAGATAGAAGACTTTCATCTTCCTTAGTTCCTTTTCTCTCACAGTCTTTCTCTTGTGGGATGGCTATAGTGCTAATGCAGGGCAACATGCATTGGAGATGAGCCCAGAGACCTCCCACTCAGTCTGTTTGTCTGTCTGCTGCCTGGAGGATATTTCTCTACACACTTTGTAAAATTTTCTCCTCCATAGTAATCAATCTATACTCATTTATCATGATACATTTTTAGCCAGTCTATGTTTTTACTGGTGTAAAATCTTTACAGGAGGCATAAAAATCCAGGCATGCTGGCCTTCTTTCTTCATTCCACTCTTCATTCCATTACGCTTTACCTTTTTCATTGTTCATTACCTCCGTTCGATTAGTCCCTGACCTTGGGATAGCGATCCTACATTTGTATTGACCCTAATCCTCCAGCTACCCTCCCCTCTAATATCCTCAAAGTGTCATCAAAAGACCAATCTATGAACCCCCCAACCCCCGATTCTCTGAAAGAGAAACCTGCTTGGGTTTAAAAGAGAAAGGTTTTCTTTCATTACGAGCATAACAGTCCTAAAACCCGTGTAATGATAATTAAAAACACTGACTGTGGAGGACTCCTAAAATAATACACACTCCACATTAAATAGCAGTGGCTATATCTGTTTGTTTTGTTTTTTTCCTCAACTTTTATTTTTTGTTATTGGAGTTTTCCTTCATTTGAAACTCCAGCCTCTTTCCTCAGGTAACTCCAAGCTTTGCTACTAAATAAGGAACCAACCCCCACAAAATCCCAGCAATTAGTGCTTGGCGTGAGCATGAGTAGCAGCTTGTCAAAAGACCCATCAATAATGCAGGCGGGCGGGCAACCCTGACAGCCATTCGACTGTCCTGCTGAACTACCCCCCCTTCATGTCTACCTGTCTGTCTGCATGTCCATCTGTCTTCCTGCCATTTCCCTGCTTTCATCACACCGACAGCCTGACCTGACATCGTCCTGTAGGGTCTGTCTGTTGTGTCACCACATAGAGAGATATCTGTTGAATCTGATATACATGTATTGTTGAGCTGCTTTATCTAGGAAGACTGTAAAATATGTATGTATTCATTTATTCATCAAATATAAAGAAGTAGCTTTTGTCTTTTTAGCTGGATGTGTGTGCAGTTTTTCAACTTGGCAGATTTTTCTCAGTGTCCCTTTTTTCCACATAATCCTATTCTGAAATATTAGTCGTGGGTTTTTTTTAATGTCTGTGATTCCTATAAATACATCAAAACTTTTTGTCAAGTATAACAAATACAATCAGTCTGGATTTAGATGCATTTTATTGCGTAATAAACAGGTACTTCAACATGAACTTACCTTCAAGTTTTATTGGTTGCTTTTTTAAACTTTGTATATAAAAGATAAGTCAGAAATAAAGGATTTCCATATTTTCATTGAAGAATGGTAAACGTTTGAAAACGACAGAGGAAAAAAAAGATAGAATTACTTTTAAAAACAAACATGAAATCAATAAGAACACCCTTTTTCACAGGAGAGCGAGGGAGGACTCCAACTGTGAACATGAACAGTAATAACATCTGCTGTTCAAACATATGCGTGCACAGCATAACAATTATCCCTTCATCACTAATGCTAGCTGCTTTTCAGCAAACCTCTCACTGTAATGACAACAGCAAACAAAATGGCGAGTGAATAAGTTGCATGAGCAACGGTGTAAGCAGCGCACGTGTTGGCTGAAAGGCATTTAGTTTATTTGTGGTCTTTGTTATTGTCACAGTTTTGGTCGTGCAGGTTAGGAGAACACGTTTGAAGCCTAAATAGACAAATCTGTTCGTCCAGTTATGGATCGTAAGTTTACATGGTTACTTGTCTCGTGTGTTAAACCGGCAATGACCTCTTGACCTTATCTAAGGCTGGTCAGAAAAGCTCCAGCTCTGCGACATGAACAGAGTAACAAGCCTGCTGGATGAAAAGGTGAAGCAAAGAGGGATGCTGATTGGGCAGAGGATTTGCAGCAATGTTTCATATCTATTCAAAACTACAGAAATAATGAAGCAATAGAAGAAAAACAGCATCAATCCATTTCTTATTATATTAGTCTGTTAGTGACGCTTAACTATTTTTCTGTCTTTAAAACATGTCTGATCAGAAATTGATTAAGCTTCAGAGATAACAGGAAATGAAAAAAAAATCTTAAAAACAATCTTCAAAATTATTTGAGGGAATATTTTCCCATTTTACAGATGTGATATGGACGCCTAAGTATCACATTGTTTATACTAAGCAAAATACATGCAAATCTTTAAAACAGGTTCTTTTTATTCATTGTCAAATCATGTCTCATATTTCTGTTTTAA
>JBAMIG010000015.1:14143376-14155048 GCA_037177335.1 Kiunga ballochi
TTTTATAATGTAAAGCACTTAGTCTTGTGCATAAAAAGTGCATTAGAAATAAAATTTGATTTGATACACGCACACACACAAACACACACACACACACATCTACTTGCTGCTGGTTAGTTCATTTTTGTTTTACAGGTTTTTTCCCCACATCTGCTCCTGATGCTTGTCTGTGTGTGTTTGCTTAGAAGCAGGATGACAGTCTTTTTACAGGTGTACCAACTGGCTGTTTCTTTTCTTCTCATTTTATTTTTTTACCAATAAGGTTTGGTTATATGCATGTGCATGTATGCGAGTTTCAGTTGTTGTGGTTTTACTCTCTCTTTTCTACATTTTCTTCTTCCCATTTATGCTCTACCTTTTCCTTCTGCTGTGTTTTTTTCCTGTGGTTAAAAGCATATCAACAGATATATTTATAAATTATGTAAATAATATAATGATAAAAATAGCATCTAAGAATCAAGTGTTTACAAAAGGCTCTACTGGCAGAGTAAATTTGTTGTGCACAGCAGCCACACCATAAAGCTGAACAGGACAGGCTAAAAAAAAGGCAGGGACATTTTGGAACGAAGAGAAATGCAACACAGTTCATAAAGTTTAAGTTTAATGAAATTATCTAAACATTTTTAAGAGAATTGTTTTGCTAAATCCTGCCTGCTTGTTATGGCAGAAAAGAGAAAATGTTTTAAAATGATAAAAGATAATATTTCTAATAACCTAATAAAAAGTGTGATTATTAGACTTCATTGTTTTTAAAAGTATTTAGCTGTTATCCAGTAAACAACCTGGACTCCTTGCTCATCTGACTTAAACGTTGCTGACGTGTGAGCTTCCCTTAGATGGTAGATCTATAAATACGAGCGATAATCATCTTTGTGATTGGCTGTGATTGCAGCTTCACTGAGGATGCAACTGACAGTCTCCAGGTGTGGAAAGCAGATAGTTGAGACTGAATAGCAAGTACCGTTTTTTAAAGGCCAAATCATTTTATTTGCCATTTAATTACTTATTTTTTTTTACAATTACTGTGAAATGTAGAATAATTTAGAATAAACAAGTGTAGTAAGTAGAAAATGTTTCAAGAGTATTTTTCTGACAGTTGAAATGAAGGCCTAGACGGCAGTAGTACATGAAATGACCTTATCTACATAGATACCTGAATGTGTCATCGATACGCATGAGACATGACAGTGCTGATGCATTTTGGGGGCATTCTGTGAGCATAGGGAAAAGGTTCTAACAAAATAAAAAAAATACGAAAGTACAGCCACAAAAATGTGGATTTTTTTTAAATCATGAAAGCAAAAGAATACCTGAAACCTTTATCATACATGATCTACTGTATGATTGCACACTGTCCTAGTTGTCCCTCATTGTCCTACCTGCTCTGATTCTTCTTTAACCTCATCCCCCATTCCCTTCTCCCATAACTTACTTTTTTTTTAACCTATTTTTCTCTTTGTGTCCTGTTTAATAGCATCACTCTCAGACACATACCCAATCCTGACACATCTCTGTGAAGTAATACTCGCTGACGCTAGTTGTAGTTGCACAATACCAAAGGAGAGCCCAACAAATGCACACTACCCCCCTCCCTGCTCCCAAAAATAAAAAAGAGAACCTGATTGTATTAGTGTTAACAAAGCGCCACAGCATAGCAGTGTCTATTCTTTTGGAAGCACAGTTAAATGGTGTAAGTAGGAGTGCATAGACAGAAAAGCAGGGCAGAGAATAATAGCCACAATTTGACCTCTGTTCCCCTCTCAATTGTTGAGCAGACACTGGCTTTATATTACATTATACTGCAGAGGAGCAGGGCCAGTGCATCAGCGAATATTCTGAGTTTCTGAAGTGAATTAGGTTGTCCCAAAAGTGCATGCATAGTTGTTTTGCTTCTCTTGTCGTGTTCTCCCCACTCTCCCCATTTTCTGAAATCAGATTTGTGGGCTTCTTTTGTGAGTCAAGGTTGGTTGGCAAAGGATAGTCTGGGTAATAGTCTTTGTTGAACTGAATGTAATATGGTATTTTGTGAAAACACAGAAGATTAACAAGAGTCAAAGAATAAGATGCAATCCATTTTATGCTGTTTGCATTCATTTGCTTGGTTATTCATTAGGTCTGAGGTCACGCTCAGAGCTAAAGAGATCCCCTCTAAAAGAACACATTTAGAATTTGCGCTGCTTTATATGTGTAAAAATGATATGCGAGGGGCTGGAGGTGTAGCTGTTCATGATGAATGCAAAACATTCAAAACAGTGAGGCCAAAACATCTGTCCATAGAACGTAGGAACACAGGCTGCTGTGTGAATTGGTGTTTCACACAAACACATTGCAGAGAAGGTTGGTGGAGTGTATCCTGCATGGGAAATGTTGCATTTCATCTGTAACTGTGCGTCAGGTGAGTTTCTTCCTTAACGTTAAATTTCTCTCACAGGAAGGACGAGGAGCAGAAAGGAAAACGGTTTTTGGAGGAGCGGCAGTCAGCTGTCTCTACCAAGAGGAGAGGATAAGGTATTTATATAAGACAATCACACATTAATACCTCTCTGATGGATCCGGTGTGGAGGAAAGATGTTGGAGCTGCAATGAATGCCACAAATAGTGTTTTTCAAAGCACCTTGACGTACCTCCCACCTCTACAGGATGTGCTAAAAGACTTTCCCTTTCAGTTGTGAACAAACTCTTTTTAATGCAGCATGTCCTGAGTCTCGCATTGTTATCTGCTTATTATGATGCTGTATTTAAATCTGTTCAGGGACCGTAACATAGTTTAGCCCTGGAAATGTCATACAGTGCAGATTTATGTTAATGAAATATATTCATTGGTAGACATGAATGGTAGACATACTCAAGCTCCCCCCCCATCTTCATTTCAGTGCAAAAAGAACTCTTTTGGAGATGAAAATGAGATGTGTGAATCCTGCAGGTTTTCTTTCTAAATGGCTCCATGTGATTAGTATGCGTAGTCTCTGGAAGAACTGTCCAGAGTCTTCCCTTTTTAATTACGTGCAGATTCATGGACAGGAAGGGGGGTGATGAAGATACATTGGTTTGGTGGGTACAGCAGGCTTTCCTAGAATGATGATCCTCTGATATCCAGTTTGCAGCGATGCCCTGTGGGAAAGCACCCAGTAGGAAGGCATTAACATAGCATGGACACACACGTGCGCACACGCCACCGTGCACTTTTCACTTTACATCCCAGCGATTTTCATCTGAAGTCGTGCATAACCCACCAGGATTCTCACACTCATTGCTCCACTGCATTTCAATTTCCTCGCTCTCACAGACAAACTCGCTCCATATTAAACAGCTAAGCACCTGTTAACCAGACAGAGAGTTAATTGCACTGCTCGCTGCTCACTCAGCCTCCGTCTGTGTGTATGTGTGCGGATCGACAAAAGCGGGATTGATTAGCAATATCCCTGGGCTACTGAGCTGATCAGTGTGTGATTGAGGAGGTTTTGAATACTACATTTGTAATTCTCTCACCCGCCTTGAAAAAGGATTCTGATAAACACTGGAGGCTTTGTTGTCCAAACTCTTTGCTGGGAGCCAAACCTGAGTTATTCCAGTTCTCATTGTTTCTTGTCCTGCCATGGAGCTCAGCCACATCGCGAGCCTCGACCAGGGTCCTACGAGGAATGCGATGAGAAATTGTGAAGGTGTGTGCATGTGTTTGATGGATGGTGTGGCCATGTTGTTGATCAGTGAAGCTCTGGCCAGGTAGATGAGTATTCTCTACCACTGTGACCAGTTAAGCCTGATGGATGAAGGACATATCTGCCACTACACCTAACTGGACACACACATGTGTGCATACAATGTTCTCACACACACATGCTATATACACAACCACAAAAACCATCAGTGCCCTGGTGATGACAGAGTAGCCTGTGACCTTCCCAGCATGCTTTGCAGCACTGTTGATGTCAGGCCGTTTATAGGATCCACATCAATCATTTGCTTGCTTATAGCCTGTTTGTTTTTATTTGTGGAATCATGTGTTTTCTCACTACGTTATTAAAAATCATTACATCAAATTAGTTTATTTATGCCTTCATTTCTTTGTGTGTGTGTGTGTGTGTGTGTGTGTGTGCTTTTTGGGGGGGATTTTACTTTTATATAATCCTAAACTGCCCACTAAAGATGTGTGTTCACAAAGATGTGTGTGCTTTATATATACATGCCATGCATCCGTCATTCCACCCTGTCCAACCATCCACAAAAGACTGATGGGGTGGCATATTGATTAGTTGTTGCTGGAGACGGATGGCGGCTACACATCAGGGACACTCGGGGTCACAGTGGCCATCAGAAAAGTGGGTGTGGTCCAATACAGAGCCCCATGAATATACATAGCAGCACTAATCAGGAGTATGTAAATGAATGTGCTCATACATAACCTAGCTGTGACAAAAAGTGTAATGAGTTATTCATATTTCACTGTGGCCTGATGAGAAGATGGAGGGGGAGGGGAGAAAGAGCATGTAGGTGAAATTGCAGAGGAAACTTTATCATCCTGTTTTTGTGTTACTTTATACAGAGTAAAATGTCTTTATTTTAAGGTGGAAAGTTATGTTTGTCTCTTATATGTTACTCTGTTTACATTTGTCACATCTCAGTTTTGATTTGACAAACAAACTTTAGGATTGTAGGACAGAGATCGGGTCAAATCGGGTCCTGGATGGCCGGTGTCCTGCAGGTGTCCTGCAGGTATTCCATGTTGCTCTACAGCAACACACCTGATTCCAGTGAATGGGTTACTAACAGACTTTTGCAAAACTTGACAATAAAGTGTAGAAATCACTTTGATTTTAAACTAGTTTTGGTTTTAAAAAATTTGGTGTACTTTAAATACCTACAGAACACCGGCCCGAGGGACGGATTTGGAGACCCCTGTTGTACAATTACCCAGTCACATCACAGGCACTCAGATTTATTATTGCTAAATTAATACTTCACTAATTATTAGAGGATACATTTTGGGAAATCTTTCTTAAAAGCCACTGAGAGCAACCACCATATATTGTAAACTTAATTGTTTTTTTGTATTTTTTTTTTTTTTATAGTTTTAAAGTTAAATAACTAATAAATTCCAGTTTTACCATTCTTAACAAGCCTCATTTAACTTATAACCCTAAAACAACACATTTTGAATACAAGTTTGAGCTAAGTACCCCCCTCAGTGTGGAAATGAAGTAATGAATAGTGGCTCCTATGTGGGTGGAACCAGCAGTTTACTCAGGGACATGGCCCCACACTGGAGCCTTGCTGACAGGATCTGTGGGATTTGGCTTTGGGGATGACTGAGTGACTGTGTGGGAGTAGTAAAAGCGTCAGGTATGTGGCGTTTCTGTCAGACAATAGAGCACTAAATTCAATTAATCTGAATGGCCAGGATGGGTGAGAGGGAGGGGAAGGCGTAAAGCTCTAAATGAGATTTTTCCCCCCACCCAACATCTCTACTCCTACCATCACAGCACTCACTCCTGTCCCCAATGCCAGGAGGTGATTAGACACACACAGATATAATTAGAGGTGGGATGGTGTCACTGGGTATGTGGCGTGTGCCGCTGTTCCCGAGGGATGTGGCACGTGTGGCTGCTGCTGTAGTATGAGATGGTGAGGCAAGATACATGCTGATGTTATTATGGGTTTGATGACTGAACAGTGAGGTTTTTTAAGTGATGTGGCGTTTGCTTGACAAGCACACCCATAAGGGATTTTAAGCAGCAGTTCACCCAAATGACAAAAGTGAACATTTTGATATATTCCCCATTTTATTTGCTCCCTAAAACAATTGAGATAATAATGGATTTATTTCCAGCAGCTCCTTTTTTTCAGAGTGCAGGTGGAAGTGGCTCCTTTTGTTGGTTAAAAGCTAAAACTTTTAAATATATCTCTCCAGATTAGTCTAAGTAAAAAAAAAACCCCATTTAATAAAAACAAAGGCACTAAAACAAAGTGTCAGGTTGTGACACGTTGAATATAAATAATGAAATGTACTGACTGTACTTCTTTCTTTGTTGTCTCCCCTCTTATATAACTTCAAGGGAAGAAGATAAAAACATCTTTGACTACTGCAGAGAAAATAACATTGACTACATCATCAAGGCTCTCGGCTCGCAGAAAGTGGATGTCAATACAAAAGATGAAGAGGTACAGTGCCAAGAAAAATGCAAAGTGATGCTGCATGCAAGAGTTGTAATAATCAAAGCTATTTCAAGAGATCATTATCATGATGCAACTTCAAGTTTTAAAACGTGATACTGCAGTTGTGATTTAGAGATGTCTTTGCCTGCAGTCTGCCACTTCTGCTTTGCCTTGACCCCTTCTGTCCAGGAGACCAGGTGAAAAGAATCATAGATGTGTCAAGAAAAGCAGGAAGCTAGGGCATATTTCATGCAGCTCCTTTTGCAGTTGTTGTATAATGGTTTCCGTGATCATGCACACACACACAGACACACACATGGGCGACTGCTGAGGGGTGAAAAGTGTGAAATGGTAGCAGCCATCATTATCATGACGCATTGACCTCTAGATCCATTCATCTGTCTTTATCAGCTGGGCCAAATGGCTCGCTTCCTGCCTTTCATTTCATCGCAGCCGTTCTTCACATAAACAGTCAGCTGCTGAGTTCACAGTCAAAGACCAGATGGTTGTATGACCAATGCTGAAAAGGCTTTGTCTGCTCGCAGCCATTGTTCACGTCTTGTAGGTGCACAGACTGACCAGTAGAGGGCAATGGTGAAGTTTCAGGACATATAGAGATATTAAAGACTGGCCACAACATGCAGGTGTTGCATATTTCTCTGAACTTCTGACTGCGCTCAAAGGTAGATTTTCAAAAAAGACATATTGCAAAAGGACTGAGAGCATCGTTCTGTGCTTTTAACTGTAAACATTTTTATACTTAACAGCAGCAGATATACATCTGTATAATCTGCATAATTCCCCATATTAACATAATCTTTCAGTTTGTTTATTAGTTTTATTGCATCTTAATTCATTTTTGTTTTATTTTGACTCTTTGTGCAACGTTATAAATGAAGAAAAAGGATATTGTTTTCTCATTTTCCAATAATTATTCAACTAAACAATAAAAATTAAAGCCATACAAACCCAAACCCTGCCATACGGAGGAAACTGTTTACGCTGCAATAGACTGTATGACGCAATCACCGTGTCCTACTGGAACTAGCAAACTGGTTTGCTTTGAAAACGTGGCCGGCAGTCAGCAGCAGAACACCTGCGAGAGATGAACAGAGACCAACTTATTGGTATTCTGGCCTGACTCATAAGTACCCATTTTAACATGCAGCCTTGGTGATCAATATGATTTAAGCAACAGAATTAGACTTGGAGAGTTTGCTTTACCTAATTGGCCTCACTGAAAAATGAGCTTGTGTGATTTTATTAGAACAAGAATCTTAGACCTAAGGAGAGCAGTGTGTAAGTGTGTGAGCGGGAGAAGGGGGTTGCTCATCTGTTGCGCTCTCTGCCTCATCAATCAGGTTTTACAGATTGTGTGCAGGATTCTGCAATTTATGCTAGAGTCTTTGGCCTGTGCTCTAAGCACCTCCTGGTCCTTCTGATGCACACATGGAGGCATGGGCATAGGTCCCAGTGTTTCCTTACTCTGTCGGCAAATTGTTGTGTAACTTAGGTCCAAAGGTTTTGAATGGATATGCATGATTTCAGCAGATTGAATCAATGTTATTTACAGTGTTATGCGCCTGTGTACTTGTTTCTGCAGGGCCGCGTTCTTCTACACTGGGCCTGTGACAGAGGACACAAGGAGCTGGTGTCTTTGTTACTGCAGCACAACGCAGACATCAACAGTCAGGTAAGCTACACTTTTCTTTTCTATATCTTTTCTAAGAACTTTCAGTTCAGTCTTGATTGCTCTTTTAGAGCAAGTTTTCCATCCATAAACGAAAGAGTTTCTGGTGAAGAATAGATAAATTCATATTACATTATAAAATGATTATTTAAGTGTCAAATGTAATTTTTCACCTGACATTATTGACTACATGGAGTCAACGTTTTGCTTAACCTTCAAAGTAAAGTGTACAATCTGGTTTCCATGTATCATTAAACACACATACATTTTCAGTGAACAAAATCTTGTGTTTAAAAGCACCTTGTAGGTACACGATTGCCTGAAGATGTAATTTACAATAAAGTGTACAGTAGCAGGACTGAATGAAGGGAAAAGCATGCAGTACATGTACACTAGGTTTTCTAAAAAGTCATTATTTAAAGGCTTATGTGAGTAAATGTTCTTTATACAAACCACCTTTTCCAAGAGTTTTAAAAATGGAGCCAAAACTTATTACTCATTTACAGATTTAAACATTAAACTCAAAAGCAAAGAGACAATTTTCTATCTTCACTGAGCAACTTCACTGTGTTTGAAGAAATAATGTGTAAAAAACGGGATTTCAGCAGCTAGAAAATGACATTATTAACTCGTTCTCCTCTTTATGATGCCCTATACATTTGCAATAGCAGACCAGACAGATGTGAAGTACAGGCAAGCTATTGAAACACACACACACTCACACACACACACACACCCCTCCCCTCCTCCTCCTCCTCCCCAATAAAAAAAGAAAGCTCTTGATTATCCTCAATCAGTTTGTACAAACATGCACACTGGATTTAAGATGAGACCGGCTGTGTCTCAAACAGTGCACTAACACTATTTTGCGCACTATGTTTAAGTGTGTTTAGATTGACATTTACACATCACATTCCAGTGCATTACGGTATTGAGACACAGCCTTGATGCTCCTAAACATTGTCCAAAGAACTCCGAGTGAGTTTTTTCAGGAGTATTGTGCTTTTAGTAGTCCTCATAAGATGTTCCTCCTTTCCTTTAGGAAACCTCCAGAAATTCAACCAGACAGAAAACTTTATTCAGGATCACCTAGGAAACCTTTCCTGTTGTTCTAAAATCCTGCACTATTTTTAATGATTACGTGTGGGATGATAATCATGGTTAAGAGGGAAATGAGAAAAAATGATCATGTCAGATTCATCTCAACAAACAAATGCTATTGGCTTTTATTTGGACAATATCTCCAATTTCTGGACCAAGTTTGTAGTAGGAAGTAAATTAAGGATGTTAGGGGGGGAGCTACATCATTCCTAAACCACATCTCCACAGATATATTCAAGAAACTTTGGACAAATAGTTACACCGTCTACATCCCTTTCACCTTTCCCCACTGTCTTTCCATCCTCTCCATCCCTTTCAGAAGGTCACCTTTAATTCACTTTGTAGCACACAAATCCCTTAGAGCTTTAGCGGACAGAGTTAGCTGATAGCTAGCCTTGTGTTTAGGCCCCCCTAGGTTTAGCCGCATCCAGCCGGCTTTAGCTTTGGCGGTAAGCTGGCTCAGCTGCACATCGGAGAAATTACTCCTCTTCCCTGCCCAGTGGCACGACACTATGCAGCTCACCGAGCTTCTCACTGAGGTTTTAACTGTGAGGACAAATCAATTGGAAGTAATCAGGCAAATTGTTTTACGTTGCACAACCAACATAATCAGGACATTTCACAAATGACTTTCTCTTTGTGGTCATGTGTGGCCCTTTTGTTTTGAATGCCTGCAGGGAGGGGTGGGTTTAACAGTGGGATAACTATGAAACGATTCACTGATGATTTACAGCCGTAGCAAAACAATGACAACAGACGCAGACCGAAGTATAGTAGTGGCTTTTTTCATCTTTAAAGAAGATGTTGCACAGTTACAGGCATGTATCCATCAATAAAATAGAAAAAAATTATATCTCTAAGTGCCAAGAGTTTCAACAGTCGAAGCAATAAATGTGATTTTTTTTCAGGTAGAATGGTTAGAGTGAAATGACCAGAATTTTGCTTAAATTTATCTCGCCCCAAATGTTTATTTTCTCTTTTTCTGCATTATTTGTAATGCAGCAAATAAAGAAGAAAAGGCAATAATAAACAGCTGATGGGTTTAAGTACTCTGTTTCAGTATAACTCTTTTTTAGAGAGGATGGAAACCTTCACCAGATGTTGGAGAACTGGGATTTAGCATCTGGTTGGTACACAAACATTACCTGGATTCATGAATTTAGGCCATTAGGGCTTTTCCACCTGCCAGTCTCTCCGGTGTCAGGGAGAAATCTGCCATGGAGGAGACTGAGTGCAGAAACTGGATCTCTGCATCACAGTTACTGGTTTCAGATGTATTACTTGTGGGGGAGTAAAATACAGTCAGATAAATTGTAACACCAAATTATCTCCACTTGATGATATCCTTAGTTGAAAAAGTGTTTACATCCTTTACGATATAAAAAGTCAAACAGAAGCGGATTGATAAAGTAAAAGAGAGTGTTTTTGTTGTATGTGCATTGTCATACTGTGGTTCTGGTGGATGTGAAACAAAGAGGAGGGGAGGTTTTGTGTTTTAATGAGAGGAACGGAGGAATGTTTGGGTTGCTTGCAGGCTATTAGTGCAACCAGTAATCTCTCTTGACCTCTACCAACTGCAGAGCCACCAGTAAATAAAGATCAAACATGATTTGTGCTTAATTTGTTGATTAAAAACGGGAGGGGCACTAGAGAGTTAAAACAAAAAGTATTATTTGCTTGGTAGAAGAAGGAAATCGTTGGAAATTAATCAACTGATTGTTTTAGTGAATTGTTCTCAAACCCTGGTAACCTGCATTAGGGCTCGTTTGATAGTTAATCCAGGATCAAGGCATCACAATAGGTAGCTGCATGTGTTTGAATATACAGATCACAGATCTGCCACCTGCCAACTGTAACTCAGGTCCTGGTGCTGGTTCAGTACATTAAACCCTCTCCTCCTCTTGACCATGTCCCGTGCTCCCTCTACTACTACCCCCCACACCAGATAAAGTGGGACAGCGACCAACAGAAACTATGTAGCAGATGACAATGAAGCCTTGTTAAATAAAATAATGGAAATGAGAGTTTGAATAGTACAGTACTTACTTTTATGGCAGAAATAATTTAAACACAACAATTAGAAATAAGATTAGCTCCAGAGCGGTCCATAACTGGACAAGTTTGTTACTTATTTCTGATTTTATATGGTGTTGTTTGTTATTTGGCATTTTTAAATGTCTACATTTTCTATATTTTCCACATTTCATATAATTTGTTTTCATGAGTTTGATATTTATGGGGATATTTATCATTTTTTATTTTAAAAAATGTTTTGATTTTCTTTTGCCATTTTTGGCACGAAACGGCTGGAGTGGACCAGAGAGAAAGAGACTGCAGAGGGAATGGGTGGGAAAAGAAAGAAATGGTGAAAAAGGAGAGCAAAACAAAAAGTAGAAAACAAGCAACTGCAACAGATATCATCATGAGGAAGAAAAACTGTAAAAACACACAGCAGCAACAGGTATATATGACTGTAGGTGTCTGTGCATAAGGACAGGAGTGTTAAGTTTAAATAGTTTATTCTGGAGTGGTTCGAGAGTATGAATTTATATTAAATATAAATTTAAGGAAGTAAGAAAGATATGTACCCCGCCTCTCGCCCCGCTGCTGGGATAGGCTCCGGCCCCCCTGCGACCCCGTTAGGGACAAAACTGTAGATAATGGATGGATGGATGGATGGATGGATGGATGGATGGATGGATGGATGGATGGATGGATGGATGGATGG
>JBAMIG010000015.1:14182741-14195547 GCA_037177335.1 Kiunga ballochi
AAGCAGGAAGACATATAAAAGCTCTTGTTTTGCGGCTCTTATAGGATCAGATTGAGAAACCCTGGTGCTTACTGGTTTGAAATCGTTGCTAAGATCTCCTATATGATGTGTGCATCAGTTTGACATACTGACACACAAGCTAACTGCCTGCATATGAGCCAAAATCCTTCTTTGTCTGACTACAAAGCATATAAAGCATGTCCATATTTTACAAAGCACTTTACAATTAGTTAACAGCCCAGGGATTAAGGCTAGATTTGACAGTGCTGCAATCTGCTACTGTGTCTCTTTAGCACTGATAGGATCAGAGATACAACCAGCAAGACATCTGTTTCTGCACTTGTTTTTTTCTCACCCCCTCTCTCCTTCTTTATTGTCTCTCTTCATGCATCTTTCTTGTCACTTCCACCCCAAGAGCGAGAGGGAGAAACAGCATCAATCACTGTTAACTGACTGACCACTGTCGCTCGGTGGTACTAAATGGATCTCCACAATTGAATAGAGGCCTAAGTGTGTGGTAAATGCCCTCAATGGGTAAATGAATTTGCGGGTTAACTCGCTCTAAGAGCGTTTCGATAAGGCAAAATAATAAAAATACCAACAGCACAATTTTTTCTCTTTACATGTTAGAAAAAACGTCCAGCTGAAAATTTTAACTCACATTCATCACAGCAGGCTCAGGGCATGAAAAAAAGAAGCATATGAGAGTAACCCAAAGACAGTTCAGCTTTATTTTCCTCATATAGATTTGACTGTACACAGCTCATACCATTACACAGAAGGCATAAATGAATAAATTCAGTGCTCTCTTTTACATCTTTTTCAAAGACACATGGCAATAATAAATAGCGCTCATGAAACAAGACAATCAACACGTGTTCAAACTGTACAAAATTTACAACAATATGCAAACAACTGAGGCAACACAGACTTAACGAAATGTGGTGATATTATGTGTGTATGCTATCATTACTAAAACCATAGATCACAGCCAAAAAATTACTCAGAAGCTTTCTGAGGGTCTGATGGGAAAATGAGAAATAAGAAAGGGACAAATTTGCTTTTTGATTTTATGTATAAAAGTAATTATAGTGAATTTTTTTTATTCTTTATGAAGAAAAATTAAAACACATAAATACATGTTTGTAGATAAATAATTAAAACATTTATTTCAGATGTCTTTTGTTTTCAAAGATAAAATAACTGTATGATTATGATAACAGAGTAATCTAAAGTTTTAATTTTAAGTACTAATCCCCCTTATCTACTAAATTTATACTGTGTCCCTTTTGTTTACATTATACCCTACTCTGTAATTTGTGAGCTGTAATCTACAATTTTTCTTAATGATGTCATTTCCTGTTGGTTGAAAGGAAAAAAGGAAAAGAATAAAAGAGAAATGGCCATTTTTTCTTTTTTTTCTTTTGGAAATAGGTGACCTCACTGACAGAAACTGCTTCTGATAGAAAACAGAAAACAGAAGTAAGCTCCAGCTGCTGAGTTTAAAAAAAAAAAATAGACTCAAACCAGCCACGATCCTGGCATGCTCAACAGCTCGCAATTAACTCTTAGCTTTTCCTGCAGCTCAAATGTTATTTTTGAGAGAGCCACAAACAGCAGCTCATCTGATAGAGAATAACTTACCTATTTAAGTTGCCGCTTGGGCGTTATGATAAGAAACAGCCCAGCAAGTATCAGCCCTAAACGTGGCAGACTGTGGTAATCCCTCAGACATGGAGGCCAGGCAGTGGGAGAACAGACTGGGAGCACATCTGGGGTCAGGAAATAGGTTGCTCGCGGGCAAAGCTAGAGCTGCTGAGTGGATTATCAAGCGAAACCTGGATCAGACTGAAGAGAGCCAACAAAAAGGGATGTTTTTTTGGGAAGGGGGGGGGCATCACTCTTGCTTGCTAATACTTGTTGTTGTAAGTAAAATTTATGCCATTTAAATGGATCCCCAGCATCTCTAAAGGAAACTGCATCCCTTAAAAATAGATACTTTTCTGCCATATCTGTGCATTGAAAAGAACAAACTAACTTAGCTTTTTAATCTTGATATCAGGACTCCAAATCTTCAGTGACCTAACCGTTCTCATACTCATGAGATTGAGTCTTGCTCTGATATATTGTAATACTGATGGACATCTTTCAAACAGCTTTTGTACAGACAGGAACGACTGAAGCACCTATAAGTATAGCAGAGACCATTTGTTTGGCCAATGGAAATCACCCTCAATCAAACAAGGGGAGATGAAAGTTTCTATGAAGAGACGGACAGACGGACGGACGCGAAGACCAATGGCCATCTACTTCCTAAATACTTGTAAGCTTTAGCAATACATTAAAAACATCAGCATGTTTTCAAAATTCACACTTGTGCCACTGCTCTTGTAAATTTCTCTCCCAATGAAACACTGTGTTTTTGCCTTGTGCATATGTCTCTCCTGCAGTCCCTTCCAAACATGTAGAAAAAGAAGAGGAGAGTAAAGTGCATTGCCACTGTAAAGGCTTTGATATGGCCAGACAGCAGTTATGAATTAGAAGCATGCAGGTGCCTTCTGGGTCTTCCATGGACTTTAATCCAGATTGTAGCCCGAATCTTGAAACTGTTAAACAGGGAGGGTATGGATAATGTCAGGGATGAGACAATATTCTCTTCCCTGCAAACATAATCTGCCCACATGTGGGAATTTACCCATGCTTTTAATGACTGAACAAACAACATGAAGACAGCCGGGAACAAAAATGAAATGATATGCTGAGATGGAAAATCCAGCATGGAGGTGTTCTGCACATCCTGACCCAGTTGTTACAGCAACATTACAACTGCTGAAGGATTGATATTCATACTTATTCTCTCCCCCTTCTCTTCACTCAACATGACCAAACAAACCAGTCCTAGGAAAGATTTTCAGTCCGTGTTAATGTATCCTCTCAGCTATTTCCTACCATGCTGGAGACTCAAAACTGGGAATGGTCCATTTCATCCAGCCATGAAGCTGGGCTGGTGGGGAAATCAGGGTATCCTGTACTGCTGCCTGTGGAGAGGTCTGAGGTGGGACCTCCCGCCATGGCCCTCAGAGCCTGTCCCACACCGCCTGGGCCCCCCTGCGCCACCAGACTGTCCATGTTGAAGCTCAGGTTGTTAAGGAGAGGCGTATGGCCGGGCAGGGAGGCAATAGACGAAGGTGACTGTGGAAGTCCGTAAGGACTTCCTGCTCGGATGTCGTGGTATGGTTGTCCCGCAGCATCCACAGAGAAGCCGCCGTTCAGCACTGCACTGCCCGAAACGTCGCCAACGCTCCCGTAGAGCCCATTGGCATGGCCGAGATCTGACAGGACTTGGTCATCTGAAGAAGAGACAGCGTGACTTAGCACGATGAGTGTAAAATCTCTGACACATCAATAGTATTGTCACCTACATGCACATTATATAGCTGTTATTTTTCAATACATTTAAGTGCTTTTATGAGTCAGATTTATTGTGTCAATGTTACGCAGATTTCATGGTGGTACAGTTCGCAGACGCTCCATCACAAACCACATCAGTTCTCATAGAGACATTAGAGCTTTTTTCTTTTCTATCAGGGGCAAAGGTTTCATTTGAACACTGTAGAGGGCACATTATGCTTCTGTCATCCTCCTTTGAGCAATTAAATGTATTTCCAGCACCCTGCAGCAGCAGTGCAATCAAACACAAGTAGTATGTTATTGTTTAGGGCATGTAATAAGTCAAGAACTGGAAGATCTGTTCTGCATTTAAGTATTTATGTTTTCTCACGTGTTGGTGTGCACACATTAAAGATGTCGAGGAAAAAACAGGGGAATATAATCTAAATACTGTAGATACATGTAGCCCTTATCTCTTCCTAAAATGTTTGTATTCGCACAACATTTTCCATCCCAATCGATCTCCTGGGTGGTTTCAATAACAACAAATCCCTGGAGCACTTTCTCTCTAATTGACTAAAAGCCTCACATGCTTTATAGAGTTTCTGTCACCATGTTTTTATTTCTCATAAAAACAGCCTTCCTTTTTTAAAAGTAGCTTGAAGACTTTTATTACTATCCAAAACGGGTATACTGAACGATAAATAAATAAAGAATGTCTAAAATGCCATTTGGATCCCACTAAGGACACTCTCTTGTTTCCATCATGGAGACAAACAGAGGCAGGAGGTGTCAGCTGGAGCAGAGAGGATCTGGAATAAGTGTCCCATTTTGGATATGCCTTAAAGTGCCACCCTGTAGTGAGGAATGCAAGGAAACAAATGAAATCCCCACAAAGACACATTCAATTTCTGCTGCTCCCATGTCCTTTAGCAGCTAGAAGGCTTCTTTAATCCCATTAGCACAGCTTGTCTGACAATTCCCTTTCAGGGATTTCGCTCTTTCACTTTCTCTCACTCTCTCTCGTTCCTTCTTTCCCTTTATCTCTCTCTCTTTCTGTGTCTCTCAGGGGAAGAAAAAGAAACAAAAATACCTCTGAAGCTCAGTTCACTGTCGCTGAGTCCTGCGTCGTCAGCTGAGCTCTCTTTCTCTACTTTGGCTCCTCCTCTGCTCCGTTTGACACTTTTATAAAACTGAGTCCAGCGGTGACGACCTGCGTCCTTTTTCAGTCGCTTTTCCTTTGCTCGCCGGTTCTGAAACCAAACCTGAAAAAAATGGAAAACAGAAGTGATGAAAATCCTTTAACTCAGTCTGACAATTAAACTAATTATACCTCCCCCCTTCCACACTCTGAGAATAACACATTTTTACATGTATGGGGATGTGTGGGACATTTAAATGCACAATAAGATACTTTAAATTCTTAGTTATGATGTTAAATTCGAGCTGCAAATATACAGCACAATTTTAAAAATTACAGTAAATTTTTATTTTATTACTAAATTTTCCATAGCTGTCATAAATTTGAGTGGAAAGTTGTAGAGAGATGATCATTATTATAAGCATTAATGCAAAATGTTGGAGAATTTCAGTAGATAAACTGTCTCTCTAAAGGTTGTTCTAACATCTGAGACTTTTACGAAAGAAGGCCTAATTAGTCCTTTCATGCATTTTCATTTAAAAATATATTATAATAACACTGAATCTAATGTATTCCTATTAATTCTTTCTTCAGATACCCATAAACACTTTGCAGTAGTTACATAGTAGTGACTAAACCGTCCTTGAACAGGTCTGACTGCATGTTTCTGTAATCACTTTCATTTACTAATAAAAACCAGTAGCTTGACTGAAGATGTTTCAGTCTGTCAGCAGAGTTCCTTAAGGAGCATGTAGGAAACTTTACCTGCACAACTCTCATGTCCAGCCCAGTTTCAGAAGACAGCTGCTCTCTGACATGGCGTGCTGGCTTCGGCGAGTTCTTGTAGGCACTTTTGAGGGTCTCCAGCTGCTTGGCGGTGATGGTGGTCCGCGGTCGTTTGGTTCCTGCCTCTGAATCATCTGAAAAACACCATTTCAAGTGTAAGTGCTGTTTTCTTACATTTGTCTTGTTGCCTCAAAAGAGAGGGCCCCTTGGCTCCCGTGTGTGTAAAACAAAGTAAATGGTCATGCATGGGAGTGTATTATTGTCCTAGTGCATCTGTCCCATTCCCACAGCAGAGGACATAAATCTAGTCAGTGCCAGAGAAATGGAGTTATTGGAGCTACACTATAGAAGAGCATTGGTCCACTTTACATAATCAATCAGAGCTACATGGAAATCTCTGAGGAGAGGGAGGGCCAGATTCAGCACACACACCCAGGTGACAAACACCAACGATTCACAGTCACAAGTCATTTCACTGCATTCAGAGTTTATACAGTTTAATCCATCATGCACTTCCACTGTTCTGATGCTGTTCAGTGAAGACAGATCCTTTCAGCCCTGAATCAGATGGTCAGGGATTATTTCTATTAAACTAAGAATGTCTTTTTTTTCTTATAAAAGTATTTCTGCCGAGTGTATTTCAATTATATATCAGAAATTCTTTTATAACTCTCTCTGTTATGTGTCTTTACTTGTGTATGTCCTTGCACACCTACCATTTTGTTTTGCTGTCTCATAATCCACCTTGCACACTAGCCTTCCATCCTCCATGAGGTAAAACTCGTCCCCAGTGGCCAGCTGTCTGCTGCACATGATGCAGGCAAAGCAGTGCAGGTGATACACAAAGTCCTGTGCTTTCCGTACCACCTGTGTTGGAGGGATGCCCTGTTGGCATGATGCACACTTTGTTCCAAAACGCCTGCAAGAAATCAGGAAGCACAGGAATACCATTAGAGAATTTGATGCAAATCACAAATAGGGTAGAGTAATGGCAACAGCTGAGATTAAAATTTCACAGGCGAGACTATTTCTTAAACTGCTGAGAGTGATGGCAGCGTGTCTGCATTAATAGAAGCTCCAGCTGTTGAGGAGAGAAAAATCCGCACTGGAGTACATTTCTCCTAACGGTAGATTTGCCATCCGTTTGATTAATGGACAGGATCAATGCACTGTATGAGGTGTGTATGTCTGTTTGTGTGTGCACATGTGCATGTTTGCATGCTTATATGTTGAGGGTGAAAGCTGAGGAGGAGGGGCTGAGGGAGGAGGAGTTCTAACAGTAAACACACCCTGAGGAAAACCAATAAAAACTGAGTCAGGAGAGGCTTTAAATCACAAGACCAACCCCATGAAAGTAAAAGAGAGTGATGCAAAGCCTCCAAATCACCACAAGTAAGGAAGCACCAGGGAATCTGTACATTTATGCTTTTTCATGAGGAATTCCAACATACCAGCACCCCCCTGCTGCCCCGAAGGTCAGCAAACACAGTTACTAAGCAGTTATACTCTAGAGCTCTTCAGGCCTCATTTAAGCTTTGAGCATTAAAACCTTTCAAACATGATTTAGTAAAAAGCTCAGATCTGCTGATCCCATTCTGGATGAAAGTCAAATTCAATTTTCTTCTGTAATGCCTTTAAAATCCAATCGTTGAAAGAAAAAGGAAAAAAAAGACAAAATTTTTATGCAAAAATAACAGAATTTTTAATTAGAGCTATGAAAATAAGAGTTATTGCAATTCTGATTATTGTGAAAATCATCAGTACACATGTTTAGATAAAATACAATAATTTACATAATATTACTAAATCAAATATTCAGTAATCCAGGTTTGTCATTGTTTGTTTTCTTTCACACCTTATAGAAAGTTTATTAAGATTATTAAGACTGACATTAAATAAACAGACTGTGATTGTTACAAAAATAAAAAAAATCAAGTGTGAAGGATGGAAAACCGAACCAAATAATTAATAATGGATTTACTGTTTAACCAGCAGGTCTCTGAGATCAGATGCTCATAGTCTGCGGGTTGTTAAGCCAACATGGCAGAAAACTAAACATGTTCGAGCCTTTGCAGCGGCGGCTCCTTCCCTCTGGGACTCAGTGGTCTCTTTTAAAAAGCAGCTCAAACCACATGTTTTTAAATATGCTTTTACTTCGTTTTATTTGTTTTTATGTTTTCTGTGTTTTATTGATAAGCTCCTTGTGATTTTAATCCTGAGAGGTGGTGCGTATGTAAAATGTAATACTTTACCTATGGAACAGTTACAGGAGCAATTCTGACATTTCTTTTCTCACAGACATGTTACTTTCTCTGGTAACATCTCATTTAAAATGATTTTTATCCAGCAACGTGTTGGAGCTGCAAGGCAGCAATATTGCTTACTGGGTTTGTTGCAAATAAAAAAATATATTATTAAAGATAAAGATAAATAAACACAGAGATAGACAATAATGAGAAGCGTACTGACTTGAAGAAGTCTTCCTTGCAGTAGACGCTGCCTGCCCGGGAGAAGCATTTGTCCGCCAGTGGGGTCTGGCAATCTGCACACTTGAGGCACTTTGAGTGCCAGTGTCTGTCCAGCACCTTCAGGATGAACTTATCCAGGATGTGCTGACTGCAGCCTGCACACTGAGGGATCTCTGCCAGGAGAAATGTCAAGAACATCGGGTCACACCCAGCAAACACAGAAGCAGTGAAAGGTAGCTTGCCATAACTGCCATATTTACAGAACATATTTCTTTTCTCTCTCTCTCTCACTCTCTCTCTCTCTCTGTCTGTCTCTCTCTCTCTCTCTCTGTGTGTGTGTGTGTGTGTTTAAGATGCAGTTTTCTTTATTTATTTTTGATGGATCTTCAATTCAATTATAAATTAAAAAAAATTCTGAACATTGTTCACCTGAATAAAATGGTGTAACATTTCCTGGTTTTACAACAAGCAATAATTCAGACCAGATGATGAAATTATTTGGGTTTGTTCAGATTTGATATTATCAAGTTGTTGCATATCTTATATAGGAGCAGCAGTAAGAGTGATGACACACATTTTGTGTTTTAGATGCTTTCTAACAGTCCAGTCATTCAGATTTCTTACCATTTTTCTTTCTGTACTTTCTCCCTTAATTTTCTTTTTCTTATTTTTTTAAAGTCATCTCTTTATTCAACAAAATCCTTTTTTACAGAATAATTTCACTCAAATAACATAATTGTCTCGGCCTTTCAGTCATTCATGAACATGGGGAGTGTGTAATATCTAAAAAAGTGTGTGAAGTGTCGGTAAAGATGTCCGTCACTCTCCATGGTGCTGATGCCGGAGCGGTTCGCTGCACAAATATCCCCCAACAAAACATTTTAATTGTTGTTGGTGTTTTGTTTTTGTTTAATTGTTTGTTTTTTTTTGTCACAATTTTGTGTGCCGATTCTACTATATATTGTCTCACTACATTAATTTATCTCTTGGTAATTTTACGGAAACTATGGCAAAAGTCAGCCAGATGTTTTAATCCTAATGCAAACCAGATTTAAGTTTAATTATAGGTTTATTTTTAAAAACAAACAAACAAACAAAAAACAAACAACGACAAGTAAGCTACCAAAAAGAAAAACAGCAAAACAATAAATGTCTGACAATCCTTCAGAAGTCATGGTTGAAATGTTATTGCAGAAAATATTATCCACACCTGATAAACTTAAATCTATGTTTGAAATCAAATTAAATTCAGACATTTTCTTTAAGTAACCAAATCCCCATTGTGGTGGGGGTTTTTTTTATATGCTTTTTTTTAGTTTATAATACAAGTTTAGTTGGCTTGGTGTGCCTACGGTTCTTGTTCCTGACATGCTCCCCGATTATAGCTACAATTAGGCCTATTCAGCGATTAAATTGCTGGTTGAGGCTATGTGGCCCAAAATAAACACATTTTGCTTCGTTTGTTTCTTTAGGTGGAGCGTTTTTTTTTCTTGTAGGCTACTTCTACATATTTTCTTTTCTAAATAAATAAACAGAAAACCAACAGGAGAATAAACAAACGCAGCGAAAATGTTCAAAGAGAAAACATCTTTAAGTTTCTACGTCAATTCTTTCTGAATTTTTATTAAGTGAATAAACAAAAGACAGTTGTGCAAATGAGCTTGATCACATTTAACCTGCTGAAATCAGCTAATACGAAAAATGCCCCGCCAGTAGCCTATTGCACACAGTCTGATGGGAGAAAGGACAGGAGGACACGACATGAATCCCAGTATGGACCTTTTAAAGGGAGGAAGCTTGTGAAAAATCTGGATCTGAGAGGAGGGTAGATGGAGTTGAGCGGGGAGAGAGCTGGTGCTGAAAGGAAAGCAGTTCTTGGCAACAACAGAGGGTCGACCGTTCCAGCTCAGTTGTGTATGCAGGGCGCGTGCGTGCATGAGGAGCCCTCGTGTGTTCATGAGGGTCTTCCTCATTTCTGAGCATCTCTTGCCACCACTTTGCATTTTTCACAGGCTGATTGCCTCCATCAGCAAACACAAAATAAAATAAAAAAATGAAAATGATATTTCAGAGGAGGGATGCTGCTGTTGCAGCTCTTCACCCTGAACAGCATTTGTGTCAAATAAACAGTGTAACACTGACTAACTGCCTGCAGCTTCATTTCTGGATGTTTCTGAGTCAGCAGAACTCTTTGGCATAAAACACTTAGATATACTTTCTGCTGCCTTATTCCTGAAATAATCCAGTTTTAAATCCAGAGTAAATACTGGAGCTACGGGGGACTGAGTGGCAGGATCTTTATCCAATCTTTTAATCTGTCTCGATTTATAAAATTAAAGAGCATAAGCCGACAGCATATAGGCTCTCTTCTCTCCATCGGGTTTAAATATGTTGAACAGACATTAACCATAGATCCCGTTTTGCTTTGTCTTTTTTATTTTATTTTATTTTTTGGGTTAAGATTCTGATGTGGAAAATAAAACCAAATATAAAGACTTACTGATTATTTTTAATTGAATGATTTCCAACATTAAGATCCAATAAAGTAAGCTCTGTTTTGTTTTTAATATGTATTGTCAGTATTTAAAACCAAGTAGCTGCCTTTTAATTATCTCAGCATCATCCCATTTTCATATGGATTATTTTTTGGGGTGGTCCCGGATTAGCCACACTCCATCTGTACATTTTACTAACTCGAATCTAAATAATTAGGTCAGAGCAGATATGTATCCAGTTGCACTTCAATCTTGCACGATCAGATTATGAAAGGGGCCTGGCACAGATTAACGAGTGGACAGATGTAAGGTATTTTTCGTCTTCTTTGATGCTGGAAGGCAGAAGACACTTAAATAATTATATAATTAACATTTATTAATATTTGCTTTGATACAGTGAAGAATCTATAATAAAAATTAGGCCTATAGTACACTAAGACAAAAGAGGCCATACCTGCTTAAACCTGGAATTAAATGCCGGAGGCATTTAATTTGAACCGGTAAAAGTGTCTATTAAAGTCAGTGTGTGTTTTGTTTGATGGATAATGATGACAACTGCGTCTGATCTCTTGACTGGTTTACAAATTAACAGCAGTGTAAGACCAGGAGTTCCAGCTAAGGTTGCAGCAAAGTTTGAGGCGGAATCACAGAATCAAAAGCCTCATTGTTGCTTTCTGGCAACATCATGTTTTTAAATTATTTTATGTATGGGTATATAGTAAAAAAAAAAAAAAAAAAGTCTATTTATACTTTGGTTGCCTTATTGCAGAGCTGCAGACCAGCTCTGTGGGGCTGCAGGGACTGGAAATATGGGGTATTAATGGCTTTGTGAAGGACTTTTGTCTAAAGTGTGGTTGAAATATAAGAAGTATTGCACATCATGGGCCTGCAAAGGTTTCCTTTCCTCAATCTCTTACCGTAATAAGCTCCTCGCCCTATAAGCCAAATCCCACTGCACATGTTGCACCCGCTTTCTAGACAAAAAAGAAAGGAGGGTAGGAAAATGTCTTACGTTGCAGTGGCACGCCGAGAATCTCCGGTAAACTCTTTACAGGACTCTCTGTTGGTAGGACCGCCGCACTTTGCATCATCGTGATCCAAACCGGGAGACAAGCGCACTCACACACACCCGCAAGACGGTGGGCGCACTCCCCCTTTCCAGCCTCTTGAGGGGAAAAATAATGCTGGTTCCGGGGCCTGTCTCCTCTCTGCAGACCGATCTCAAAACCCCTGTCCGGTCAAAAAATCACTGCTTCCTTTTATTTGTCTATTCCCAGGGTGATGTCCGTGCTGCGCCGTGCCGCGCCGTGCTGAGCTGTTTTTGGAGTGGATCAGACAGGCTGCTCGGTCCATTCAGCGCTGCAGGGGCGGCGGGGCGTGACGTCACCGCGGCAGAGGCTCATCTTGAGCCAATAAGAGAGCAGGATGAAGATTGCTCGCGTCCCCTCCTCGCGAAGTGGAAAGCATCCTCCGTAGGTGTACAGGAGAGAGGAGAGAGGCGAGGCGTCTTACGTGGTAAATGAAAATGTCTCCGGAGAGGCGGAACCTTGCTCCCGAGGAGACCATAAATAGCTCACTGCAGTGGCTTCCCGAGGGGCCGCAGGCCAAGCATGGAGGGAAGAGGTGGGCGTATATGCATTCAGGGAAATAAAGACCAACGTTTCTGTTTAAACTGAGGAAATGTCAATAATTTACATAGCCTATGTTTTTAGAGAGAACCAGTTTGTATGTTAGTTTCTTTTCACTGCTCACCCAGATAATGATCATAACAGAGACTCTTCTGACAAACTGCCACACAAAAATAGGGTTTTATAAGAAAGCAGCTGGAATAGGAGCACTAATTTGCTCCATTGAGGTTAATCTGTTTTTCCATGTATGCTCAAAAATGATAGATTACTTTATAGGGTTTGTAAAATGGTGTTTGAGGCGTGAGAGGTGGGTATAAAGCAGCACACAGATGTGATCCACAGGAACCAAACAGATGATACTTAACAGCAATAGGAGCACAAGTGAAGCCACACCACTGAGGGAATATTATTGGACACGTGTCTGAGTCAGATTCACAGGACCTGTATCACCTGTATGAGCTGCTTCATGTCTTCGGCAGTGACAGGTAGGATTAGGAGTCATGGCGCAGTCCTCCTGACACTGTTCATTTTAAACACCACCGTCTGAGACGGCTCTCCCGGAGAAGATATTCCCTCTGGAGGGCCGCTAGTTCAAGCAAGATGAACTCAATCTTCGCTTCCAATTTACTTCAAGCTTAGAAAGAAAAGCACACAGTGGCGCTTTGTGTGCCTTCTCCAAGGGGGAACGTGTTTCCTTCAAGTCGCACACATCTGGCCGGACACATCTGGACGACAGTTGCTGTTTTGTTTTGTTAGTTTGTGGGCTTTTGGTGTTTTTGTTTATGTTTTCACATGTTATTTGAATTAATTAAGTGTAATTTGGTAGCCTATTATTTAATCACATTTTTACGGATAAGATTATTATTATTATTATTATTATTATTATTATTATTATTAT
>JBAMIG010000015.1:14217987-14229464 GCA_037177335.1 Kiunga ballochi
TTTTTTTTTTACCTGTGCTGTGTTATCCAGTATTTCTTTAAATGCCTCATACGAAATGCGATCTGCAGTCTGCCTCTGCAACCAGGAGTTTACAGACTTCAACAGGTTCATCACCACAGGACGGCCGGGGAAGTACTGTGGACATAAACAGAATACAAAAAAGATTTTAAACTTAGTTTTGGTGTTCACAATTTCCTCTGAGCTTCAAAAGTAGAACTACTTTTCCTACAGTAAGTCTTTATTTAATACGTTTTCACCAGAAGTTAACTTTACAGATCAGTTTCACAGCTTTATTGATTGCAATTCTGCTTTATAAGTCACGAGGATGTTTACAATATTGTTACTCACAAGGTATGTTACTTATGTACAAAAGTTGTGGTTTGAATGTTTCTCTTCTCATCCCATTTCAAGAAAAACCTAAGTGAATGTGACAATAGCTGAGCTTAAGCTTCTTCCTTCATTAACAACCCCTTCCTAAGCCAGTAACAACCACTTAGGCTTTCTCCTGTTGCGTATTTACTCGTTGTCAAACTAGCATCTCCAAGGCAACAACCACAGCTGTGAAGAAACATGATGCTGTAACTAGTGAAATGGGTACATAAAGAGGGGGAGGAAATCCAGCTGATGAGTGTTTGAGACCAGTGATGACAGACTGAAGACAGACTGATAAATGTGTCTTTAAATGTATGATGCTTACAATAGAAACAGCTGATGGCTATAGTATTCTGGCCAGTAGAATTTCTCAGAAATGTGCTTTTCAGCCCTACAGTAAGCCATGCTAAAAGGATCATTTCTGAGAGGCACACAAGACAAAGAGACTTAACTTTTTCCCCCCCAAAACAAAATCGCTTCCATGGCAACTTTGCAATTTTTCTTTAAAGAACTTTTTGTTCTTTTTGACTGGTCCAAGAGCTCGGTTATCCCGGCGTTTTTCCCCCCGCTTTTCTTTTAAACCTCAAACCATCTGCTATACTTAATAAACATGCATTACGCATACACACTTTTATCCCATGGCTCAGCCTGCTCTTCATAACAGTCCAAGTTGTTCCACATGCTGGACACTAACCACTTTGTGATATCTTGAGTGACCTACCCAAACCTTTTTGACTAACAGTTCTTCATTCCTTCATTTTTGGCAGTGCATTTTTTTTTTACGATGTGCACCTTATTTTTTCCAAAAATCATTAAGGAAGATAACTCTAGCACTACGCTTGTCCAGTTTAGATTATTGTTCTGCAGTTTTGGTCCAATGCTAATGCAGAATTGTTAAAAAAAAAAAGCTACAAGAGATTCGGAACAGAGCTGCATGCATAGTATTGAAGAGAAATTATAGAACAAATGTCAAACAAATGCATTAGGTGGACCTAAAGTGGTTATTTGTAAAGGAGCAGCTGTTGTTTTCTCTGCTCACCTTTATTAGAAATGTTTCTGAAACACAAGCTCCATTTGTGCTATACAAACATCTTGAATTTAGTTATAAAAAAAACATCTTTATAGTACCAGGCATGCAACAAGAGAAAACCTCATTTGACTTTGGGCAAAATAAACATTTTTAAAATAATGTGTTATATATACAGAGGTATGTATGAGCTCAATCAAATTCCAAAACAAATCTCCAAAATTTAAGATCCAATTTAAATCTGAACTAAAACAATTATATGTCGCAAAACCAGTTGAACAAACTAAAGTGGTAAATTATCGATGTGATAAGAGTAATTATTTATTCAAGTTTAAAATACTGTTGCTACAAGTTTTGTAACTTAATATTGTCCTACAAAATGCATATTATTAATATTTTAATTGTTATTGTCTTGTATTCTGCTGAATACTGTATTATATTGTGCATTGTATATTCCAAAATAAATATATAATATACAATATATTGTTCATTGTATATTCATTTTGGAAATAGGTCCCCAAGAAGAATAGCAGCAGTTCGCTGCAGCTAACGGGGCTCCTAAAAATAAATAAATAAAAATTCCCATGTACACCAAACTGTCCTGCGATGGACTGGCGACCTGTCCAGGGTGTACCACGCCTCTCGCCTGTTGACAGCTGGGATAGACTCCAGCCCCCCGCGACCCCATTAGGGACAAAGCGGTAGAAAATGAATGGATGGATGGATGGATGGATGGATGGATGTACACCAAACTACCTTAAGTGCCTTTTACTCTCTGCCCACCTGGCCTACAAACAAATGACAGGTTTGTAGTATTACAACCAGAAAAACTACAGTAAAAAAGTGTAAAAATGTTTGAAAATTATTGGTCAAACAATATTTGATTCTCCTGTTAAATCAATGTTTTAAAGAAATACTTAACCCACAATATCATGAAAAGCATTGAAAACTAAGATGAAAACCACATGTTCAATAAATGAGCTGTGAGGATCCCAATAGCATGACAGCAAAGAATAAACATCCTTACAAGTACACTGACCAATAGTTCACATAATCTTGCACTATTCCTATGATAACAGTGTGAACAAAACATTGAAATTGGAGTGTAGAGTAGCCAAAGGTCTGTGATGTTGCAGCTTGCTGAGAGCAGAATGATATAATAGGTTTAGGTTTGGATCTGAGGTCTAAGTGCCGACTGGTCAGAAAAGCTCATTAAACAGCCATTTGAATTTAACCCCTAGAGTAAACGCAGGTGTTTTCTCTTTGAGTTAATGGGCTTAAGTTAGCATCACCGAGAAGCACCATTCATGAGCTCCATGGATCTGCTGATCTCTGTAACCAAAAATGTGCTACTTTTAGTAGATGCTACACCAATCCTACACAAGGTCAACTAATAAGCTTCTCGCTCTAGCAGCAGCTGGTTAAACCTGAAGCCACGGGAGTCAGAACCATTATTGTATAATTCCAGATGTATTCAACTGATATGACACCGACTGAAAGCATAACTTTGCCAGAATATGCAGGCAACACAGCTCAAATTAACAGGTTAATAAAAGGCACATTGTTTTGTAGACTCTAGTGAACTGAAAAGGATCAGATCAGGATGACCTGAGGGGTTTGGTAGGTATATACACTGATGTATTTTACTCCTAAACCATTCAGAGCTTTATAGACCAGCAATGGACCTTCAAAGTCTGTCCTCTGATGGACAGGCAGCCAATGTAAGACCTCAGAACTTAACTGATCCGCTTTCTCTGTCTTAGTGAAGACTAGAACAGTAGAGTTCTGAATTAGCTGCTGCTGTCTAATTGATATTTTAGGAAGATCTGAAAAGACAATGTTACAGTAATCAAACAGACTATGAAAGCAGATGAAAGCATGGCAATTCAAGGTCCTGCTGTGACATCAGATTTCTTTGCCCTTTATATATTCTTAAGGAGATAGGAGACTGGTTTTGTGATTTCTTCAATGCATTTTTAAAAAATTTGGTCTGAGTCCATTACAATACCCAGATTTCTGGCTTTTTGGGTCTATATTTTGAAGCTTTGTGATGTCCTTTAATAATTTCTGTTTGGCTCAAAATACAATCCCCTCAGTTTAACAAAAAACAGTTTAGGCACATCCAGTTAATAATCTCCTCAATGCAAAAACATGTAAAAAGATTCCAGTCTCAAGGTGACATAAATCTGATAAAAAATTGTTTTTTTATCTGCATTGCTTTAGTAACTAATGTTATTCTTTTTTCAATTCATCTTTATTTGTATAGTGCCACTTCACAATAATGTCATTTATGGGTACTTTACAGGTATCAATTTAAGGCAGTTTATAATAACTAGCGTCATAAAAGAAAAACCAACAGATTGCATCAAATCTTGACTTCAAGCCAATCTCCCATCCTGAGCATGCATGAAGCGACAGTGAAAAGGGAAACTTCTTTTTGACACAAAGGGAAAATCTCCCCAGCACCCAACTAAAGAAGGGCAGCCATCTGCCTTTATTACCTGTGCCAGTGGGTGCATGTAAACAGAAGTGGCTCCAAGATACCATCTTGGGGAACGCCACGTAATTTTTGTCTATCCAGACAAGAAAAAGTTACCCATTGACACAAAGTACTGCTTGTTCTCTAAGTATGCTTTGAACCAATCAAGTACAGTGCCAGAGAGGCCCATCCAATTTCCCAGTTTAGTAATATGTTGTAGCCAACCATAATAAATGCAGCACTAATGTCCACTGAAACTATAAGAATGACCATTTTTCATGGTGTATATGCAAACATTGGTCATTTATAGTTTAGGTCAGAGCAATCTCCGTGCTGTGGTACCGTCTAAAACCTGACTAGAAAGCATTATAGCTGTTGTTTGCATAAAAAAATATTTAGCTCAAGGAAAAATGTTTTTTCAATGACCACTCCTAAGATTTCAGATCAACCAGTAGTTGTTAATGTCTGTCTGGTCTAGATCCCAGAGACACTCTACTGTAGACAAGATATAAACGTTGTACCCCTCCTGCCGTCATCCTGGTTAGACCATGACAATCCCATTCACCCTGGCAATATGTCATCTCTCATCCGATTAGTATCAGCTGCACTTGAGAAACCACATGCTTCTTGTGAGGAGGGTCCTGAGTGGGAGGCATCTGTTGGCTGTTCCAGGGCAGTGCAACTCAGGTCAGGGCCGGGTGTAAAAGGCAGTGGAAATAATCTAACTAGTCCACAGAGGGAGGCACAGGGACACAGGCACTGCAGACATTGGAAATCAGAAAACAGTAGCTTCATCTTTACACACACACACAAAAACACACACACAAACACACACACCTTACAATGGAAAAAAATAAATACAAGCTAAGGCGATCTTGGCAACAGACACATGAAAACATGACATCTTGGTCTATGGTGTGAGAAGGTGGAAGCCTTTCAGACCTAATCTCCCCCTCTTAATTCTTTGTTTTAGTCTCCTGTGCCTTTATGTCTCCCCTCACCACCCGCCTCTGAGCTAAAGGGCTTCTTTCAAGAAAAGCGGGATAAAAGTGTAATCCCTAAACCTTGCTGTAATGCTTTTGATGCCACCCAAGATCCACTTTTTAAATCCTCATATACATGTAGAGGACACATAAATCCGGCTTCGTCCTGACAACACAGTAAATCTAGTAATATTATGACCGGGTCAAAACAAAAAAATAAATAAATTGAAGAAGAAAGCAAACAACCTACATGCTTGCATGCATGAGCAAATACAGAACAACAAGATGGGAAGATTACAGATAAAGGAAAAAAATTGTGAAAATGTAATTTTTTACTACATAGTATAAAATCATATTTGAGTGTAAGAAACTGAAGACAGAATATTAATCTACACTGAATTTGTTCCTTGTTTACTCATTACCAGTTAAAGCCTTTTATAGCACAAGCCACAACCACACACTGCCTTAAACATGCATGCACTCTGAAAATCCACTACACACATAGGATTTTAATCAATACACAAACATGACACAAACATACACGGGCCAATGTGCATCACGCTCAAAGACATCAAGGAAAGACATTGTCAGAAGACTTTCTGAGAAAGCTGGAGATTAAATCTATTTTCTGAATGGTGGAGAACCACTGTACTTTCTGAGCAATTTACACAAATTAATATGTTTATAGTTTCTGACATTTACAATGCAACTATTCCAACAGTGAGCTACTTAAATAGGTCAACATTTTCTCGTCTTTCTGAAATGTTTACTGAACAAACGTGTACAGGATTTTCAACTTAAAAGATTACTTTAGTAAATTCAGAATAATTATGATGTGCAGCTTTAAAAATTATAGGAAGTGGAAGCTGACACTTACAAATACATTAGTTATTGACTGTTTGATTCAGAAATTATTCATGAAGACTGGAGGCGACTGGAATGATGACAGAAATGTTAAAATCATGTAATAATGCATCATTTTATCTCTGTTGGAAAATAATCACAAAACTTGTAGAGGAGGTCAGTACCTTTTGTACTAAAAAAAGTAAAACTGTTAAAAATAATCCTTTTCTATGACTAATAAAAGCGTAGTACTCTGTTCTTAAAGAACATTTTAAGGCTATCAACACTAGCCTTAAATGACAATGTCAAAAACCAGTTTTTAAGTGTTTTCTTTACTTGTAAAAAATAATCTATTAAATCATGTCCTTATGGGAGTCTGGGCAGACGAAGGACATTCTTTCTTACAATGCATGCTGTTGGGATTTTGTATAAATGCTCTAGAACTGACAAACTCCAAGGTTTCAGACCCCACTTGAAAATTTTACACATTTTAGCTTAACTATTGTGAATAGTTAAGGTGTGTGGGAATAGGGTGTGGAGGCAGCATCCTAAAGGAAGCCAAAACTTCCCTCTGCCCAGCAACATTTGCCAGCTCGGCGGGGAAATCCCACGGTGCTTCAAGGCCAGCGAGACATAAAATCCCGCAAGTGAGTGGTACTCCATGGAGTCTCCTCCCACAAAGACGTGCCCTGAACACTTTCCTAGGAAGGCGCCCAAGAGGCATCCTAACCAGATGCCCTAGCCACTTCATCTGGCTTCTCACCCTATCTCTAGGGAAGAGGCCAACCTGTAGAGGAAACATATTCTATTTAATCTCTCCATCACCGTTGTAGGGTTACCTGTTACAAACAGGTGTCTAGGAGAGGGACCAGAGCAAGTCTGGCACAAACAGCCCTATGATGAAAAAAAATAAATCATTGGAGCAAAGGTTCCCTTGCAGAGACACAGGTCACCAGAGTCCATCTCTGGAGCCAGGCCTCTGGGTGGGGAACAAGGGCAGGTGTCTTCTGGCTAAGCCTTTGCCCATGGGGTTGGGCCAGGCTTAGTCTGAAAAGGATACATGAGCCCTGCCCTTCTGTGGTCTCACCACCTGTGGGAAGGGCTGTAATGGTCAGATGCAGTGTAAGCCGGGTGGCAGCCAAGGACAAGGTAAATTAAGTCAAATCTGAGTCTAAATGAGTCTAACATCATGTAAAATAAAAGCTTGAAAGCAGATAAACAGAAAAGTGTAACTGCATGTAGGACAAATAATATTATAAACCTTCTAAAGTTATATTTCCCCTAATATGAAATATTTTACTTTCCTTTTTCTGTTTTACAGACATTTTCTCAGGCCTGGCTGAAACCAAGCAGCATCAGTCAAATGTCAGTAAGGGCTATCAAAAGTCATGCTAGGCTGTAACAATGACAACCTCTTCAGCTGCACAAAGCTCTGCTGATCAGCGGCTGGTCTGTTCTCGGAAGGAGGGGGCAAAAATACCACTGGGACTTGCTGCTATTGACTAAACAAACCATAGCTAATGGGAGGCCACACACACCAGTCTGCCCCTCCTACACGCACACATATACTGACACAGACGGGCTTACCATGACGCCTCCCTGGAGAGTGAGATATAATCAGAAAGATTGCTGGCAGACCAGAGAAGTGAAACAACCTGGTGCGTAGCCAATACGGACAGGGTTACAAAGTCAGGCCTCATCATCACGACATGTTTGCCAGACACACTTTTGGCACACTTTGTAATGGTTGAAAAGTAACAAAAAGAGACTTCACAAAGCAACCACATGCAGGACTACTGAAATAAGCTAAACTGAACAAATATTAAATACTGGACATATTTAAAAATTGTGAAAACTGAAATGCATAAAACAGGAGAAACTCAAAGAGGCACATTTATGCACCAAAAGAACATTTGCGTGAGTGTTTACGGTTTCAGTATGAGCTTGAGGAAGAGGACTGGTTGCTGGCGTATTCCATTGAGGTTTAATACTAATCAGGCTGCAGGCGGGGAGTGGGTGGCAGCCACGCTTCAATCCCCCCTGGGAGCCAGCATCAAGTGGGTCAACAATACCCATGAGAGTCTTTGAGCTTCTGTCCCAGTAAATGGCATCCACTTTTGTTTTCAATAAGATGTGCAAATTTGACCTGTTAGATTATTCGGCTGAATTTTTTAATGGATGTTAGAAAAATAAAACAGCATGTGACAAGTAGGGAGAACTTAGGACTAAATGCTGAAATCCTAATGCCGAGACCCAGAAGGAACCGACAATTTGCTGTCTCACTCTCCCTCTAGTGGCGTCCTGCTGAAACTGCAAAACTATGAACAGGAATTTGCAAGTGCATTGTGTTGGTGCTTTAAAATTCAGAGCCATCAAAACACTTTAAAGCAAACTGCTTTTGATTGAAATATAACATTTTATCTCCTAAATTGCTCTGATAATAGAAAGTAAAAGGTGATTGTAGAAGACATCTCTGAAAATGTTCAATGCTGGAGGAAACTTCAAGTTCAGTTTTGCCTCCATGATTTATCTATCGGTTGCTTTTTATTTAGTGTGTTTATATAACATGCGCGGTGCTACCTTTGCCAGAACAGAGGTGTAATTCTTGAGGGAATTCAGGGCGTCTCCTTGTATAACAGAATGAGAAGACACTTCCACACGCAGGGAATAATGGAGGGTTGACTCCAGATCTGCCATATACACCCTGGACCTGGGCACATAAGCAAACACAATCATTTGGAAAAAAATGAAATGGTCCCAACATACAACAAGATGAAGGCAAGTGTGACTTGTTGATACCTGTTGAATGGTTTCCAGATCTCCTCTGTTTTGTTGGTTAGGGTTCCTGTGGAGACAAGTACAGGTTTTCCTGACCGCACCACCCCAGGGAGCCTCTGGAGGGCGTAGGAGTAGAAAGTACGTGCTTCTCTGTCACTGTGGGAAGGAAGAATAACTGGCTATTACGAGACTTGGATATATAAATTATCTTAGGTATGGAGGAGGTATTTGGATCCTTCCAATAAGAACATGACAATGAAAATATGCAATAAGAAACAATTACTTATGATGTAGAGAAATGCTCCCTGGTAGTTAAAAAAAACTTTATATACTATTTACTATCTTAAAATACAGCACAAACATGCAAAAATCTTAGGAAAAATGAAACAATAGTAGCCTCCTAAAGTGTATCGATGTGTGTCCATATTCAATGGCAGATGTAGCTGAATTTGCACTGCCAAGTGCAGAACCATTTTAATTCTAAACCTTAAACTGCAGTTTTCTTTAATTCAATCTTCTATTTCATCACTTTACTTCAATAAAAATCAGTTTATGAGCTGCATTTTTTTAAATGGACAATATCTTTCCTTGCTTACGGGAACTCGTTTTAAAAAACGGAGCATATGGCAGCCAAGCTGCACGGTACTGAAAGAGAAAGATATCATGGATCATTTAGCCATGTGATAACCCTGCAACTGGAAACTCGTATATTTAATGTGCTCCCTTTCCAGCCTTCACTTCCGCCTCTCATTTGCTTTCTCCCCTTATCACGGACGAGAGCGAGAGAACATCGTAAACTCATACAGGAAGGTAATAAGGAGGATGGATACTCAGGGCCAATGCTCACTCACACCAGCCAGGGACTCAATTACACCTGCGTGTCTGGTGGGAGTGTACAGATGTGGAAAGAAAACCATTCATCCAATGATCCCCAGGGCCAGCGGGCAGGCAGGCATCAGGGTGGGCTGAGAGGCAGAGCATTCACCTGGGACCAGCACACATTACATGCATGACGAATGTGAGACGCCCGCGCATGTGCCCTCTCTCACTAGACACACATAAAACACACCCACACACAGGCGCACTCTGCTCTCCCAGGATCAATCAGACATTCAGTGATGATGGGAGGCCATCTGTTGCCGTGTGCGGCCCGGGGCTTGTTTGGCAGGTGAAGCCAGAAAAGCAATGGCATTGTTTTCATGCAAGAAATTAAAAAACCTCCCTTCTGTACAGTGATGGAGATGAGGGGGGCTGGAAGGGGAGAGATGGAGGGTGAATAAATAAATCAGCAATAAATCATTTCCTTTTTGCATTTGTCAACTAAAAGGAGTCCTCTTTGCATGCCAAGTTATTGAAACAGCCAAACAAAGAGGCATAAACAGCAGATGAATTTGCAGGGTGAGAAATTATCGGTGCCGCTTTATGATGGTGAATAATGGAAGCGATTTTGATGCTCTGATCCCATTAAGAGGCCAGATGTTTAAAAGTATTCTCATGAATAGGGTTCAGGTAATGAGCACATGACAAATCTTTTCAGCAGAAAGCAATACTGTTCATGTGAAACAAAAAGAACGGAAGGAGAATAAACTGTCAAATCAGACAAGACTGGATGGTTGTTGTTCCTGCAAAAAGCTCGAAATGCTGGATGTAACTACAAAATATCCATATGCACCTGATACAGTGTATGCAAGATAAAAAAAGAGACCATTTATACGTTTTTCAACATTAAATCAATTAAAGCCAGATTATGTCTCCGCCTCCAGTTCGGATGAGTGAAAGCCTGAGTCGGGTTGTCCTTGGATTTATTTATTTATGCTGTCAAATATTAATGTTTGTTTATGTGTGATTTTTTCAAGTCCACTGAAAACAAGGCGCAATTGTCTGTTGAACATGTTGGACAGAGAAACAAAAGCACAACAGTGTTGGTTTTGTTTTCCAGTTTGTACCAGAAGTGCCCTAAACGCTCCCGATAAGAGCCAGTTCAAGACAACTGTGTTGACACTAAATGCTTCATTACATCCTGTCAGTGCTTAGCCACAGTTACAATCACAGTTTGGCTCACCCATGTCTTGCTTCCTCAGTTTAGGTGTTTATACTGTTTTGCTGTTGTTTCTTTGGTTTTTAAACAGCTGTCAGACCAGCTATATGAACTACAGGGATATTATCAAGTCTTCTGACTGTGAGGCAGCAACAGTGCTGACTTCAGTGTCCTGTATCCTAAAGATCTGTCCCTCCATTGATATATTTTCCCAGTCCAGCCAAGAAATATAATCTCTCCAGCATTTCCTGGGTCTTCTTCGGGGTCTCCTCATCCTCATGAGTTACCTAATCTAGCTCCTCTCGGTGTATGTATTGTCTTATTTTGTATTTATTGTTGTTGTACCTGGCCAGAGGGCTACAGATGCAAATTTGATGTTGGCCAACTCTGGTGCAAATATGCAATTTCACACTCTCCCTGTCAAATAAACAATAAAGTAATTTTCAAGGCATAACTTTCTCAACTTTAAGTTAATTAAACACATTACATATCATTTACAACAGCACAACACTTCATGTTTAAGTGATTGCATTATGCACACTTTAACCACTAAATTATAGCTTGCAAGCTGCATTCATCATCTTCTCCTTACAGTCTTATTAAGCTATAATCTTGTTTGTGCATATCAATCTGTTTCATACAAGTTTATGTAAGTTGCCCAAAAATATCTGCTGTGCTGGGTCGGTGTGCCATCATCTGGAGCAGACATTTCAATGCGACACAGAAATGTATGTTGCAAACAGAGGGACTGAAGAGGAGATGAAGGGACTGAGGATTAGAGTATATAGTTGTACTCATAGGTTTACATAGCCTTGCAGAATTATTAGATTTTTTGGCCATTTTATGTGGAATATAAACAATAACACCAAAACACTTCTTTCTCTCGGGGTTAGTGTTTGGGTGAAGCTATTATTATCAAACAACAGTGTTTACAGTTTCTAAATCATGACAACATCA
>JBAMIG010000015.1:14232945-14256343 GCA_037177335.1 Kiunga ballochi
TATATATAGAGTCCTCTTGCATGACTTCCTTGTTTTGTTTTTGTACCAATGTTATAAAAAGATTTAGCATCTTTTATAGTTGTGTCTTTTTGCCTTCTTTTGACATATTATGTAAAACGGTTCTTTTGTGTAAGAAACTATTTGTTTACCTGCTGACATGTTTCGGCTACATCTCATAGTCTTCTTTAAAAGCGTCCCGTGATGGCACTGTGACGTGTCTTTATGGCTGTACAGGTAGTCTAGCAGCCATAAAGACATGATTTCTCTCCAGACATTATTTTGCAAATAGAAATTAGATATCTTACTTTTTTTTTAGCAGACTTTAACTCTCTCTGGTGTCCTTCGAGTCATCTTTTCTTTCTAAGCAACAAACATCCTAATCTTGAAGTAATTTAGTCTTTTTTTATTTTAAATAACTTTTTTTCCTCCCTTTGAATTTGCTTTCATCTTCTCTCATGTTAAGCATTGATATGAATAATTTGCATCCATTTGCAGGCAACTCTTTTCCTTCGTTTGCCTCTCTGCTGCCTTTTCGTCATGTGTCCTGGTAGTAAAATTTACTTCTCTTTGTAGTTACTTGGCATCTAATTCAGGAATCCATGCATATTTTAAGTTATTTTGAGTTCTTTGTAGAGGATGTGGATCTTCTCCGCCCTCACTCCTAAATCTTTCTACTCCTGTGCCTGCTCCCAGTAACATTCTCAGCTTTCTCAGCTTTTCTGTGTGAAATAGTTCCTAAATACCTGCCATCGTGGATGAAGACAGAGTACAGTATTAGAGCCTGCACAGATAGTTAAAATGCAACATACCTTTATAGTTGGGTATCCTCTGATTGAGTAGTCAATGCACATCTCCCTGTTATCATCTGAAGCACAGTCTACAGCTGCTAGATACACAGCTGGCTTCCACTCTGAACAAGAGACAAACAAAGAGCCACAGCAAATATTTAGTGTACCAACCACAGTGTCCTGTGCAGATCGCTGACACTAGATGAGGTACTAGGTTATCTTTGTAACATCTGTGTTGACACTGGAGTGAACCATGTTTTTTTTAGAGAAATGATCACACTGAGTGGACTTGGAGTGAGTCAGGAAATACATCTTTATTTTCTCGTGTCTTTTCAACTTAAATGTGAAAGGAAGTATTAGACATATACATAGATCATTTATCAATATCCACTAATATTCCTAGTTTCCATTGAGGTTTTGTAAAATTATCTTTCTCCCAGATTGTGAAGCATGCCATGTCACGAGTTACCACAACTGAATGTATCCCACTGACACGCAGCGCTGAAATACCCAGTGACTCTGCTGGGCTCTCTATTGCTATATAAATTTTTGCCTGTGACTGTCATTCTAATTATATTGATTTGCATTGTGCTGTGATATTTCATTTGCTACAGAAAATAACCCTCAGTCAATGGTGAGCTGCAGCACAGAGCAGAATAAACACAGTTTTATTAAATCACATGCTCTATTTAACAGATAGAAGCAAGGCTTGCTCTTTCTCCACTTAGTCAGGCCAGAGGAAATGTAGATTTAGAGTCCTTAAAGTTGGTTGAAAGTTCACTAAAGAATAGCTTCTTATCAATGCATAATAATCAAACAGGTATTAAAACAAACTAATGCATTTCCATCTGAATGTGGAGAATAATCTGGAAATAAGAAAGTAAACAAAGCATAAAGTACACATGAATTTACCAGTTTAGTCCCTGCGTTTAAAAAAAACTGAACTTTTTGATAATACATTTAGTATTTCAATGCTGAAAGTTTGCAGAAGTTCACACACAGAAAAAACACGGAAGTTAAGAAAGTATTGATCTAACTAAATTAAGTTAAGTATTGATTGAGCCCATCCCACGTCAGAGTGAGCAGCAGCTGCTACGGGACTCTTTGTGAGTCTTTACCAACCTTTAATATCACTGGCCAGCCTTTTGTAAGTTGGGGAAAAGGAGATGCAGTGTCCGCACCACGACGCATAAAACTCCACGACCGCTGCAGCTGTGGAGTTCACCAAAGCAGACTCCACGCTTTGCGGGGTTAACACCACGATCTGGTCTGACGCTGTGTAGAGTCCGGCCTCGGCAGAGGAAACAAAAAGACACAAACACAACAAAACACTCGTAGCTGCTTTATGTTGGAGATATTTCTGCAGCACGTCAGTAAACCGAGACGTGGCACGGCCGCAGCGCCGCGCCATCTTCCCGCTCCGAGCTGCCGCTAACAGTCGCTCTTTGCGCCGACACTTTCAACTCTGCTGTCAAAAAGTTGACACAAGTTTTTCTCCCCCTCCTGCTTTTTTCCACCGGGCTTCGTGGATCCTCCCCCACCGACGAGCCAGCGCCCCCTTCCCAGCGGACACAGCTCTCCGCTATAGCCTAAGATGACGTCTGTTGATGTGAAAGTGTGTGGACATTAAATTAAGCCATTAAATAACAGCAATGTCATGTGTGGTGTAGGTCTGCGCGAGCGGTGTGACGGGAAATAACCATTGGTAATGACAAGTAGTATTAGATTCATAACTCTTTGAGTCAGTAAAAAGTAGGCTATAAGTTCATTCTTGTTTTGAAAAGCAGAAGCAGACTAAAGGTCGGAAATAGATTAAGAAATTATCAAATAGCTATTGTAGTAGTTTTTTGTTTTTCAGATCTTTTGGTCGTTTAAACGTCTTCTCTGAATTATGGAGCTCAGTCCAATGAAATAAACAAGACAGTAAAATGAATTGGTCCCGTCAGGTAAAAATTTCAAAACAATAAAGCCCATTTAAAAAATACATAAGTAGTGTGATAATAACTCTCTCGAGGTGCTTTTGAGACATAAAGAAGAATTAACGTGGCTACAAACTCGTGGACATCAGGAATGAGTTATGTGGAGTTCACGAACGAATAGAATCTTTTCAACGGCTCTTTATTGTGAATAATGGGAACTGACTCCCTGATTCCGTGTTAATATTTTTTCTTTTTTTTTCTGTTTTATGGGGAGGAGGGTCTTTGATTTTTGTTTGTTTGTTTGTTTTTGTAGCACATTGTTGGCTTATATAGTGGAAAGGAGGAGAAGAGTGATTTCAAGTAGCCACAAACCAGGCAATGAAAACCAAATGAGTCACAAAAACAAAGTAGGATTTGGACATAGGCTACTTTTTCAAAGAAAAAGATGGAAACGTAAAGGGAAGTATTAGCAAATAATTTCTTATAAATAGAATAACAAATAATTAACTAAAACACATAAAAAATATTTGATGTGAATTATTTTGAATGAATCACTCATTCCAGGTTTTTTTTTTAATGAAAATAACACACACACACACACACACACACAAAACAGAGCCAGTCTTTTGAATGGCTCTGAAGTAGACAGCTCTTGAAAGAACAGCTAGCTTTTCAGTCCTATCAATAGTCCAGGCAACAGTAGCTTCCCATTAACGTGGGAAGGATTACTAAAACAATGTAGAGTATGCTATTCTAAAGTGAGAAAGATTATTCACCACTGGAAAACATTCAAGACCGCCACACATCTTCTTTCAAGTTGGAAATTCCAGCGAGTTCTTGTCAGGATCAGACCACTTAGAAAAACTTTTAAACTAAAATAAAGTCAAGAGCTACATCTCGGACTCAACAGGCTTCTGTTAGCATAGGACATGTTAAAGTGCCTGATGACACATATCTGCAAAACACCAGTTTGGAATGACAAGAAAATTCAACAAATTTAATCATAATGCACAATTTTCTCTAAACTAAATGTATTTCACAATCATACATCAATTGCTCTGAATGAGCTCAGGATTCTTCCAATATCACCAATATGGTAAATGTTAGGTCTCTGAGGGTTGTGGGCTTTGAGGCTTCGTGTAATGCAACATGACCACATTCAAAACATGTAATCTAGGAGTTTACAGAAACCAGTAGACGCACCACAACATCCGAGTTTAATTATGTTGGTAAACATTATGGAATAACTGCTTGCTTTGCTGTCAGCAGGGAAAGAACTTGTGGAAACACCCTCTGCATACATAACACCCCACATTAAAACTGCACATCTTTCAGAAACAAAGCTTTATTTACAGTTTCAAATTTCATGTAGTTAACAAATATATACTATGTACATATTTGCACAGTAAACAGTGTTTATTTTACAACAATCATCCAGGTTACAGTAGCAGTGAGTCAAATTGGACGAAGTATATTTACACTCGGAAGAATTGTACAAGTCTTTAAGTGTACTGAAGGCACACTCAGAACATTATTATAAATATTCATAAACATTTCAAAAGGTGAGAAGGGAAGCCTACTCAGACAGGGTTACTCTGATAAATACTTTGTGCCTAGGTTTTACTATTTCTCTTAAACCAAGCATTACATTTAAAGTGAAACTCCAAGTTCTTGCTTAGAAAACTGACTTTAGATCAGCATACAGGAGCAAACCCAGCCTTTACCAAACAGCTACTGTAACTAAATTTACTTTACCCAAAGACAACAGGAGAGGTCAGAAGCTGTTTGGTCCATACGAATAAAAAAACAAAACAAAAAGAAACAAAAAACAACTAATATGACTTTGTACTGCATAGTTGGAGAGGAACTTAACTCTGTTCCACATACAATCAGTTTAAAAGGGAAGGAGTCACAAGGTTTGCTATAAAGCTTTGCAGAAATTATTTCTAAAGGAACTAATCATGTTGCTACTACAGTTACATATGCCTTTAGGCAAGGCATAAAAGTCATACAGCATGTTGGTATCAAATGGTTTTGGTCTTATAAAATGTATTTTGAACGTACACCTCAGCAGCAGTGACAGTAGAAAAGGACTCAGGTTAAGGTCACTTAAGCTCTAGTGTAAGCTTCATCATACATGTCACATTTACTGTGAAAGGTTTTGTTGGATCAAAGCAGCAGTGACACTGAAAGCACTGCCATCCATAAAAGCCCTTGAAGAAAATTTCCATGCTAACCCACATTAACTCCCACTGTGCAGCTTGCTAGAACTACACAATGCAGAGAGCCCACTAAGTGGTTCCTTTATCTGCTTCTTCAGAAACTATATGTACGAATGCATGTGTGGTCTGATGTAAAGCCAGTCATGTTTAGATTAGGACAAAAAACATTTAAAAAGTGTCCTCTTATACTCTATTTTCATACAGAAAAAGTGATGAGGCAGAAACTGAAGAACAGGTAAACTGTAAGAAGAAGAGTAACATGGGGGTAAAACGGTAGGATACAGCAGTTTAAAGCAGCAAGAGAAAAAGTAGAGGTATGAAACATGTTGATACACCAACAAAAACAGTTACACATCTGTGACATCTTAAAGAGGCACTTCAATGAAACATGGAGAGACACTAAGAGGCTGTTTCTGAAGATTTGTTCTAACTTTCTGATTGATATAAAGCAAGATGTTACCAAACTGCTTCACAACCAGCTGGTTTAGGGGTAAAATGTTCAGCTGGTCATCTTTACCAAAATATAAAGTCACGAGACAACTACAGAAAGACTTTAGGATAAATAAGGCTCAAATCCAGCATTTCAGTACTATCACATAATCGGATTAGAAAAACTACAAGCCTTCTGCCAGTCTTACATGTCCCACTTTAATCCCATACTGGTGTTTACATAGAAAAAAATCCTCTATTTCTGAATTGAAACAAAAGACAAAACAAAAGCGATGCCAGATAAACTTTGCTACATTAGAGTGTGATCACTTTGCTGTACAATGCAGATCTGATCAGTGTAAATAACACGTAGTGACACGCTAAAAGTAAAACACTTCATATTAGCACAAAAATAAAAAAGCTAAGATTGTTTTCATTCTTTCAGGCCGACACACAGCTCTACAGTATTCACACACAGTATGGAAGTGGGACACACCGATTGCACTGACCAACTGGACAATTGTACCTGCAGGTCACAAAATTAGTCAAAACATTTCAGTTAATTATTAACACTACAAATTAAATAATAAAACCCATTCCCCCATGTCCTCTCTCTTCTTGACATATTGTATTGCCATCATAACATTCACATTTCTAATTGTGCTTTTTCAACATTAAGATTTTCTTTACAAAACGTTAACAAGATCATTTACAACTCTTAATGTTATTTTCTTGATTAACTTTTCACATTATAAATAATTAAGGACTCTTTTTTTTCCCCCTTATTTCATGAATCACATACAGTACAGCCTGGCTACATCTGATCAAAGACGATGCAGGCTTTTAGTAAAACCTTTCTGTGAAATGTTTTACATTTTCTTTCAGCATAGTTCAAAACATTTTAAGACAATTCAGCAAGATAACGATGTACATCTTCCTGTAAAGGGAAGGTCATCTTGCGTTGTTATTTAAACAGATTTCCTTTAAGCTAGACGTCCAGGCTGCACTGTAAACTCATCACCTACTCCTGTTACAAGTTTTGATACTAGGAATATTTCTTTTAAATCAAGACTAAATTTAACAATCCCCTGCTGTTCCATGTAGAGCAACAAGTTTAGCAGCATTCATGACTTCCCATGTTTGCAGATGGCACAGTCCAGCCCATCAACACACACTCATTCTCCAACTGGTAGCCACAAAAAGACCAGTGCAAGAGGCGAGAACTGAGACCAAGACGGTGTAAAGGTATAGCAAGGCTGGACTGTTTTAGAGGTGCTTTGTGTGTTGAATAGATGTAATCGTTGCTGCAGTTCACTGAAGTAAATTCAGCGACAGAAAGAATGCGTCGTTGGAGCTGACAGCTACTGGTGGGGCGTCTGAGGGTAGCTGTTGGCACATGAGCTGGAGGCGGGTATTATGTTGTTTGGAGTTTAATTTAGTCAACAAAAACTGAGATTTAGGAAGAAGTAGGACTTCAAAGTTGAAGACATCAGGAGGGGGTGTCTCTATTTGCTCTCTTATCAGAAATAAGTGAGAACACATTCACCGTGTCTTTCACCAAAGCATCAAAGATGCTGTCCGCCAGCTGCATCTTGACGAACAGCTCATCCTCCTCATAGTTGACCCATTGAGCTTCCTCTTCATGGAGTTCATGAACCTGAAAGAAAAACAGGCCGAGTTACAGAAACTATTTGTCTTCTGTTCATTTTGCAATTAAATATTTAAAGATGAGGAAATAATGTTTGAAAATTTATCACTTTTAGTAAAAAAAAAAAATCTGACAATTGTTCATTTCCTGCCATAAGAAAATATTAATTTCATGTCATCAATTCTTTATTGCTAAAGTGCATCAAATAGTATAGAAAGAAACAATGCCAAGTAGGAAAAATGTAATGTAATTAAAGTAACTTTAAGTGACCAATTTAAGTACATTTTTATTTGAAATGCAGATAACAAAAGTAGAAAATTGGTATTAATCTACATAAACTGACACTTGTGTTTTAGAGCAGAATGTTTTTAGCTGGATAATTTTCTACTTTCAATAAACCAGTAAAATATATGGTGAAGTTACTTAAAAATTCAATAATTTTTTATGTTTACAGAAATAACTAAAGTATAATACATAAAGTAAATAAGAGATACTTGGGTTCACAGTCTCACACACTCACATGAACAGATAACAGACACACACCCTTTTTGACTCACAGCCTTGGTCACACCCTTACCCCCTCCTAAATATCAGAAAAATTATTTCTGAGACAGCATGCGGCATGCTCTATGCTGACAAAATGTGACTGAAAACAGCCTGAAGTAAAAAATGAAACCAAGCATTTAATTTTAGGCCTACCAGAATATGATCTACTCTGTCCCGTTTCTTCCTGCCAAACTTGAGCATTTTCTGCCAGTCCGCCTTCTGGTTCTGATCTGGTGTCAGACCATAAAGTTTCAGTACTTCTGCTGTGACAAATTCCTGATAAAACATACAAAAAAAAAAAAGAAAGAACAGAGCAATGATTACTGACAACCAAGGAAAACAACATGGTTAAATTCAAGCTTTGTTTGCTTTAAGAAGCAAAGAAACAGAAGCTGCTTTAAACCAAATATTTATGAACCAAAATATATTTTTAAAATTAGAATATATACCAATAAATTGTATTTAATCAATTAAAATCACATTTAACATGACTTGAATATATCTTAAAATAGCAATTAGATTAGACTAATGAATTAGATTACACTCTTCCATATCTGTCTGCAAATAAACAGAAAGGATGCAAAATAAAGACAACAGCCTCTGATGTGATGGCTGAACTTCTGTTTGGAGAGAAAGTATGTCTACAAAATCATTTTGGTTTTTTCTTTGCATCTCTGCTGCTGGTGACCGTCCTGCACAGTTATACCTGGATTTTGTTAATGTCTCCTGACATCTTGACTTTGTAAATTAAGGAGGACTTGACTCGGCGCGGTTTGACCCACTGAGGTTGATCTGTATCGGGATCGTCGGCAAAGATTTCCTGGAGTATTTCCCATGTCAGGTCAAACACAGCCTACAGAAAGAAAAATAACATCATACAAATGCTTCATATGAATTTAGTCTTGTCTTAAAACTGAAGGTATCTGGATCTGACTTCTCTGGTTACATACAGGGACATAGCTATGCATCATATGACCAATACTTATTTTGTAACAACTACAATATTTTAATTCAAAGCAAATAACTTCACAAGCACAAAGTTTTAGGACCGTGGGTTTATCCAACAGAGACAATGTAAAAGTTCTCTGGACCAGTGGAATTTTCCTGGCATTTATTTAGAGGTGGTCAAATGTGTGTGACTTTTAGAATAAAGCTGCATTTTGACAGCAGGAGGGTTTTTCATGGTCCACAAACATGAATCTTACAGAGTTTCTAATAGTCTGACATCCATTTCCATCATATAAACCACAGGCTAAATGAACTTCAAAGTGAGACATTACATTTTACCATGAAAAACACTTAAAAAGTTGTCTTGTTTTTGTTTACCTGCTTCCTTTGAGATGTCAGCACAGCAATACTAATCATTTATTAATGTCTGAATAATTACTAAATTCAGACTTCCCAATCTATTCCCACCTTTCTACCTTGATCATTATTTTTAGCTCTTCCATGCCATCTAAAAGGTACTGATGTAACTGCACTAGCATAGCACCCATGTTTTTCCTCTTTTCTTTTTATAACTCAGTCATTTATCCCAACTTGAAGCAGCTGGAAAACCATCTGAACTGTGGATGCAGCATGACTTTTACAATAAATAAAGAGAGCAGCCACACAATCATGACAACAAAGCAGCGAGAAAACAAACAAAAAGTTTTCTACATACACATGTAAAGAGAGGAGATTTTTCATAAATGCATTTGTTCATTTTAATGCTCTATATGCAGGCTGCATTACCTTTCTGTAACTGCGGATGGAGAGACCCTCCTGGTCCTGGCTGCTGAACTCTTTACCGATGTACTCTAATGAAGGTGTAGGGCTTGGCAGCTGTGCAAACATCAGAGCTCCCTCATTTCGCAGGTCACAAGTCTCCCAGATCTCCTTTGTGGCAGCATGGACCATTTTCTCCACATCTGTGGCTGAGTGGGGCACGACCATGGCAGGTAGCTCAGGTAGTTTTGGAGGCAAAGGTAGCGGTAGCTCAGGTCTAGGTGGAGTTTTTACCTGTGGTTCCCCACCTAAGGATGAAATGACCCCCCCCATTGGTGGTCTGGCTGATGAGACAGACCTCTCTGCTTCCCCACCCAGTTTTGCCTCTTCTTCTTTTTGTTTGAGTCTCTGCTGTTCTCTGCGGGAGCTCAGGCCAAAGTCTTCATCAAACCAGTCCTGATCATCGCCTAGCTCATCTAGGAGCTCACGGCTCAGTTCCAACTCTGCCAGTCGCTTGGCAAGCTCCTCTTGACCACTAGCTCCAAACACCGGACTCTCCTGTTGTGGGGGAAAAAAAAGCAAAAAAATTTAAAAAAAAATTTTTTTGTAAATTTTTTCCATTTTTAATAAGAAATCTCAAAAAATATAAATATTTTTAAAACATGGCGGTGCTACTTATAAGTCCCATAACATCAATCTTTATCTTTTAGTTTTTATATGTAGCAGTTTTTAGTAGTGTGGAAGAAAGAAAGACCACTAAAGTCAATAGTCTGTCAACAAAAGGTTGGACTTTGGCTGTGCACATCCCAGAAAGCCCCAGGTCAAATAAACATGTTCTGTTTGTCAGTACAAGATTTTTTAGTTAGCACTTCCTTGACACACTGCAGTTCAGCCAATCATTACTTAACACCTCATCTATATTTTCACATTGGCAGTGATAATCAACACACACAGGGAGACCCTGTGTGTGTTTTTTAAAATTTAAATTTAAAAAAAAGAGAAAAAAAATCACTCACTGTTTGGTTACACAGTTTTGGAGAGGACAGCTCCTCTTTTCCAGCTGGTAAAAAGAAAGGTAGATCATCTTTTTGTTCCACTGTAGAAATCCAAGTTTCCTCTTCTTCATTGATATTCAATATCCATCCATTAATTTGGTTGGCAGCTCTAATTTTATCTTCTTTTACCTTTTTTATTTTAGCAAATTGTTTAACTGTGTCTTTCACAAAATTGTTAAGAAGCTTGTCTGAACATGTATCCAACAAGTCTCTGTCCTTCTGTCCTCCCCTATTCCTCTCGATAACAGTGGTAAACTCAGGAGTAAAGTGCTGTTGAGAATTGATGTCCTCTGTCTCAGTGATGGTTGCTGTCTTGTTAGCCTGCTTCAACTCCTTTTTATCTGCGTCAGAGGTGAAGAAAGTATGTGAAATGTCTTCACAATCCAAAATGATGTCCCCAGTGTTGCCATTAGAAACTGAGGGCTTGAATTCTTTGTGATGCAGTGAATTAAAATGGGAACTGGTTTTAAGTGGAACCTGGTTCTCCTCATCCATCATCTTCTTTCCAGACCCAGTATCTTTATGAGAAATTTGTTCATTTTTGATTTGCTGATTTCCTTGTTTTTGTGAACAGTCTTCACTTTTTGTGGGTTTATTATTCCCACCTTTATCAGACAAGTCATCAAAGAACGAGTCTTCATCCTCTGTGGTATCTGTGTAGAGCTCAAACTTGTCTGGGAGGTGTGAAATTTTGTCTGGAGGAGCGAAGATGCCGTGGCGGTCCTTGCACTCAAAGTACACCACCCCGTCATAAGTGCCATTGTTACTCCCCTCAGACTTGTCTAACTCCAGACCCGCCCAGAAGCCGTTGGCAAAACTGGTTGGCCCTTTAAATCTCAGAGTGCCAGGCTGGACACCACCAACAAGAACTCGATCTCCAATGTTAAAACTTGGCATTTCATCAACAACAGGGGAGGAAGGTGTCTGCAGAGGGGAGAGGGGGGATGTTTGTTCGGACCTAATGCTCTTGTCATGTTTTAAATCTTCCTTTTCCTGACAGAGATCAAGTACTCCTCCAGATTGGTAGCTATGTTCACTCAGGTCAGATTGTTGACTTATTTCTTCAGCCATTTCCTCCTCTACCACTTCATCTTGGCTATCAGGTGAGGTCTTTGCTTCAGAAGGGGAAAGTGATTTAGAACTATGATGCTCTTCTCTCAGTGAAGCAGGTAAAGAATCTGCTGACTCAAAGTCATCATGATACCCGTCTATGACAGGAGAAGTCTCCTCACCCTTTGTAGGTGCTTCTTTGTTTGAAGAAACTGTGGCTAGGTCTGAGGAACAGGGGCGGTTATTAGATGAAGAAGCCCGGAAACTTGCAAGTGGTGAAGTTTCCATGGTTACTGCAGCTGAATGAGGTTGTCCAGAGGTGGGAACGTCTGACACATCATTTTGATGCACTTCAGATATTTTACTGGATTTAATATGTTTCTCCTCTTCGAGACCAACAGAAGAAGAATGTTGGTGTTCTTGCTCCACAACAGGGGGAAAATGTTCAGATGTGGACAATCTCTCCTGGGAATCAAGTGGCTCTGGTTTCTTAAGTATCAGAAGATGTTGAGAATATTCATCCTGAAACGTGGAGCTTATTTCAAGTTCCTCCTGAACATTGTATCTACTATGAGAAGCAACTTCATCATCCTCAGACACTGCCATGGCTGAAGACCTTAGAAGACTCTCTGATGATTGGTGGCTTCTTAGTCCTGGGGTTGCAGACTGTGTAGCAGTGAGAGGCTCCTTATCAGGTAAGTCTTTAGGCACAGAGGTAGAGGTGCTGTGATCTTGCTGAGGACAGGGACCTGCTATAATAAAAAAATTGTTATGTAATTAAAGCATCTTTTTGACAATATTGTTCAAGTAAATCATTGAAAAAAGGTCATTGACCACTTACTTTGTTTTACTGGTGCATCAATGAGGGCCCTTTCAGAGTAGGAGCTTTTACTAGTATCAGACCTGAAAAGGGAGGATTTGCTTTTAAATACATCATATTGTTTATGGTATTAAGACTATCAGTTCATGGCTGTTTCTGTACCTGTGTTGAGATGGTTTAACAGATGACTGCTCTAAAATGGATCTGGAATCTGTGATTTGCGAGTTGGTATCAGGAGCCAATTCTGGCTCCGTGTTCAGTTCAGCTTTGGTTTTCTCAATAAAGTTGTTATAGTTCTAAAACAGAAACAATGCAGCTAATACATTAAGATCTGAATATGTCAATCTGCTAATGCAGAACATAGATTAATGAACAAACAGACAAAGATGAAAAAGTCAAATTAAAAAAAGGATTTTTTAAAGCTCCAATATAGTTTAAATTTCCAATCAATGTCTTGAATGTGACACAATTTACCTCCAGTTGTTTCAATAGGCTTGCCTCCTGTGCTTTCAGACGTTCCTTTTGACGCTTTTTCTGCTCTTTTTTCAGTTGGGTAGCCATAAACTTTCGTTTCCTGAGCTCTTCCCTCAGGGCCTTAATACGGGTCTCGATGTCACTCTGGTCTGATGTTTCTGGAGCCAAATTTAGGTGAAAAATCAGCTAGAATGTGAAATCTTTGCCAGTTGTATGTTTAGCAACAAATAATCCTTCATTTACCCAATTAAAACACATTTCTACTTTACATTTTCTTTACCAGGAAAGTTTAAAGTTAATTTTATAAACACAATGAATTACAAAGCTAAAGGATTTTAACTGGGACCTGAAATGACACATGCAGCTCCAAAACGGGGATATTGCAGAATTACTAAATAATATTTAAAAAAAAAAAAGAGTCCACTTTTTTTTTTTTAAAATCACACAGCTAAGCAGGTTAGCCATCAGTAAAGTGATTGCATAATGTGTTTCTGGCAGCCTTATGCACATTATGCCTGACCACAGTGCCAGCAGTATAGCTGCATTATCTTCCCTCCATGTTTTACCTTTTCATTTTGTAAATCAAGGACTATTTTCAAGCGGTTTTACATGGCAAAAGTTTGTGTGGGTGTGTAGGGGTAACTCACCAGACGGTGCGGCCATGGGAGGATCAGAAGGCTGAGCGAAAACCTCATGTGTTGCACAGGAGGTGGACCAGAGCTGCATCTTGGTTTTGCTTTCTGAAGGAGAGGCCACAGAGCTAACACTGCCTTTGAGAGGAGAAGACTAGACAGAACAGAAAGGAAAAGGAATTATGGGAGGAGAGACTACTATTACTTTAAGACATAATAGCATAGTTAGAGGGATTGATCAGGGGGAGGAATACATACATTTTTTATTTGCACAAACTACTAATGCTTAAAAATCACTCAGGATTGGAGGTAAAAAAAAAAACAAAGTGCTATGTACAATACATTCATCCCTAAAAAAATCTAATATGATTTATTCTATATAACTTAAGTTATATATGAGGAAAGTAAATAGGTTTAAAACAAAAAGAAAACAAGAAATAAGTAACTAATAAATTACAAAAAGGAAGAAAAGGTCAACAATTCTACATACTTTTCTGCTAGGTGGTTGTGACACTGAAGTAAAATCTGGCGTGTAATTTGCAAGGTTGCTCTGGACTGAAGCCAAAGGTGTTTCAGACACTGAAGCTGGTTGCGCTGAGGTGGGACTTCCTACTTGCTGGGAGTCCAGTCCTTCTGTATGTATACTGGATTCTGGTGTGACTGAAGAACAATCACCCTCACTAACAAGCTCTAAAAAAAAACAAAAACAAATAGCGTTGTGTGATAATGAAACTGGAATACATTGCTTCAATAAAAAAAGACAAATAAATTCAGATTTATTATGTTAAGCATAAGCAATTTTAAGTTTTTTTCAACTAATCTGTAAAATATGAGTTGCTCAAAACAAATAAGATATTTGAAATTTCTATTTGAATTTTTGTGACATTATTTAAAAGCAATGAACAACAAGATTTGTTGGTGGTGAGGGCAACCTCTAAATACAAAAGGGAGAAAAATAAGGAAGGCATATTCATTATTTTGAAGAGGTGAGTCTTTTTAAAGTACACAAGCAACAAACAGTAAGGCCTTCAGTTTCTGAATCCCTTTCAGAAAAAGAAATGCAGAGGCCATGATACCATAGTTCTGATATGCTCAAAGCTCTCCATTTATGCCTCCCTCTTTGTGCTGAGACTGGAAAGTAACCACTTACATGCACCTACTTACTGATTGCTATATATGTGCAGTGCTACCTATTGACAAGTGAACATTGAGAGATTGGAGAGAGCTACCATTCAGCATCCCCTTTAATGCATCTCTGAAGTGTTTGAATTGGTCCATTCCACAGGAATGGAAGAATAAGACGATCCCAGTACGGGGGGGAAAGCCCACCAACTCTTTTCCGTGATCTTACCTTTCTCACTGTCAGTTCTGGGCCCTGAGCTTAGATGGTGACTGGGATGCGTGCTTATTTCTGAGGCACTCTTTTCTTGGCCGTCTAATAGACTCTTCTCCAAATGTTTTTCCCGGTCCCATGCAGCCAAAGCCTTTTTCTCAATTCTACGGACTTCTGCCTCTTCCTGGTCCAGACGCTGTTTCCACTGCAAGAGCTCTTCAGCATGGTGGCGTCTCTGCATCAGCTGCTGCTCTCGCTTGGTCAAGAACCTGCAAGTGTGGATGATGAGAAAAAAAGGCAAAGGGAAGAGGGATGAAGAGATTACAAAAGAAGGAAATGATAAACCAGGTAAAGAAGAGCATAAAGACAAAGAGTAGAGTGAAGTGATGACAGAAATCATGAGAAAGGGAGGCAGAATGAGGAAGAGAAGAAAAAGCAGGACAAAGACACCAAGCAAAAGAAAAGGTTAAACAGGACCTTAAAGAAGCAAGTTGATGCAAATCACCATGACATTCAGTTATTACTGCAAACTCACCTCAAACTTCTGTCCAAAACACACATAAGCAAACACACATCCAAAACATGCCTAAAATAGTCATCCAATATAGAAATTTACAAGAACCAACCAAACAAAAAGGGGATGAAATAGAAAAGAGGAGAAAGGGGGAGCAGGAAAAATTATAGTTAAGATGTCAGATTCATGCATCAGACTCAAACCCTGGGGTTGATTTTAAAGCTGTCTCTCTCTCTCTCTCTCTCTCTCTCTCTCACACACACCTCAAATTTCTCTAGCAGTTAGATGAGAAAAAAGAAAACCGAATATAAATCTTTCAACACAGTCAGTTCAGTCCCTATGAGCATCTTGAATAATAATAATATGTACTTTTCGGGCAATCTTACACTGGACAGCCTATTCATATCTCTGCAAATGTCCATAAAAACAAAGTGCAGTCAGGTAGAGCTGTTTTGTAATGGTATCTCTCACGGCCATGGGTGCCATTACAGTGCAGTATTATTTAGCCTTGATCTAATTTAGAGGCCTTTCTCTTGACCTAATGTAAACTGATGACAGCCCAGATTCTCAAGAAGGAGACTGTGGGGTTCTTTAGTGCCTTCCCAAACTCTATTACAGCCAATGACCATCTGTACTTATTATACTATACTATGCAACAGTTACATAATAAGGGAGCTACTTAAGATTTACTGAGCTCATTAAAGAGATAGGCCACTCTATCTTTGGTCTATTCTCAGCAAAATCCTTCACTTCCACGCCAAAGTGTGGTTTTATGTCAAAACACTTTACATTGATAACTAGTCTATAGCAGACCGGCTAGCAGGCATAGTGTTACCAGAAGCTCAGCAAATGTGTTTATAATTCATTCTAGGAGACAAGAAATAAAGAAAGAAAGATTTGGAGATTAAACACCACAGAAATGAGTCAAATCAAAGCTCTGTGTTGGAGATTCCTATAAAAAAAAGGAAGGCTCCTATTAAATAAACATAACCTTTGAGAGAAACGAACATTTTCATAAACATATATTTGTTATGTATTTATGGTTTTATGTACATCTAATAAGGCAACAACTTTGTTCATCACACTGGGAACAAAAATTAAAAACAAGGATAAAAATGTCAAATTTGAAGTTGCAGTTGTCAAAGGTTAGCATATTTAAGTGAAGCAGCTTTCCTTGAGCACTTTTTAGCATTTATTTTAACTCTTGTCCCACATAAACTCATCCTTGAAGAAAAAGAATAACGTCTGAATAAATCCCAATAAAAAAAAAACTAAACAAAAACAACACAGCCAAGCATTCATCATCCACCTTTCCACCCCCACGAGCCCCAAGTGCCATTGAATGAACACAAGCATGTTCTAATGTGAGGGCGGAGGTGAGGCAAAGTGGGGCTAGGTGCAGAGATAGAGAGCACTATACAGTACCTGACCAACTGGTTGTAGATAAAGAGCTGGAATTTAGGGTGGAGGTTGGGAAGACAGACACTGAGGGAGGCCCAGTGGTGGGCCGTGAACACAGAGAAGAAGTAGTGGACAGGGGAACAGTGTCTACAACACACAAGCACGCAACAAAGTCAAAAGAGCCATACAAACATGGGTATGGACATAGATGACGCACACAAACACACACGTGAATAAGAAACACAAGACGCAGAGGGGGAACACAAGAAGAGAGAAAGGGAGAGAGTGATATGAGTAATGTGGTTTTAATGCACCCAAAGTGTCTGACAGTGAGCCTGATGTGAGCCTTATTAGTCTATTCCTGAGATAAATACCTTTTAGGGTTCACTGAATTGTTGTCAATCCATAATTGATGATTTTAATTCAAACGCAGACTCCAATAATTGGAAATAAAGGACAGCTCAGGAACAACAACTCAGCACCTTCTTTTATTTCCATTTCTTTTTTTAAGAAAGGTTGTATCACATTTTAAGACATGATCTGTTTTATTCTTCTTATTGACGGGCCTTTGCTGTATTCATTTAAGCACAAACACTGAACTAAACTCCCAGTGAAGTTCAACCATACTTTCTCAACCTCTCAATTATTGGTTTTTATTAAAATTTTTATTTTAAACATGAATCAGCAAAAATCTGATGGCGGCAACTGTCTGCTGTTCTCCACGTCTTACAAATGACTGAGTTGGGGGGTGGGGGTATCAGCAGATCCCTTTTATCTGATCTTGGCTATTATTTATTTAATTTATGATTTCATTGTGATTTTTTAATTACGTTGTCTTTCGTGCTTCTTTGCACTGCCTGTAATGCGTTTAATGTTTAATCTAAAACACAGAATGTCCTGTACATAAAAGGTGCTTTAGAAATAGCTTGACTGATATGACTGACTTTATATGCTTTAAATGACTGTTTTTAATTTCCCTTGTGGGGGACCTCTAGCAGAAATAAATTCCTGAAAACTCCTTAGGACCTCTGATTAATGAAGTTTTAAATCCTAAACTCTAAAACAATTCCTGCAATTGTTTGACTTGTTTAATCATAAGAGGCTCTACAATCACCTGATCAAAACAGCTAGCCACGAATAAAAAACACACTCGAGTTCTAAACCCTTGATTATTATAAAAGTGAACGATAATAATCAAACAATTAATTACATAACTGCAGTGGAGTTTTCAAACAGCTAATTTGCATATGTAGTCCCAGTCATTAAGCCTTGTAATCACAGGAGTGAAAATGGACAGAAAGGATCTAAACTACTTTAGTAATTGCAGATATTTTTGGTAGCTGTAAACTGCTGAGCTTTGCTAAAAGACTGCAGGAAAAGGGTGAAAAAACAAAATAAATGTTAAGAAATCAATATTATGATCAAAATTAAAAACAAAAAAAAAGATCATGAATTATGGCTGAAAGCTTACTAATAACCATATAAAAAGAAAGTTGATGTAAGAAAATGTCTTTACTTTTCATCCATGTGAGAACGCATTTTCTTAAGCTTCTGCATGATGCTGCTGGTTTCGCTTCCTGAGACTGAGAGTGAGGGAGAGGGACTGCGGATATCTTCAGCAAGCCTCACACCAGCAGCGATTGATTCAGACTCAGGAGGTTCAGACATTGGATTTTCCTAAGGGATGTAAAACATGCACACAAACACACACACACACATAAACCAATCATGGATAATGCCATACTAAATCATTTGGGGGCAGGTAGCTATTCAAATCCTTTTTTCCTGTATACACTATAAAGGGGCAGTGCTGTACTTACAGTTGCAGCTTCACCCTCAGCACATTTGAGTCGTTCTTTTAGTCTAAATGTGGAATTTCTCATTCGCTCAATTTCCTCCTGCTGTTTCAGCAACTGCCTTCTTTCTTTTCTTGCTGCTTTGTTAGCCTCCTGGAGTCGCTTGATCTCAGCCTGAGAAAAATAGTGGGGAAAAAAAATCATTGGAATACAATCACAGTCAACCCAAAGCTAAATAGAAACTTTGCATTATCCCTTTTATGTGCACTAGTACCTGCTCCTGCTGTAGTTTAATCAGAAGGCCCCTCTGTTTCTTCCTGATTGGTGGCATTTTATCATCCTCACCCTTGTCTCTAAGCCTCTTTTTCTGAAGCTCAAGCCAGGCTAGCTCTGTTCTGGTCTTTTCCTTGAGTGCTTTCTGGCGAAGATGCAGCAGTGAGCTCTGATGCTGTAGTCTCACCTCCTCGTCCTTCATGTATTGACGCACCATGTCCATAGTGAACTGGGAAAAGCTGTCCTGTCCACCAGAAAAGGCAATGTGCACATCTTGAGACTGCAGGAAAACATTGATGGAAAAGGTTACAATAAGTGAGAAACTAGAAACCATGAAAGAGGTATGTTTAGAGTAAAGTAAAGAAAAAAGATGAGGACAAGGTGGTCAAAAGTTGTAAAGTAGGAGTAAAAAGGAAAGAATGAACCATTGATTCTACTGTATGACTACAGCGCCTGTTTTCACCTTAAAGGTAGTGTGTATCCCTGACACCAATGTTGCATTGTGACTAGCTCCATCATCTTCCGATTCCTCCTGATGGCGGGATTTTTTCTCCATGGTTCCACGGCGATGTGCCTCAGATGGCAAAAGAGAACGGAAGGATCGTTCCTCAATCTCATCCTCCGTCATAGACTCGTCAAACTTCAGGGAGTATTCTGTGGCCACGGATGTACTCTCTCCTAGTGGATGAGACAAGCTCACTGTTTACAGAAAATTTACAGCTACTTTACTGATGGAGCACCATGAATGTGAACAAATAAAAGGATGACAACAAGATGAACTTATAACTGTATTAAATCCAGCACCTTTTTCATCCACTATTGAAGCGACACTCTCGCTACAGAGAGAATCGTTTGTCACTCTTGGGATGTCCTCCTCTATTGAGCTGCTGGCCACTTCTCTCTGAAGGCTCTCCTCAGCTCTCCCGTTCCTCCATTTCTCCTCTACTTCTTTTGTTGTTCGTTCTCTGTGGTCTAACGAGGCATGGGATGGGCTTTGGTGGCTGCTGCTGGAGGCTGCATCACTAAGCAAGTTAAAAATAGACTAAATCAGCCTCTTGTTTTTTTGCTCCACAAATATGATGCCATCAGTAAAACGTGGCTGATTTGTACCTGAGATGGGGTCTTCTGAAGGATAGAGAACCTGACTGACTGAGGCTGTTTAATGATGAAAAGGGTTCTTCTGACTTGGTCCTTCTGCCTGAAACCTCACTAAGAACACTGAAAAAAAACAAAAAAAAGAAAGAAGAGTATTTAAGATTCATAACAATAACGTTAAGAAAACAAATTAAACTTTTAAGAGCAATTTATTCCTTTTTAATTTAAACAATTAAAAATCCACAATAAATTCTCTGTGCCTACTGGATATTACTGATTTGCTACAAATGGATCAATAGGTATTGAAATTATTAATGCAAGGGCAATGAAGGGCTAAGCAAACACACTAACACTGAAAGTGTTAATAGCATACCTGTCAGAATCAGGTTTGTCCTCTTGTCTTGAACTTTCCTGTTTGCCCTGCTGGTCAAACATGTCAGAAACAGATGCAACAAGAGGGACAATCGTGGCTCTTGCCATTTGGGACTGTGCCGGTTCTGTCATCTGATAACCAAAAGCATGATACGCAGATCAAATGTTTGACTTTATGAATCTTAAAAAGGAAATAGTGCTTTCCTCCTTTTACTTTTATATCTTTACTGTAACTCAACAATCAATCAACTTTGCTGTAAAAAATAAGGCACATGCTGTATTCCAGACAGAGAGGAAGGAAGTTATTGCAAACCTCCTTAATGTGTTGGGCAGCATCTGCTGTGTGCCGTGCTGCCTCAGCCTGTTGGCTCATCATCTTCGTAGTTGATTCTTGGAGCGTTTCCAAAGTCTCTTTTTGAGATGCGGCCAAGCTTTCCTGCAGTTCTATATGAGCCTTTACAAAATCATACACATACATTTTACATGTAGCAATATAAACATCCATACTAAAGGATAAAAAAAAATGACAGAAATGACATTAAATTGACTAATTGTGTGTAATATGAGTGGTACCCTGGCTACTCTCTGTCGGTTTTCTTCCAGTTGGAGTTTTGCTTCAAGGGCTTCTCTCTCAGCCTTCATCTTGAGGTCATAAAGATCACGCTCATGGCGTTGCTGCTTTGCCTGAAGGGTTAAAATTCAGACACAAGGTCAATTAATTGAAATGGTCATTGCAAGAAGTTTGGCATAAAATTTCCAATTAATCTCAATTCCATTTCTGATATGTAAAAGGCAGACAGTAGATGCATTCAAAACACAAAGCTAAGGAGGTAGGACAGCTTTGTATGTTTTTTAAAATGTAATTTCTTTAAATAAAGTAATCTTTTTTACCGTGAGCATTTGGGCCAGTGACGCAGTTTCCTGTTGTGCCATGGACACACCCATCAGTCGCTCTACATGTCCCAGCTGCTTAATGGACTCCTCAATGGATTCCAAATACTGAAGCTCTGCTGCCATACGCTGCTGCAATACAGCGGGGGAATACTGGAGCTCTATTGGGAGGGAAAAAAATAGCCAGAAAATGTGCAGAAAGTCAGTAAAAGTTGCCATTTGCACACACTGCAGCTCAAATAATAAAACACCAAAGTAGTATGTCTTTACCTGTGGATTTAGTCTCTGGTCTATGAGAGTAAGTGGAGGTACTAGTGTTTGGTTTGTTTGCACCAATAAAACCACTTCTCCCATGCTCACTGAGAGAATCTGCTCCTGATAGAGAGCTAGGATCTGGAGAATCAGAGGGAGAAGTAAACCTGGGTCTGTAAATAGAAGAGAAAAATGTCAGTTATCACTGCTTAAGACTCTGAAATGGGAAGATCTGCTTTGAAGTGTCTGCAACTGCAAGTGAAAGGTTAATATGTGTTTAAGGGGTTAGAATAAAAAAGTAGAAATGTAAAATGCTAAGGTTTGTTATTTTAAATTTAGTAAATACAAATGACTAAATATTTTAAGTAGCAGCTTTATATTAACACTTTAAATAATAGACTACAGGATGCTCCAACTTTGTTTCAGAGAAAGGAAGAAAGAAAGAAGGGGCCCCAAAATCATAAGAGCAAGCAAAAGCAGCAAAACCTGCTGGGAGGGGCCCACATTATGAATGGCTATACTGTCCTCTCCAGAAAGGGTTAGGGTGATGGGAGACCAGAGATGGTGTTTAAAGATATACTGATTCTGTTCTACCTACTAAAAAACAGCAAACAGTGACCAATTTTATTTTACAAGATAAATCTAACTCTGTAAATGAATTATTACATAACATTAAATGATATAACGTTAACTTTTATTAAAGCTATAAAACACCAAGCTGCTAGAAGCTGCTGAATAAAACCAACCAAAAAACAATTAGCTAGTGTTACATGAATCAACTCTAAATAAATACTCTAGGAGATTTGAGCGTAAAAGTTGAGAAAAAACCAAAACCACAGAGGGGAGTGAGAGGAACAGAGCTCTGTCTGAATGTAATGCATTTACTGTGTGTTACAGACACCACAGAATCCAAAGAATCTGTCACCTGGGCTTCATGGTACTCTTAGAGGGCTCAAATGTCACTACTTTGAACAGAGATTAAAAGAAAAAAAATCCTCCCCTTTCCTTTGGCAGAAGGCCCAAGCTGTGGTAAAGCTGACTGACCCAAAAAAACCACCCAGCAGGCCCCTAAAACAAAATATCCACTGTTTCTTACTCTTAGCTCTAACTGCAGCTTGCATGAATTGCTTGGCACTAACAGCACAGCTGCTTCAACACTCAAACCTACAACAAGCCTCAAGACTGTTTAGACTGGCAAACTCAGCTTGTGCCCTATGTGGAGTTTAGTAATTAGTCATCCCTAGATAAATTTACTTTAGGGTAATAAAAAAAAAGCACCGACAAGAGATTTTTGAGTGTTTTTGTAACAACAACTGAGGTGACCTTTTGCTGAAATAATTTAGCCGTTCTCAATTTCTGTTTCTAACAATACTATAATGGCTAATAGTGACATCCATATGGAAATAAAACACTAGCGACTAAACTATACTCAACAATGCTTAGGACAACACAGAAGCATTTTACAGCTTTAGGACAATAGGCTCAACAACTGACACCAAAGCAGTGTTGATCAACATTTCAATCCTTTAAAAAAAGAAAAAGATCACAGAAGCATTAAGATGATTTTTAAACAAAACTTTTAACACTATTTAATTAAACAAAAAATAAACTAATTAAATGCAATCTGCCCAGAACAAGTACCTTTGAGAAGAATGTTCTGAACTTTGACTAAAAATATCCTTTGAGTGGACACTTTTGGCTTGCTTGTGAGCAGAGTTTTTGTCTGAACTTTTGTTTCTGGATCCAGAGGAAGAAGCTTCTGAAGGAGGGGAGTAGCTCCTCTGCTCTTCTACAAGAGTGACATCACTCTGGTCTGATGTAGTTCCTGCAAACAAAAAGATTTTTAATAATAAGCTGGGAATTGTCAACACAGAGACGGCTGGTGTGTAAAATCTTCTAAATATAGACGTTTAAACTTATACCTTTAAGTAACAGTGATTTACAATTCAGACTCAAAATAATGCAAATTAAGTTGTTCTCACCTATTTTTCTAGAAGAGTGCCTGGAAAGAGGTGAGGAGCCAGGAGTAGAACCAGAGGAAATATGTTGTGAAGGAGTGCATGAGTGAAAAGGTGAAAAGTTGGTGCCACCTGAACTTTTTTCAAATGGTGACCTCCTCACCAGTTCCTCAAAGTGACTAATAATGCAGGAGAGAAAGAAGAGTTATGATATTACAGATAT
>JBAMIG010000015.1:14256706-14276888 GCA_037177335.1 Kiunga ballochi
CACACACACACACACACACACACACACACACACACACACACACACACACACACACACACACACACACACACATTACATACTGGTGTATATATTCCACTTTAGCAGACCAAAACTTATATTTGTCAAATATATGTAAAAAAAAAAAAGATCAGTATTTAAAGGCATAGAATAGAGACTCTTTCTACATATATGGTCAGCATAAGCCTGCTTTTCAGTGTAAGACATGATTGCCACCCAGTGGTCATTTTGAGGATGTCCTTTTCTTTTACCTAGGAGAGTCTGACTTTCTCTTCAAGTTGTCACTGACTTTGCTGCCATGGGATGAAACAAAGTCATCTTCATATACTGCTACATTTCCAGGATCATTTTCATTATTTAAAGCCAGGGGAGAACTCCTCTCTGTTATAAGATTGTATAGAAAAAGGAAAGACTTGTTAAAAATGTTTTTCTTTAAACAAAGCTCTGTGTTTCAGTATTCACATACAAATCAGGCATTTATTTTGTCCATAGGGACAGCTATGATGTCTTACCTTCAAGATGTTCATGAAGATTTTTAGTAAATATGTTGATCACACTTAGAGGACTCCCTTTGTTCAGCTCTTCCCAGGGTGTTTTGCTACTTTCTGAATGTAAAAATGGTGGGCTGAAAGCTGAGCACATTGCAGCTTCCCTCTGGAACTCCAGCAGGCGTCGATGATCCTTTCTTGGATTTACACCGTAGTTCACTGCTTCCAGTTGATCTGGTACAGAATTGATGGAGCGACGAGGAGGGCTTGCTTCAACTTCGGAAAAACTGCCTTCACTTAGAAGAGGACTCTCACTGAGGGAACCAGCACTTGATTCATGAAGACCTGCCCAATTCTCTTCCTCATTATGCTTTATTCTTAGTGCTGCTTTATCTATTATGTCTTCCATTTCTGGGCCATTGATTCTACTTTTCTTTTCTTGCCTGTATGTATTCAATGTAGGCCCTTTAATGTCAGCAGAAACTGTGTGTAATTTGTTAAAACTGCTATGTGTCTTGTCTTTCTTTTCCCCCAAGTCATGGAGATTGACTGCTCCTGGAAGAGCTGTACCACTGGATGAACTATGATCTGTACTTGTCAAAACCCTCTGGATCCTGGGAGACACGTCATAATTTTCTGTGGCATTAGCAGCTGTTCCCATCCAGTGCTGAACATTGAGATTAGAGGTTCTAGGATCTAAAATATTATCAACATCCATTGATGTTGCTGCACCAAAGTTGATGCCCTGTCCAGCAAGCTTCCGTGCCTCACTCTCAATGCGGTTGGAGAGAGATGTTGCTGTGGCCTTGAGTGCCTCAATGCGGGACAATTTGGACAGCAACTTATTAGAAGAAGCTGTGGGCGGATTTGTAGTGTATTTCAGATTACCAACAGCTACTGTTGCCTCGAGCCTTCGAAGCTTAGAAAGTAGAAGTTCATTAGAGGGTGCTTGGGCTGTACTACTGGGACCAGTTGTAGACGCAACTGATAGATTCAGACAGTCTGGCTGGAGCAAAGAAGCATCTCCTACATCCAGCTCATTCCTGTAAGAATTAGTGAAAGAAAATTCTTAAGATTAAACTAGTCATGAATTTAGACATTTTTACTGGATAACAAGTCATTTTGTGCTTCATGGACACATTTTATCATGGAAAACACAAAGAAATTCTAGAGCTTTCAAGTTAAAAGTTATGAATGCAGCTGTTGAAGAAGGAAAGAACTGCTGCATGTTTGATGTTAGGTGCAATTATTATACAGGCCAGGAAATTACTGTACACTACTGAAAGAAGTGGCTGAAGTTGTGTGTAGTTTAGTGTTCTGCACACTACAGTCAGCAAACTGAGAAGACTACAGCTGCACAAACGAATAACACTTTATAAATAATACCTTCATTCCACAATGTTAATGTCTTTTCTCATATCCATTAATGATTTACATTAAATAACTTGTAATGACATTTTGTGGTGTTCTGACTTTGAGTTATTTAAAAAAGTGTTTTTCCCCTTTCTAGTATTAAAAATAATATTTACCACCATCAATAGCATCAAGTTTGAAATCTTAGAATTGTGACATGGTTCCTGTAGTGGTCATGGGTGGGCCAGTTCCTGGTTTGGATGGATCCTTATAATTTTACAGAGCAGCAACAAGCCAATTGTCTATAGTCTTTATATTTAATTTTATTTGTATTTTTTTTTTATATTTGTGTTAAGTTAAAAGAAAGAACATAGGAGTTTCAGTAAATGTTTGGATACAACAGGGAGGTAGGGAAATCTGAGGTAGGTACTTGTGTTTTGTTTGCGTCTGTAAGAGTGAAAGAGATTGTAATGTATATGTGTCTTGTTTTATTTTAAAATGCACTTTTGAAACTTTGTAAAGGACCTTTTGTTGCTTTGTAGCATGAAAAGTGCTTCATAAAAATCAATAAAATATAATTGAACCACATTGCATAACATTTCACCGTTTCGTCTCCTTACATTTTCAAAAATATGAGGTACATTAATAGGGAAATGTTCACAATACACACATGATAACTTTCATTCCTGTTAGAGACCTAGGTTATGTCTATTTTGTTCCATCCCATTTCTCCTCTGTGCCTCTTTAGTTCATTGTTTAATGATTGCTAACTTTTAATGCTAATTGAAAAATCATTAATTTTCATATTAATTAGTGAAGCTACAAAAAGATGAGGTATATATTTGTTTAACCTGTAAAGCCACGATTTAACTTTGTCCTTAATTTTGTTGCCTTGTCTCTCCTTGTATCTAACATTGAAGCAATGACTGAAATCCTAAATGTTTGATAGAGTGGGACAGCAAACATGTTTCTAGGAAGATTCCAGGGTATGCCCATAAAAGGACAAGCATTTTAAAACAAGCAATTTCTTTGTTTTAGTCACATGATTCTCGAGTCACCCAAATATCATTATGTGAAGACAGTACAAACGCATTATTTGTGTTGACAAGTGAGTGAAAGTGAGGGACACTTGTTTTAGTAAGTGGGACATGTAATCTCAAAGGGTTGTGTTGATTTTTCAGCAAGCCTCTACCTGAATAATGGAGGAGGCAGCTGGTCCGGCAAGGATTTATCACTGCTTGAGGGGCTTTGTAAGAGCTCTAGGTTTTTGTTCTCTTTGTCCGACTCTCCTGAAGGTTGATACATGGGTCTCTGTGGAAACAACAATTGTTTAAAAGCACATAATTTTTTCTTAACATATTGGATAACATCACAATAGATCTGAGTAAATCGCTTAACCAAAATAACTTGTATAAATAAAATGACAATGTTTCATGTAATTTCACAGTACCATTTGAATGGAAGAAGCAGTCCGATGTGTCTGTGGAGCTTCCTCACTAAACCGTGCCTCCTCCATCAGCAGTTTGGTATAAGTCTCCTGTAGTCGCTGCTGGACAGGCACCACAGTGGCCTCCATGGTTGGGGCTACAGTTTTAGCAACTTCTCTTTGTTTCTTGTAGAGTTCTTGAAGTCTTTGATTTCTCCTCTCAGCCTCCTCTTTCATTGCCAGTTTCTCCTCTACCTGACGTCTCTTCCTCTCTTCTTGTTGTCGTGTAATGTACTGGCGAACAGTATCTGCATCGTAGTGACGTTTCTTATGTATTCTGTCAGTGGTGGTGTTCTCTGATTGACGTGAGGTGGGGCTGGCGCTACGGCAACCTCTTGAAGAGTTATTTGCTACCACGGTAGTTCCCCATGCAGAGACTGGTGTCTTTGATTGAGACCCTGAGGCTACTCTCCCTCTTCTGCCATTACTGCCACCACGGGACCTTTTACGGGCCCTTTCTTCTGTCTTAGCTGGTTTGCAATCCAGCTGAAGGTCATCAAGTATGCCCTTGATGTCTGCTGACAACAAGTCAGTGCTTACTCCCAATGTCACTGTATCCTGAGCAGCAGACAAAGGCATATATGTGGCAGTAAGCTGGTCTGTGGGTTGAATTCCATTGTGCGGCTTCTCTGTGTCTTGTTCAATTGAGTCTGAATGTAGCTCCGAGCGGTGAGAGGAAGCTGATGACAATTTCCAGAAAACCAGTATGTTAGAGATGCAAAATATATACATATCACAAGTATACTGGTTTATAATAGCAACATGCACTTTAATTTATCAAGAATTAAATTACAACTTCTGTTATGGTTAACTTGAATCTGTGCTATATTATGGTATGTAACATTCAATCTACATAGTTTTCCCAAGCATCTTAGTGGTGAGCCATATTTCCCTGCATTTTCCCATCATTACATATAGTAGATCATCTTTTCATTTGTGTCAATTTCTGAAAAAAATGAAACTATACCTTATTATGCATCAAGCTAGAAATAGCAGTTAATATTTAATCCTTACAATCAGTGGAATTAAATGTAAATAACTAGCAAAAAAGCATAGGTTTTGTATATTATATTGCTCAATATGTTTAGTAGCAGATAAGACTGTTTGCTGATTTATTCCTGTCAGGCTCTTTTCTGCTGTGTGATTATAGGAACCAGACATGCATAGCATAATATGTTATAATGGCATGCATCACCTATTTTTTAAAGGAGGGATATTGAAGAAGATAAAATATTAAGAATGGACTTGGTTTACAGTTGAGCAGTAAATCTTGCACGTTACATAAAATTAACAGTGCAGACAGAGAGAAAGCTTTTGACATCAAGCTGACAAACTGTGAATCTAGTTACAATGTCTACTGGCCCTCTTTACACCTATTCTACCTACATCACACATTCCTCATACCTAGTAGCTTCATGTCTCATGATGCAGTTTATTTACAATAGGATGAGTTCAGGTTCCTGCCTCACCTGTTCTACTGCGTCTCTCATTTGAACGGGATCTGTGATCTTTTCTATCGAGCTTAGGAACTGGACCCAGTACCATCTGTACCAGCTTCTGGCCCTCCCGCCATGATGCAGGGCTAATGACTGCAAAAGACACAACGTACAAACTTTAGATATTGCCACTGAAAAGCATCATGACACGTGTTACTGTCTGTGGAGGTGGGGAAATGAACAGTCACTAATGTAAACAATCACACAGAAAATAGATTTTTAAAGATTGGAAGTCCATTCACCCAAAGCTAGCACAATGGAAATAGCTTAGTAAGATAGTCTCTCTGGCTGACAGTGCTTCTCAACCACTGCAAGTACTGCTTGTCAAGCCTGACACAGAAAAAAGTCTCTCCATTTTGAAACCTCTCAAACATGTTCATCACAATTGCATTAAAATAAAGTGGTTCCTGGTAATGAAATCACATGATAACAAAACAAGCAGCTGTTAATGCTGAATGGATGAACCAAGGAAACCTGGCCACATATTTCAGTAGGTTATTTATAGTACTGTGCCAAAGAGAAACAGAGACCAGTCAGAATCTTTGAGAGCAAATAAGTTGGTAGAAACTAAAGTCAACAGCTTGAGGTAAAGATTAAATAAGACCCAGCATGGTGGATAGACATACTGATAAATATTCAGTTTTGTGTTGATTATTTTGTTAATGTCATTTTATTGTAAATATATTATTAGCCATTAAAATTATAAAATGAGTCTTTATAAAACAGACAATTTACAAAAAGTACATAAAGGTGATCAAATATTATGATTACAAGAGTGTTTTTAAGACATCTGTGTAAAGAGGGGTGGTTTTCTTGGCTGTCCCGATCCCTGCTTTGGCTAGGCTCCAGAAGTATGGGGCCACGATCTTCCTGTGTGGGTGTTTTTATGTTACACGCTGGTTACAAACTGCATGTCGGACATGCTGCACATTTTTAAAGGATTACAGTCACAACAAGCAAGCAATGTCTCTGGTACATGTACTGGAGCACATGCAAGTGTAGCACATAAGTACTCAGGAAATTAAAATTTGTTACAATCTTTTGAAGGCCTTTCTGACTTAAGGTCTTTAAGATTTCAAATGAAAATATTTAAAATTACTAATAATTCACACTGCATGCAAATAACATGCCTTTATTTTTAAGGCAGATTTTGACATGGATGCTTTGGATAAACTGACTTTAGCTATGACCTTCATTCATAAGTCAAGCATTTTATTCAAAGAAAACCATTTTCATAATATTTTTTAAAATGTCCCACTGAAACGCAGCAACATCAAGGTCAAATGTATTTTTAAAAGGAGAGGAGCTACATATTGTAGATTAATTAAAATATCATGACATTACCTTGAACTTAACATTGTCTTTTAGAAAAATGTTGAAATCTGTAAAATTGCCAATTTTAATCTGTGTAATTTAAGACCAATTAGATCACGCCCAATACATGCAACTACATTTCTTATACTATCCACTCCTGAAAAACAAACAACTACATTAAAAGGAAAAATTATTTTAATACAAAAAAATATTTATAGAAAATTGTCTTATGCTCAATATTGTTTTACACTGCAGAAATACATTACCGGTATATTATTTTTTTTTTTTATTAAAACGTAAACTGGAGTGTTGGATTTCTAATATTTTGCATTGGCCATTTTCCACCGTCCTTGAATAGATTCATCAAATTCAAATCTAGAGTATATGATAAATTAACAAAAAGTCTCTACTAAGGGTGAAAGTAGTGCTTAAGTATAGACGCATCGCATTGGGTAGTTGTGGCATATTTACATACCAGATATTTTATTTATTTTTTATATATATATATATATATATATATATATATATATATGACATCAAAAATGAAAACACACACATATGTGTGTATGTGTCTTTATGAGGCTCTAAGAAAAGCATGTACACAATGATGTGTGCAAGGTGATATCTTAATTATAGAATATAAACTAGAAATAAAATACCATAAACAAATAAAAAAATTGCCATTTGAAAAATGGTTTAACCAAAAACACAAGATTCCTAATTTACAACTTGTGGATCAAGACAAAATCCTGTCTGTCCTGATGACAATGGTTCCACATACCATCACAGAAAAAAATATCAAAGGTTTGGCTGGACTTGAAAAATAAAAGAGGATTATTATACCTGGTTTTAAATTTCTGCCAGAGACAGGAGCAACTCTGTGGACCTTCCTGACTGGTTTAGATGATCTCTTCTCTTTGGATGTCTCTGCTTTCTGCTCAATCTGCTGTTGATGTCTGGTGCTCTCTGTAGAATGTTGAAAAATATAAAAGCAACACTTGTTCATAAATCCCTTCAATAAAAAAACTAACAAGTAAAATGTGTATTGCATTGGTATTTAACCAAATCCATGCAAAAGAAAGGATAAAAAGAATGTCCAATATTTACCAGCAAATTGACGTGAAAGGTCTTTATAAATTTCTCTGCTGAGGTTATGAAACTGTTCCTCCTTCCAGACTCTCCCATCAGGAGTCCTAATCTTTGTCTCAGTACTATTAAAACCTGTGGACCCAAAGTTTTTACTTTCAAAAATGCAAATCTGAACATTCAAAATAAGTTGTCATTACAGGAAACTTCTACCAAGGTTAAAAAAGAAGAAAAAGTTAATGTATAATTAAATCAAAATACCTTTGTACACAGGTGCAGGGCGTGCAGCTGCTACTTTGCGTATTTTTGCTGTGGGCAAGGTGCTTGAACCAGCATCATTTTGCTCTATTATGGGTTTTTCTAGGTGACTGTGCAGTCTTTCTCTCTCTGCAGCCTCTTCTAAATGTTGTCTCTGTTTTCTAATACGTTCTTTAAGCTTTTCCAACTTATCATCTGGCTGATGTCGCTTTAAGTTTTCTAATCTCTGAGAAGCAGACCCAGGGCTTGTGGAGGGAGTGCTTTCCCATCGGTGTGCTGAGCCTGCAGTGGGAGTCTTAAATGGGCCGGACTCCTGGCCATCCATAGCAAGTTGTGCTTTGAGATGGCTTTCCTCCGTCTTTAGGACATCCAGGGCTGGCTGGTCGTTGAGATATCGCACCTCTGTACTCCCCACAGCAGAGGACCGTGTGCTGTCCAAGTCCCTGTCTGTTTGTCTGTCCCGGGTGTCTCTCTCGTAGACTCGTTGGCAGGACAGAGGATCTGAATGAGGCGAAGAGGATGGACATGAAGACCCTGGCACTGACTGAAAATTGTACGCCTCCAGCTGAGAGAAGGGATGTGGCGGAGGAGTGGCCTCTCTGGACACATAGAAGATTACAAGGGATCAAGAAGAAGATAAAGATTTACTCTTACTTTAGTACTTATTGAATTTATGGAGAAAAACTACTGCATTGGGGAACACGCCCCAGGCCCAAATCAGCAAACGCAGACCCTGCCGGGCACCAGCTGCCCCGAGTGGACAGAGAGCAGGTCGGGAGCAACCCACCCACACAGGGCCAGCCCAAACATTGGATCAGGACCCATGACTTAGGCCAACCCAAGCGCTTGTGTACCAGCCGCACACCAGGGGCCAATGATCTGGCTTTCTATACATATTTTATTCATGTTTTTCACTATTATGTTTACCTGTACGAGGCAAGTGGTTCCCTGAACTCAACACTGCTGGTCTTGTGGACATTGCTGTCCTGAGTGGCATTTCTCAACGGGCTCCGTGAGCTGCTTTTTGCTGGACTCTGCTGACTTCCACCCCATGGTTTTGAAGATCTTCCAGGGTCATTAGCTTGTTGTCCCTCTGTTATGGAAAGTAAAATGTTATCAAAACACAACAAATCTGTCTTCCAAGATTTCACATTAGGACATGTAAAACAGACGAAAGTTAACATGTTACAATTTAAACAGGAAGAAAACTTAATCTGACATAATGTGATTTGCCCAGAAGTCAGTTTTATATTTCAGAGAAACTAACCCGTGTAGCCTACAGTCCTAGAAGATTTCTTCTTTGGAGAGTGAAGGATTGAGTCTAGAAAAACCCCTGTTCCTGGAGTGGCTTCTAAACGGTTTTCTATGTGCCGCAACTACAAAAAAAGAATACAAGGTTCAGACTTCCTATAATATATTTATACAAAGATTTGACAGATTTTACAGTCAGACAAACAGAAACAGAGACAGTCAAAGATATATAAAAAACCTCTTGATTTACTTACAGCAGCTTTGGACTGAGCCAAACATTTCCATGCAGTTGTCAGCTCTAGCAAAGTGTAAGAAAAACCCACAATTCAAATTAAAGTACAGGTGACTTGGCTATAAACAACACATTTTGATTTAGGAATTTCATCATTCAAAAAAATTGAGAGTTTTATTGTAAAAAAAAAAAAATCAGAATATGGAAAACTAAACTTTCTTTTGTTAACGCACCTGTGTCAATATTGTGATCATTATTCAGCTGGGAGGAACTTTTAAGAGATGCCTCAGTCCTTCTGCTGCTCCTCATCTCTCCCATTCACTTGAAAATGATCAAAAATATTCAAAATGAAAAGGTTGGCATATTGTAGAAATGAACATAAGTTTAAAAAAGTATTAAACTATAAGATCCAGTTCTGTTAGTTCTTAGATAAACATAAGTATTGTTTTCTAATATAAGAGCAAATGAATGACACTAAGCCCTTTAAAACAGGTTCTGCTGGAACACATTCCCTGCATGAAGCACATGACGCACATCAGTAAAGTCCTGTTTAATCACAACTTAAAACTGGAGTCACACGCCTGATTCTACCTGTATATTGTTTATCCATACATTAATTAATTTGTGTCATAGTTTTGTCGTGATTGGTACATCTTTTTTTTAATAACTGAATATTAATAATAATAATAATAATGATGATGACAATAATAATAATAATGATTAACAAATACATAATGTAAATTGATGACTTTCAACATATTATTATACCTGAATATAGCTCCCAAAGCAAGTCAAGCTAAGTTTATTGTGTATTTCCCTTAATATGTAAATAACATGTCGTATGATAGTTATAAGTAGACATAAAAGGAATGGCTTTTAGTCACAACAATCAAGGGCACCGCCCTAACAAGGAGCAATGAAAAAGAAAACAGTTTCTTTCTTTTTATGAGACTCTCTCTCTCATTACCATGTGACAATACACTGAGCAATTTAATTATGTCCTTAAATCAAGAATGCACAGTGAATATACTAGACTAGACACCAGTCTTGTCTGTTTGAATTACATGACATAGCATGTAGCTAAAATACATGCCAAGATAATTAAAACATATCCTTATTTTGCATGTATACGTATTGTGCAAGCTGTTGCTTTACAGTAGGCAATCAAAGTTGATGCTGCTCACTTTCAGTAGTTTTGGAATAAAAAGTGCACAAGCTATAAAACACTTCTTTGTAAGAGGCAAAAGCTAAATTTCTTCTATTTGGAAACATTTTCATCAGCTATTCACAACAGTCATAATTAATAAACAAAAGTTAAACGCCTAAGAGGTCTGCTTGAGTTTACTGAAAAAGCGGTGTGTAAATGAACCAAAATAATTCAGGCAATGCTTGTAAAACGGCCTAGTATAAAGGAGGCCATACATATAATAGCACAGTAGAAGAAGTTACTGTGTCGGTATGTTTACGCAAATAAATCTCTGTTTGTGGGAGTTTGTGTGTGTCGGGGGCGTCGGTGGGTTGAACCGTTTTTTTGTGTTGTTCATGACAACATAATAAAAACACTTCTTAAATCCAAGATGGCGCGTAATGTCTTCTTTGCTAACAAACGGGGACGTTGCCCAACAGAACTAGCTCGATGCTGCCACACATGGGTACAAAACCAGAACACCCTTCTGTTTATGGAGGAAGTGGGGGATTATTGGTGCAACATAACTTCAAAGTAGAAATATTGCTGCTGTCAAATGTAGCTAAACACCTCTCGCGCCAATGACAAGGAAATAATGGTCTATTTCTAATTAACTTATGTTTGACTAACTTTCAGCTGCTGTTACGTCAGCGCCCCGGGTTATAGTTTTATTTTTATTTTTATAGTCTATTCACCTGACATTGCAGATGTCACTCCAAGTAAGTTGCTTGGTAGTTTTCTTTATAAACGGCAAAAAGCTTGAATTTCCTACAATGTTCAGTAACACACCGGTAAACCTAAATGGACAGTGCATCAGGATTCTAACAGTCCTGTATAGGATCTATAGCCGTTATATTTTAGATGTTCACTTTTAACAAAACACGTGGTAAACTCAACTTATTGTGATCAGTCATTAAAAATGTAATGTGACAATCATTACCCTAAGAGGGATCAAGGATTAGTCGCTACTTCAATGGAAAAGAGCAGATTAAACGTGGATATAGTTTTGACTGTAAACATATTAAATTAATAGCAATAACTGTTTTTCAAAGGATCATTGTAAAACCCGAGGTAACTGTTCATTAGACATTTTATGTTTTTGTCAAAATATAGATACGGTATAAACTTGTAAACAGTCTACTTTAATATTACTATTTCGTAATGTCTTCGATCCAGGAATTAGTCGGAGCCGCCAACTCGAGAGAGTTTAGACTAACGTTAGCTGACAGGAAAATCATTATCTTAGCAATGCGACTTTCAAAAGAAATATATCATACCTTTAGTGAATCAAGCCAACGTTTCTAGATGTCCACATTCACGCTGTTGTCCTCATGATAAGAAAATTCCAACTTCTCTGGACTCCTCCTTCAGTTTCGTTCACCTATCTGTTTGCTATCGTTAGCCAACCAACGTTAGCAAACCAATGTTAGCCGATAGTTGTACCAACTAAACTACTAACTTTTTCCCGGAACATGCACCCATTGTTCCAATGCTTAATCGATCAACCACATATCCAACTCAGCTGTATGATTTCCGTAAAAAAAATGCCGCTACCCGCCTTTGAAGTCTCTCCTTTCCCGGGTTACTATGTTGATGTTTCTCAGAGATGAAACTAGAGGCTCCCGTACGGCTAGGTAACTAAGACTGAACTATCGCGAGAGTTGGAATACGTCATAGTTAAAAACGAATTCCTACTTTCATGCCTAACAAATGAAAACAGAGAAATTATGATAAAAAATCACAATAAATACCAAACTATTTATTTTGTAGTCATAGATAGAGTGAAAATAACCACATTGACACTACCGTATAAACTGAGTAATAAGGAAAAGTCATTAAAAAGTATTTAATTTTAGTGTTTTTATTGTGTATTATTTTCTTTTGTGCAAATAGTTTATTCTTTTCATTGAATTTTTTGGATAGACTATTGTGAATATTTTTCTTTTAATCATTTGGAAATGACTGAATAGAATGGCCAGGCAGTCTATAGCTTTTATAGTCTTGGCCTATTGTAACTCAATGCATACGTACAATAATTTAAATGTGGATTTCTTTAAACTTATGCATTCTGAAAATTTGGATGCAGTTATGAAATTCAATACAATGATCTAACTGTAAAATGAATGAAGCTTCTATGTCCCTCGTTTTATTTATTAAAGGGACATTGTCCTGTGTTGTTCAGTGCGGCAACTCACTTTCTCAAAAATAGGCTATAGCAATAACTGTAGTCATTGTGTGTCAAAAAGCCTTGCCACCACAGATTAAATTTCATCAGACAGTTCAGTAGACCTTTCAATTAGGCGAAGAGGTTCGTGATTTGATAAATATAGCTATTTTAATCCCATTATTAGAGTGAATTTATATCGGCCAAGGGGGGAAATACTAAATAGCAGCCAGAATTTTATAGACTAATGAGCACAAACACATGAATTATAACCAAATAGTACTAAATAATAATATTACTCAACAATGGCTGGGATTATCAGAAAATATGTTCTAATTACCTGGGTAATTAGTAGTCTACCTGTGTACCTGGTACAATTTTGCTTTTATTTTGAATACAGTATAAGTGGTTTAACATCCACAAAGTGTGTGAAACCAAAAGTACTTCTATTTCATATTGTTTGTGCTGGCCCCAATTTTTAATTGAACACTGAATAAAACTCTCAAATGTTTGATCTTCAGTTGATCATTTTTATTGCAGTTTCCTCATTCCAACGAATACATTGCTTTTACTGCCCCCTTGTGGTTTAAAGATGTATTACGCAGACAATCATAATTGTGTACACACACAGAAGATGACATTTTAAATATATGTATCAGAAAATTACTAGACTACATTATTCAGGTCTCTTTAAAAAATACAATAGGGTTTTGAATTTTTTTTCCAATGGAAACAAATGTTGACTTTATACAACACGAGCCAAATATGATCATTGCTCGCAAGTGAGTTATAAAACTGTAGTTCACCGTTATTCAGGTGTTCAGATTATGAATGCCAGGTTAAGGCAACAAGTTGGCAACTTTCTAAGGTGTAGAGGTTTAAGTTTCTTGTCATCTAAATGAAACTGTAAAAAACCATGACACCCAATTTAAGGAACATGTTCGTTATATACATAATCACGCCACATATGATTTAGGATTCATTATGCGCAGAGTCTATTCTGTTAAAAGTGCGGTATCAAACAAGTGCTTTAATTCTCCGACTTCTCTGCCAAATAACCTGCCACAGCCTCTCTCTCCCCCTCCTCCCCCTCCTTCCTCCCTCCTCTCCCTCTGTTTCTGGACTGGCAGGGGGATAACACCGAGGACGTGGTCGTATCTTATGCCACATTTTTATTTTCTGCAGGAAGGAGAACGAAATGGAAAGAAGTCCTTTCTTTTCAGGTAAGAAACTCCGCACGTTTGTATTGTTAAACGTGTCAATTGAAAACGATTAGCAATTAAATGACTGCATTAAGCTTCCCACGAAAACTATGATATGTTTTGGCCTAATGTAGAAAAACGTGACGACTTTTTAAACGCAATTATGTTAAGCTCTCAAGGAACTAAAATTAGCTAGCAGTTTGCAGAAAGCAAGAGATTTTAAATGTATTTTATAGCACACCAAACGATTAACTTTTTTAAGTAAGTATGCAAAATGAAGGCACTTTTTGTTCTGTTTTTCATAATTTCATTTATTTTATCATTTAATGAATATTTTCATGTATTAATGATTATCCTTCTTATTTTGCAAAGCACAATCTTTGGCATATTTAATAAATGTTTCTTGTTATATTAAATCTCTTATTAGTAAGTGACAGTAATATTCAATCATATTTTGTAGACCTGTTTAGACATTGGCTAAGGGTGGGAAATCACTTCATCTGAGCCTCAGAGCTCAGAAGGCAGTCAACCACTACCCAAAGGAGGGAGGAATTAATTAAAGGCATTTACTGCAGTGAATAGAAAGGAGGCTGTTTGTGACAAGTTGTTGATGAGGTTCAAATGTTGCAATCTTTATGTATCATCGATCTTTTTAACTTAGCTGTGTGCATGTTCTCTTTTACATCAGCAACAGAAGACTTCAGCCATTTATTTAGTATTTTTTAGTGTCATCTTTTAACTTGGATCAAAACATTCAGTGATACTGAAATAAACTGATCAGAACAACCCATCCGTCTATTTTCTCCAGTGATGTGAGTTTGACAATAAAGGAGGAGGCAGAATGAATAATCAGTGTTTGTGTTTTAGATGACAAGGTGCTGGAGGGTAACACTGTTGCCTTATGATGACTTCATCATTTCCACTTTTATTTGCTTCTGAACTGGAACACCAAGATTGTAGTCATTCATCAGTTTATGCACAAAAATCCAATAAGAACAGTAACTAGCTTTTCCTTGAATTACTCAAATGATCTGTTTTAGTAAAGGCAAATGAATGAGTCTTTGCTTGAATCAATTTTACTTCCCTGGTCTTTCTTGTTAATTATTTAATCCTCCTAACACTTGCCACTTACCACCCCAGTGCTGTTTTTCCTGATATATTAATCTTTTCTTATAGAGACTGCTTTCCATGACAAGGGTGTAAATAGGTTTTTGTGGGGTATGAATTAGTGCCTTTATCCAGCTGAAATGTCTTGAACCTATAGAACAGGCTTTGTGTTAGTTTGAGCACCTATGCAGTTATAATATGATATACTAAGCTTAATCACATCTTTTGCTGTCCTAAATACCCTCTATTATAATGTAATCATTCTAACTTGTAATTGGTATGGCATTATTTTCTTTACCCCTTAATCACGTATATGTCTTTCATTTCCACAATATAAGGGGTTGAGGGGAAATGTTTTGTCAGTGAAGTAACATTTCAAAATTTTAGATATTTAATAAAACATTAACCAGCTCTCACGTGAAATTTTTATAAATGAGTTGGTGAAAATGATGCACAGCTTATGAACATGTTGTGCCAGATTCTGTCTAATCTGTGTCATTTACTGTGCTGCATCTATAGATTGCTTTAGGTATTTTGGTCTGATTTGTCATTTGGCACAAGGATCTGCCTTGCAAGTGTGTATTATCACACATTTTATTGTGATCCATTATGAAATAGGGTACAGTTAGTTTGCACTGTGGCCTCACAGCATAAAGGTTACTGGTTCAACCAGTAACCTTCCTGTGAGGAGTTTGCAAGTTCTCCCCGTGTTAGTGTGGGTTCTCTCCGGGTACTCCGGCTTCCTTCCACAGTCCAAAGACATGCACCTTGTGGATAGGCTGATTGGAGACTCTAAATTGCCCATAGGAGTGAGTGTGAGTGTGTATGGTTGTTCGTCTTTGTGTATTTGCCATGTGATGGACTGGTGACCTGTCCAAGGTGTACCCCGCCTCTTGCCTGATGATGCTGGGATTGACTCAATTCCCCCTGTGACCCCGTTTAGGAATAAGCGGTAGAAAATGGTTGGATGGACAATATGATGAACAGTTAGATGTTTACTAATATTGCAGATACAGTTTTTAATCAGTCTGAATCAGGAGTCTGTGACTGATATGTGATGACATCATGTGGTGATTTTTACATCATTAATATAAAATCATAAAAACTACAACCCTGGAGAAAATGTAAGCAAAACTGAATGCAATCATTAGCAAATTCTACGAGTCTTTCATCGCTCTGCCGTGGTAACATCACTTAATAATATTTCCATGTTATTAGATAAAATGATCTAATATTTCCAATGAAACTGGTCAAATGTGTTTGTTTTAACATCTGATTAGTTGTTTATATTTTTTAGCAATAAAAATGGATTTATGACATTGACATTACATTCTGTTTTTTGTGTTTATAAGGGTTATGAATTCATGTTCTGCTTTACTCTCTCTGCAAAATACCCAGTTTTATTTGCCAAATATTAGCATGTTGTTGTTGTTTTTTTAAACATAAACAAGAAACATAAAATATTTACTTTAACAAATAGCTAAATAAGAGATGTTGCCCAGTGGAACTGCTGTAAGTTGTACAGTATGGTTTAGCTCTTGTGTTGACACAAGTTGAATCAAGCAGCACAAGTTGGGAAGGTGACAGTGATTCCATACATGATTATTACTATTTTTTAATGTCTTCGATCCAGGGAGTAGATGGAGCCACCAACCTTCAAACATCACTGAAAGTCTTTTCAAACACTCAGCACAAAATGCTTTTTATTTAAAATATGATGACATGTTATGAGATAATACTTTTAGCCTGTTCATTTGACTTGTGTTATTTTGAACTTCTAAAAATTGTACTAGAGGAAAAGTAATTCCTTCTAGCCGCTATCCATGAAGCATTAAACTGACTTATTACTTGTGTTGTTTTTTAAATATGAGAGAATATGTGTAATGCTCTACAAAACTGTGTAGATTGTTAGGGTAAAGGGGGGAAATAGAGTTGAAGAGCCATAAATAGTTCTTTCAAGGCATCCCACACATAAACACCATGGCATTAAAATGATTTTTTCCAGCATTTCTTTTAAAGTCTGATTAAAATCTTAAGCCTGATTGCCAACAGCAAAAGAAATTACTTAGATTTAAAACTGAACTAAATCCACAAGTCAAGTTATGCTGTGTTTATTGTCAATGCTTTGATCTGTTCAAACCATAGCCGCTCAGTGTTTATGGCACAATACCTACATAATGCTGGTATGAAAATTTAATGATGACGGCAAGGACATGGGATTGTAAATTGTTGGAAAATGATACAGTGCCCTGCTATGGAAAAGAAACAGGAAATAAAATAATCAGAATGGATGGAAAGCAGAATACCATTTTGTGCAGAAAGAACAATAAATTATAAACAGGAAGTGGTAAATAGAAATATCTGAATGAAGAGAAGGGAGCGACTCATGTATACTAGATGTGTAAAATAACAGTAAAACATAAAGTATTAATAAATGAATGAGATTAACATCAAACTGCATAAGAAATATTCAAATGATCTGTTAGTTTATTGCCCACTGGTAATTCCAGAGATGGTGTCATATCTGTAGATATAGAGACAATAGAAGCGATGCATCTGTTTAGTGTACCTGTTACCTACTGTATATACCTGTTGCCAGCCTCGAATGACCAACTTCATTCATGCACTTCATTCCTCTCATTTGCATTTTCTGATCCTTCTCTGTGCTTACGGCACCATGGTGTAACTACCATAAATGTCATATGTAGATGCTGGCACTGCCTAATGCATTTCATATAACATCAAAGTCATATTTAGTGACTTTTACATTGAGTAATTGTTTAAGATTAAGGGCAAGCTGTGCTACAGTAAATGAGACCTCTCAGCTGCTTACACTTTCATGGAGCCATCTGAATGTCCCTAACAGAATGAATCAGTGCTTGTTACTCTTTGATGAGCTGTCTATATAGTTCAGTTGTCTTTGTTCTTCTGTTTGAACAAAGCAAACAAAGCTGCAGAATGTCAAACACTATGCACTACAAATTAAAGTAATAGGAAAAAAAAGTTCATTTGACACAACTGAGTCACACGTGATACAGCTGTGTTCCTTGTTTCTGACATAAACTGATCATACCTAAGCTTTGCAAAGACATAGACTTGATTAGAACCTTTAAATTATATCCCCCATTATATCACTATTCTTACATGTTTCCTGTATTATTCAGAAAGATTTATAGATAATTTTAACTTTTGCAAATGAGAAAACAACACTGTTATAATATATTTTTATTCACCTTTTCCTGCACTTTAAACCACCCATAGTGTCCCAACACTACTGCCAGTCTCCAACTATGGTGCTTATTTTCAGCTGGTTCCAATTTTACACCTGACTTTCCTTCAAATACATTATCCATTAGTTCCAGGTGACAAAACACCTCCTGACACATGTTTGGCCACTCACCAGGTTGACATCCAAGTTGACGCATGATGTGCAATTAGGACATTGCGTGGGTTGGTAGGGGCAGCAGGTGTGAGGAGGTGCCTCGCCTGCCTCAGCATCTCCTTCACTCTTCATTATCAACTTTGTAAACACCTGGCTATCCAGTGAAAAAGCATGAAAAACAATTTAGCCCCTGCGATCACTTGATTCACTCTTAGTGAACGATTTCGCTTTGTTTCTGGGTGCGAGACTTTATCTGATCCCGTAAATGACAAAGAAGCCCCACAAGGCTGTGCATTTGATGTTTATCAGCAGCTTCATATAATGGCTGTTAAAGCTCAGAAAGTGACTGAAGCTAATCAACAGCCAACCTCTTAAAAGCTAATGAGGAAAATGAGAAGAAACCACAGTTAAGCCTCCTGGCTGAATGGTTGTGAGGAGCAACCGCAGCAGAGTGTGGAGGCAAGCAACAGACTTGATGTCTGACTGTGGGTTGCAGTTCGGGTGCTTTTAAAGCTTTATGGTTGGGAACTGGTGTTATCTGCAATAGCAGTCCTGATAGCGGTCATGTAATAGCACTGAGTCAGACATAAAAGTCTAATACATTTCAGCCTTCTGTGTAATATCACACAAATTACTTCCTGTTTTCTCACCACTCCTGCATTTTGGTCCTATTCTTACTTCAAATTTGACATATTAAAATATATGATCCAGCTCCAGATTACCTTTTGCATCACGACTTGGGTTGCATTTAAATAACTATGCTGACTCTGTCCAAAGAAATGCCAAATCTTTCCTACTGATAGAACTAAAGCTCAAATGATGTATAAAATGTTTATTCACATGCCTTGGACATCCTGGAAGTCAGGGTTTGTTATAATGATCAGAACAGTTATATAAAATACTTAACTAGTTTGAACCAGGAAAGAATCCTGGTGCTACGCTAAAGGTGAGCTACATTAGCACAAGAAAACAAAGGAAAACACATCACACATCACTTCAGGAAGTGAGTTTGTGGGTCTTTGCTCCCCCTGTGCAGTGAGTAAAGACTGCTTCCATCTGGCTGCAGATTCTAGACAAACAAACAACAAGTCATTCGTCTGCTTTCACTGTGCAACAGCTTGATTAATTGACCTTATATGCTGTTCTAACTTTCTTATTCTGAAATTTATGTTTACTTGACTGTTATTTAGGAAATGTTTAAAAAAATTCCCTTTAGGGATAGCACAGTTTACCTTACCTTTACTCAGCCTCTAATCATACTGTTTCCATTTTACTTGAAGAAAGTCAATAATCCTAAGGTTGGTGACACATTTAGTGTGTTTTGAGTATACTGAACATACATAAAGAGCACTGTGTGATTAATAACAGCCTGTTTAGTGACAAAGCTGACATTCATGTTAAAGTATAACATGTGCTGTTGAAATTAGGCCAAATTATTCTGTTTTAGCTATTTAAAGTAAGTTTTTTCTCTAATATTTTTTATTACATGTACGTTTTTTAAGCTAATCTTTCCAAATATGCTCATCTTTCCTTCAGTTTGATAATATTTGGGTCAAGTTAATCTCTTCTTCAACCTTGATAAATATGCTTAAATTTCTTTAATGTGTCTCATTCATCATGATTGTGACACCTCCTATTTTGTATATGTGTTTTTGCGTTCATGTGGCAAGAAGAGAAAAGAGAAGAATATCACACCGAACAAACATCATATATCATCTCACCCTGTTGGCAGGCCTGTTTAGTTAGTCTGAAAACATCATTTGCAAATGGACTCAATAATAAGATCAATGAGAGTTCCAGTGGATTATTTTTTTTCCGGATAGATACTCATGTATCACCTGATAGAAAACTGTAGGGGAAACATTTTGGTATAATTTTATCCATAGGTTTTGTTTGGCTAGGCTGGGTTGGTGACCCATTTAGGGTGTTCTGAGCAGTTTATGTGAAGTTGCACCTGTTGTTTTGTGTCTCTGTAGGAAGCTTAGTGTGTTTGCATAAAAAACACTTTGCTATTGGCTCAACACTGGATTTCAGAGCAGAAACTTTGTCATAGTATATATCAATGTCCTATTAGGCTGGCAGGAATTCAAGATGATAAATGTTGTATTATAGTTAGTCAGAAAACAGTAACTGGATGTCTGAGCAGGAAGAGCAATATA
>JBAMIG010000015.1:14276988-14289598 GCA_037177335.1 Kiunga ballochi
ATGGTTTTAAAATGTATTCAGAGCTGCATGCACAGCAGGACAAAAAGGTGTCTTAAGGAAATCTAGCATCCTAGGGGCGACTGTGGCGCAGGTAGTAGACTGGGTCATTTTCTAACCAGCGAGTTAGTGGTTTAAATCCTGCCACTGGCGGTCCACATGTCAAAGTGTTCTTGAGGAAGACACTTAACCCCCAATTTCACCTGGTGCTGCGTCACTGGTGTGTGAATGTATGAGTGTTTGTGTTAGTGGCTGGGCAAATAATGATAATAAAGCGCTTTTAGCGCACAGATGTGTAGAAAAGCAACATACAAGTACAAAATTATTTATTATTTAGCAGTGACACCTTCCGTTTTCTAAATATTTAATATGTAACTTTGTGTAAAAATGAAAAGATCATTTTGGGAAGGAGATCACCAAACAAGAAACTACAACCTGCACATCACATATTTAAAGATGAATTGATTTTGTTTTTTTAACCACCTTAGACCAAAACAAAATACAAACACGTTTAAATGAAGTGTTTTCATAAGTACAGGCCATTTCTATATTGGGGATTCATACAAGTGTGTTTTGTGTGCTTGAAGGACACTTTTTCTTCTTCTCTTTTACTGTAAACATAAAATATGATGTGGAAATTCTGAGGGATTCTTCCTCTTGTAATACTAAAGCAAACATGTTAATATGGTCATAGATTAAAATAGAGAAAAGCATAAACATACAAAAAGAAAAGATTATCCTACATGGTGATGTATTCAAATTTCACATAGTATACTGTATTTGTAGCTACTTTGGTCTTTTGTTTTTTTGCCTTAGGCAAAAAAACTGACATGCCATAAATACTATATGCTAACACACATATATATGCGAGTGTGCATAAACATGGTAAATCATGTGCACTATTAGCTATGGTACCGGCTGCCCCACTTTGTTACATGTTAGCATGGAGTGAGGCATCTTTCCCCAGGAGAATATTGTTTATTTACTGACAATATCTTTGCCTCATACCATAATTTGTCTTATTTGTTGCCTCCGCCAAGGTGGAGGTTATGTTATCGCAGCATTTGCCGGCCCTAAATACACTAACGATTTACCCAGATTCCCACTATTAGAGAAAACGTGAATCTCTTCATTAACTTCCAGACTCTTACAGCTATTTACTCCATCCTAGTGTCTAGATGCATGTTTATAAGTTCAACTATTTAAAATAAATGATGATGGAATGATAGGGATATTTCCTTGAAACATCCATAACAGTGTTGGACATGGGGTTAGTACCTGGTAACTACCATGCCATCTTAAAACCATTTGGGCCTTTTTAAGGTTTTTCCCAGGTGAGTGACCCTTTGACTTGGTGGGGGTCTGTACTCTGAATGCTTCTAGTTATCATATGAAATCTTATATCCTTTCCTGCCTCATGAATTCATTAACTCAAGCTGTTGCAATATCCTTTGTGTACTAACAAAACACCTCTATTGTATTGAACTTATTAAGCATATGTCGTGTTCATTCTCACCCTGAAACTTATGGCGAAATGAGATATTAGAAACCAACCAGAAGAGCTGGGACTTGTAGAAGTTGAAGATGTGGACACTCAAGTCGTATTAAGTCGTCAGATTAAAAGATTGTTTGTGTCTCATTCAGGACAGCATCATATTGTAATGACAAACTTAAAGCAGGTAAATAGATGTAAAGTTTAAATGCAGGGCTTGGACAGCATGCTCTTGCTCAACCAGCGCTGAACAATGCAGTGTCTTTTTTTGCTGTGCAATTTCCTTCTCGCACATGTGATTTAAACTTTGCATCTTAGAGGGTCTGTAAAATGGAAAATCTATGTTTCAGCTAACTAAAACTGGTCCCACAAAAGCTGCAGCAATAGATGGCTTTTAGCAGCACAGTCAGAAATTAAATGCATCGTTTATATGAATGCTTTTCAGGTAATCAAAATCTGAGTAGTCTTTATTGTTTTTATCACATAAAGAAATCAAAATAGGTTGACAAATGACTGCCCCCACTTTCTTTTTCCCTTCTTTTTGATGGAACCATTAAACACAACTCTGGTTGTGTGATGGGATTATTTGTTTTACAGAGCTGTGCTACAGTTTATCTAATTGGTTGCGATGCTTAGAGGATTGGTGATATTTTAAACTGACTGAGGACAGGGAGAGTTAACAACATTGACAAATTGCCACAGAGACTTAAATGAATACATTTCTCGTTACACGGACAATGTTCTCAGGTTTTTTGTTGATCTGAGGCTCTGCCTTGTGGTTCTGCTGCTTTCTTCTTCATCATCACCATCATCCTCTGTTATTTACCACTTGTATAACTGAATTGAGCTTTCCATGTATAGGTAAACCACTAATTAGACACTAAAAAACAGTTTGAAACCAGACCCGCTACTTAGTGTGATGTCCTTAGGCAGGCTAATGTGTGTGTGTGTGTGTGTGTGTGAGACAAATTGATGAATTGGTGAATGAGACAACAATATTAAGTGCACTGTAAAACATGGCCAAGGAGAGACTACTCAGTAAGCATAGGCTAAAATTCCTGGGTAAACAGTATAATCTGCACAAACAATTTTTAAACTGCATTTGTGTTTTTTAGCGTGTCTGTTCTGTGCTGCATCTGTTCTTCCATTTAAGTGTCATTGTTTGTTCCTTACTGTGCAACTTTTTTATTCCTTTATTTCAAAGTCGCCCTACATCTGTCATTACTCATCACTGGGTGCAAAATGAAAACATGACAATGAACAATGAAGAAAAATGATGGTTTTGTGACTGTGATGTTGGGTTGGGGACTTGCATAGATATTATAATGTTTCCCTGCTGGATGCCATCTCATCTCATGCTCTTTGCTTCCTGCAGCACTATGCTGAGACTCTGGGCAGTCTTCCCACCATGCTGGAACTGGGCTCCTGTTCGGTCAGCTCTCAGTCTCTGACAGATGACCATAATGCTGTGCGGCTACCTAGAGGCCCTGGAGGGCCTGAATGTGCAGCAATTGGTTTGGATCCAAGCATGGGGGCAATGTGTGGTAGCAGCTCTCCTAGTAGGCACCACCTCCTGTACCCAACGGACTGTGAGGGCTGGCAGAAGCATCGTGCAGGACTGGCTGGAGGATCAAGCCTTGATAATGAAGCTCCTTCCCTCCTGGAGCCTCCGTGTCTATCCACCAGCTATGACACCCTCTACCTCTCACAGATTCCTGGTCATGCTCCTGCTCTTCACCCAAATCGTCTTGGCCTCTCTCTTGATGTGACCTCAGCTTTTGAGGGTGGTGTTGGGATGCTGGGGGTGGATGGAGATTTGGCAGTTAGTCCTAACGTGATCAAGAGAAGAAGGGGAGGCCTGATCGAGCAGAAAGACATTGTCAAAGCCCACCAGGCCCATAAGATACATAGCACACCACAAGCACGACGCAAGGAGTGGGAGTAAGTATGACATTTTGTGCAATACAGCATCATTGATCTCTAAATATTTAGTCTGTGAGCAGAAATGTTATTTTATTGCTGTCCATTATATAATATTTGAGCATGGTTGGGTGAAATGAACAAAACGTTAATAGCCTTGTACAATCAAATACACATATAATACGACATGACTGTCAGTAAAGAAGAAACAGAAAAAATGTGTTCTTGCTTGCACCCACAACAGTTACAGTGCTTACAAGTAACAATGCAAAATGTCCACACACTACTTTTAGTTTATAAATATCAATCATCTTCAAATTTAAGGAATAGTTTAGCATTGGAAGAATCATTTCAGAAGAAGATGGCTCATCCATTCTTTTAGTTTTGTGGATGTAAAGAAAAAACTGTTGAGACATTTGGGCCCAAATTGTACTCTTCTCAAAATAGATTGTAAAGATTGTGTACATTGCACTCTGGCATATGTTGGGACGAGAGCATCAACTTGTGTTATTGCTCTCATGACCTCCATCTACAACTGCTGCCCTGTCAAATTTAAAACGAAAGAGAATGGAAGGAAAGCAATGGAGTCATGCTGCTAAATGCAAGATCTACTAATTGAGATGCTGGTATGGTGCTAAAATCTAATCATACTAAAATAGTTCTGTGTTTTTGGCTAATTTATTCAAGTGAAAAAAGCACACTGTTCATAACTTTGCATTTCCTTTAGTCTGGAAACTCTATGGTCTATTGAGCCATGTGCCCCTGCATGTGTGTGTCGCACTCATTCACATGGTCGATCCACGTGCTTAATATGGAAATCCTGCATATGCACGTATTTGCTGGTTTCCTGTCCTGTGGAGTGGTTGAATTTCTAGCTGATTATAGAAGTGATACACCCCCTGTGCTTTCCTGCTGAAGCTGGGGCTTCACCTCTAGTGCTATTGGCCTCTTCTGAGCCCCCCATGTACCTTTTTCACCACAGGTAGAGGATGCCACGTCTAATTCTGAGCTACACCTAAAGAGATGGAGGCCTGAGAGATAAACAACAAAGAGAAGTTGGTTGGGAGCTGGAGAGGAGATAACGTAAAATAAATTCAGATATAAAAAATGAGAATGAATGAAAACTCAATTTGCATTTGATATTTAAGTTCCTATGACAGAAGTGTGCAAGTAGTTGATTAGTGGATCAACAGGCCTGTAGAGATGCCTGGCCATGGGTTGGATAACTATTCTCTGCCCTGCCTATTATAATAACCACAATGAATCATGACAAATGTACACTTCAGCTACTGAAAGGACAATGTTCACAGTGAGTCAGAATGTATTACCACCACAAACATCCACCCTTCATGGCCACTTAGCAGCAAACACTCATCTACCTGACATGAGGATGGAAAAAGAGGATGCACCTAAGCCATTATACACACCTGCTTTGTTCTTCAAAGCAAATTAGGCTGATTTCAGGACAAGCTGGAACGCTGTTCAGTAAGAAAGAAAACTGGTGGGTCTATGTACTGCAATCACTTTTATTTCAGTTCATAATGTGGGAGTCTGCTTCAGCTGCTATTACTGTTCAGAGTTACTATTCAGAATTTTTTGTGATCCACTTTCAGGGTTTGTGGGTTCTGGTTTTGTGTCTTTGGTTTCCTGTCTTTATTTAGAAATGTTTCTTGTGTTTCCTGTTTGTTTGTTCACCTGTGTGATGTTGTTTCTGTTTCTATTTAAGTAATTTGCTTTTCAGTTCAGGTCACGGGTGCATTGAGTGTGTTTGTTTTGGGTTTGCAATTAAAGTAAATTTTCCTGCATTCTGCTGCCTGCATATATGTCCAAACCTCAATACCACTCGTCAAACATAACATGTACATAACAAGCATATAACAACATGTATATAACAACATAACAAGCAATATCGATATAAAATCAGAATCTGGTTTGCATCCATGCTTTTGTCAATGATTAGGTCCTAAAAATAAATGGCCAGCTTGACATTAGACCTGCTTTGGCTGTTCATGAGTCCCAGAAGACAATTCTTAATGTCTTGGTGTATGTTTTATGTATAGTTGCTAAATTTATTGAATGCGTCTATACTCTCAGAGAAATCTCTGTATATTTAACCATCACAAGACCATGTCTATAGTCCACCACTGGGACTAACCATCCATGTTGCATGGAGGATAGACACCAACCAGATATTTACAGTGGATGTTCAACAAGATGAAACTTCTTTTCTTGTGTTGAGGTCAAAATATAAATGCTTAGACCCTCAATAAGTAGAAACTATTCATAAGTTATTGTAAATCTTTGTAATATTTCAGTATTTTGAAGAGGATGGGTAATGTGTTGTGTTATTAATAGACATTTGGGGTCTAAATAATGTAATAATTTCAGAAGCTCTTAATCAAATAGTGGTGTTTAGAGCTGCCATTCATGTAGCTGTAATGACAGTAATGAGACTGAATCAAGCTGGCATTTCTGCTATCAAGGAGAGCAGACGTTGGTCACAACATACAACAGCAGCACCAGTGTTAGGGTTTTTCATTGTGCTTTGTATCAAATGAATGTGTGAAAGATGGCAAAATGTGTTAAATAAGGATTAATATGTGTATGGCTTATGTCTGTGTCAGTGCACGTTTTCCCAGCATGTTAGGAAAGTGGCAGAACAAACAAAAATTGTTCACAAAATTTTGCTGTCACTATTATTTCTTTATATATTTGATCCCAAGTTGATAGAACACAAGAGAAAAGCATAAAAGTCCCACATTTTAAAAAATAATCTTTACCATTTTGTTTTCTTGGTCACGGTTTTTGCTTCACAGAAGAAATAGGGGGAATAGTTTATATGTGCTAGTTTGTAACTGAAATATGATATGTAACGTTTAGCATTTGTTCTAAATGGCATTTTTGTACCCCTAACAGAGGCTAAGTAGCATCTGTCTCACAGTCTGTCTCTTTTCTCCAGCCAGACAAAGTCAGTCCAATGTTGACTCAAATTTTTTGCTTTCCCTCCTTCTCTTCACTTCCTTCAATACTCTATATTTATATTTGCTAAATTAACCATTTACACATTAAAAAAGACAGGTGTTCATATCCAGCTGCTGAAATGGGATGTGGTGTTGTAAATCAAATGCAGTTATCACCAGATGTTCCTGTCCCGGTTTGGTGTTCTGTTGTGGGGTTTATAGTTCTTAAAGGTTTTAGTTTCTGTTTTGTTTTTTAGGTTTTCTTCCTTGTATTTTCTGTTTAGCTTCCTATTTCCAGGTTATTAGACATCTGGTTTTATTTATCTATTTCATTCTAACTGTGGCTTGCTAGTGTTGTCTGCATACCACTTGGTTTCTGTTCATTTTGGCCGATTTGTTAGCTGTCCTCAGTGTTGTCTTTTGCCTCTCCGTGTCACATTATGTCCATAAAGTAAGTTAATCAAATTTGTTACATTTGTGTCTTATGTATTTTTGCTGTGAGTAACCTGGAATAAACTTTAGTCCCATATCCCACATGCTTCCTGCTATGTTACAAGTAACAAAATGCTATTTTCTTTATGCTGGAGGGCAATGACTGCCTGCAAAATGTGCTAAATTAATGTCAGCCTGCCATCAAAAATAATCAGAGATTATTGTTGATTGTTAGATTGTTAGATTGATAGATTGTTTTAGTTCTTTTGTGTTTATGCCCATTGTTTGTAGATAAAATCAGTTAAACAGAAAAACATTTATCTATGGAAAATAGACATTACCTCATGCATGCATGTTTCTTTGTTACTTGCCCCCAAATGACAAGACAAACATCTGCTTTGGAAGTAGTTTCTTTCAGGTCTTCCAATCAAATGTCTAATTTCTAGTCTGGTTTTATTAAAGTGAGACAGGAAAAAAATAAGCGCTTAATTTAAGATTGGAGGCTAAAGATTTAGGGGAGTTCAAGCCATTAAAGCCCTTGCTTCATTTTATTCTACCCATGAGTCATTAAGTTCACTTGAAAAACTTAAAATTGGAGACAGTGCAAATCTCTGGGAGAGTAGTTGCATTAGAAGCACCAGCCCAGTTTTACAGTAACAGTACTATACTAGGGAATAAGTATTAGACATTCTGTGTAATGCAGATTGTGTTTGTGTTTACTGTAAGGAGGCTTTAGGTTGTATTTTCCAGCCCCTGCTTGCCTTGTGACAGTTTCCATATATCTGGGTTCACAGCTGTCCCACCTGAATTTGTGTTTCCTATTATTCTTCTGCATTGAGAGCTCTTTTCTCCACGGACTAATACACTCCTTAGCTCTGTTGACACATATTTTCAGGGATGCAAGATGAATAAGAGTGAAATGGCTCAGTCAGTGATGATATAGCTACAAAAGCAATGTTCAGTGGATGCAGTTCGAACCCACTGAGTTTTTCAGCCGTTACTGAAGCCTTCCTGTGAAGGGGCATCAGAGTAAAAAAAAAACATATTATGTTTTTATATTCTGCTTTGGACACAAAGGTAAACGCACACCAGCATCATTCTGTTTAATTACTTTTTAAAAATGTTTTCCTGAAAGCATTGCTTAATGTATTATATACAGTGTCGGAAAGTGATTGCTCTGTTTACTTAGCTTCCCAGTGGACTGAGTTCATCAGGGTTTTTATTAAAAGAATGGCTCCTTTCCAAAGAAATCATTAAACGCAGGGCAAATACAATCGGATAATTCTGAAATTACATGCTGTTCTCATATCCCAGCTCAAATGTCTGCTTGACATTAAAGCTCAGCACTTTTCAAACCCACCTTTGAGTTGAATCAGTTATTCCAGATGTTTGAAATTTAATCTCACAGTCGAACATAAACTCTGCTGTTACGGGTGCTGCTGTGCTGACCGAACGTATGCCCATGCATTTGAACATTTTTACACTGAAGACATATTGAAGGATGTCAGATCAACCATTCTTGTAATACTTCACAGAGGTTGTGTGCTCTGCATCCTGCACTCCTCTGTGATTACAAATGAAAGATGAAGAATTCTGCACATCATCCCTGCTGGAGCAACTGTGTGTGTGTGTGTTGCGTGCATATGTGATTGTGCGTGTGGACCGTACACACACTGTTATTGCCTTGCTGTGCACTTTGTCCACATTCACACTATTCTTGGCAGGGATATTCACAGGCTGAGTAAACTGTGTGTGATCCTTGCCTCTACTGATCTCAGTCTAATAGGAACACGCTGATTGTACCGACTATGTATAAAACACAGACCAGACTTCACAGCTCACAGCAGCAGTTGGAAAATTGCCCGCATGCACCAGTGTCAAAGTTTGGTTCTTTGTACACTGAGCAGAAGACTCATTATTCAACCACCAGCTGATAGATCAGGGGATTGTTTGGTCAAAGCCTGTTGGAAAGACCCAGTGTGGAAGACCATAATTACACTTTCTAGCCATGTTACGGGCTGTCTGGTAGTGTTTCCAGTGATTCCAGACAATCATGCTTGTTCTGGCAGGACTGGACAAAATAAAATCAAACTAAAAATGAAACTAAGTGGAATATTATAGGAAGTCTGCAATATTTTGAAATATTTCAATTTGTGTGACTCTCACATAAAAATAAATGAATAACAATATTTAAAGTGAAGCTATAATCCATCTGTGTTTTCCACACAACCAACAAATGGATCATTTTACCAGGCAGAATAGCTGATTCCTGAGGCGTTCCCTGGCCAGCCGCGAGATGTAATCAGTCCAGCATGTCCTGGGACTTCCCCGGGACCTCCTCCCACAGGGACGTGCCCAAAACACCTCACCAGGAAGGCGTCCAGGAAGCATCCTAACCAGATGCCCGAGCCGCCTCATCTGGCTCCTCTCCATGTGGAGGAGCAGCGGCCCTACTACCCTACTCTGCTGCAATCAGAGGCACTAATACATCAGTCAATTCCCAAACACAGAACTCTGTGTTAGACAAAGGCCCCCAGAGGAAACTAAAACATAAAAAAAAATTGTTCTAGGCATTCACATTTGCTTAAAAAGAGAGTGGAATTAGGAGTATTAGGGGAGAGGTGGACCAGTCTGGGAACGAGGGAGTTTCCCAGCAGGGATTCATAAAGTATAAAACAAAAGTTGAAAATGGAACATCTTAAATTGTCAATTTTGACTCTATATTCCTACACATATGGCTGCAATTGGCAGTTAAGATGACCCCGACCCTGAAAATCTGCTGCTCAGTCAAAAACCCTTTCAGGCCTGCTTAAAGGAAGTGCACATTTTTGTTCATGCCGCTACTGTAACCAAATGTTTCAGTGGTTCGTTTCTATAAAAGGTCATCAGAACTTCCTCCATCAGTGTTTCACTTGCAAAGGTTCGACACTTTATCAGGCCTGAACCTTTCTAATTGCATCAGCACACAGAGGAAACTGTCACTCCCTGAATCAGCCTGCCTCTCCTTCATTATTGTCTCCCTGTCAGTGTCAGACAGACACCCCAGTGCAGTGTAAATGTCAGAGCTGTTTGTCAAGAGTGAATTATTAATGATGACATGCTGAAAAGCTATTTTCTTCCCCACAAAATCACGTGTCTGTCGAGGAAAACGCAGTACAGAGAAGGCGGAGAGACTGAAACATAGTAAGGAAAGCTGTTGAAATCAAACATGTTTGCTGCAATGTTGGTTTCTCTGGCTGCATTTGAGTGACAGAATAAAGCAACTCTGCAACCCCCCCTCTTCTCTTATTTCCTCTTTGCTCTGTCTCTGTGTATTTGGGTGGCAAATTATTGAAAGCTGACAGTGCTGATGACCATCACAGAGATGGAAAGAGATCATGAAACTCAAAGATAAGTGTCAGGAGATGATGCTAAGTATGGCTTCAGTGTGCCAAACAAAAGCAGTGCACTGATGAGAAAACTTTGTGGATTCAGCAAAATGACAGAAAGTCATACGTGCCATTTATTTTTATGTATGTCTGTTGTTTGTACGGTTAAAGTTATGCTCTTTTTTATTGAAGCATTACTGCTTTCTATGCATTAAATTTAGGGTGGGTGAACCCTGGTCCTCTGGTTTTTAATGTATTTCTGGTCCTGCACAACAGATTTATATTGAATAGATCCAACAGCTTATCAAGATTTGTGCAGTGATCATTCATTTGATCTGGTGTGTTGGAACAGACATGGAAACCTCTCTGGACGAGGACCAAGGTTCCCCCCCTCTGCGTCAGATTTCTAAAATGACTGTGAAAAAAAGTGTAAAATGCTTTAAACACAGTTATTATAGCTCAATGTCTATATTGCTTTAACCTTGTCTTCACTGGATCACGTTGTTCCTGTTATTAGCTGTCTAAATTTTGTTATCAATCACAGTAAACATCTCATAAATTAACTGTTAAAAAATAGGACACAGACAAAACATAGTCAGAAAATGTTTAGAAATATACGGGACGGTTATTCTCACAATGTGTACAATCCATTTTAAAGGCAGATGATCATCATAATCCAAAATAATCAGCTGTAGAGCTGTGATCTTTAAAGCCACAAATTGACCTTGTGATCAAGATGAAGAGTCGTTTTAGGAAAAGTCATTATTTGGGTTTCACTATTATTTAATATTTATATTTAAAAAGAGGTGTGATAAGTTTAACCTGCTGGGGGTGATAAGTAAATGGTTGATGTGAACGCCCGCACCATGTTTAATGAATCAACAGACAAATTGTTCTTTTTTTTTGCCTTTACCTACTAAGCTCATGTTTGTGTTCCCATTTTTGTCCACCATTATTTCCAGCATAGCAGATGTTAAAATGTTACCACTATGCATCTCTGCGGGATCATGGCCTGCTTAGCTGAAGCCAGATACAGCTCCTGAGGGAACTGAATTACAGCCGCTGGCCCTCCAATTCAACACCACATGACAGCAGCATGCTTCCTCATTTATTATTGCTCATTTACATTTTTATAGGCTCACACGCTGATGCACTTTTGTGAAGCTCTGTACGAGAGTCCAAGAACAGATGAACGGTGGACACTTGTACAGCTCAACATTTATTATCCATTAAATAATCAATGAACAATAAAGTGCTGAAAAGACACAGACTGGAAGTAATATCTTTTTATCTTTACTTTTATGTAAATATGTGAGCCCGAGCTGTCGAGCTGCGCCTCTGGAAGATAACAGAAAGCTGACAGTGGCCTATAGATATCCAGCTTTTTAAGAAGGGACTGAATATGGATTGTAAAACCAGTTAGCTTTGGTTCTGGGAGGCCTTTATTACCTTATTTAAATTTTTCTAAATGAAAATAATTCACTATTTAGATAAATTTGACTGCTTTTCCTTTTGTGTTGTGCTGTTTAATGCAGTAATGGATTTTTAGAACAGGTGGCTGCATATTATCTCCAGGAAAAAAGCAGTTTGTGTTGGCCTTCCACACTGCCCTCTGAAATTGAACCCATTTAGCACAGGAAGCAACATAAACCTGTCCCTTTAGTTTATGCGCTTGCAAACAAACAGATAATTGACACCTTTAACCCCAGGATACAGCAAAGAAACGGAGTGATGTTGCATATTTAAAGTCCATGTAGTTTGTCAGAATCGAAAATGTCAAATTTTCGTAAAGTTGTTCAGTAATATATTTATTTGCTGAATATTTCTCATTTAGAGCAAAGCTTTCATATTTACTGTACATACACCTGTAGTGTGTTTAGGTGTTGTATGGATACATGCCGTCCCTATGACATGAGCCCTTCTGGACATTAAAGTCCTGACACTGACGCAGATCAATGTCCTCCCTGTGATAAACCTTGAATTTACTCCCCATCCATTCATTCAAAGCCTCAGATTTAAATATCAAAGATGATTGTGCTGTGCTCTGCAGGTTCAATGCTGTTAGCTTACAGGAACAAATACTACCTTTGTAGTGCAACAGCCACTGATGCTTTCAAGCTAAATTGAGCTTAGCTGGGAGCCGTAGCTATTTCTAAATTGGCTTTTTGGCCCATGTTTAAATATTAAATTCAGTGATGGGTTTGGTAGTATACGCTCAACATCAATATCCCCACATTTGAGACTGTTGCAATTGGAAACAAGCCAACGGCACACCTAAAGTGTATGTGAGAGGTATTAGTTAGGGTGGGGGGGGGGGGGGGGGTGGGGGGGAGGGGGGGGGGGGGGGGGGGGGGGAGGGGGGGTGGAGGGGGGGGGGGGGGAGGGGGGGGGGGGGGGGGGGGGGGGGGGGGGGGGGGGGGGGGGGGGGGGGGGGGGGGGGG
>JBAMIG010000015.1:14293069-14314985 GCA_037177335.1 Kiunga ballochi
GGCCAAAAATAAATAATAGCAAAAAATATGTTTCAGAATAGCAAATAAAAAGTCAACTTTGAGCATTAATATTACTATTATTAATAATAGTATTGTAAAAATGAGTTGTCCCTCAATATACTGCAGTAACAAAATAACCCTGATTTGCTCATTACTTTAATAAAATGAGCCATATTGATTTTCCACTCATGTTACATATCAAGTTGGAAACATTTTCAGTGCAACTCTCCTCCATATTTTGTACACCTACTCTTCAGTCACTGGAATTGCGGTGGTGTATATTTTACAGTTTCTCTTCCTCCCCACCAGCATCCTTCAGAGAGGAAGTATAAAGCAAGACAACTGAACTTGTAGATGTTTCTCTGCTCCTCCAAGCCTAAACCTAAACTTTAAAGTTTATAAAAGACAAAGAAATATACTGAGAATTAAAAAGACAAGTTCTCACAATGTGAAAGTTTAGTGTTGATTAGCTTAGAATAAATCCTCAGTAAATAAAGAGGAAAGAGTAACAATTTGCTTCATGTGTGTTGCTGACACTGCTGCTGTTGCCATGATAACTGCATATTATCGGCTTTAACATTTGCTATCCCAGCATTGTGCGCTCTGGTTAAATAAGAAAATATTTTTTAACATATCCTTAATTAAAATAAAAACAAAATAAACATGTTCAAGTGACAGAATCAGTCCCATTCATAACCTAGGAATTACTTTAGTTACTTTAAAGTTTTTATTCATAAACTTGCGGTTCTACCTCAGGTGTATTATTGTGTTTAATAAAGTACATTAAACTTCTATGTCTTTAAATTCGTTATTGATTCATGCTTGAAATAATTTGGCATTGATTACTGAAAGAATATACAAATTTTATGTTTTGTGCAGCATAAAAAGAAAGTTGTATGAAGCTTAGAGACAATTTATGCATCAAAAGTAGGTAATGCATAGTATATTTTTTATTTATATTGCCCTTCTTCTAGGGCTTAAGGGTTCAGACTAAAACAACTATATCCTTTTCTCTTTTTTTTGTAGTGGAACATATAAAAGAAAATGCATGTGTTTAAAGGTTGGTTAAGTAAAAGATGGTGACCATGGAGTGCTTAAAAGTAATTGATAAAATCTTAAAATCCATTCCAAAAAAAGAGTACTGGTAGCTCGTGTGATGGGTGCAAAATGCTCATATTTCATAATTCTGTAGTCAAAATACCAGCAGAAGACCTTTAAACTGTTTTTAGTCTTTACGGGGATTTTTCACAAGGATTACAAACATTTTGTTGTATAGAAAAACAAAAGCATGTAAAATTACTCCAGTGTCTTTAAAAGTTTAAATCTGCTCTTATAAGTATTTCTAAGATGATGAAACCATGACTGTGAGTGTTATCGTGTGACGTTGTTAAATCAGATCCCACACTTAATAAAAAACTTCAGTGATTGGTTAAAATCACAATTAAAATTGTACATCTGTTTTATTGGACTTCAATGATGCTGGGAAATTTTTGTTTAGGGGGGCTCGGTGGAGATGCAGATTTTTATTTTTATTAATCAATATTATATTAAGCTAAATGTATTCAAATCAATTATTTGACTTTATAAACCCATCTTTTGGACTCATAAAATACTTGATATCTTGGTGCCAGCAGCCTTAACTGGTGTGTTCGGTTCTGTGTCATCAGCATAACATTGTATCTTTGAATCACGTCCTCCAGAGAAAACATCATTTTAGATTGGTCATAGGACAAACCTCTGGGACACACCATTTTTTAAATGAGGATATTAAGTTATTTTCTGCAACACAAAATGTTCTTTCTTTGAGAAGAAACAAAAAACATTTTAAAACCGTCTCTGTAATCTCCTTCCCAACACTTACAACTGAGTTGTAACCTGATGTATCCTGAACTCCCTGCAATTCATTTAAGGTTTTTCTACTTCCAGCTGTTTAAAAAGGTGTTTTGAAAGTGAATGTATCAAAAGGGTAAGCACAGTACAAGAAATTATGAAGCAATTATGAAGCACTCAAGGGATGCTGACAAGATGTAATCCCAGTGCATTTTGATATTTTGTACCTGCACAACCACTGTAATGATCCCACAGCTGTCATTAGTTGTTTTTCTGATAAAAAATGGGTTGACACATTGGGCTGAGACATCTGTCTTTCTGCACTTTCTGATACGTCTCTTATCTATGTATTAAGAGTGACCAACATATAAAAAAACCTTTACTTATTTATCTTAATAAATGTATTTCATTTAGTTTTTCTTTTCCTTTCCCAAACAGCTTACCTGGTGCTATTTTGAACTAAAGTGTCCATAAATATTCAACCTCATCAAGACAATAAGTAAAGACATCTTAGGATCTACAGACCATGACTTCTTATGCAAAATATTTTCCTGTTGTTACTGAAAATAAGATTTAAACTGCTCAGTCTTGCTGAAATAGTTACACTAACCGTCAAGGTTTGGAGCCACCTTGCCGTTGTACTTAATGGCAAACTTTTGGCTAGTAGTAATACCAAGTAAATTTATTAATGGTAACATACAGCTCAAAAGTTTGTACCTTGTATCCTTTCTGCTTCATGGCACTGTAACAGATGTTCCATGATCATTAAAGTGCTTCTATACTGTCATTGAGGCTGTGATGCTGATAAAAAGTTAAATGGCCCACTTCCTCTTCAACTGCAGGGTGAAAGCCACACATCCATCCAAACCACCAACACGTCTTTAAAAAGAAGAAAACACCCACCTATTATATATTTCAGCATGTAGAAATGGACTAAACGATTTGCAAATGATCCAACTGAGCATCATAATGGAGAATAAAGGAAATTTGGGTCACCATGAATGTAGCATGGCTATACGTGCCAGACAAGCTGCTGTGAGTACTTCAGAAACTGATGATCTAGTGGTATTTTTATATACAACCAGTTTACTGAGAACAAAACAAGCCAAAATATCCTGGGAACAGCTGTTGTCCCAACAAAGTTACTTAAAAGAAAAAAGGCCCTGTTGATATCTGAGTTGATAGTCACTCATTACATCTCTGAAGGCATAACATGTCAAACTTTGAATCAGATGAGCTGTAGCAGCAGGACACCACGCCAGCTTTACAACATTTAGTCTAAGAACAGGAAACGGAGGCTATAAACAGCATGTTTTAGAAAATTGATCGGAAAATAGCCTGTGCTGATCAACTGTGATTTATGCCATTTGTGTGTTGTGCCATTCAGATGGCAAGGTCAGACATCAATGTCTTCAATGGTGCATGCAGCTGATGAGGTTTAATAGTTCAGAGAACATTTTTAGACACTGTTTGCCAATTGAATATAATTAAAAGACTACAGCCAAGTATTACTGCTAATAATACACCACTAATGAAAATCTTAACATGGAATTTTGTCCAAACCTTTGACGGGTAATGAGTATAAAGCCACCTTTAAATTGATGCATAACTTGTAAGGATCATCCTTCTGTCTAATGAGCGACTGCCCGCTCCTTCTTCCGAAATGTTCTGCAATAATCCTCTGACATATTCTCCTGTTGGTCTTTATCCTTTTTTTTTATTTGCTTGTTGGATTGGATGTTCGCAGCGTGTCACAACAATCAGGATAACTACACGTTTTAGCCTTTTTTTTTTTTACACTTTATTTGTTAAAAGGTCAGGCACCTTAATTAAAGACCTGAAACAATCTATCAGTTATTTTTCTCAGTGTAAAATATTTTACTTTGAGTTTAAATTGTGCCTCTGATGTTTATGTTACCATTATGTGTCATATTATCTTTGCTCCTATTACATGGTTTTCACTTCTCTGGCATTCTTACTGAGTCCTTGCTGACTTAAAAACAGAAGTTATGATGTAATGGAATATTTTTCCAATTGATCAATACTAAAATCTTTTTACTTCTCTGGCCCAAATCAGTGTTCACATTTGGAAAAATAAATTAAAAAAATATCCAGTTTAAAATTAGGAAAATGTTTTCTGGTGTTTTTAATAAGAAAAATAAATCTTTGGGTTAAAAATACAAAGCTGGTTTGCTGCAGATTCAGTTTATTTCCAGGCTTCTGTAGAGGAATATACATCAGGAATGTTGTTAAAGTGGTCTGAAAATAGGATAAACTTTGTAAAAAGCCATATAAGCCCATGTTTTCATGTTCACATGTAATATCCAACAAGGTTAAGTAATGCCTTGCTGAATTCACATATGGGCTTATGCATGTTTGCTCTTTTTCTCAGGGTGAGAAGTTGATTTTGCTATCACACTATTATCTGCAAAGGACACTAATGACCAGATTTTATATACAAGGCTGTCAGGTATCTCCATTCACTTGTTCTATTTCTGTATTCAAATCTTTGTTCACGCATCAGTCCTGTGGCAGTAAGTCCCATTACCAAAACAGCGACTGTCAACCTGCTCTCATGACAGCAGTAACCTTGGTAACACTGTGTTCTTCAGCAAGACTTGAGCAAACTATACATCGATATAAGATTTCCATGCTGACAACACGCCTACTTTATGATGCCAAATAAGATGTCAGGTGCTCACAATATTTACTTTTTAGAACTTTGTTTTAGTGGATAAGTGAATTATTTCTATTTCCATTTTATACACCTGCTAGTTTTACTGAACCTTTAGCTTTAACAGATTATTCCTACAAACAGATTGACTCTCACATTTCCGCCAGATCATTTTAACTTTCTAAAGCTCATTTGCAGATAAATCCAGAACAAACTTGGACACATTTCTCTGGGTGAGTTTATCATTGACTAACTTTGAGTTGTTGTTTCTGTTGAGTAGCATAATGGAGCTTATTTTAATAGCTCAGTTGCCTATGTGTTCATGCTTGTCTTTAGGTGATATATAGTTAGAGGTTTATTATTAGGATGAGTAAAGAGCCTTCAAGGAATGCTGTGTAACTTTTTCCCATTACAAAACTTTTACCTTTCCACAGACCACACTGTCCCAAATAGTCTCCTGTCTCCAGAATAGTGCTGTTTTTTATTGAACTGTGAATGAAAACCAAAAATCTAAACCATGCCAGTAGCTATTTTTTCTGTAGCTTCTATATTTACATGAATTGTAGAGAAGTATTTTATTGCGCACAAATTAGACCAACTTTACCAAAATGTTTAATAAGTCATATTATCTTTGTCTTTAGTTGATTGGCATCAACTTGCTGCATTTAGCTTCTACAGCATAATCAAGATAGATGTATACCACAGCATTTTGCAGCTCTTCGGGTACTTACTGCCATTGTTAGTAATAAATGTTGGCTGAAAGATGTGAAAAAGTACATCACACCAGTTTAATAATACTGATGCAAACAGAGTGTGCGTTTTGCATCCACTCAGTTCCTTCATCAAACTCCAACAAATAAATTTTTAGCCAAGGTTAAAGACGCTCGTGTCATTCCTGTAATGATCCGTTTCCTGCTTTCTTCTTTTGGCCTCCCAGGACACCGTTTTTTACCCCTGGAAGTGTAAAGCAAAGACCCTCAGGTGACATGATCCCATGAGAAACAGCTCAGCTCCTGCAAATTTGTCTGGAGCACCAACACGCATCAAGCACTGTATTGACCCCAAAAATCATCCATTATTACTCACAATAGGCTAATGCGTGGGTCAAAAGTTACACTGTGTCCCTTTAAGGTGTTGTGGTTTCAGACATATAGGCTTAATTACTCTAAAAATCCCTTTTATACATACCTATAACGTGCACCTTTCAGCCTAAGAAACTGGCTGCTTCACAACAAACGTATCGCTCAGATTATGTGGGACAACCTGATTAAGTTTGATTTCCATTGCAAAGTTACTTGATTTTAAATACAAAAGAAGACAATGATAGGTAAATAAAGCTTTCCCAATTAATTAATTATCTTTTGGAGGTTGTTAGCCAGTTACTAGGTGCCCTTTCAGCACAAGACATCAGATTTGATGGCTGTCATTACTATTTGTAACACTTGTAAAGTGTTGGAGCAGTTTTGAGTTGGAGGCCACATGCCATTGTTAGCTGTCTTCATCATACTGTCATCAGTGCCGGTATTGTGATTAATGCACTTTTCTTTGTCTTCATTCCATCATTGTCATCAGTTTTCTTTCACAGTTAAAATATGTTACGATAACCTCTAAACTTTCTTTTCTAAATTGATTTTTCCTAATTCTCCTAACTGTCCCATAATGATGCTTGTGAAAATAAATTCAATCATGCAGCCCGTGTCCTATCTTATTTTCAGCATTCAGGAGCCTTTTAAAGTATTGTCATCTCACTTTAAGAATGAGAGTAGGATTCATCTTCTGTTTATAGAATACAAAAGACTAGAGCCAACTCTATATTTATTCTTGTCTAAATATAATGAATTGCTTTTCTACCACAGTTTTTGTAAATTAGCCTTAATTTCCTGTGTCTTTGGGGATATGATGGCGTTCTAAAAACTCAAACTCAGATGTTCTCTCCTTTTTGCAAACATTATAAATAAAGGATGCTTCTTTGGGGATTTTTTTCAGCTGCAGGTTCCTGTGCTAATGAGTATCTACTGCACACTAATTGTGTGTGAAATTGACAAACATGGGATCTGTAAAATCATGCTAATAATAAACATGTCATGTACTGCAGTGGTTTGTTTGCTAATTATTCATTTCCTGTGCACTTATCAAACAAGAGTGATGTAGATGTAACCTTTTACAAGGAGAAATAATTGCTATTTTTGGTTAAAACTAATTTGCCTATGAGACAAGTGTGTGTTTATGTGTCTCTGTGTGGATTTTTCTGTGTTTTGTGTTCGGCGATAGATGCAAATGCATGTTTAAAAAGGTGATAAACAATTAAGACCAATATTTCTCATAGACTAAAGGACTATTGCTACACATGGAGAATGTTTTCCGTATTATATTGTCTGCTCATGGTTTGCACATGTTGCAAACACCTTTCAGATATATATTCATCAAACTAGCATCAGTCATTTTAATACATTCCTCTCTTCAGATTTTTGTAAATTTTGTGTTTCTCAAAGTTTAAATATTTTCTGGTGGTTTTGTTTATGCAAAGTTATCCTGAAATATAGGCTTTTTAATTGCACTTGAATAACTTATCACTCATCAAGAATATTGCGGCTCTGTACAGATCCATGAAAAGTGGTCCGTACCATGAAACTTATCGCCACCATATTTTTAATACTTAAAATCTTTTTTTCATAATACTGTCCTTTTTCCAAAAATGTCACAATTTTACATTTGTTTATACAAATTGGAGCAACCTATAATTATTTTTAAATGTATATTAGAGCGGCTGCATGTGAAATGCAAAAAATAGTATCTTATAATATGACACTTGCGTAGTTTGAAATATACAACATGTTAATGATAAGTAATTAATTGTGAAATAAAAATATAGATAGCTAAATATATTTTCAAATTGAGCAAATAATCATTAAAATCATTTTCATTGCTTCCTGCCCCAAAGAGTTGATCAAAAGGATAGTAAAAGAAAGATAAAAAGGCATTAAAAACTTTAGGAATAATTTGATTTATTTTTGTATAAATTGTTAATTACAAATAAAATTTAGGAAACTATTTTTTTTTTCCGCAAATTATTACCCAAAATGCTATATCGCTATTTCAAAGACCCTCTTGGTCCTCCGTAGAACAAAGATGTTACAGTGCTATTAAAAACTGATGAAGATAGATAAATGATCACCATTGAATAAAATAAGACAAGACAGAGACTAAACCTAAAAAAAAGACACTTTTCATCAATCTATTTCTCATTCCTTCCTCCTTCTCCTTCTGATTCTACAATCACTTTAATTTCTCAGAGTTTTCTTATTGTGAACTAACCAAGCCTGGAAGAAGGCATGTTTTTTTACATCTTTAGCCAATATAAGCAACTCTGGCAGAAAACTTTACTTAAATTTGGTTTTAATTTGCACATCAGTGTTTGAAACAATATTAAGAATGGTTGTCTTTCTCTATTCCCTTCTCTTCTAATATCAGAATCAGACATTTTTGGACACATCTGTAAATATGCTTTTTTAAACCCATTAGCAGGGATGCACATTTCAATTCAGTTGTAAACTATTCAAACTGGAACAGATAACAAAAAGAAGTGATGTTCATAAAACCGTTAGCAATTATGCATGCTGTGTGGACATTTGATAAGACATATTCACATAAGCATAATTAAATAGCACAACATATTTTCTTATTTCTAGTCAATAAATCTTCAACACATCCAAACATACCTCCATCCATTCTCTGCATCGCTTCGTTCAATGGTCACGAGCAGCTGAAGCTTCTCTTAGCAAGCATCAGGCAAAAAGGTGGAGTTATCAGTCCACTACAGCAGATCTAAACAGACAATATAAATTTAGGGATCAATTAACACGTTTTCTCAGATGAGCATCATTTTGATGCAATCCCCACCGCATTTACACCAAGGGTAAAATGCTATTTAGGCTTTGATGGGCTTGTGAACAGATCTACTCACATATTTGTTGTTTCAGAGTGCTTTTAGTGATTTAAACCAACACGGCTGAAAACCAAAGGTGACCGAGCCTTTCAGTGGCTCCTTCCTCTTGGCCTGTGATCTCCAGACTCAGTGATTTCTTTTAAAAAGCAGCTTTAAATCCATCTTTTAAACTTGCTTTCACTTAGTTTGATTTGTTTTTGATATTCTCTGTTGTTCTGTTTTTCTTTGTTATTTACTTGTGAGGATCACAAGCTCCTTTGAGGCCTCTGTGAGGAACTGCCTCCCTGCATTAGCAACACTTGGGTAAACTTCAGGATATAAACATGTCTAGGTGGTCTGACATCAGAGAAGGAAAATAGTCTAGATCTTTTACATTCAAGATGTCAGATTCTGAGTCAAACCTTCTGAAGGACTCTTTCATCAATCTAGCACCATTTGTTGAGTTAGGGCACTGCAGTGGACCAGTGACCTGTCTAGGATGTAACCCTGCCGTACATTGCTGGAATAAATACCAATCCCCCGACCATGAATTGGGTTAACGGCACACATGTATATGTCTGCAAGTTATACGCTAAGAGCCTTACAACAAATGCAGTAATGCCAGCTACCACACAAAAAGCATAACATTAAAATCCCAACATTACTTTTTTATTAACTAGTTATAATGTTATTATTATCACAGAAGGGTCATGAATGTTAAGGAGAATAACTTTATATGAAACACATGTTTTTATATGAAAATCCCCTCCAGTGTGGGACTTTTTACATTAGATGCCTAAAGTGTAATACAAAAACCTACACTGAAAAATTATTCTTGGACAAATGATTTGACCACACTTATTAAGCAGTGACCTAGAAATACAAATTCCTCATTTTCATAATAGAATAATTGAAAATGCAACATGTCAAATATGTTTCATGAAAAATACCTTGAATGTGAAGCTATAAAAACAACCACCCATGCAGGTCATTTTGGACCCCACTTATGCAATTAAGAGTTAAAGTTATCTCAAACCTTCCATTTTCAGAATAATTTTGGCAGACGTGTGTAATTAATTTAGTGACGACATAAAACGATCAGCAACAAATTGTAGAAGTAAAATGTCTTTTATTGTAGATTTATCACTGGTTGGTTGAATGGGAAAGCAGTTTGACAGCTGTAGCTCAGGTGGAAGAGCAGTTGTCTTTCAACTGGAAGGTGGGGAGTTCAATTCAGGCTTCCCCTGACTACATGCTGAAGTGTCCTTGGGCAAGACACTGAACCCCAACCAGCCCCCCTATGTGCCTATCGGGGTGTGAATGTGTGTGTGAATGGGTGAATGTGACTGTATAGCGTAAAGCGCTTTGAGTGGTCGATAAGACTGGAAAAGCGCTATATAAGTATGAGTCCATTTACCATTTATCAGCAGGTTGAAGGAGGGCCCGAGAGACAGAGAAAGGTCAGGTGGATTCTCCCAACATGCCATGCATTTCTTAAGTGAATATGCAAAGAGACTCACTTGAAGAGTTGTGTAAACCAGAAAATTCAAATGAGGCAGCAACACTCAGCCAGTGAACAGATGTATTTGCATCCAAATCTATAGAAAAAACAACCCCCTTTTCTCTCTACACACACACACACACACACACACACAAACCAACAGGTGGCTGGGCAAACAGAACAATGACTGGTAAAAGGAAGCTGGAGGTTATGCAGATTACAGAAAGAGTACAATACTGATCTCCAGAGTACAACCCAGCAGACATACCAGGTCTACCCACTGAATCAGTTCAGGATCAGAACCAGGCTGGCAATCCAAGTCCAAAATCCAGAATCTTTGGTAAAGGCAGACAGTGGTCCAACATAACAAAACTCATGTATCCTGAAGGGGTCAGAGGCAGAAAACAGGTCAGGTGAGGTAAACAGACAGATGCTTTAACCAGACTGCTGGAAAGTTGCTCCATGACAGGCAGGTTGCAGACAACCTGACAATGCCCTGAAAGGAAGCTCGTGGTTATAAGGTAAGGAAAACAAGTGAAACAGTACTATCAGGAGCTGACTGCTATAAGCTAAGAGTGGAAGTGGTGACAGCAAGCTTGACCAACATGAACACAGGAACCGAGAGTGTTCTCTGTAAGGGAAAGCTAATGATCTGGTCATCTGTTTCCATTCCAGTCGTGACATTTGATACATCAATAACAATCCAAACCATACAGTTTTAGTTGTCTCTTCTTTCTGGGCCCTTTTTTCTCAGTTAAGGACAGTTAAGTGTTAAGGATAAGCAAGCACAGGACTGTGAGGAAACACCACTATCTGCCTTCACCAGTTTGCTGAAGGGACAGTGATTATGGGAATGGGAGGTGGAGGTGTTCCTGCTACGTGAGTTTAGAGCAGCATAAGTAAGGGATTGGTATTGTAAAAGAGAATTTTAAGCATTATGTTATGACAGAGTGTTTACAATAATCTGTACCTAAAAAAGGAGCTGGTACAAGTATAACTTAAAAGCTAAAGGTTGAAGTCAGTCCCTTTTCTTTGCAAAGTGTTCTAGTAATAAAATATTTCCATGTGTTCTGAGTTTAACAGATATTTGCTCTTCATTTTCCGTCAACCTCTCACACCACACTGCATGACTGACTATCAATAATCTTAAATTCAGATTGATTGCAAGAATTGACAACAGTTTACCTTCCAGAGGAACTGTTTTCAGTATCATCTCAGTTTTTTAAATTAAAAAATCAAATCAATTAGTTGCAAATGTGGCACTTTTTCGGTACATAATATTTGGTCATAATGAGAAATAATTCTATAGAATTAACAAACTTTCAAGCAAAGTTAAGCGCAGACCAAACACTTGCTTATAAATCAGTCAACATTTCAAAAAGAAAAAGCTTTCAGGTTGAGTTGTTTTGGTTTCCCCATTTTCATTATTATAAAGCACTTTTCAAAATCTGCTTTAGAAAAGTGTTATAAAAATCGAATATGCTCACTTACTTTAGGCATGTATAAAAGGAAGTAGGTCAATGAGTCCAAATATTATCCTGGTCTTATGGGAGACAGTTGGCAAATAATGTCCTGTTTCCATATGTCAAATCATTCTAATAGCCTATGTTTTCCTGCTGTTTTTTTGGTATTTGTCTGGCATTTATAGCATGCAGACCATTAAGCTGGACCAGAATTAATTCAGCATCTTTGCCTTTCCTCCCTTCTTCACAATCTGCTCTCTTATTGTACCTCTTCACTATGGAAATCCCTCAGGGGAGATAGAATATAACCCTTTCCACCCAGCACACAGCAGCAGACACCCCTTCACTGCCATGTGCCACGAACCTTGTAATTAACCAAAGATACTTGCTGCTGTTCTCCAGAGTGGCTGAGCTGTTTCACAACAGGTGTTTACTTCCCCCAGATCTGGTGCGTGACCAGCATTCAGTCCTGAGGCGGAGTCAGAACTCATGTCGCTGTGTGCGCCCTCTGGAAATGACAGTTAACCAAGAGATGGAGTGATAATCCCTCAGTTACATAAAAAGTGCTGTGGATATTTTCACCAGCACATTGAAACTTTGAAACTTTAGTCCTATATTAGTCTGTAAATATTACTCATCGAAGGAAAAGTGCTAAATGACTATCTGATTTGGGAAACTGTTGCCATTTGTATTAATTTCCCTTTTATTGATTTTTTTCTCGCACACTTTATTGATTCCTACATGCATCCTGTTTTCTTTGGTTTATTTTATGCCAGCACACCATTTGTTAAAATTGGACCCGTGCTTAGCAAGCTGCCTGAATTAGAGCTTACATGGGAAAGGGGTTAGATATTGCTCTTGTCGCATTAGGAGGCAGTTGTGTCCTCTCCTCCTGCTCTTCTTCTGCTGCGGGGAATGAGGAGACGCTTGCTTCACTACCTTACTGCTGAAGAAATATAGGATTCTGTCAGATATTTTTGTGCGTAATGCGTAGTTTGACCGCTTTTTGTTCGCGTTGCTTCGGTGGAAAATGTTGTGGAAAAATACCAAAGTTCTTTTTCCGTCGTGCTCTTACGCACGCAGCAGCATCGCGCTCAGGTGCTAGGTTGTCAACAACGAAGAGGACAAGAAGAGAGATGTGCTCTGAATTAATCATCGGACTGCTTCTGGTTTAGCCTATATGTTAAAAAATTTCGGATCAGCATGTGTCTCCTGCTTTTCTCTTGGGATGGCTGAAGATGTGACCTGTTGCAGCTCCTGTGTGCCGTTTTATTGTGGACTAAACAAGGCAAAAAATGAACCCGTTTTGATGTGTAAATCCTAATCGGCGGATCTTTTAAAGCAAGGGGAGTTGACTTTCGTTACTTTTTGGATTTGTGTCTTTTTTAAGAAGAGCAGGCTTAAAAAGAGTTGCATCATCGTGGCGCTTTGGTGCTTTGGATTGACTTTTAGGTTTTGAAGTTTAAGAGCGCGGTGTTCTTTTGCTGCTGAACCCACAAGATGGACTGAAACTACTAAGACGCTCCACCTCGCTGCTGTCACACCGAGCGCAGCGCCGCGCCCTGCTTTCGCGAGTGTAACCTCCTTTCCTCCTCTTCTCATCCTGTCTCCCCCTCCTGTGTTGCTTGGTTTTGACAGAATGGCTCGTTTCGGAGACGACGTCCCGGGCTTGTTGAGTTCAGGGGATGGCGGATCAGAGCGCAACCGGAACCGCGATGGTGCGGCGGTGTCTACAGGTGGCATCTCCCCAGCTTTCAAGCAGACCAAAGCGCAACGTGCTCGGACCATGGCCTTGTACAACCCAATTCCGGTCAGGGAGAACTGCTTCACCGTCAACAGGTCTCTCTTCATCTTCGGGGAGGACAACGTGGTGAGGAAGTACGCCAAGAAAATCACTGAGTGGCCATATCCTTTTCTGCTTCATGCCCAGTGCTACACGCACATTTTTATGTGAATCATTAAATGTGATGTAAAATTACCTAAAAATGTGCATATAACACAATAATCAGCTCATCTGTGGCCCTATAAACTAAATGCACACTAAATGCAGTGGACAGAAGGGAAAAGTACAAAATAAACACAAAAAACAAAAAACAGATCCTCTCCTGGTCAATTTCAGCACCATGGACATCACCCAAAACTCAGTCAGACATTAATAACTGAAACACACACACTGGTTGTGTGAATTAATTAGACTCAGTTAATCATTAAAAAGAAATACAGGGTATTTTTTTTCATTTAAACTTAAAGTTAATGGAAAAGAAGAGCATCCAGTCTTTTTCAGCAAATTTAACGGAACAGTTTGCAAAAAGCTGCAGGTGAAAGGTGGATTAGATAAATAAGTTGCAAAGGAGAACCATAAGACAAGCTGTTCCTGATCCTTACTGTTACTTAGTGCTGCTCAACAAATATAACAAGACCAACAATAGCTGCAATTATCAGCCAGTTAAAGAATCAATAAACTAACACTTTACATACTATTTCATTGATTTAATGTCTTTCTCTGCACTTATGTGTGTTGAATATAATGTGGGTTTATGAAGTTAAATATATAAAGATATTTAAAAATATGTCTGCTTTACACAATGGACCACAACCAGTTACAACCCTTACATGCACCATTATGTATTATAAGATGTCACATAATTGCCCAACATTTAGGTTGAATCTTCTTTTGTTCATATAATTCTGTGTCACAGCACAAATGAACTGCATTTTTAACTTAAAGGCTTCCTCCTCTGCCAAAAACCAAACTGGAGACTTTTATCCTCTCCGGTGTGACCACATACAAATGCTGATTGGTGGAGTGTTTGTGCTGCTGCTGTGCAATATCTCACCAGGTGTCCAGGCCAGGTGTGGCCTCTGTACAGACCTTTGTTCTGTTCCATTCAGCAGCTTCCTGACTGACTGGCAGACTGCTGATTTAAAAAAAAAGAGAAAAAAATAGCAAATAAAATGAGTCTGCATATGCTTTGTTAACATTATTTCCCCAAACTTTCTTCCTTATTGAGGACTTTGCATTAACAGACAAATTTCAGTCAACATTTGTGGAAAAAAAACAACCTTGCAGGGTGTGTATCAGTTATCACATTACAGCTATCTCCACTCTTTTGGGATTTGGTCATTACCAATCACTACACTGTAACTTCATTTACAGGCGCATTTTTCTCTGCAGCAAGAATACAAATGGCTTTAAATTGTAGACTGTAGATGCTGTTGTGATCAACAGAAGGAAAAGAGCCAGACTGAACAACCACCAGGTTAATGTGCAGTGGTGGTGGGAGTGTCTTGTTACATCTAATGAGTTCCACTGTATTTGATTAACAAACATTAACAAGTATTATGTATAATGTTATCTGATTGTTGTGTCTTATACTATTACAACTCATCATCACTCAAAAGGCATGCAGTAATATATTGTTTGCTGATGAGGTTTAGAAAGAGTAACACAGAGACCTAACCCTAACCCTAACAAAATAGTCATAATTAGCAAAATGGACTAAAATAGAACTTCTGAGTGATAATAAATGAAGAGTCATTTGGGAATTCGGGAGTTTGGGAATCATCAGAGAGTCAGCTGGTCTAAAGAAGGCCAAGGCAAAATTTCCTATCACTCGTGTTTTGTTGTTTGTTAAGTCTCTCAACACCTATCTATAAATAATTCATGAAAAAGGCTCTAATTTAAGGGTAAAACAGGGATTTTTTAACCACATCTGTTGGCACTTTGTTTATAGCATTCAGTCACAAAAAACAAACAAAGCCAGAGAATTATATAAAAGAATTACAGATGAGCGAAACAGAAGTGGACGTGCATGCAACCCTGCTTTTATTCATCACTGTTCACTGAAGCCTTATTAGAAATAGGGATTATAGTAGAGTTGTGGAAGGCAGGGATGAAAAGATGGAGGTGTGCCAGACTTTCTAGAACCCAGCTGTGATCAGTGGTAACAGGCATCATTTCAGTCCATATGCAAAACTCTTGCTTTAAGTAATGATCATTGCATAAAACTGAAAATAACTTCTTTGCTAAATTGTGTTCAGCACCTCAGTAAGTATCTGAATGATTAATCCATCTATGCAAAGAGCCAAACAACCAAGCAATAAGGAAAAGACTTCAATGGAGGGGACTGAAAATGTGTGAATAAATAACAGGTGTCCAAAGAAAAACTTTGAAAGATGTTCAGTAACTCTTTAAAACTATTGGTCATATTCACATGCTTTAAAAAAAATCTAATAATAAGGAATTGGGGGCAGCTCAAGACTTTTACTGATAACTGCACATCCTGAAATAAAATCAATTTGAATGAAAAGTGTTACACCTTAAATTAATATTAAAGAAGCAGCCCAACATTTGGACGAATATGCTTAATTTCCATTTTGCATGGACTTCCATGATTAATAAAACGACTTGTGTCTATTTAAAATTAAAGCACCGCCTGTAAATGAGTGAGAGGAAGAGAAGCGGGAAACAGGTGTCCTCGGTTTGTTTGAGATTATGGGATTCATTATTTGTTACCTGTTTAATCCACACATGTTGTGAATTCACAGAAGAGGAGGGTTTAGTAGTTGGATTATTTCTTGGCAAGTTGTAGTGATTTTCTGAAGATGTGTAAGTGTAAAGTTCCCAAGCAACCAGCAAACATTTACCCAAAGCTCACTGCAGAATTGATGCATTTAATCCCAGGTGTGGCCTTAATATGTTTTGTGTGTGTGTGTGTGTGTGAAACTCTGCTGTTGTTACCTTTCAGACAGAACTTAAACTTAATTTAGTATTTATTTCTAAAAATCCTTACACTTAAACAGACCTTTGAATAAATTGAGAATCACATAAAGGCTCTCTCTTGAGCACACAGTGACACTTAAGGAGCTGGATATACAATAACACACACACACACACACTCTCATGGTCTCTACAGGGCATCTGATAAAGGTCAGCCTTGTGTTTGGAGCACAAGTTGCTTCTGTCTCTTCACCATAAGAGTCTTTTTTTTTGTCTGAGTGCTCAATTAGCAGCAGCTACACAATTCAGGAATTTTTCTACTATTTTTCATGTAACACTGGGCGTAGTGATGTGTGTCTCTGTGTTAGAATACACATAACTTATTTTCTTACATTTTTAAGTGCATGGTGTCTTTTATAAAAACCTTTATGCATGCTTGCAAGACTATGTTCTTTGCATGTGTACGTGTGTGACTGTCAGCCTGCTTGCCCGAGGGTGTAGCTGATGGAGGCCTGGCAGGGAAGAGGCAGGGCTAATGAAGCACACATGCTCAGGTTAGTGTGGCAGGCCTGGGGAGGACTGGCAGCTGCTCCTTTTGTCTGATCCCCACTGGGGATCCCCTGCTGTGGGAAGTTTCCCATTGAGAAGGTACACCTTTAAATAATTGATTGCTGTATTTAATACCGTAGTTTGTTTCATCAGTAGTGCAAACAGAAGTGATTGTGTGAGAGTTGATTAGCAGGAATTTAAGTATGAAACACTGCAGCATTTAGACAATATTGGTCTTTAGTTTCGGTTTGGAGACAATGCTCTCACTTTCAGATCTCAAAAGGATATAAAATGCACAGATTGATAGTTTAATTAAGGTCAGTTTCGCTAGTAAATTCCTTGCATATGCCTCTAGAGTCAGCTTAAAGTCAAGGGGCACCATTAATTTTTTCTTAATTTAATTGCATCCTTGTGTGAAAAATGAAAATGGACAATTAGGAAGGAAATGAGTTTGGTGTATCCAGTATTGTTGTGGGGCTAAACTCAGTTTTTTTTCCAATTTATCATGATTTTATTCTCCACTTTCCTGCTGTTAATTCACAATTCAAAAAAAGGCATCCATAAAGTTGATCAGATGAGGCAGCGATTTGTCTCAGAATACGTTTTTACAAGCTGTTTAAAATTATCATGTTGAGTTTGGTTTATATGTTTCCGGCTGCAAATCAAAGCAGCTGATTGAAATTAATTAGCTTAAATTTAAGTTTTATTCTTGCTGGAAATGATAGCAGGTGACAAATTGCTATAGGTTGGCAAGTTCTCTTCATGTCTACGTTGGGATTTGGCCTACATCTTTTATTTATTTAAGTTTATTTGAACATGGACAAGTATGTTACATAAACGTACGTCACACACCATAACATTTTAGCTAAAGCTAATTCTCAATGTCTGTCCCTGGATTTTACCTTAAAATAACAGACATTAAACAATAAAAAATACATAAAACAGCTATCATTATACAATAGAGATATAAAAAAAAAAAGAAATTAACATAGTGGGCACAGTTAGAGATGAGCACATGTCTGATGTTTAATTAATATGTCTTTTACCTGTTTTCTGAAAATGATCCAGTTAGACTCTCCTTTCTGTTCTATAAGTAATGAGTTCCCGGCTTCAGTGACCTGTACAGTAAAGGCTGATTGTTCAGAAGTGGTTTTATGCCTTGGAACTTGACAGTTCCCACTCTGAGCTCCTCCGGTTCTTGAACCCACTCCCCTGAGGGAAACTCCGCTCTCACTAAGAATCTGTGGGGCCTGCTGATGTAAACATTTAAACATTCATTTCAACCAAGCAAATTTAATGACATTTTTAACATTTTTAAGTGATCCAGGCTAGCACCGGGATGTGACCAAAAGATTTTCCTGTCTAGGATTTTTATGGCTCTCTCTGCAAACATTTCCCAGTCTTTAAGGACAGAATATTTCCTGTAGGTCTTCATTTCTTTAGTGCAAAAACTCAATAAGACTTATAAAAAGCTCAATAAATCATTATGCTGATGTAGAATCCTCCACTGAGTACACAGATAGATTTTAAACATGACACCTGATGTATAAACCATTTACTAACAAAAAAAACACTTGGTTGGATTAAATATTGTAGTAATTCAAAGTTTTGCCTTTGTGAACAATTTTGAGTTATAAACTGAGTAAGAGGCCGCTTTGAGTTGACACAGTTTTGTGGCAGACCTGCTCTAGATAAACATCCTCCTTAACTAAGTCTGTATTTATCCTCAAGATTGATCCAGTGGCTCAAAAAAGCCACAGAGTTGATGTAGAATCAAAGACAGACTGAACTGTCAGTGTCTCTATCCCCTGTGCTCAAAGCAATTTCCCTTCAACTGTCGATTGCAAATAGCGTTTCTTTTGTGTTTACATATTTAATGCTTTCTCCTGCTTCTTACTCATGTTTATACCCAGACACATGCTGCAGATAATTCACAGCTTTCCAATAAGCCCGGCTCAGATGCTTGCACTTCATTTTGATTTTCACCTCTATAATAATCAGAGGGGTTTGGATCCAATCTGGGCTTGAACACATTCACAGATGCACAGGGCATCACACCCTGTCTCTTCTCTGTCTCCAAGTCTATTTTTACACGCATGTTTGAGGAGTTGAAGCAGGGCACTAGCGTCACCGTGACTCAGATGGCTCACGAGACGAGAGAGCTGGTAGGCGAATCATGAAGTTACACATCAGCTGACACGCAGAGCAGCATAGAGGAAGGTGAGATGGGACACTTGTTGAGTTTGTGACTGAAAATGGAATTTATTAAGATTTTTCTATTGAGAAATCAACAAGTTTCATTTGAATAATATAGTTTATTTGCAAGCTGTGGGACATTTTAGATTCCAAATACTATTTTTAAGAGTGTCTCAGCATTAGGACTCTCCTGAAATACTCCTTATGAGTATAATGTTTTTGTTATTACTGATAAACTCTCAGAGCTTTAGAGACAAAACTGTTAATCTGTATATGTATTACGATAGATATTACAACACTGTGGCAAACAGGCTTTAATTCAGTTTGAATAACAAACTTTCAATGATAAAAATGATTTTGCATCTAAATTAGATTTTCATCAACTCAGTGACCACTGTTGGGATAGATTGTTTGTTTGGAGCTGATTGAGGACCCGAAAGCAGAACACAGGAGGGAAGGGAAGCAAACAAAACCCAGCTTCAATTAAAGCTGATGAGACATTACAAAATGTCCTTTGAAACATGAACAAAACACCAAGAGAATACTAGCAGGTAGCAAACAAAGATCCATAAAGTCACAGTCCAGAGCTAAGAGGAAAATCCAGCAAAACGAATTGAAATTTAGATCAGAGGACATTCAGTTTAACAAACAGTTTAACAAGTAAGAATAGACTTTAAAAAACAATGACTAAACTAAAAATACCCAAAACCTTATAGTAAAATAGTAAAACCTGGAAACAAACCCATCAGGTGAAGCACAAACAAGCATAAAAGACACAACCAAAAAACACAGAGCAGGACAGGGATACACAGAGCAAGCCTTAATAAAACAAAAACTTCCCATACATACTAAATGAAGCAGGTCTGTAAATAGGACGAGAGGATCCAAAGAGGGTGCAGGAATAGGACTGTCCCTCAGGATGTGTCAGAGAAGAGAAATACAGCTATGAAGGCTGAAATGACTTCAGGGACTCTGATAAGGTTCAAATGAATGCTGTTGTACTGTACTGCAGCCTTAATGTACTCTGCTGGCTAATTACACAAGTCACATGAAATAATTGGTAGAGAGTATAATTCATAGTGAATACAGATTTCACCTGAAGCACCATTATATGACACACAATACCCAACATCGCATGTGAAACGAGGAATATCTACACAGCTGAGTGCTGCTGCTCAGCATCAGGAGGAGCATTGACTTTTAGGGGCTGCAAGAACAGCCTGTTGCCGTGGATACCTCTCTCCTCTGTCTTTCGCTCTTCACTTTTCTTCATCCCTTTCTCATTTCCCCTCCTTAATTTGTTATGTGTGTAAGGGAATGTCAGGCGTGGCATCTGACTAACGCTTAGTGTTTCCAGTGTGTGAATTATGCTAAACTGGAGGAGATAGAAAATAATACATCCCTTCTTTGAGGTATTATATGATGCAAACTATCCTCTTTTATTGCTTTCTAGCTTGTTTGCTAGCCTCTGATGTCTGTGATAGTATTTTACGCCAAAATTCAGAGAAACACTCTCTTTGAAGCTTCTGCAGGTATGTGAAATGATTGTATTTGTTCTGTTTATTTAACTTCTCATCTACTTATCCCTGAGTAACCCTGCTTGATGGAACTGCCAACACATCAATCACTTCAGTGTATTTGGTCTCATTGCCTCCTCCACCTCCTCACAATCCTGTTTCGCAAGCTTCTGGCTCTATATAACCATCATCTTCTCCTCCACTCAGCCTTCATCTTTCTTATCACTTCCTCCTGTGGCACTCTTCTCTGTTATCTCTGCCTTCTCTCCTCCTCTCTTATCCGTCTCCTTTCCCTTCTGTTCCTCCCTCTTCTGCAAATAAAAAGGGGAGTGAGGGGTGCCCACGCAGAGCATTTGATACCTGCACATTGCAGTTTTAGTTAAACCCCAAAACACCTGCAATTGAAGCAACCCGGTCACGTTGTCTCCTTTTGATACAGAGGGATCAGTGCAACCCCTTTGCTCATATCTCAGTGTGATTGTAATGATTCTGGGTTTGGTTCTTTTGATTATTTCTTCATCCTGAATCCTAATTTCATTACCTCTCAACAAATGAGTAGTTGCTGTCTGTTACCTGCATTTATTAGCAGTGGGAGACATGATCCCGAGGCAAAAGTTAGCAATTGCCTTGAGGTCCCAAGAGATAGAGAGTACCTATAAAATACTTACTGCAAAGTCTAGGTCAAAGTCAAAGTCTAGTACCAATCCCTGGTACTGGGATTGGTTTTGGGTGTTTTGGTATCTGCTAAATAAAGCATTTAACTAAGACTTGTGTTATTTTAAGATTCTTACGAGGTCCTTAAACTAATAAACTTTAATAAGCACATGGAAACAGTGAATCCCACAGAATTTTCTTCAGTATAGAGTAGATAAGTGCTGCACAGTGGAGCAGTGGTTAGTGCCGCAGCCTCACTGTGGGCAAGTCGCTGGTTCAGACCTCGTCTCAGGCAGCGGCTTTTCTGTATACATCTTTGCCCTGTGTTAGCGTGGATTCACTCCATGTAATCTGACTTCCTCTAACCATCCAAAAACATGCATGTTAAGTTGATTGGTTTTGCCTATGTATGTGTAAATGTGTCCCTGGTTGTTTGTATCTCTGGGTTGCCTCTGTGATGGACTGGCAAACTGTCCATAGTGTACCCAACCTCTTGCCCAATGATTACTGGGAATGGTTCCAGCTACCCAAGCCCCTGAAATGGATGAAGCGTTATGGAAAATGGATGGATGCATGAGTATATAAATGCCTAATTTGTGTTCAAAAACAATGCAAATAATACACAGCTAATTAGGGTTCAGTGAGAAGAATATTTTTAGCAGATCTGAATAGAAAATGCATTAAATTTTTATTATTGCAGGGATGCACGTTCATATACACAGTTAAAGATCAATGAGATTTCATTTGCAACTCACGTTTCATGCAAAACGTAGCACAAAGTGTATCATCTAAAAACCCTTTATGGCTAATTGAAAAACAAGTTTTTACACATCCAAGTATAAAACCAAACATTTAGAAACACACATACCTGATCAGTATCTCTCTCT
>JBAMIG010000015.1:14335917-14353763 GCA_037177335.1 Kiunga ballochi
TACACACACACACACACACACACACACACACATATATATATAGATATATATATATATATATATATATATATACTATAGATCGCAAACTCATTATAACTGTTGAAAAAGATTTAAATAATTTGGTAGATGTTTCCAGACTTTTGACCAGTACTACATGCATAAAGTAAACACAAAAAGCAGGGAAATGTATGTCTCTTTCACCTCTTTATTAATATCATGTTATTGTGTTATATATATTGCTGGTAAACCGGTTCTGCCTCCTTCAGAGCAATGTATAACTTGTCAGTGAAAAACAGCAAACGGTAAAGAATCAGAAGTGAAATATAAACAAGGTAAAAACAGAAAAAGAGGGGGAGAAAAAAAGGGATGGATGAAGAGCATCAGATGAGAATATAGAGGAAAAGGATGCAGGAGGGCAGACTAATGAGGGATCATGGAGCGAGATCAACAGATACTGTGTTTATTCTCCCTTCACTCTGCAAGCAGAAGAACACAAAGGTGTGTTAAAAGAGCAACAGGAGCAGAAAAGATGAAGAAAGGTGAGAAAAGTGAAAGTAGAACTTTTGAACGACTGGCTTTGTGTAGCAGATGAATCTGTTTGACGTGACCGTGAGCTTCCCTCAGCATAAGAGTGTCTTGTCCTCCTTTGATGGAGCTGCTTTCTTTGTTCCTCTCCTAAATAGCAGTTGTCACAGCCATCCTCCCACACACAGGGAAACAGCCAAAAGTACCCAAAAGCATCCTTGTTGTTTTCTTTGTTCTTTGCCTGCTGGAGACCCTCACATCATCATACTCAATATCTGAGCTCTGCAGCCGTCTTTCAGCAGCGTGTTGACATTTCTCCGTGCAGCCTACAAAGCAGGAAACTGTGGCATTTGTGCAATAATCCTGTTCTGTGTCACTTTCTTATGCTTGTGTGTGATTGCATGTGCACATTTAGGATCCTGGCTGCAGCAGGGGCTCATATGAATATTTCAGTGGATCTGAGGACTCTGAGGGCTGTGAGAGTATTGCGACCCCTCAAACTGGTCTCAGGCATCCCAAGTGAGTATCACATGTTCTACTGTCCCATTATTCTGTATTCTGTCATTCCCAGTAATATATGACTATGAGGTCATCTTAATGTTGTCTCCATCAGGCTCTGTTTAAAGCTTACACCTATCTTTGGTTTAGATCTCCTGCATATATGCTTTCACATATGCTGAGCTGCTCACTGTGGGCTCTATGTCCAGGTCTGCAGATAGTCCTGAAGTCTATCATGAAGGCCATGATTCCCCTGCTGCAGATTGGTCTGCTGCTGTTTTTTGCAATCCTCATGTTCGCTATCATTGGCCTGGAGTTTTACAGTGGGAAACTGCACAAGACCTGCACGCCACAGGATGGAATACTTGGTAAAAAGAAAAAAAAGGATTAAAAAATTTCTTATAAAAATGTATCTGTGCTTATTACATTGTGTGATTGCATCATCCAAACGACAGTTATCAATGGTTATGAAAAAAAAATCCAATTTGGGATGTGAACGGTTTTGGTTTGAAGCCATGGATGTTTTATCGTAACGATTTGATTAATTCCCTGAAGCCAACATTTCTGCATTCAGTAAAATGACAAAGTGCAAAAGGCTCGGTGTGGATCTGAGAAACAGGATCCAGACTCGTCAATAATGTCAATAAATCACAGAACCACACAAAAGAATAAGTGTGCTCTATCTTGGCAATAGTTTATCCCTTTTTGTGTTTACTTTCTGTTCCGCTGTTACATCTGCGTCTCTGATTGCCACACCTGCTCCTCATTTGTCGTTAGTCCCTCAGCATCTATTCTGGCTGGTGTCCTTCATTCGCTGCTAGTTTATTATTTGTTACTACCGTGTGTGTCTGCATGTGGGTTTTACACCACTTTGTTTCCGATCCTGGATTGTAAAAAGAAAAACTGATTTCTGCAGAGAAAATTGCTCAGATATTCTGATCACTACCAAAAGTTTCTGATCAAAGTGTAATTGCTGAGGAACGTGTTACCTAATTCTGTATTAGCCATGCTATATTAATAGTATTATGTTAAATAAGTCCTGATTTCAGAAGCTCCATAGCCTGTTCACAGAAAACAACTCTGATTAAACACATAGTCAGTAAATGGGTCTTTAAACAGTAAAGACTGTTGCTTATCTTGTCTTTACACAAGGAGAGGGAGTTGACATCACAGAAGTCAATCAATAAAGGCTATATTTTACATATTGTTGTATATGTCTTCCTTAGTTTTAACCAAAATGTATTAACTGCAAAGGACAAAAAGGTAATGGGCCTCCTTACAATAAAAATTGTTTCTAAATTCCTTCATACAAACTGTTTACAAAGATTGTGTCCTTCATGAAAATCTTTATACCGTAAAGAATGCGGAGTACTCTTACGCACAGGGATGAATGTTGTCTTTAATCATTTATATTAACACAATTTTATAATTTTATGTTAATGATTTATTATTTTATTTAGATGAAAAATAATTAAATATTTTACTTTTTTATTTAATAATTAAAATTTTGCTCTGGTTTCCAAGGTAATTACACTGCTGACACACTATAAGACTCACACTTATCATCCGATGCATCACTAATCAGCTCACTGCATCCTGTTAAAAAGACAAAGCAGGTTGCTTTAGAAACAGTCAGCTCCGTCACAAAAGTTCACTTCACATTTTGTCACTTTTTTCTTGATCCGTGACACCAAGAAGAGGTTGTTCTAGATGCATTTTTGTGATCCCACAGCAGACTGTGATTCAATCTCAGGATACATAAAACTGCTTTTATAGATTTAAAACTATTGGATTTTTCATATTAATGTGTATCTTACACATTTGTTCTTTTTTTTTTGTTTTCTTAAAATACTTTGGCATTTTGTTTATTTTTCTTCATCAGACCCACCTCTGTGTTTTTCTGTTTGCACACAGCCAAAGTTTTTACAAACTTTTTGGCAGTTTCTGGGTATTTACCAAGACAAAGTAGAGCCACCTGGTTTGTCTTTCCAACTTATGAATATATTTGTATTCACAAATATAAGAATGCTTATGTAAGATGCTAAAAATGTATGGGCTACAAAGGCTTGGTCAATTCATTGGAGCATTTTCATAAAGAAAAACTTTATTAGTAAAACTTAATGACAAATGTAAGGTGGTTAAGAAGACATCTGTGAGTAAGGCCCAATGACCTCAATCATTCTTTCACAGTGCATTAAAGGAAGCATTGCAAGGGAAAGGCAGTGAAATCATTTTCCAATTATGTTTCTTAGTGTCCTTGGGCAAGACTCTGGACACTGTGTTGCCCGTGTGTATGTGTGTGCGTGTGAATAAGTAAGTGTGTAATGTAACATATTATGTAAAACACTTTGAGGGGTTAAAAAAGACTGTACAATTGAAATATTCACTACACTCCATTTCTTACGACATATTTATAGAATGTATTTCAGAAATTTTCAAGTTAACCAAGTTCCCCATCATGCCATTTATTCTACTGTTATTAGTGTGTGTGTGGTGTATGTGTGTGTCACTATCATGAATATTTACACAGCTTTTTTGGCTGCTGCTCTACTATTTTGTCATAAACATAAATTTGTACACACATGCACATTGCATCCCATGCTGCACCTGGAAGCTTGATCAAACCTAACCAGCCGTGCTGTCCTGCATAATTAAAACCAACAATGCTGTTCACGACAATAACTCATTGTTCATTCATAGCCATCATTAACCTCCAGGCTCACCCCGTTTCACTTAACCTGAACAGACAATTAGATAGCAGACACAGACTGAAGGCGGTGTTTTCTGTCTTTAGATGGTCACATTAATACTCGAACAACGGGCCTAACTGGTTGCTGCTTAGATCGCTTTAATCAGAGCCTAAAAACCATAAAAGAGAAAAGATTGCATTCCTTCTAAACTTTAGCCTTTAATCATTGACATAAAGCAATGAATCTGGTTTTGGTGTTATGTATGTGGTGTAACATTCCCTATTTGTCCACTCTGTTCAGAAAACGAGACGGTGGACTCATCTGAGTATGAGTTCCCATGTGGCGTTCGTCAGTGTCCAGCCAAATACATCTGCAATGGAAGCTGGATTGGCCCTAATGATGGCATCACCCAGTTTGACAACATCCTGTTTGCTGTTCTCACTGTCTTCCAGTGTATCACCATGGAGGGATGGACTACTGTACTTTACAATGTAAGATACTTTACATGTTCCTGGTTGGTTTGTTTGTTTCTTTTGTCGCATTTATTTTTAGACACTGCTGTGGTGGGTTTTTTTAAACTAAGGTTCAATATTTTACGCTCAAACTTTTTACCTTCTACCTGACAAATGTAATGGTTCAATGTTAAAAAATTATCCAATGCAGACGAATTGTTAAATACACAGATCAACTGATACAAACACACACACACAACCTCAGTTACATGCCCAATACATGTACGAATACTCAAGAAGTTTTGAGACTCCTTTCACGTCAGTAGTCAAGTAGGTTTGTGCATAGATGGTGCGTTCAGTGCTCATTGGAAAGCTGGGACATCTGGAATTTAATCAGTCTGGTGTTTATTTTTCTATGCTTATGTTGAACAGGTATGTTAGATTACATACAAAATAATTTATTTCTAAAAGTTAGACAAATGATCTTTCACAGTTTGAAAATCATGTATTACATACAGGGTTGGTGGTTAGCACCAAAGTGTCACAGCAATAATGATGCTGGTTTGAGCCTCTGCTCAGGCCTTTCTGTACAGAGCTTGCACATTCTCCTCGTTTTAGCGTGGGTTCCCTTCAGGTACTACGGCTTCCTTTCACAGTCCAAAGGCATGCATGTTAAATTGGATGGTCATTTTAAAATGTCCTGAGGAGTGAATGTGTTTGAATGGTTGTTTGTCTCACTGTGTCACCCTGTGATGGACTGGCAACTTGTCCAGGATTGTGAGTGATTGTGAAAATAGGCTCCTACCTGTAACCATTCCCTGGAATAGGTGGTTCAAATAAGTAGACAATGATTTTGAGTCAGTTTTCTCTCCTTAGTGATCTACCGATGAAGGGGTCAAAGGAGAATGATGGCATTTCCAAGTGCAAGGTTGAATCTTGCTATACCATTTAAATTTGTGTCATATATTATTACATTTCTATTCTTAAAAATAAGAATTTATACATATTTTTATGTGGAAATATATCTTTTTAATGTGGAAATATATTTTTTAATGTGGAAATATATTCTGTTGCTTTACTTTTCACACATTTTAAATTTAAAAGTGACATCTCTATAATCCCATCTATGTCTACTTTAATTGCATGTGTGCAGAGATATACACTGTATGTGGAGTTACATGAAGTCAAACAGAGATGATTTCTCAATAAAGGAAATCCTGGTAAATATATACACTAATAAAAGGGATGATAAACACAGTTTAAGAAAATGACAATCAGTAGCTGAACCCAGATATGAAAGACAGACAGGAAGTAACGCCAATCCTAATATACAGTGTATGATTGGAAATAAGAAAACATAAGAATGTGAGAGTCCAAAAGACCAAAGCAAACAAAAACATTGAAACAAGTTACACAAGACCCATAGACATATAAAAAATATAACAAATAAACCCAGAAACCGTGACAGTTTGCCAGCAAGTTAGGGACACTGATATCTATGAGCTACAGTGGGTAGTTAATGAACCTCTGCTTATTTATCAGTGTATGCTACAAATATTAGCACAGTGTGTCTCAAAGTGACAAGCACAAATAATGTGGTTTGAAGGTAGCAATAATGCCAGGAAATGACAAAGGTAAGACGCCGCAGTGTGATTCATGATATTGTGAGTCGGAGGAAAAGAAACAGGTAAATACACATTATTCACTGAAGACACAAAGCAGAGGTGCTCCTCATAAATTCAATCTAAAACTTTCTCAATGTCATACATTTAAATTTCCCTGTATTAAAAACCTTTAAAGTTTTTTTAAGCTTTTATGTGATAATTTTTATGTCATGTTACATGTTTGTCATCTTACTGAAACGGTTTCTCTAAACTTTCTAAAACTTTCTTGTTTTAATAAATGTGAGAGTATACCCATTTCTACCCACCACTGCCTCTAGGTAAACAGAATTTTCTACTGCAAATTGAAAAACAATACTTTCTCAGAGGACAACTGCTTTAAAAGACCTCCTCGTGAGCAAATAGAGGAAATTTTGACGTAGCTGTTTGATTAGCTTATTTGTTTCTTCATTTGGTGTCTTGATTTGAGTGATGAACACGTCATCGTCTTTGATAACTGGCCATGCTTGTGTTCTGCATAGCTGTCTGTGGTTAGGGTGAGAACGTGTTTAAAGTCATTTAGAAAAACACAACAAAGAAACAAACAAAGAAGCATAGCTGTAGAACAAACCTCAGGATGCTCCAGGTTGTGAATGTGATGAGGCTGCAGTCAAACTACTCTTAGTGCTATAAAGTCAGCTTGTCTGTTTTTACTGCTATAATGCTGCATGTTACCTCGCAGTCTGAGGAAGCAGACCTTCTGCATTTGCCCAAACATTTGAAATACGTCTTTATGCTTTGATTTTTCAGAGGCTAAACCTTTTTAAAATGTTTTTCTTAGACTAATGATGCATTGGGCTCCACCTGGAACTGGCTCTACTTCATCCCTCTTATAATTATTGGTTCCTTCTTTGTCCTGAACCTGGTACTGGGAGTCCTCTCTGGGTAGGTATTTGGTCACTTTCTCTCTTAGTCTGACCCACTAACACACATTCTACCATTTCAAGACCAAAAAGTCTGTTTTAGGTGTACCCATATTTAGCGTTTGTATTTTTTTTTTTAGGTTAACAAAAACTAATTATATGGCATGTTGCCTTAGAATAATAAATGCCTGACAGTAAAATATTATATGTTGTATTGCATTTTGTCCTGTGATGGACTTCCCCAGGGTGAACCTGCCTTCTCGCCTTCTTTGCTGGGATAGGCTGCAGCTTCCCGTCACCCTGAATTGGATTAAAGCAGTATGGAATGAATTGTATTTTGTAAAGTTGTCAACAAACTAACCCTTGCTAGTCAAACTGTATATATGGATTATATAGTTAGTATAAAGCGGTCTCCTTTGACCTTTTTTTGTACTGGAAGTAGGTCAGCATTTAAAAGACCCCACCTCCCATCCCCAAGAAGAATGACTTATCCCAATGACTGTACATGCTAGTATCCTTCTTATCAAGTCAAATGATGTGCTTTGATTAATTTTTTACAGTGAATTTGCCAAAGAGAGGGAGCGAGTTGAAAATCGTCGGGCTTTTATGAAGTTGAGACGCCAGCAGCAGATTGAGAGAGAGCTCAATGGCTACCGCGCCTGGATCGACAGAGCAGGTGGGTTTAGTCCCAAACACAAAAAATATTTTTGTTTTAACTGTATCTATTTTACAGCATGACAACAGTGTGTTTTTTGTTTTAGCTTGTTTGGTTTTCAGTAACTCATACAGCAAATACTGTTAAAATGTGATGAAATATCTTTTTCCATTTGAAGAAAAAGAAGCAAAATTCTGATCATAGTTTTGTTCTCTAGAGGAAGTAATGTTGGCAGAAGAGAATAAAAATGCAGGACCTTCTGCTCTAGATGGTAAGTAATGAGATACATTTGTTTTTGCTGGTTTTGTTTTGCAAAGTGTTTTTCTGACGTGTTGCAAATATCCTTCATAAAGGCTGTTCAGACATATGCTAGTTCCATATGTGCTACTTTAAATTATTTATTTATTCATTTAATTTTATGCTATACTTACATTTTAGTAAATAAATCCCGGACTAAACTTTCTGATCACTTTCGGTGTTCTGCTTGTATGGCCGAAAGGATTGCTCTCAGTCCAGATCTCTTTTGCTATGAGAGGTTCCCATTACATTTTTAATAAATACTCACAGTTCACAGCACATGGGATGGGCAACATGAGCTACTTTGTCAAATAAAAAAAAAAGAAATAGGTGTTTTTTCTTCTCCACTTTGACTGATGGCATATTTACTGTAGAAGTTAAAGCAGGAGTGCCGAGCTACGCAATGGCCCCAGTCCTGAAGGTTTTCCATGTATCTCTGGTCCAACACAGCTGAATCATGTTAATCAGTCATTAAGCTAAACTTTATTGGTTTTTGTATCCATTTAATAGAAGCCAGCAGTGTTGGATAGGGATACGTCAAAAATCAGCAGGACTTTGGACACCCCTGACTTAAAGCATTTCAGTCAGCAGCTCTAATGTGTTAAATTATTTCTGGGCTACATAATGAGCATCTTTATATCAGCACACAATGAAAAGTATAACAAACTTTAGTGTCCAACATCAATCATTAGTGCTGTAAAGTAAAACCAGGGCCTACATGTTTTAAAAACAGGATTATTACAATCACATTGGTTTAAAAACTAACACTAAAGTTTTGCCTATTTTAGCTCATTTTTGGTTTTCATATGTTCGATTGGGGGCCTTCTTGCTAATATTTTACAAAACAACCTCAACACAACTCTTTTGCCTTCTGTTTCTTTAAGTTGTAAAATAAAACAAGTTTGATCTTATTGCTCAAATTGCCCAGCAAACATTGGCTTTTTTTTTGTATGTGTTAAATGTTTTGAACCTATTTAAACCCTCACAGTTGTGTAAAAGTACAATAATATTTACATGATGTAAAAACAGGAATTTTACAGCAGGCTTTTGGTTTATTGCATCAGGGCGAGCCTATTTGACATGCTTAATAACTAAAAACAACCTTTTTTCTTAATGTGCAAATTGAATGTGGCTTCATTGAGTGACAGAATATGGAGCTGTCCAGAATCTGTATCTGCAGTGTATGCTGTATTTGTGCTTTCACACTTTATTAATTAACTCTAAAGGATCAATAAAGTATATATTTCGACCTTAAAAAATTTAGGACTAAACCTGCCATCCGTTGCATGGCTTAGTGCTGTTCTAACCCGCTCAACTCTGCAGTGACCTTTTTTCCCTCACCGAATCAGCATGGTTTTTATTAAATGTTGATTGATTGGCAGCTCTCAGAAGCCTCCCAGAGTGGAGCACAGGTGGTGCTTACGGTGAGAACTGTCCTCTCTTCTGCACTTAACATGCAAACTTACCAATTCATTTTCTTTCTCTCTCTCGCTCACACACATACACACATAAGCACTGCCAGCAAGGAACATATAAGCAAACATTTTGACGAGCACACTCTGACATGTTAAAAGAAAATCATGCAATGGGAAACTGTAGTTGATACACACAGTGTCTCATGTTGTTGTGATGGAAATAAATGCAGAAGCTCTGATAGCTTTGATTATAAAGAAAGGCGGCACTCTGCAGTTTCCGTAGCAACCACTGGTCTGAAAAGGCAGCAGCAGGGATGTGCTTGTAAATGTGTGTGTATGTGTGTTGACAGTATTCAGTCTTTCTACCCTTAGCAAACACTACTGTGTGTGAAAATGGCTGCAGCATTTTCATGTACATGTGTGTTTGTGTGTGTTTGATTGCCGGCTTATAAAAAAAAAGTCCTCAAGAGAATATTGACTGCAAGTAGATTTAGAAAATCACAAAGTAACAGAGGTGTGAGTAAGGATAGGAATGAAGGTAGTCATGTACACATGCATCTGCAAAGGGGAACACACATCCATTACTCACCTTTTGGCATGTGTGCACTGCACGTTTTGTTCCTGTTCCATGGCAGCACTTGAACTTGACTCAGAAATGCATGGACTGTTAAGTCACACCAGAGCATGGTTTGACAATGAAAGATATCTTAAGACTGAACTGGAAGTTTGTTTTTGTTTTGGTTTGGTTTTGGGATAATTTCCTCAGCTTTAAATGATTATTTTCTCATTTAGCAGGATCATTATTGCACTCTTCTCTCCCCCTGAGCTAATTCTTGAAATGTTTTGTTTTTTTTTACAGTTGAGCATTTTCCTGCTTGTTTCACTGTATTGTTTGATTTTTCACTTGTATTTTGCCTTGGTCCAATCATAAATGTTTTTAAGCAGCATGGGGGTGGTACTCTGTGAGTACAACCTGTATGCACAAGGCTATTTTATAGCCAGATAATACACAAAATAAAGATTAAAAAAAATTAAATACCTCAACCAGGAGCAATCTAAGCCATGGTTTTAAATTCTTGTCTGCCTGCCCTCACTGTGCCTTTTCCTGTTCTCACAGAAAGTGTTGATTAAACAGTTTGCACAGCTTGTTGTGGGGATTGTATGTTCAGCCTGCTCTATTTTCAGTATTAAAAAGAGCCACCACCATTAAGAGGAGAGGCATGGACGGGCGTCAAGGGCAATCTGGGGAAGAGCAATATGGCGACATCTCCTCTGTGGGTGAGTTGGAGTATAAACGGGCTTTGATGTGCATAAAAAGTGTGAAGTAAATAAAAGGTAACCAGTCAGCTGCAGTTTTTGGAATGCATTTGTTGTTGAAGGAAATGTATAGTTAAACTAAATTGTATAGTTAAGACTTAAAATAACAAGGGTGCAAATACTTGTCAACCATAGTTGCTCTTTCTATCCCCTCCCCAAAGGCATGCCCATGGCTGTAGCAAGCATCAGAAGTGCAAAACGAGGTCCAACAGCATACTTCCGCCGTAAGGAGCGTCTCCTGCGCATTTCTATCCGGCGTGTAGTGAAGACACACACTTTCTACTGGACGGTGCTTGGCCTCGTGGCTCTCAATACACTATGTGTAGCCATAGTTCACCACAACCAGCCTGTGTGGCTGACTAACTTCCTCTGTGAGTACAGTTTGGAAGATAAGAGGAGACTTCTAACTGGGATCATTTTAAAAGTTGGCATGTATTACTGTCCAGATGTTCTTCTAATCTGGATATCTGTGTTTGTTTTATCCCAGACTATGCAGAGTTTCTGTTCTTGGCCCTGTTCCTGACTGAAATGTTCCTCAAGATGTACAGCCTGGGGCCTCGTCTTTATTTTCATTCCTCCTTCAACTGCTTTGATTGCAGTGTCAGTACTCTCGCTTCCTTTATGGTGTTATGTTATTAAAATTATATACTTAGGTTCTAAAATAGCATAGGGCTCATGCCCTTATGAGCACTTCTTCATCATCTCTATTTCTCCTGTTTATCACTGTTATGTTTGTTGCCTTGCCTCTGTCTCCTGTTGTAATGACTGAAATTATTTTTATACATTGCACATCTTATTATAGGTAATTGTTGGCAGCATCTTTGAAGTGCTGTGGGGTTTCTTCAGACCTGGAACTTCCTTTGGCATCAGTGTCCTGCGTGCACTTCGTCTGCTGAGAATCTTCAAAATAACCAAGTTAGTCCCACTGTTGTATCATGTGTTGCTTTTTGTAGGAAGATTACAGTAACTGTAATATACAATGGACAAGCTAAGCTTGCATTGCAGTTTTTCATTTGTTTATTGAGTGAAATAGAGGAGATAGAAATGAAAGATTTCTAGTAATAAAATTAGATGAATTACCATCCCAAATGATCTGAGTGTGCAGATATTAAAACCATGTGACTGACTACATCTTCCCAGAGAAAGGAGGAATTATTAAAGGACGGCTTGCTTCAGAAAATGACTGAAAACTGCTTGTAGAATCAACTAATTATTTGTGCATTTCTGTGTCTCACATTGATACATGGTGTGCAGAGGAACATTTCATGAGTATTTAATTGATTTTGGCTTTTGTTGCTTATGTTTGATTTAAAGAGCAGATACACAGCACCCAGTTCTACTACATCTGTCAATCCAAATGCAGGAGAAAAACTATAGTTTGTTTCTGTAGTTATTGCTGTTCGTCTACTTGGTCAGAATCTGATATGTATGAGAGCATCAGAGTAATTTTGCTGTTTCCATATGGGCCTTGATTAATTTTCTACTGGGGTTTCACATGATCTTGGAGGTAACAGACTGGTACAGAACAAGTAGAGCATTTGCTTTACGAGAAATGAAACCCATCACAATTATAACTATTAATCCCTATATCGATTCAGGATGAAAACATCAATTAGTCATCTGTGTATTGATCAAATACAGGAAGTGAAGTGCAGCACCTTATTTAACTTCAGTGCATCTACTCAACAGCTTTTCATCAAGTTTAGCATAAAAGTTTGTCAAAGATGCATGAATTTGAGTCAGGTGTTTCCAAGCAGGACTGGGACCCTTGAGGACCAGAGCTGGACATCCCTGACTTATTCAGCTGTACTACAACAGCAATCATGAACTAATTAACTAATTTTCTGTAAAATCAGAAGAAATCTCTTTCAAGTCTAAGTTGATAAGTAACTATGCCTCAGCTGCAGCTAGAAGGATATTTTTCACTTTTAACATAAATGTGATTTCTGGTTACTGTCAAGGTATTGGGCGTCTCTAAGAAACCTGGTCGTCTCACTGATGAATTCAATGAAGTCCATCATCTCCCTTATCTTCCTTCTCTTCCTTTTCATTGTTGTCTTCGCACTACTTGGCATGCAGCTTTTTGGCGGCAGGTAAAAAAAATTCATTGAAAAAAAAGCCAATATTTATGTAAATGGTATCAAATGAATCCACGAAGAGATTTTTCTCCTTAAAAAAGAAAGTAGAAATCCCCTGCACACAGACACACACACACACAAAACCCTCTTGAACTACAGTTCCACACACTTACAAGCACAAATCAAGCCTTTAATAAACAGCTTAAAAGACAATAAATGATCCTTTGGCTCATTTGTTTTCAATGCATTATCACACTGCACTCAATACAGATGTCAGACTTTACCTTTTTTGATCTATACAGCTGTTTTACTGCTTCCTTCTGTCTCTGATAAAATCTAGCTTTAACAATCATTCTTTTGTCTCTGAGAACACATTAAGATAAATTTCTCTGATCAATAATAAACAATACAGACAGTGCTGACTCATCTGGACACTCGTCTTTATCACTTCTTTGTTACACAGGTTCATCTTTGAAGATTACACGCCAACAAACTTCGACACCTTTCCTGCTGCTATCATGACCGTCTTTCAGGTCTTGGATTAAACCGGAGAAATTATTTTACATTTCCTTATTTTCATAAATAAGCAGCTACTACTAAGCTCATGAGGGATGTTCGGGATAGTTCCACTAATGATGTTTTGTGTTTTTGTGTGCTGGTTGTGATTTTGCAGATTCTGACTGGAGAAGACTGGAATGAAGTGATGTATAACGGCATTCGCTCTCAAGGTGGAGTGAAGTCTGGCATGTGGTCCTCAATTTACTTTATAGTTCTCACTCTTTTTGGAAACTGTATCCTCTATAAAAAAAAATCTTTTGATCGGAATATATGTTTGATTTATTACATGTAAAAATGTAATATTTGTTATTATTTATTACTTCTTATTTCTAACCCTAACTAAGTTAATTCAAACAATATTTTGTAACTTTCCAATAAATTACAGCTGTCCTTTACTGGTCATATATGACTTACTGTTACTTAAACCAGTAAATGACTTGGATAAAAGAATCCAAACTAACAAGTAGAAGTCTAATTTGCAGAATTTACTTATTAAATAAAGGGTTAATCACTGAGGCATTCCTAGCAGACTTGGACCATGCTAAACCTCCTAATGCTGGCAGGGACAAATACAACAAAAGAAAATGTCCAGAACAAATTGCTAGAAAACAAGACACCGATTAACTAAAGCAATCTAGACACAAATAAATTACACCCTATTAATAAAATTAGGAGAGGTTATGACACAAAAACAAGTGGGGAGGAACTATTCTTAGATATCTGGTTACTGAAATTGGCATTACTAATAGCATTACACAGTATCTCTGAATATATAGTAAATGGTGTTGGAGTCCCTAACATAGCTGTGACCAGACACCCTGCTGAATGTCTTCTTGGCCATTGCTGTGGACAATCTTGCCAACGCACAGGAGCTCACAAAGGTAACAGAACTTGATTAATGTGGAAAAGAAACAAACTAGATCTGATTTTCTTTACGGTCCCTCCACTCTTTCATGTCCCGTTCTACTCTTTAAACTATTTAAATTTACAAATATTCCTGTTGTTCAGACGCATTTTGCTCTTTTTACTTTTGATCAGGATGAAGAGGAAGCAGAAGCTGCGTTCAACCAGAAACATGCTCTGCAGAAGGCAAAAGAGGTCGGACCGTTGTCCTCCTTTATGTCTTCAGAGTAAGTGCTGTATGCAGCCTCTTCTTGCCTGATCACCTCTTCTCTCCCATCTCTCTCTCTCTTGTTCTGTTCCTCTCTCTCTCCTTTCTTTATTTCTTCCGCTGGGGAATGTGTGCATAGCACTAAGACATGCAGCAGATATACGAATATCAAGATTCAATCAAAACACAAATGAAACTGCAGCAGAAAGCCAGATCAGTTATGTATGGGAGCTATAATTCATTAAAGCAGAGCTTCAACTTCCACTGCTGTGTAAGTGCCATCTGTTCAAAAGGTCATTTAGGAGTTGTTACTGGGAGAACTGGTGTTGAGTGCTGGCTCACTATTAACTGAGTGCAACATCTCTACTAAAGCCTCCATCTGCTCCCAGCACCAGTATCCTCCAAATAAAATTATCTTTGGTCATTTTGGTCATTGCTAACACTTTATATTGGGATACCTATTGTGTTGTCATGGCAACAGATGAATTATTGTCCATGCTAAGGTGGTATGTCTGCTGCAGGAATATGCAGTTGTTTCTGCTGGTTTTTTGCTCCTGGAAAATGCTGCAGCATGTGGACAAATCGATTAGCAGCTCTTATTTATTTAGTTTATACATTAATTTTTGAGAGATGATTGTTTGGAAGTGCACATGCAGAGCATGGGCAGAAGTGGAAAACTCATGCTCTGTATGTACGCTGTGCATCAAGAGGCAAACATGTTGCATGAGCATGTAAAAGAGTTCACTTTTGTTATCAACACTTTCTTTTCACACTTAGCGAATATGCAAATCTATACTCAGTAAATAGACAAAAAAAAACATTATTGTCAGCCGATCTACTTCAGAATCAGGCTCTTGTCTCAGTCTGTAGAGAAGACTGGATCATCATCTCTGCAGGTATCTCTGAAGCAGATTTGCTGAATTTCAAGGGCTCCTGCTCTGATCTCATTTGTCAGTAATGAAACTCTGGCTGTACCTGATCTCTAAGACCTTGAATAAACTTGCATGGTAGCATCTGCTGAATAATTAAAAAAAACACACACTGGCGCATGTTGGAGGCTGAAACTGGTTTTGCTTTGAGAGCGCATGCATCTGGTCAGCATGATTAAAGGAAGAAAAACAGAATTAACACACACAAGCTGAAAATGCTTTTCATCGGAGGCAGAGGGTGTCATACCACAAGTGTTTTCAGTGTGTGTGCGGTTTTTCTTTCATCACAAAGTCTTTTAAAAACCCTCCTACAAACAGATGTTTCTAATATACTAACTACAGGATTTTTTAACTGAACACTTGAAATTCAACCAGCATGACCTGAAAGAGGGCTGATATGTGACTGGTGCGAGGTGGTAGTGGTGTTCAGAATTGCATCCCAGTGTGGTGGATTTGTCAAAGAGCCTTTAACTGAATCCTCTCTTGCCTTTGTTTGCTGATGGAGCCCATCTCTATGTTTTCTACCTGTACCCATATTGTATCTCGGAGTGTCTTCTTATCAATGTTGCGCTTACTGTTGATGTTTATGAATGTTTTTGATCGTTTCTGATACTACTACCATCTTGTTTGTCAATGTGCCGCTTGGCTCCAATGGAGACACACACCAAAATATTAACAGTTTATGTGAAAGCACTAGTAAAATAATTTGGAACAGAAAACATGATGTAGATTAAATATAAAATTAATTATTTAAGTGTGCATTCCTTTGAAAAGATCTGCGATATCAAACAAGCCATGAATAACCCATTTGGAGCAGCTGGTAAATGGCATTAGCACTTTATCTAACCGTTTCACAAATTGTGATCTTTGTGTGAGGGGCCGTTTTGTTGTGTGTCTCCTGGCCTGTTTTGTCTCTGCTCACAAAAGCACTAATGTCTTGTTTTCAACCAATCGCTCATTGATTACACGGACCACACAAGAGTCCACGCTCCAGTAAGTAACACTGTCTGTTTAGCTATCTCAATCTCTCATTCACGCCTGCTTGATATTCATGACTGGGGTAAATGTCCCACACTCATCTGTTCATGCTCTGTCCTACACTGATCCTCCAAACTCTACAATATTTTTTGAATCCATTAACTTTTAGCTTTAATCAACTGATTTTTTTTGTTTTTCTACATTGCACTCTCTTTTTGTTATTATAGTCACACAGCAACTCCTGGTTTGACATTGTCAGTAAATGGCTTCACGTTGAAATGAAATTTCTCTCTGAAACTGCTTGTACATCCTATTCATTGTTTTAGTGCACTTGTTTTGCTTGCTACTGTTCATTTCATGATCCCAAAGAAAAAGGAATCCAGGAAGTGATATTTTAAGTTGGCGAAAATTTCCTTAAATTTGCTCATTTTAAATCAGACCACCTTTTTTGTGTTGCTATTGCATGCTAGTAAAATGATTTCTGATCAAAATGAAAACAGTAAAAATAGCTGAAATTAAAAAGTCTATGTAAATAGTTTTCATTCTTCATATTCTGACGTTTTGTCTTCTCTTACTTTTTCCAGGGGAAGTCGGAGGAGGCGGCCCTACCTGTACAGGAAAAGAGCCATACACCGCAGCCGGCCTATGTACTCCTACTCCCTGGAGGAGGCCCAGGGCAGTCTCAGGGAGGGCCGCCCACATCCACCACTCAACCCCTCTAACTCTTTCATGTCCAGGAGAGAGAGAAGAAAGAGAATGACCATGTCAGTTTGGGAGCAACGAACCAGCCAGCTACGGCGACACCGTCAGATGTCTAGCCGAGAGATCCTGTTTGGCAGCCACAGCGAGGAAAAGGATGGTCCTCCTGCTGCAGCACAGAGCCATCATGGACGTCCGCTGTCAGTGCACCGCAAAGCTATGCAGCACACGCCATCTGGAAGTATGAAGCACTTGAATGACCCCCTGACCTCCCCAGCTAAGAACCAGGCTGCAAGCTTACCTAAATCCATGGACATGCCCTCTAATGCCACTCTTTCTGAGGACATGCCTGAACCACCAATGTCAGTTCTGATACCAGAGTCATTGGATCCTCCAGATGTTCCTCCTATTGATTCTGAATCCATAAAAATTCTTGTACCTCCTGAATCTGAACCCATAACAGAGTGCCAAAAACTGGGCATTAATCACAAACTTGTTAATGAACGGTGTAGCCCTCGACTGAATGGCGAACATCAGCACAGGCCTGTGAAGAAGTTCAGGCCTCCAGAAGATGCTGATCCACTAGCATCTGAGAAGGGAGGTCATGCTGAGACCAAGAGCAGGAGAGCGCCACATCACTGTGACCACTATAACGGCACCAGTAACCAAGGGTCTTCTACAGGGAGCAGAGGGGAGTTGGTAACTGTCATCGGAGAGAGGAGGAAGTATCCTGGGAAAGTGCATGAAAGGGTAGCAGAGGCTGAAAATAATGAGAAAGAACTGTCCAAAAACAAGGAAAGCAGGTAAGATAAATTTAAAAGTATTAATTTGTCTGCCTTTTAATGATCGTTTGGTTTGAACGATGGATGCCTTTTTTGATCCACAATTTAAAAAGTGATTTTTATGTTTAAAACAAGTGAAATGGTCACATGGAAGCTGGAGCAAATCCCAGCAATTAGCAGACGAGAAGAAGAGTACATCCTGGACAAAATCACTCCCAGGGTGATTTGAGTGACCAGTAAACCTAACACACATGTCTATGACCAGTGTTGGGAGGGTTACTTTTAAAATGTATTCCGTTACAGATTACTGATTACATGTCAAAAAATGTAATCTGTAA
>JBAMIG010000015.1:14353863-14366831 GCA_037177335.1 Kiunga ballochi
AGTAACTGTATTCTAAATACACCAATTTAAACTGTAACTGTAACGGAATACATTCACTCTTATTTTGTATTTTAAATGCGTAACGGCGTTACATGTAATCCGTTACCTCACAACCCTGTCTATGACCAGTGAGAGGCAGCCAAAGAGAGAACCCACACATGCACGGAGAGAAAGATATCACAGTTCTGCACCAGCAGACGCTGGATGCATTCACACAGTGTAGTAAAACAAGAAATATATCCTGTAAACCAAAAGGTAGCATCCAAACCAAAGCAAAACCAAACTCGCAGTGGATTAGAATTAAATGTCATGACTTCATTTTACACAGTAGAATAACTTAGGCCTTTAAAGAACATCAGTTTTCAGCTACAGATGTCTTTAACTCCCTCTGTCCCCTCACGCTTCACTCTTCCCATACAGACACAGTGACGGAGCAGAAAAAGAGGACCGTAACTTTAAAGAAGTCCCGAGCAACTGTGGTGACTCAGATCCTCAGAAACAGGAGAAGACCCCACAACGGTCAGATTTGGCAGTACCTGCTAACATGGAAAATTGCAAAGAAGAGAGAGATCTCCAGTCGGACCAGAATAAAGCTCAGCTCAGCTCTAGTGTGATCATTGAGGTGCCCAACATGCCGTCTTCTCTCGAGCTCTCTACAATCACAGGTAATGGTATAAATGCCATTTTTCATCGCTGGTCACATCAGATGGGTGTTTTTGTAGTTGGTTTATTTTCTCATGACTTGTTTGTTCAAATTTGGCTTCATTTGATTCATTGAAATGGTCACGACTTGCAACTCCCAGCAGTTCAGTTTCTCATTGAATTGTTTTCCGCTTAAAAATGAATTTGTTATTTTTTCTTCTTTTGATCTTGTTTAGTCAACAGCAAGGACCCTGAAAGCTTGAAGTCAGAGAAGGAGGAGGCAGAGGAGACAAAGCCTATTAGCACTGTGGTTCCAGACAGCATGTTCATCTTCAAACCTGACAACCCGTAAGTTCCTCCCACTCATCATTCGAAATAGTGAAACGCTGGTGCTTTTAGCTCCATTTTAAATATGTGCTTCTTATTCTGTTTCATAACATATAAAATGTTAAATATAGTAAATAAATGTTATTTTAGATCATGTTTGTGGAGAAGTGATGCAGTCAGAGAAATGTGGGTCATCTTCATTGGGTCTCATGTGGAGATCAGTATGGCCTGAATGGCATTTTGTTGCTTAGCAACCAAAAGAGGGCAAAAAAAGTCTCCTGAAAGTCACTTAGACCTGAACTTAAAAACTGTACCCAAAAGTGTCGTTTTTATTGTTTCGTGTTTGATTAGAATAAGAAGAACAGGGCATCTTAATGAGTCCAGTAGCGAAGTTTTCAGATATTTTATGGCAGTTCTGGTTTGGACCATGATATTCATCGTATTTAATCCTGAGAATCCTCTTCTTTTATCGCTTCAATACATTTCAGCCCATTTAGTTTTTTACACCCATCCTCAGCGGATGTAGTTGCTGCCCTCTTCATTGCGTGGTCTTCTTTCTGCTCTTCCTCAGTGTGCGTCGAGCATGTCACTATGTGGTGAACCTCAGGTACTTTGAAATGACCATCCTGCTGGTCATCGCTGCCAGTAGTATCGCACTGGCTGCAGAGGATCCTGTCGCCACCTCCTCAGACTGGAACAAGGTTTGTTTTCACGTAAATGTTCATTATAAATGGCATGATAGAAGCAATGATGTTTATTATCATTAAACCATTATGAAGCTTTCTGTGAACCTCTGAGATTTGATTTCAATCATTTTTTATCAGTGCTTTGGGTCTCATAGCTCCCGTCATCTACAACAAGCAGCTGCAATGCAATTCGAAACAAAAGGAAATAAGAGAAAAAATCTCTACTGATGTTTTTTGAGGAGTAAAATCGCAGTGTGAGAAATAAAGTATGAGAAACAGTTGTTAATGGGCTGACTGTGGCAATTACCTTGTACTGGTATCACACATATGACATGCTGAGTAATTTTCTGTTGTTTCATGTGTGAGGCTAACCTTCTGTCTCTGTGTCTGACCGACAGGTTCTGCGCTATTTTGACTATGTGTTCACCGGAGTCTTCACTTTTGAAATGATTATAAAGGTGAGTTCTTCTGTCTGAGTTCAGAAGTCTGCAACAATCTTGAAAGCAACTACACAACAAGCAAGCTGCCGGTTCAAGCATATGCTGAGAGGTGGTTTTAACAGAGGTCTTTCTTTGCATGTTCTTCTCGTGTACATGCAGGTTCCCTCCAGGTATTCCACCTTCCTCTCGCAGTTCAGCGACATGCATGTTAGATTAAATTAGTCATGCTAAATTCTCCCTTGGAGTGAGTGTGAATTGTTTGTTTTGCGATGGACTGGTGATGCACTCTGCCTCTTTTCTAATTGCTGAGATAGGCTGCAGATTTCTGTGATCTTGGATTGAATTAAGTGGTATAAAAAACAAATTAATATATGTTCTTGTTTTAATTAAAGGATGCTGGTAAGTTTGATCATTCAACAATAACTTTTTTAATTTAAATCTGAGTTACAAAGTAACTATTTTAAATGGGAGAGATGGAAGACTCTGGCCAGTCGGAGCATTGAAATAAAAAAACAAAAAATCACTATTAGGTCTCAAGTTGGGTTTATCTTTGTTATTTTAATCTCTTAAATAAGACAGAATGCTAGACCGTTTTCACAACACATCTTTGTGTTCTCCCCAGATGATTGACCAAGGTCTAATCCTTCATGATGGCTCTTACTTCAGAGACCTGTGGAACATCCTAGACTTCATCGTTGTGGTGGGAGCACTGGTGGCTTTCGCACTCACGTCAGTCACTTGTTTTAATTTTATTACTCACTTTCTCACATCTAATACTGATGGGGCTTTATAGAGGTTAATTTTGATTAATTACATTTAAAAATGTAAGTTTTTGGTGCACATAAAGGTTGAGTCCTCCCAGCAAAGCAAAGGAAGTTGGTCACTCCCACAGAAAAGACTGAATTGCTTATAAACTTGGTTTTGGGGTATTTTACAATGTTGTGACTTAAAAAGAGACAGCAGCTGAGATGCAGCATTCCCATTTTCTACATAAGTAACATGGAATTATATAAGTATTAGATATTATTATCCATTACTTAATGCAATATTATTAATATTTTAATTATTCTGTATGGAATTTTTGGGGCGGGTTAAAATTTCCCAGAGAGAATAATGAATGTGTTTTTCTTTTTGTTTGTTTGTTTCTATTTTAACCCTGTAAACTTGTAAAACTCAAACTGCAAATAATCTTTATAAAAATTCCTGTGTCCACAGTTCCTTCCAGATCATTCCTCAAATTAAACACAATAAGACACAGTCTTAAAAAAAGTGTCTAAACTCTACGCAATATTTTTGCATAAAGTTGCTTATAAACATACAGATAAATATGGGCATATTGGCAGATCTGTATAAATCTGTAAATTAGTTTAATGTTAAGGATTTGGATTTTTCCTCACAATGTGTCATGTTGTTTCAGGGTCAAATATTTGATAAATGTCCCCCTCTCTCTCTCTCTCTCACTGTTTTTTCTATTTTAATGGACCACACCTTTGTGGGACTAACCAGCAGCAACGTGATGGGGTAAAAGATTAGAAACGTCTTACTATAAATGTTCATTTTTTTGGCATAGGTTACAGTTGCTGTAAGACGGTTTCCTGTGTTGAAATGTTTACAATTTGTTCATATGCTTAGAAATAACAAGGGACGGGACATTAAGACCATCAAATCCTTGAGGGTGTTGCGTGTCCTCAGGCCACTGAAGACCATCAAAAGACTTCCTAAACTCAAGGTCAGATAAATTTAGTCTTTGATTTGTCTTTTCACAATGTTTTTAGAACAACAAATGATTGCAATGAGGCTAAAGTTTATAGATTAGGCAGGTTTGTTTGTACAGCGCATTTCCTGTTTAAGACAAGTCAAATATGTTTAAAATACAAAGATGTCACACCTCCAGCCACCTGTTTGTTTTAGGAAATGTGGCCATAAACCATATTTGTCTTTGAATAAGGAAACTGTGCTTGCAGTAGTTATGTGTTATAAAGTGAGAGGGTCCCGTTTTTATTTCTTTGGATGACCTCTCTATGCCTACTGATGAGAGAACATCCCTAACTGTATCAAAAACACAGGTTATACCTGCTCTGTCAAACAATACTGTTTGACCAGCTGCTCCTTGTTAAATAAAGCCAAAACATCGTCCCGCTTCCAGTCCCATCACCTCTCTCTTCTCGGTCCCATCCTCTACAGGAAACTCCAAACCCCTTAGAAAGCATCTGATGTTATTGGAGTTCGACTTCATAGGTTTCAGAAAGCAGATAAATACAGTCCCTCATCTCTCATAGTGATCCTCTCTACATGGGAAAACAGCAGGACAAGAAAGAGAAGAATTGAGAGCAGATGCTAAAACAAAACTTGTCTCTGATTAAATCATTTTTAAGGGAACCTGTGCGCTCTCTTCATGTGATTGGAAAAAAATTAGTTATTGAATACCATTTATTATTAACAGGCTATTGTGATTTCCAGATTTTCTCACTATTTCTGTACTTTAACCCACAAGACTTTTGCCAGCACATTGCCTGCTTTATGACATTGTTTTATTGAGGAAATCAGTTTCACCAAGTGCTTTGCATGATGTATTTTAGTATTAACCTAGTAACCCAGTTTTAGTATTAACCCAGTTAATATGTTTACATACACATCAGTCGTTTTTCCATTTTCTAATCAAAATGGGGTTAAATAAGTTTTACTCCTTTTCAAGCTTCAATGCATAGTTCCTGTTTTGTGGGGCTTGATTCAGGTCAGTTTTTAACTTGACTGTGCAACTACTGTTTTCTATCTTCTGTTTGTTCTAGTCTTGGCAGAATTTGCTCAAAATAAAAAGATAAGAATAAAAATAAAGTTTTTATATCTTTCTCCTCCAGGCGGTGTTTGACTGCGTGGTGACATCTCTAAAGAATGTCTTTAACATCCTAATTGTCTACAAGCTGTTTATGTTCATCTTCGCCGTCATTGCTGTTCAGCTCTTCAAGGGGAAATTCTTCTACTGTACTGACAGTTCAAAAGACACACAGAAAGACTGCCAGTAAAGATGACTTTAATATTTCTTCATTGTATGTCTTGACTTCTGTCAACCACCATTTATCACTCGTGTTATATATTTTACTTTATTAAGTAGTTCTAGTTTTTCCATTTCCCTTTATCCATCCTTTCTTCTTTCAGTATGGAACGTTTTTTTTTACCCTTTATTTAAAAAAATATTTCTGTGACCATTAAAAGCTAAAAAGTTAAAGGGGTACTGTGAAGGCCACCAGAGACACTAACAGGCCACATGACACTGTTGCACATTAAACTGTCTCCATCTGTGTACAGTAGCACTGCTTCCTACTGAACATTGTATCAAAGCATAAAACTAAACCAGGAAAGTTGCTAATCATTCTGTTACTTCTTTGATATTTACATTAATTCCTCAGAAATGATTTTACTGAATGCAAACTTGTACAAAATGTTTCGAGAAGGACATTGGTTTTGTCCTGTAGCCGGCTAGCTTTAACTAACCGCATTTAACTTCTACTAAAATAATTTAAAAATAAAGACATTTACTACAACGTTCTGCATCTCACTAGGCACTTACTGCCATTGCTTTATGTAAACGGTGGCTCAAAGATGTAAAAGATTTGGAGAGATTCCTTTCCTGCCTTCTCTTTCTGGTCTACTCAGACACTATTTTTTCCTTTTTTCTTCTTTCAACCATGGCAAAGGGTTGTTAAAAGACTATGTAAAAGCAGCACAAAGTAGAGCTCTCTGCATTTATAGAGGGGGAGCCGGAAAGCAAGACACCGCTGGTCACATGATCCCATGAGAGACGGAGCCGCTCCTACAAAGTTACAATGCAAAAATGTTGGGTTTTTGAAAAGGGCAGCCCCCTTGGAGCAGAAATAATCCATTACTCACATTAGGCTAATGTTTGGGTCAAAAGTAACACAATGTCCCTTTGCTGAAGCTTTCATAAAACTTACAATTTTCCACTTGATCATATGGCTGCCTCTCTTTTCTTTCCAGAGGTTACTATATTGACTATGGGAAGGACAAGAAGGAGGTGAAAAAAAGAGACTGGAAAAGACACGAGTTTCATTATGACAACATCGTCTGGGCTCTGCTCACTCTCTTCACAGTTTCAACTGGAGAAGGATGGCCTCAGTGAGTATCCGAGTGGAGCTGTACCAGTTCTCCTGATGGATGAGAAGCTTTACCACTTATTATTTTTCTTTGTAAGATGGCTCGTTAATCCATTTGGCTGTTAGTGTTGTAACCTTTCATGATCTGACTTGTTCTTTGGAAGTGGTCATATCTGACCTTTGATGAGGTCAATATGATGGATGTGAGTAATTAAAAAAAGGTCTACACATTCATTAACTCGTAGGTTTATTTCATATTTCACTGACAGTACTTGTGGGTTGGACTGATCCACCCTTTGTATTTGACTGCTGCTAAAGGAACAACTCAAAACAAAATGAATTCCTCCTCCATACAGCAATTAACATTTGATACACCAAAGTGAATGAATACTTCCTAATAATTAGTTAGACCAAAAAACAGTTTTTGTGTAGAACCCAATGGTAAAAAAAAAAAAAAAAAAAAAAACTTTGTATAAAACTTGAACTTTATTGCCTGATTATGGCATTTATGTTTGTTTTTATTGGGTCCCTGTTCTTCCAGGGTGTTGCAGCACTCTGTAGATGTGACCGAAGAGGATCGAGGTCCAAGCCATGGCAACAGGATGGAGATGTCAATTTTTTATGTCATCTACTTTGTGGTCTTTCCTTTCTTCTTTGTCAACATCTTTGTGGCTCTCATTATCATCACCTTCCAGGAGCAAGGAGATAAGATGATGGAAGAATGCAGTCTGGAGAAGAACGAGGTGAGGAGTTTTGTACTGATCAAATCAAACTTTATTTATAAAGTGCGTCTTATACATAAAATGTAATTAACAGCTTACTGTTACAGTCCGCTCAGAGCCTGTAACAAACAGGATCTCTAGTGTGATCTCCCAGCCAAGCCTAGGAGACACTGTGAGCTCAATCTGATGGAGCTCTTTATAGAAATAAGACCCCCATGTGCAGCTCATTCTTCTAATTGCAGCACCTGCACATCATTAGAGAGCAAAAGGTGCCATCACAAAAACCTGTTCAGACCCTTATGAGACATGAAGGTATTAGCTTAAAGTGCCATCAAATAGTAATAATTCAGAATTCACACTTTAAATTTGTTTTTTTTTTCACATGTAGTTGTCTTCAGGTTCTTAAATTGGTTTGTGTATAATTAATATTTGAAAAAAAGAGATCAGAGGTATCATCAGATTGATGATACCTTTTCATTCATAATTATTTCTTGTGCTCCATCCAACTTTAGGATGCCTGTTGATGATCCCAAATTTTTAATTTATGTTAAATGGTGTGCTTTCCGACATAAAAACAAGTGCCATAACTACAACATTGGGTTTATTAGGCATTTAAACACAATAAGTAGCTACATGATATAATAACTATCTAGCTGAACTCTAAGGGATTGCGCAATCATACCAGGTTATTTTATATATCTATCTATACGTATATCTATGTGCATATCCAGTAAGTATAGACTAATGCAACAGTTTTAAACCTTTGCCATCCCTTAAATTAACATACGTTGGTGTTAATTTCAACATTAATACGATCTTTGGGGCATCTTGTTTAAACTGTTATTCTCCCTACAGTCAGTAATGTTAGCATGGAAATGCACATGGAAATGCTTAACCAGTTAAAAAGAGCCTCTCACAACTTGTTCTGTTTGCAATAATCTATCAGGCTCCCACTCACTGTAAAAACATCTGGAGTTTCTTAAAGCCACCTCTTCTAATTCTGTAGTTTTAATTCTTTTTGTATTTACTTTGCACAAACTTGCCTTTCATGTTAATTTAAAAGCATTCTAGCTGACATTATTATCTATTTCTTTTCTTGGAGTTGTGGGTACTCCAAAAGGAAACCAAAACCATAAAAAAAAGAAAAGTTAAGCAGAATGCTTTTTACTGTTTTCTTCTTGTTCCATCTGAATTTCAGAGGGCATGCATAGACTTTGCCATCAGTGCAAAGCCCCTGACTCGATACATGCCGCAGAACCGACACACGTTCCAGTACCGTTTGTGGCATTTCGTTGTGTCTCCTTCCTTTGAGTACACTGTCCTGGCCATGATTGCTCTCAACACTATTGTACTGATGATGAAGGTGAGGAAAATTTGTATGGGGGTGAAAGTTAGTTATTCAGCTCTGCATTTGTTTTCAGATCACAACATTTTTCAGTGTTAAATGAAAGGAAATGATCTGATTTTCTGCACTTGTTTTATTTGTCCCATCGCTAAATGGAATTTTGATCGCCATCATCAAAATGAACTTTTATCTGTTCGCACTTCATTTTACTAATAATCTAACATTGTTACCCCTAACCAAAGTAATAAACTTAGAATGCCTGTATCACAGCACCTCCATACACTGCAATGTTTTGCATTTGTTGATGTTTTCTACATTTCCATCACCAGTTTTGTTTTCCTTCACTGGTCTTTTCTTCGGCTGTTCAGACACAAAGACAGACAAACGCAGAGTGACTCAGCCTGTATTAAATATTGATCCACAACGTCCAGGCGCTGCTATTTAACATGACCTCATTAACTGTGGCTGCTGGCCCCAGAGGAATGAATCCTTTTATAGTGCTACAGATGAGAGGTGCAGAGACAGTGTGACTATTTATGGGTCTGGAAGAATCTTCCATCAACCTGTAGCTCTGCAGGGTGCAGGCCGGAGGTTCACACTGATTTCAGAAAAGACATTGATCTGTGCTGAATTGGCATGGGAATACTTGATTCCACATTATTTACTTATAGGTTAACCCCTGTCACCTTTGTATTTTCAGTATTACTCTGCTCCACCGGCATATGAAATTGTATTGAAGCACCTGAACACAGCTTTCACCGTGCTCTTCTCTGTTGAGTGTGTCCTCAAGATCCTGGCTTTTGGCTTTCTGGTAAGAGCAACACAAAGCTTAAATATAAATTCAGAAACTCTGGAGGTTTTACTGAGATCATCTTTGCTATTTTAACAGAATTACTTTCGTGACACTTGGAACATCTTTGACTTCATCACCGTCTTGGGCAGCATCACTGAGATTGTGGTTGACTTGCAGGTACGGTTACAGGAGTGCACATTTAAAGCACATGGTTTAAAATAATTAGATCCAACACTGACATCACGTGAGGCCTCCATTGACATTTTCTCCTTCTGTCATCTCCTTACCAGCATATTGACACAATCAACATGAGCTTCCTAAAGCTGTTTCGAGCAGCTCGTCTCATCAAACTGCTGAGACAAGGTTATACCATCCGTATTCTCCTGTGGACCTTCGTTCAGTCTTTCAAGGCATTGCCTTATGTCTGCCTGCTCATCGCTATGCTCTTCTTCATCTACGCCATTATTGGCATGCAGGTCTGAAGAACTAAAACACTTTACGGTGTCTCACTCCTGCCTCTGTGTATTCATTTCATAGTGAAATAAGATTATTTACAATGAATTTGTGAATTTATATGTTTTTTTTCTTTTGCATTTTCGCATACGCCTGCATAAATCAGGTTTTCGGGAACATTAAACTAAATGAGGAGACTCACATCAACCAGCACAACAACTTCAAAACCTTCTCTGGTGCTCTGATGCTGCTTTTCAGGTATGTTTGCATATTCAGACTTATCTCAGCTATTCAAAGGTCAAATCTGAATTCCTGTGGTTTTTTTTAGTGATGTATAACTGTATTTTACTCATTAGTTCAACCCGTGTCCCCTAATTTTGTGTCATAAATTGATCCTGCGAGCTGATCTTACATTTGGTTCGCAAGATAACGCCGTTTCTATAGTGTAGTCTGAATGATGTTGCTAGGTTACAGTAATAAGCTTTAGCTGTCAAAACCCAAAGGGCACCTTAGTGTCAGAGGGTGATGGATACTGCAGTGTGCTACTTTTCCTTTCAGAAAATGGTTTTGCAGATCCTTTATGAGTCTCGCATCTGTTGAAATGTGTCAAGAGGTTCAAATAATTAAATGAATGTCTGGGCCAAAGCATTAAGTGTTTATACTGTGTTTATCAACATTTTCAGGACCAGGTTGATGTTTATTTTAGTTTGCCATCAAAAATGAGAAAAACCTTCTGAAATAATTGTGTGCCGCATTTCAAAATGGGCACATCAAATTTAAAGTACATTATTAAAGTGACACACATTGTACAAAACAAAGTATTAATAATTTAACTATAAAACTGCAGTATTTGCATTTATTTGGTTAGAAATGTCTGCTGAATGTGGCATGGCATTGTCTTACTTAAAGAAGCAGGAACGACCCTGAAAAAGACATTGCTTCAATGGCAACAAAAGTTACTCCAAACCCTGTATGTACCTTTCAGCATTAATGGTGCCTTACCAGATGTGCAAGTTTCTTTGCACTGACAACTTTCTGACTGGTCTTTTTCTGTTTTAGCTCAGAGGACAGCCTTGATTTTCAAACACTATTTGAAATATGTACTCATCAGATCACAGCACACAATTTTACTTTGTGTCAGTCCTTCTCAGATGAGCTAGAGCTGAAAGAAGCCAGCAGCATTTTGGGGTGACCCTGGGGTGATATGTGGCTTTTGTTTTGCATGGTAAAGTGAAAACTTCAACTTGCAGATGTAGCAATAAACTGTTACCTGACATGATTTTCTGACCTGTGCGGTTATATTCCTAACACAGTAACACCAGTTTTTAATGCAGTGCTGCACAGAGGATAAAAGGTCATGGGCATTTATTGTTGGTTTTTGGTTTAGCCCCTTACGTGCAGAAATTTCTCCAAATTTTCTGAATCTATTGATAATACTTTAGAGTGTACATCATGAAATCCATATATCCCTCCCAATTATACATTAAGAAACGCTTCATCCTTGCTTGGGGACGGGGTTGTAAGTGCATTCCACAAACAGCTACGGTTTGTGCAAAACGTAGGTGATTTTAGGTTTTTAGGTCATTGTATGCTAAAAGATTTTTTCCACAGACTTCACAAACTTACAGTCTTTCCTGTAAAGTAATGAGCTGCATGTAATATATTCTATAAATGCATTGCATAGATTAAATCTGCTGACGATGTGGACAGGATTAGGTCAAAGCATGACACTTTTTGGAAGATGTCTTTTGCTCGACTAGTTATAGTGGAGCAAGTGTCTTATTTATTCATATTTCACTGTTTCTTATTTGCTTTATTATCTGTGTTTTTAATATTTCTGTCTTTGAGGGTTTTACATGTGGAAAGCATTCTGTTAAACATTTTTACTTACATTGAGCATCACAACCAGGCATCAGATTTAGCATGTCTAAAGTTGAATCAAACTTTGCTTATTTAATGCCTATTTATTTTGCTTTACATGCACCTCCTATTTCCCAAACTCATTTTTATTGTGTGTCCTAACCCAAATTTTCCTCTTGCTGGTGTCTTTTAATTTGTGCAATCAGGAGTGCTACGGGAGAATCATGGCAGGAGATCATGTTGTCATGTTTAGGAGGGCAGCAGTGTGAAATAGATACCTCGCTTCCTGCTGCGGAATCGATGACCAACCTAAAGGAGGGCTGTGGCTCCGACTTTGCCTATTTCTACTTTGTCTCCTTCATTTTTTTTAGCTCTTTCTTGGTAAGTAGAGCTGATAGTAAATAATTATGAAAGTTTGTAAGAATAGTCCCGCTTCACTTACCTAAAACAATCATTTTCTTTCATTAAACACAGCCTTGTCTTTTTATACGTCTCGCTTTAAATCTAGATGCTGAATCTATTTGTGGCTGTGATTATGGATAACTTTGAATATCTCACACGTGACTCATCCATCCTGGGACCGCACCATCTAGATGAGTTTGTTCGAATCTGGGGAGAATATGATCGTGCCGCCAGGTCAGTCTCTTTGAGCCTTAACTCACACACATCAACATTTCAACTGAAAGCTGCTGCCTCCCATGCAAGTCAGTATGTACGCAACATACTTTGAGTGTATCCACAGTGGAGAGAATACTACTAGAGTCTAAGTATTTCTTTTACTGGTCACTCACTAGTTTCTTGAGTATTTTAGCAATGGATGCAGTTTAGAAATAGGTAGATAGTTATTGATATTATGGATTCATTAAGGTTTTTGAAACAGTGACTACACAGTGACCTGAACAGGTATTACACACTTTATATGTGTGACTTTATGTAGATGTCTGCTAGAGTTAGAAACAACAGTACCTTAAGAAGGAAAAGATTAAAAAACACATCAGTAAAGTTTGCAAAGACTAATCATTGGTACCTTTATTTCATTGTATGTTCTTAAAATTTGTAAGCATTTCATTGGTCAGGAACACTCCTAAGTTTTTCCTGTATTATATTAGTTAAAAAATGAAATAATAGTAACAAAATAAAAGACAATAATGTCAAATGTCAATGACAATTCTGTTACAAAGTTTCTTATAGTCACTAATATGGTTGTTTGTCATATCCCATCATTTTAACTAGAATAAATGACATATAGCTGCAATATATTTTTGCATCTTTTATTTATTTCCAAACCCTGATAACAAAGCAATATTTCCATGCAAAAGTATGTTGATACAGTAGAAATGCCGAAAGGATTTTTTTTGTGTTTTTTTCTACTCTTATATCACCAGTGATGGAATAACGGCATTAAAATAAACACAGTTACTAACGGCGACACCTCTCAGTAACGGACTATCTAACAAATTTTTTTTTTCTATCGTTAGAACGCCGTTATTATTATAACACGTCGTTACTGTGCGTTACTAAAGCTTCATTGAAGCCGTCATCAGACTTTGCTCACACACATCTGCATTTTGCAAAATGTAGGATTTTG
>JBAMIG010000015.1:14369593-14382892 GCA_037177335.1 Kiunga ballochi
CCCCCCCCCCCCCCCCCCCCCCCCCCCCCCCCCCCCCCCCCCCCCCCCCCCCCCCCCCCCCCCCCCCCCCCCATTTATTACCAGAAAGGATTTCATGCTTGCCCTCTTTGCCCTCCTGTACCCATCACTGTAGAGTCATATCTGAGCTAATTGCATTTAACCAAGTGGTAAAGCTACTTTCAAAGTGAGCTACAGGACATAATGATTCATATGGAAATGCTCTTGTGAAATATTTGGTTACCCATAGTGTTTTCAAATTAGGTTTTATGAATTTTTAATTTATTTAACTCCTCGATAGAAGATGCCTGGATCAGAGGGCTAAACAGTAATTAAGTTAGACCTGGGCATTTTTTTCTTTATTAAAATTCCATTTCAACAGTTTCTTCTTAAAATTGAATAAAAACCAGGATTTTCTTTGGAAATAAACTGTTGTAGGATGTATTGGGTAATAGCTGACTTTCATGTTTCCTTGCAGAGACTTGTCTTAATGAACATGCCTGTGGACGATGATATGACCGTCCACTTTACGTCCACCCTCATGGCCCTCATCCGCACCGCCCTGGAGATCAAGATAGCAAGAGGTTAGATGAGATGTCAAACTGACTGTGATACATTTAACTTATATGTTTACTGTGGGATTCCTTTTTTAATCCTCAGGGGGAGAGGATAGAAATCAAATGGATTTGGATCTGCAGAAGGAGATTGGTGTCATCTGGCCTCACCTCTCTCAGAAGACGCTGGATGTGCTGGTTCCAATTCACAAAGGTAAAGTAAGCAGTTACTGAACGTGAAAATATGATTCTCACATTTACGGTTGTTAGAGTAATAAAACAGTGATTCTGTATCAAATGGTTATGTTGATTGTCTGATGGTTTCTGATATGTCTCCTGCAGCCAGTGACATGACTATAGGGAAGATCTATGCTGCCATGATGATCATGGATTTTTGCAAACAAAGCAAAGCCAAGAAGCTGCGACAACAACTGGAAGAACAGGTTCACTTATTATTTAGTTTTTGCCTTTTAATGCATGTTAGTGTTCTTTTGTGTGTTGTTTTACAGGTTCACTTACTCCCTTTGAGGAATCTGATAATGTCATATGTAGTATTTTATTTTTAAAATGTTTTTCTTAACGTTACATTTTAGTTAACTCAGTTAACTTTCAAACAATTGTAAAACAGAAAACAACTAGACAACCCATTTTCACAACAGTCTCACTCTCTGAGTTTTATTGTGGGTGTTTTCAGCTCTTCTTTCAGTTTTCTTTGCATCTCTTCAGCCATTGCCAAAGTGAATTACTCTGAGCTGATGCATTCATGATGACATTAAATATGAGGTTGCCAGGAGGACCCTGGAAGCCATGACAAACACAAACAAACATGCCTAAAAGGATAAACCAGCATTACTTATATATGAATGCATATTTTTTACTAAACTGCTTCTTTACTAGAAGTGTCAGAATCCATGTTTTTGCCATGCATGTGATGATGAGGGCTTTTTAAGCAATCTAATTAAACAGTGATGATTTGTCTCGAATAATAATAATTTAATTTATTTTTAACAGCTTGTGACAAATATGGTGATATATTATATCACATGTTTTTTTCTTTTTTTTCTTATAATTTACAAGCAGAGCATGTAAAAATAACTTTTTTCCTGTAGGATGTCTAACGAGGGTTTACTTGATGTCAGACTCTGTTTCGTACACATTTCCAGTTTCCATCAGTCAGCTCAGAAGAGTAAACAAATGACAGCAGAAGTTGCTTGGAAACAACAAAACAAAAGAAAAACAAATATACATCCTTAGACTATACTGACATTGGGATTTGGGAGTTTCTGTTGAGCTGTATTGACTCACATATGTGTACCTGTGTGTTTCCTCTCTCCGTAGAAGCACGCTCCCATGTTCCAGCGTATGGATGCCTCCTCTCTTCCTCAAGAAATTCTATGCAATGCCAAATTCCTCAGGCACAGTGCTGGATCTGCTCTGTAAACATTCAACTTTTTATCTCTTCACACTGTCAGCTATACAGGCTCATGTTTGTTTCCCCTGGTAGCCGTCCTGCTAAAATCCTTCTGTGTTCCCTCAGCACCAGAGGAGGTTTTGTGGCACTCAGCCCCATTTCTCCCCAAGAGATGTTCCTGCAGGCGCTGGCTCATTCCAAAGAGGAGAAGGAGGAAGAGAATGATGAAGAGTATCGCTCACCCTACCATCCCTACCATCATTCACACCAACAGCATCAGCACCACCATTTACACACACTGGTAAATATGGCAGCCAACAATTGCATTTATTGCAAAATAGTTAATGAAAGTAAAACAGATTTAATGTGATATGTTGTATTACAACTGCATGGTGGCGCAGTGGTTAGCACAGTGGCCTCACAGCAAGGAGGTTGCCGGTTCAAGCCTTGGTGTGGGCAGGACTCCAGCCGGGAACCTTTCTGTGTGGAGTTTGCATGTTCTCCCCGTGTTAGTGTGGGTTCTCTCCGGGTACTCCGGCTTCCTCCCACAGTCCAAAAAACATGCACCTTGGGCACCATTCTACATTGCCCATAGGAGTGAGTGTGAGTGCGCATGGTTGTATGTCTCTGTGTGTGGCCCTGTGATGTGCGTCCCGTCCAGGGTGTACCCCGCCTCTCGCACATTGGCTGCTGGGATAGGCTCCAGCCCCCCCGCGACCCCGTTAGGGACAAAGCGGTAGATAATGGATGGATGGATGTTGTATTACAAGACAATGACTTTCAGCAATTCCTGCATCTGCCTGTTTTTTTTATTTTTTTTATTTAAGCCTCAAAGTATGAATTATTCTTCCTCTGTGTTATTTGTGTAGGTACCAGAGGTAGTGGAGTACAACCAACTGCAGCAGGCCAAGCAAGACCCAACACTTATTAAATCACCGCAGCGCACAGCATCTATCAGAGCATCCTCCATGCCTAGACTGGCTGTTGATTCACAGGTAATGAAGAATAATAGCATTTATTGAAACCAGCATCCAGCACCTAATAAATAGGTGCCTTTAAAAAGAGAAAGCAATTCAAATCCTCACATTAGGCTTCATCATATTTGCAATCTGACAGCACTGAAAATAAACAATGTGTCAACACATTGCAATACGACATTGCAGCCGCCAGAGAGCAGGTTTCCATCGTTATTAGGTTATTCATGGTCACTTAACAAATCGTTTTTTGTTGTTGTTTTTGCCTGCATCCAGCCTGGGATATCTGCAGACAGTAAGCTGATGAAACGCTCCTTCTCCACCATCGGCGATCAGTGTGTGAACGGCCTCTGGCAGGAGCAGCACTCTCTGGAGAGAATCAGCTCCGATGGCACATACAGACCCTGGCAGAGGAGCTACAGAGGTCACTGCACTCCAACGATTAAACAATTCCAATTAGCTGATTAACATTCCTAGATAGTCTTCAGGAGACTTCAGTTTAACAATAATTAATTAAAAACGAATCTTTTAAATAATAATTTAATGATTAATAATTAATTTAGATAATTTATTTCAAATAATAATTTAAAAATTATTTAAAATGATAATTGATTATTATTGAGTATTATTATTGAGTAAGATATTTCACAGCAGGTGTTGGGATCATCTCTCTCTAATGCTTGCTAATATAAAAAACCTAATAGCCACAAAAAATGCTAATAACATAAAGGTTAAATGAATGCAGATAACAGATCTTCACTGACTGAATGTAAACTGTGACTGCCAGCCCCTAGAATCAACCCCAGAGAAACAAGTAGTCATGAGAGGGGAAGATCGAAGGAGCGACGCCACCTCCTCTCCCCTGACGTCTCCCGCTGCAACTCAGAGGAGCAAAGCCGCGAGCCCTCCTGTGAGAGGAAACAGTCACGCTCACCAAGCGAGGGCCGCACACATACCTCACAGAAACAGGTGGGCATGCACTAAACATATCTCTAACTCTACCAGTATCATCCTAAAATATTCCTGTTTTCTCATTGACTTGTAGAAACACTATATTTTCTTTTTTTTCTCATAATTGTGCTTGAATTATCTGCAGGTGAACCCGTCAGGCAGCCCCACCAACTCAACCTCAGAGTCCAGTACTCCTCGTAATCGGCGCCAGTTGCCCCAGACACCCTCCCGTCCACGGCCTTACATCTCATATTCCCCTCTAGTCTGCAGAGCCCCGACCTCTCCTACTGCTGCAGCCTCCTCTGAGGAACAGACTAAGCCTATGGATGTTCCAGGTGGTTCCACAGAGAGCTCATGGAAGGCTGACAATGAGAGCAAACCTTTGTCGACAGGTCAGGGTTCGTCTGGGGTTCATGTTTCAGGACTGAGCCACCCGTCTCCTCATCGCTACATATCGGAGCCTTATCTTCCATTCATTGAGGACTTTGCCGGTGGTGATGCAGGTGAACGGCAGGAGACACTGACCTTTGAGTCTGCCATGGCAACCAGTCTGGGTCGTGCCAATGCCATAAGCTCCGCCCCTCAGCTCAGACACTCCTGGCAGGTTCCTAACGGCCATTTCCGGAAGCACTTTGTCCAGGCAAAGCCAGCGGATAATAGCGAGCTGCTTAGTGACACAGATGAAGATGACCACTGCTAATGATTTTAGACCAAGAGGAGCATCTTCAGAATACTGGGCTGCTAAGAGCATTGTTTGTGGCACTACAACACTTCAGCTCCTGTGTGGCTCAGAGAGCCTGATATTCTCATCAGTAGCATCAAAGGCAAGACTTTGCAACACTGCTGGATACTTGTGTCTGTCTAAATGGGTCCTTGTGTGTATTTGTAGTAGCTGAAAGGAGACAAAGTATTTTCTTGTTTTTATGATTTAACAGAGAATGTGCCAAATATACAGAGACTGATTGACATTAGTAGTTCACAGCAGGCGAGTGTTGCAAAGAGTGCAGATATGTGGAGATGTCACAGTGTTTAAATCTAAAGGAGTCAGAGAAATTGATCGAAGTGCTTTTAGTTTAAATGAACATAGAGGTAGCATGCACACATCTAATAAGATGAATGTATTTTAGTTTCATATTCAGGTTATGTGAGAAGATTTCTGGTAGTCTTTAGCAGGAATAGTAATGAGACGAAAATGAAACAACTTGATTAAGCCAGGTTTTACCAGCTTGTAAGTGACAACCAGCCAAACACTTGTTTACAGCAGGAATTTCAGCAAGGTGGGTGGCATTAAATAATCACTAATCAATGAGTGGTCAATACAGGAAGTCGGGTTTCAGACCTTTAAATGATGATTGAAAGGTCTTTCTAATGTAATGTGAAAAAATAACTACAGCACAGTGTCAGAGACACAAGTTTAAGATCCAAAATGGATGAAAGGTTTTCATTTCAGGTTGTGGGACCGTCATTTGTGTGTTATAATACCTGCTAAATATTCTGCAAAGACCATGATGAAGGCTTTTGAAAATTACGTGGACTAGAAGTGTCTTTTACACTTAAAGTCACTCTGCATGACAAGTCTGTGCCATCACAAGGACTGTAGAACTAACACAGGTCCTGTGGCCCAAGAAGCATCCATCTAGAGTAAAGACTGCTCGCTGTTGTAGCCATCTGAAGCCAAATGGACATTCACTCCCCACATCTTTGTGTTGGGGAACTATCACTGATGTACTGACTAAAGCCATTTCCCTCCTGTACATAGAGCCAGGGATATGTCCTCTTCCAGATGTGTTGCCTTCTTTTGTGTAACATTTAAAGTGATCAGAGTTTAATGTCTTATATGTGTGGTGGAACATGGATGCTTTACCAGAAGAGGACTCACAGACATGCTGTTTGGCTCTTTGTAGCTGCCACCAAGTTTGTGTCATAAATGTTTTTGTCCATTGAGACATCACAGTATTTTCTGTACTTGAATGTTAGAATAATTTCCACATGCATGATACTGTTGACAGTAATTATGAGAGCTGAATGAGGGACTTGCCTGATTATTATTGTGCATCCATGATGTTTGATGATTATATTAATTTAGCAAACAAAGTCTTTATAAAACCTCTGGCAGAGGTTTATTTCTCCTTATCAGTGTTCACTCTTCACCTCTTTAAACATTCCAAAACTTTAGACAATTTGTTGTTCCCTCCAAATAAGATGTATATTTATATCATGTGCTGTTGTGTTGCTATAATATGATGAGTTTAAAATGTGAACATAGGGCATATCTGAACTGATGATCACACTAAAAGTAAGTATTTTAGTAAAGAAGACTCGGAAGTGTGTTGACTATGAGATGTTTAGGCTTCAGTCTGACATATAAATGCTGTAGGACTGTGCTGATCATGTACAGTGTAGCGTAGAACTAAACATTGATGTCCCTTTGTACAGAACAGCCTTATCTGTGCCTGGGGAAACTCTCCCAAAGGGTTTCCTATTTAGCCTGGATTTCTTAGTTAAGTTCTGGTAAATATGTAGTATAAAATGTACAAAATAAATCCATGTTTAATTTATTGTACCTTTTTGCATTTTGATTTAATCCTCATGCCTTGTTTAACTGAATACCTATCTGTTCAGAGGACCATTAAAGAGAGCATTCAGCTTTTCTGTGCTAAATCATATAATTAAATCACTTTGTTACCATATTCACAGCTTGAGCTAAATGTCAACTCTAAGGATTGTATGGTGTTAATAGGGATATTGTTTAACTTCTGTTGTCTCCAAATGTCTCTTTCTAATAGGTATCAATAACTTAATATAGGAAATGAGTGTTCAAATCTGAAATTCTGAGATGCAGACTTTGTAGATGGGGTTTTTCTACTTCCATAAACAAGGTGAAAGTAAGTGTCGATACAATCTAAAATGACTAATGAGCATGAAATTAATTTTAACAAAGGTTTCGAGTCATGTGACTGATTTCCCAGAGGACGTGTCTTTGAAAGTGTATAAAGAGGGAAGGGTCTGTAAAATGATGAAGCTCATTGCAGGGAGCATAGAAGAAAGCAGCTTTAATGAGCTCATAATGCACTCCAGAATCAAAGTTATCAGAAAGAAGTTATTAATTTCTAAATACTAAATCAGTTATAAAGAGATAAAAAAAAAACATTTAAAAAAACGTTATATATAATTACATTCAAGCTCAATCATTTATCACAGAAAATTATAGTTCGGGAAATGAGAAATGAGAGCACTTACTGATTTCTCTATTTATCTTTTTCAGCATAATACTCATAAACAACATGGACTGAGCTTGAGTTATCAACAGCTGTCTACTGAGATCACAGGACTTGTGTAACTAGTGACCTGGGTTTTCCTTACCTGATGTGTAGTTTGAAAGGGTTTAACTAAAAGGTTTGGTGTTAAGCTTGACCTTGAATATTTTGACTCTACCTCAGTCTGAATCTGTCAGCTTTGTGATACAGTTAACATTCACTTGTGAATCAGTGGTCTGCCACGACTGCCTTTGGTTTTTCTGTGACTCCAAAACCCCGGACTCACAGTCTTTAGTGTCCCGCAGATTCATCTCACTTTTGTTCACATCCAGCTAATGCATCACATTGGGTTTGAAAAGTGTGAGAATCATCAGTAAATACAGATTTTTGTGAATGTGAAGCGTTAAATCATCAGCAGACGTGTTAAGTGTGGTGGGGAAAATGAAAACAATAAGGGACAAAAAGCTGCTTCACATGCATATATATATATATATATATATATATATCCTCTTTGACGATGGAGAGAGTGATGTTCCTCCTGGAGCTCTTATCTCCGCAATCTGACCTTAGAAAAATGATGGAAATGGAAACATTACCTGTTGCTTATTAACTTCTTCACAATACTTCAAAATTTCACAAATTATTTAAATATTTTCTTTTATTGTTGTTGTTTTTTAAAAGGACAATAGTGTTTGACAGTAGCAACACAATTCTCTCATCGTTTATTTATCTTTTTATCTCTTATTTGTTTGTGAAAATGAAACTCTCAAGTATATTTATGACACGTTTCCTGCTACATCACTCCATCCATTCTGCTTAAGTGTCGTCTGCAAGACAGCCCTAACTGCCGACATGGCTCAGTATCTCAGCTGAAACGTTTAAGCTTTCTAATGCCAATCACTACACACCCTTTACTGTAAGTGCAGACACGCCCATCTCTCTTCTGATCCTCATGCGACATTCCTCACCTGGACCACAGTCCTTCCCCTTCTCACCCTGCACAGAAGAGATGATTGGTAGGTCATGTGAGAACGTGTGAGATGGAATGGCAAAATAGGTGAGCTAATTTATGAAAGACTGTTCATATGTAATCTGAAATATTACATTTCATATTTGATTTCATGTATTATTGCACGAATCTTTAAAAAAAAAGTTATATTTGTGATTTGTTTTCAGACAGAAATTGTATCTATCTTATTTTCCCTGAGCCTTTACAAAAGGCAGTTGTGTTATCTGTGAAGTCAAACTTTCCTGAGCATCTGCTTGGATTTAACAATCAGTAAAAAGGGAAAGGAGACGATACACACTGTCTGCATAGCAACAGGCTCAGCAGACAGCTCAGCTAAGTGTTGCTCTTACACTGAGGCGTGAGTCAATTGCAAACTTGCAGAGGATTAAACTGTTGGACTCGACACTGTCTGGCATTTCACTGACTGATGTGTGAACGTGTTTAGATCATGTGTATGTGCTTCCACATTGGTAAGTTAATTTCCATAGTCACGGCCTGGCCAGCGTTGGGATCCGGGAAGGGGCGTGTAAGTGCTTTTCAAATGCAGGCTCAGGGCTGCATGAGGCAGTATGGAGCCCTGATTTACAGACACTAACACCACAGAGAGAAGTCCAGATTTTACCCTTACCCTGCCCAAGTCATGCTGGCTTTTGTTGTTGGAGTGCTGCTGTTGCTTCTCAGCTATGTAAGTCTGGCTGTATTGTGTTATCTTTTCTATGAACATGTCATTAATGGATTTAGATTAAAATATTTCCACCATCTAACAACTTATTGTGTAAGTACAATAACTGTAACTGTTTTTGTTTGGCTGGAAACGTTTAAAGTTACCAAAATGTATGCAGATTACAAAATATATTATTATAAAATTATTATAGATAACAAATGTCTTGTGACATTGATCACATCACAGTTGTTCTTTTCGATCTATAAATGTTGGAATTAAACAGGATACACATCCTGTCTTCCTCTAACAATTTCACATAGTAATAAAAACACTGTGGCTTAAATGTTCCAGCAAATTATGGTTTTCTTTTGCATATGTGTGCAAAAGGAGGGATTTGCACCATAGTAAATTGTATTTTACATGCAGACTGCATAATTTAAACTTTCCTCATGTATTAAAGAAAATATGGCAGTAGTTTGTGAACAATAGCACAAACAGACTAGTACGAAGAAGGCATAGGATACGTGATAGATATGAAGGATTCTGGGTCAAATACAGCAGAGGTATTATCAGCTTTATTTCAAACCTTTGTCTGCTTTATATTTTATGTGAAGAACTTACATCACAGATGTCATTCAGCGCTGCAGCAGCCTTGTTACAGGCCCTTCATTTGATCCAGGTGTGTTAGAGAAGGGATGCACAAAGGCTGCAGGATAGTAAAGCTTGAGCTCTTGACTGGGGCACCAATGATCTGAGGAGATGCATTTGTGTTAAGAACTGACAATGCTTTATTAATAAACCAGAAGGATCAAGGGGAACCAAACATGTTTGGTGGAAATTTGGTCTGAAAAATCCTGATTTTTCAGCAACCAATGAAATATTTGGTGATTGAAGACTAACACCAGTAGAACTCGGGGCTTTGTTTAATATTGAAAGTAAGGACATTTTCATAAAAAATGCAAAAGAAACTCAGTGAATTCAGTTCAATTCATATCAGCCGTGTTGCCATGAGCAACCGTAAAGCTACGCCACAATGGAAGATCATGTGGTGTGTTGAGTCCAGATTTATCGTGTTTCAGAGAGATTAAGAAGAGAGCAGATGAATGGATGCAACCATTATACCTGATGTCTGCTCTGCAAGCCTGTGAGCGCTGTCAATGATCTGACGTTGCTGCAATTGGTCAGGTTTGTATCATCAATCACCAGTTTATTTCATCAATGGATTCTTTCCTTCCCCGATGACACTGCCATATTTCAAGATGACAACTGCAGCATGCATTGGCCTCAAAATATGAATAACTAGTTCAGGGAGCATGAGACATCATTTTCACACATGCACTGGCCACCACAGAGAGCATCCTGCATGGGATGGCTTTTGCAGAGCTCACCCTCTCGCATCAATATAAGATGTTGATGAAAAAATGTAAAAAAAAAATATTGGAAATCTTTTGACAGGTAGACACTTATCAAAACTGGGTAATTGCTTTTGATGGTTTTTGAGGGGTCAGACAGCACATCTACATAACTGGTCTAATTGAAGCATATCTGTATGATTGTAATCCACACAGTAGAAATTTGGACTGCATTACTAGCTCTGTAATACGGAGATTGCAAGCTCATTCAATATGAAGCTTATTTAAATGAAGTGCACTCTGAATTTATATTACAAGCCTTTTTTTTAAGAAATGAGGTGACTGACTGCATGGCAAAGTACTCCCACTGACCAGTGAAACTTGTTTTTCTTTGTGTCCATCAATTCCCAACAGGGTGGATCTTTAGATGAGATCATCATTCATCCTGGAACCACAGAATCATCCAGACCCGAAACGTCGCTTCCAGTTTCTGCTCTGCAGACAGGTCACACTGAGCTGAAACAAGGACTGGATTCAAGAGCCACAACTTCCCCTTTGAAGCTGCATCCTGGTGCTAACAAACATGAAGGACAGCTCAGAGCTGCAGTGAAATCTCAAAGCAGTGCGAGTACAAAATCCAGAAACTTGACCAATGTCAATAGAGCTCCTGAACCGCGTCCCACAAAACAGCTTTCTAATTCACAGTCTGATATAACATCACGCTTGAAAGACAACACTGATGCAAACAGTCTTTCCTTTGGAACTAATCAGTACTCAGTTTCTCAACTTTCCAGCAAAGTCAAGAATATTTCCATGAAAAATCTCCTGTCTGCTAAGGACACTGTTGAGGTGACTATTTCAAGCCATGATATCAAATCAGAGAGCCCAGCAGATAAAAGCACTAACAGAGCTTTCTCTAATGGCCCACAATTTTCTCCTTCATCCACTCCTCTGTCTGGCACCACCACAAAATCAGGACCTGTTGCCTCGGGCATGCAGCCTTCATATAAAGGCAGAGAAGAAATAACAAAAGAGGGACAGGAGACATCATCATCGGTGATTACATCTCCATATTCGGCAGTCAGTAGCTCATCCCTTAATGTCTTAAAAGGAAAAAGAAGAGAGGAAGCGTCACGGGTAAAAGCTTTGACAGAAAAGTCTGCCGCACCCCTGAAAGATCCACCCACGAACCTGACTGATTTAATTCCTGCATTACAGAGTGGAGACGAGCTAAGCGCAAGTGGTCTGGATGCTGAGGGGAATCATGTTTCAGTCAGTTATATGACAGAAAATGAGAGAATGAATGGTAAGGTGACGGCTGTTTCACCCAAAGCAAAAGTAATACTGCTTGCACACAGAGAACAAGGGGGTGGGTCAAAGACAGATGAAGATGAGCCTGAAGAGGAAGGGTACAGACATGCAGCGGTGGAAGAAGAAATTTATGATGATGACGCTGACAAGCTCCACAATCAGTCCTCATCTGATTTAGTGTCTCAGTTCAGTTCTGCAGACTTCATCACACAGCCTCTACAGCAGGCGACTGAAGCAACCAGTCCACCTCCAGTTTATACAGTCAGGTATCATGATGCAAGACTAAGGTCTGGATCGAGAGGTCAACCGGTAAGATTTCATATAGTTATTTTAGTAACTATGTGTTAATAAAGATGGAGATTTATATAAATGTTTTATAGATTTGCCACTTAAGTAAAATAAATTATTTCCTTACTTAAATAATGAATAAACAGTACATTTACTTCAAGTTTGTTTTGGTAAGACAACAGTGTAATTGCATAGAAGGAGGATTCTAATGGTAATCTTTTACTTTGTTTTTTCAGAAGGCCTGGTAGGATGTATTCTTAGTAAAGGTCATTATCCCCCTCCTCTGGTCATATTGTGTTACTGCAACTGTAACACTTATAATCTTTCCAGTTTACAGTAAATCAGTACTAATCACAGAAATATGCAATTATTCAGTTACACAAAATACCCTGAGATAACAGCATTTTGAGCGTTTTTGTGACTTTTTCAAATTAGTCAAACAATTTTTTAACAAGTGTTAAATCATTTTAGTAATAAATATTTCTTGTCATTCAAAAAACCAAGACAGCTTTTAGACAATCGTGTTCAGTTAAAGAAATAACAGAACTTCCAGCAGGACTTAAATTATGCAAAAATGTAAAAACATTTCGGACATAAACAAAAAAATCATCTTCTAAATGGACAGATAGATCAGCACTAAATGTTATTTTTTACTTTCTCAGAAAACTGTCACTCAGCACTTTCCAGGGAACACGGTGTTTGGATGTACTTTTTACTAAGGTCATTTTTACAGTTTTACTATGAAATGTTATAGGGTTTTTTTGTATCTGTATTTATTGTATTGTTCTGTGTTACATACATGTTTGTGTGTCTTGTTAGTCCAGGTACTGAAGATGGAAATTAGTTCTGAGAACTATAATCTGGATATATTTTCTTTTGTAATTAATACTGATGTACATCATCCCTGTCAAATAAACTAAATAAACTAAAAACTAAACTAAACTAAAACTTGCCACACAAAATCAAAATGAATCCATTATTTTTACTTCAAAACATTGCATATGTTTAAAAAAAACATTGCATGCAAAAAATGTTTATTCAGTTTGTCATTTGAACTGAGTAAACCAAAATAAACAAGGAAATATTTTCTGAACAACAACACTAAAAACAGCTTTGGGTTATTATATCTGTTATTCTATTTAATCACAGTTTTTTTCTGTCACTTTGGTGCAGTTCCCTCACCAAAATAAACATTCTCATAGCTATATCTTTAAAATACACAAAAACTAGTCCTTTCTTCACATCAGAGGAGCATTTCTCATTGCTTTGAAAAAATGACATATGCTTTAGGACATGTGATGTTTGCTTTCATACAAGTCTCAATTACTTACAATTATTTTTGTTAATAATTATGAACATTATATAACTGTTCAATCTCATTCCTACTTCAGGGATTGCAGGGTTTACCAGGACCGCCAGGAGCTAAAGGCGATAAAGTATGTGCTAAAGTTTACTTGATAGATAGATAGATAGATAGATAGATAGATAGATAGATAGATAGATAGATAGATAGATAGATAGATAGATAGAT
>JBAMIG010000015.1:14384649-14396007 GCA_037177335.1 Kiunga ballochi
AGATAGATAGATAGATAGATAGATAGATAGATAGATAGATAGATAGATAGATAGATAGATAGATAGATAGATTGATATTGATTTGTTGATTGATTGCCAATAATATGGATTAAAATAAACTTGTTTTCCTAAATAACTTTGTTGTTTGCTCTTAGGGCTATCAAGGTGTCATGGGTAGAACTGGGCAGACAGGATACCGAGGTCCTATTGGTCCACCTGGGATGCCTGCCATTGTTGTGCTCAAAACCTCTGAAGAAGAGTGGGAAGCTTTTAAGGTAAGCTTCTGTTGTGGTTCTGCACCACCATTGATCTCACAAAGTAGAATTTTGCACACTGGAAGATGGCTATATTAAATTAAGCATGTTTAATAGTGTTCCTGCCATTTCTGTAAAAATTGAAGGCAGAAAAGACAAACGAGGTGATTAAGCATTAAATATGCATAATCTGAATTTCCTGTGTTAGTGAAAGAGCCAATTAAAAACTTAGGAAGACTGGTGAGGAAACACGACTCTTTAATGAAACTTTCTAAAAAATGAGAAAGACTGCTTTCAGTTTTCCATGTGAAATTGTTTATATAATGAGAAAATACATTTTAAGGAAAAATATTATGTTTTTTATGTTTTATGTTTACAGCAAAAGAAAATCTACAAAAAGTTGGTATCTTCCTGGCCTGTAAGTATTCATTTTATGGCTGTGAATCCATCCATTTCAAGAGGCAGGGTACACCCTGTCAAGGTCATCACCAGCTGTGCCAACACAGACACAAACAATCACACTCAGTCCCAAAGGAATAGTTTAGTTAACCTAACATGCATGTCTCTGCCCTGTTGAAAGAAGGAAAAATAACCTGCTTTACTTCTGCCTGCTCATTTTAGGACATTTTGTTTGGTTTGTTTCAAGTTGTGTAATTTTAAAGAATATTAACTGAAGGGGGTGGGGGGATTATTAGAAAATAGCAAATTACATTTTATTAACTTAAATCATTTATGAATTATTCTTTGGGATGAGAAGTAATAAGTAAAAAAGATGTTGGCTTAATGAAAACAAAAAAAAAGAACATTTACTGCTGGTTATTGTAATTATGAGCTCATTGTCATAAGTTTTAAAAAAGACAAAATATTTATATACAAACAATATTTTGGTCCCAATAAAGAAATCATCTCGCCCGTTGACAGCTGGGATTGGCTCCAGCCCCCTGCGACCCCGTTAGGGACAAAGCGGTAGAAAATGGATGGATGGATTGATAAAAGAAACCATTCAGTAAAGACAATTTGCACATGTGTACAAGGTGATCATTGTTACATTTCGATGATCATCATGTCTATTTTAACCAGCTGGTTGCTATTTATTCTGTATGGGGCAATTTTCTACAGCAAAGCTAGCATACATGGGAAATGAATCCACAAACAAGACAGTCTGCTGCTATTAGTGAAACTGCAGAGTGGTTGATCATGCAAATGATCACTTTCAATTTCACATTATTGCATAGTTGGTGGAAGATAGAAAAACATAACTGTATCTAAAAGAAGTTTAGTATGTTTCACATATTTTTTACATTTTATTTTTAATCCTTCACAAGATAATAACTATTTGTAAAACCCTTTTAATCAAAGTACTGTAAATACATTAAACATGTATCAGTCAAGATACAATCACAACCTCCATCAAAACATCTATGAAATATAAAGATTTTAGGCAATGCCGCTTCAAAAGACTTCTGAATAGTTGCAAAATATATTATCATTGTTTCTATCTGGATAAGTCTACATAAGTGAATAAATAATATGTGGTAATAAGATGCGCATGAATTCCAATGCAACCAAAAATACTAAATGCTTTGAGTTACTTCATGTGGAGTCATTTAAGACCCATGGGATTTCTATTTTGAATTGAAACTGTACATAAAGTAGCGACATGAACTTGTTCACCCTGTTGGATTTAGTAATTTTGTTAAAGGCTACCTGTTGCCATTTTATCTTAGCTTTAGTGCACCTCAAACTGTATGTTAAGCTCTTTAACGAGCTATTTTGACATAATACTAAAGATACCATATGTTCACAGTAGCCCCGTTGTTTTACCTTAGAAAGTTCGAGGGCCACCCGGGCCTATTGGACCCCCTGGAGAAGATGGCACAATAGTGAGTAAATAATGCATTTACAAACAATTATCAGAAATTAATACTTTCCATATTATATTTACATGAATGCTACAAAAAATCAATTCTCCAATACAATCTAAAGGGTCCAGCTGGATTAACTGGAAAGCCTGGAGCGAAAGGATTTCAAGAGAAAATGGTAATTATCTTCTTTTTTGTCTGTTTTGTAGCTTTGATTTTCAAAGTGCCGTGAAAGTCAGAGCATGCATAAGGTGTTCAAATATCTGTGAAAGAGTCCAATGCTGCGATAGTCTCTGTTACTACAAGCTATGAAAGCATCACAAAGCTGTTGTCAGGAGAAATTCTAGATGATGTTTGCATTATTTCAGTAGCAGGAGTGTTAGTAGAACTATATTCACATTCAGGACAATTACTTAACAGGACAATTACTAAAACTTGACCAAATCTTTGCTTGGTTATTGAAAAGGGTGGTAGCTTTGCTTTGGTTTCATCCCGATGCTGTAACTGGAGAAAGATCTATATACATTAATATTTTATGTTATCCTTCAGGGAAGTCCAGGACCAAAAGGAATGCCAGGCCTTCCAGGACAACCTGGAGACGATGGGTCTCCAGGACACAAAGGATCTGCGGGCCCTCCAGGCATACCTGGAGAACAGGTAAAGTTACTGATAAACCAAAAGAGATGCACTTTGTTTTTTATAATGCTGTCAACGTGACCTACTGTTCCCTGAATTAAACAGAATTTTAAAACACTCTATGTATTGATATAAAAACAATAATGAACTTGCATTGAATAATTTTAGTACATTAGTACAATCTTTCCAGTTATTGAACAACAATAAAATTACATATGAAAAAATAAAAGTTGTCAGAATTTATTTTAGATGCAGTAAATAACAATTTATACACCATTTATAAACCTCATGTGATCAAATGCTGCTCACAGCATTTCTATATGAAGGCCAAAGTGAAAATCACTGGCAGAAAATGTCTACTGCATGTTAGAAAACACTTACATTGATCATCCACAGTTTCTGCTTATGGTATGTTTGGTAATAGAATAGATGGCAAAATCAGTCCCATGAAGAAACAATAGCTGCTTTCCTGACTAAACACTTCACTAATGCATAAAAAGGGCTGGTAAAAATGTTACTCTAAACACCCTACTCATGGTGTTTAGTGTTTAGAGTAAAATGTGTAATTAAACTAGGACTGAGCACCAAAAGACTAGTCACTTGAACAACAAACTAAAGCTCATATCCAATATCTCCCTTAAAAAAACCAAAGAAAAGGAAAGTCCTTCAAACCTGAAAGATTTTTTAATACAAAATAGTTACAGTGAGTAGCGCAATAAGAAAGAGTAGTATAAATATGTAATGACTTTCATTAAGACCAAAGGTTTTGGCAATTATTGAATGTTTGCATCCTTTTAACTTTTTTTTTAATTAATTTTCATTAAATGTTAGAAGAAGTTCATCAGTATTATTTGCTGAAGTTATTTTGAATTATGTTGCTGAAATAAAGATCTTCCAATGCTGGCCTGTTTCTTCTTTAAGGGCCCTCAAGGCTACAGAGGAGAGAGAGGCAGCAAAGGGGAGCTGGGTGAGTGGGTAAGAGTACCATGGACCTTTTGTGTTTTCAACTTTAAATCCATGAGGATCTAGTAGTTACTTAAAGTGTGTTTCCAACGCTCTGACTCAGTATTGTGTTTCATTTTGTATTTTGTGCAGACTTCAAATGTTGTATTGAAGCAGTCAGAAAGAAGTTGGGCAACAGTTTTTTTTTCTACATTTAGGGTTATCAAGGAGATATTGGACCACAGGGAAGGAGAGGGCAAAAAGGAGACAAGGTTAGAAAACCCACTACACACTTCTTTTCAAGAAGGGATAAATAATAGTACTGATAAATAAATAAAAATAGAAATAGAAATGTATAAGAATAAAAGGAACATTTTATCACTGACTCTGATTTGTGTGTCTGGTTGGAATCAGGGAAACAAAGGAGTGAGAGGCTTTGTTGGGATTCCTGGATACATTGTAAGTACTAATAGATTTAAAACAAATAAATAACAACTTATCATTTTCATTCATCACCACAACTCTCCTGGAAGTGATCATCATTCTGTTTGATTGTTATTTTCAGGGGATTCCAGGTTCCAGGGGTCCTCGTGGTTTCCCAGGACACTCAGGACCTCAGGTTCATGTGACACTATGGACCAACACTTACACTACCACTGTAAATAAATAAAAAAAAAAGTCAAGTAAATATAACACATTTTGACAACATAACTGTAATTTTCAGGGAGAAATTGGAGCTGCAGGCTTTAGTGGCTCACCAGGCCCCCGAGTAAGAGCTTAATATTGTATGTTACAACACAAACATCCTGCGTATGACTTTCAGTCTGGATATCTGATAACTGCATTTACCTATTGAGACTAAATAATCCATCAATACATTTTCTCTTCAGGGCATAATGGGCCCCAGAGGAGAAAAAGGATATTTAGGAGTTAATGGACCTCCTGTGAGTAAAGAAGTAAAAGCGAGTATATTTAAGACATGGGCTTCGCAGTATAACTGTCTTTGCTGTTATTCCATCAGGGTTATCAAGGGGAAATGGGAGCCAGAGGAGCAGGTGGATCACAGGTGACACGATCCTTCATAAAAGTTTTACCAGATGCTAAATAAAGTAAAGCTTTACTTGAAAGGATGTTCACCATGTAAAGATTGATTTTTGTGTCAGGGGGATCCTGGTCCAGATGGAATGGTTGGGTTACCGGGTGTCCAGGGCCCTCAGGTATATCAAGCAAATATGACTCCATAACTACATGACACATTGATAAAAGTTTATGATTACAGAAGAAGCAGAATTAGTTGATGTACTTAATTTTGTTTTTGACTAATTTAGCTTTTTTTAATGCTCAGAGTTTAGAATAAAAACATCGCCATGTTCCTTCACAGGGAAAACCTGGACCAAGTGGCCCTGCCGGCCCCAAAGGGGATCCTGTGAGGATAAATCCTTTTCTTTAAAAAAAAAAAAGCACAGGTATTAACAAAACACAATTGATTGTATTTTTGTTGTTTTTGCTGTTTTACCAGGGTGATGCAGGAGATGAAGGGGACATAGGAGGACCTGGACTTCAAGGAATCAATGTAAAATCCTAAATTCAAAACTTAAACAGAACGTTGCTGTGCTTACAATTAATTAGCCAGTATACATTTTTGTCTTGTTCTTTTTCATTTTTGTCAGGGAAACAATGGAAATCCAGGAAAACCTGGACCCTTAGGTGATCCTGTAAGATTACTTCAAGCCATTTCCTTTTTAACTGTTGCTAAAATTATTCCTACATTTTTATTCCTGTGGTCACCTTTAATATCTAATTAAGGCACTGGCTCTAATTTACCACAGTAGCTGTGTAGTTTCTAGCTTGTTCATGTGTCTGTATGGCTTAAACAGGGAGCCAAAGCCAGGCGTGGTGAGAAGGGAGATTCTGGTTTCCAGGGAGAACTGGTGCGTTTGATACTATCAACCTATCCAGTCTATTTTTTAACCAGATCAGTAAATCTACTTATGGATTTGTTTTGCTTTTAAAGGGACCACCAGGGCCTATGGGAAAACAGGGTTCTAAGGGACATCAAGGACCAGTAGGACTACAGGGATATGAGGGTCCAGTAGGGCCTCCAGGACTTCCTGGAAGTCCTGTGAGTAAATTTAATGATTGAACAATGCTGTGATTTCTGCTATTGTTCTTTTTTAAATTTTTTTTATTATTGTTGAAGGGGTCTGATGGGATCATGGGGGAACAAGGGAAGCAAGGAAAAGATGGACTGAAAGTGAGTCTAAAAAGCTGTTGAAATGAAAATAAGATGCACTTACATGGGCCTTCATGACTCTTTGCATTCTTGTGTTTATGTAGGGGGATCAAGGACCAGCTGGCATTCGTGGTAACCCTGGGCTCAGAGGCAAAAAGGTAGAATGCAAAAATAAACTTAGTTATTCTGATATGAGACCTTAGAAAAGGCTGTTGCACAACCTTAATTTCAACAGCGATGTTAGCTAAAACATGGACAACTCTGAAGCTCGCCTGGTGCAGTTTTAGTGTCCAGCTTGCATACGTAAACCTCATCAAGGAAAGTTCAGATTGAATCGAACCCAAAGCCATTTATTGTTTGAAAACACATCTGGCAAGGAGCATAGGATAAAAGGAATATCTTAAATATTTATGATCACTGTGCTTCTCCAGGGTCAAGAGGGTCAAACAGGATTTTTTGGATTGACTGGTCCTTTTGTGAGTATGACAAAGTGAAAGATTGTGTCGATGAATATACTTGATCTATTACATTAATGTGGCCATGCTTTTCCTTCTGCAGGGAGAGATGGGGAAATCAGGAGAAACAGGACCTGAAGGAGAACCTGGTATTAAGGTTCCTGTGTGGCCCCATCTATTGTCAAACATAACTGCAAATACTCATTTTAACGATAATCCTAATCCATTTTGCTTTTTAGAAGCAGCTAGGATTTAGAGAGTTTATCCAAATTTTTATTGAATCTGCAGTGACTTCAAACGGTGTAGAAAAATTATTAAGTCAAACGAAAGAAATCAAAAAGTAAACGAGATTTGGAGACAATAAGAAATGCAAACTTAAGCTTGGAGCACCAACTAGTGCACAGATGCCCAAGTCTTGTCTTCATGAGCAACCTTCCTGCAACTTTCAGATGCATCCTTTCTGATCTGAATCAAATGGCTGTATTCCATCATATGCATGCCATTCAGCTCTGCAGAGACATGCTAGTGAGATATTCGTTTGATTCAGGTATATTGGAGAAGGCACACAGTAAAAAGTGCAGCATGGTATCTCTCAAAGACTAGATTTGCGCATCTCTGAACTAGAGGAGAGCACTTGAGTAACCATGACGATTAGTACTGAGAGGAAACTCAGATACTTTCTCTTTTAGTGGTCTTTTGACCTCTAATCCATACACTGCTACATTCTGTATCTGGAACCCAGTTACAGTAATAACAGTATCTGTTTTATGTTTGGATAGGGAATGGCTGGAATTCCAGGGTTGCAGGGACCTAAAGGCCTTAAGGTGATTATCATATATTATGAAGTTGTCTAATTTGTAAGCTTTGTGGTCCTGAAATGTCTGTGTAGCTTAAAGTGGGTTCCAAATATTATAGTTACAGATATGCAAGGTGACAGAAACCAGTAACCATTGAAAGAAGATATGTTTTTGGTTGTTCATTTTTTGTTTGTTTGTTGTTTTTTTTTTACGTGTGTGCACATATCTCAATGCAGGGATTTGAAGGACATTTTGGAAACAGAGGGCAAGATGGTATTTTTGGAGCCCAGGTAAAAGCAGAATTATGTTACTGAATTTTTGGCTCTTAACCAGTTCCAATAAGTCATTTCTTACTAATCTGAAATTTTATAATTACAAAATACAGGAGTGAATTTGTCAGAGACAGATGTTTTGGAATGAAAATCTACCCCCCTTTCAGGGATCAGTGGGGGCAAATGGAACAGCTGGGGATACTGGGCCGCTTGGACTAAGAGTAAGTTTATTGTTCAACACTAAATATTGCATCATCACATTGGCATGCCTTGCCACTTTACAGGAAATCTAACAGGATCAGTGTTTTGTTGCAAGGAGAAATCTTGTGCCTTTCAAACTCAAAGCATTTCTGAAGTAAAATTATTTTTTCCCAGTCTTGTATGTACAGCCCACACACCCCTAAAGGATCAAAATGATCCCTTCGTAATTTTTACAGAACAAAGGAGTGATTATCATAAATTTCCTGGAGGTCTGTTTCTATAATATTCCAAACAATCGCTTCCCTTTCCAGGGTTTTCTTTACCAGATCATGACAGACTCCTGTGAGTTCAGTTTCAAAACTCTTAAACAACGGGGACTTGCTATAAGATTCAGGACAGAAAAGGACATTGTCTCAACAGTGTCTCAAATGGATATCTGATGTTCTGGTATTCTCCACAGGGACTATCTGGAAAAACGGGGTCTCCTGGCATTCAAGGGCCTATTGGGAAAAGTGTAAGTGTTCATTTTATGAACTCCAACTAAATGCTTGTTTAACCTCTTACAGCCTAACAAATTATATTTGATACATATAGTCTCTGAGACAATTTGCATCACTTTATGGCAGAACTTTTACTCAAAACCCTGTTTTTCACCATGTGATACTGGTTTCCTGCACCCTGGTGAATACCAGAAAGCAGAAAGTTACACTATAATGATTTTTTTCTATTACATGATAATAAATAATAGATTTTTTTACATTTTGATAAAGGATTAAATCAAGTTTTCATAATTTTAAAAATCGTATATGTCTGCCCAGTTCTTTTTGGGTTATTAGTTTTAATCACAATTAATCAGATTACATTGTTAAGTCATCATAATATACATTTCGGACCATTTCCAGGGAGAAACTGGCCTCAGAGGATTAAGAGGAACACCAGGAAAACAAGGAAACAGAGTAATTCAAAGCTATCATTGATTATATATTTATTATAATCACTGTTTCCAATGCAAAACACAATGTTTGTTTATAGAATGATGCTGAAAATTAAGTGTTGGTTTCTTTTAGGGTACTGGGGGGAAACAGGGTCCCAGGGGCCCTGTATATAAAGGGATAAAGGTGTGTTTTTATTTTTTGCACAGTAATTATTTAAAACATGAAATGTAACATTAAAAACATAGATTTTTTTTGTGAAGGGTAAAAGAGGCGAGGACGGGCCAAGAGGAAAAGCAGGTCCATCAGTAAGTGTAGTCTTTTATTATTGTTGTTTTAAGTGTAAACAATAAGTGTTAGATTCTGATGATGTGTCATTCTTCAGGGTGAGATGGGCCTGCCAGGACCTAAAGGATACAGAGGACCTCCTGTAAGATGAGTTCAGTCTTTTCTTTTAGCATGTAAAAAGAGGATAATTTTTGTAATCCTGTCAATTTTACAGGAGACTAAAAATGTTTATTTATAATAAAGCTTTTAATGAATTGGCTGCACTTAGAGTGTGAACAGGATTTCAAACAATATAGTAAAAAACAAAATATTCTGGTAAATATCTCCCACTCTACTTATAATAGTGCTAGGCTTTTAGCAGCATGAGCAAGAAAAATGTAATAATGCCAACATTAGATGCATATTTAGAATAAAGTTGTACAAACAACAAGAGGTCGGATACATAGATAAGTATGTAATAAAATGAAATGTGACCATGAATAATGAGAACAGCAGGAAAGCTAATAAAAATATATGAACATGAATTAAATAAAACTAAACATTCTGGTACTGATATGATGTGACAGAGTAAAACAGGGTTTATGACAGTGGATCTAATTAGACAGTTCTATCTACCAATACAATGTATTTAAGAAACTTTGTGTTTAGCAAATACGTAGAAAATCAATTATTCCCCATGTTTACCTAATAAAAATATACTTCCTAATGCTCAAATAGGAAGTGCACATTTATGTCTTGACTTCAGGGCTGGTTATGAATCCTCTCTGACAGCCATGATAGTGGTGGAATCTATGATTACATCATATCCAATAAGATCACACTATGATTATCTGATTTTTTTTAATTAAATTGTAAATTTGACAAATTTATCAACTTTAAGAGATAAAGTTGTAAAATGACATTACTCATCAATAAAATAATAATATTTTGTGCCAAGTTTTCTGCTTGTTTTTTCTGTACTTTCCTGACAGCTTTTATGCTGTGACACTTTTATCACCAACGAGCCCTGAGACTTGAGATTTTCATATACTTGGAACTTGCATTCAATCCTTTCTTTTTATTTGATTATGTCAACCAATAACACCCCCTCTCTCTCTCTCTCTCTCTCTCTCTCTCTCTCTCTCTCTCTCTCTCTCTCGCTCTTTCTCTCTCTCGTCAACAGGGTATTCAGGGTAACATTGGACAATGGGGTGAGGTCGGTCCACGTGGTGCTCCAGGTGAGAAAGGGCCACAAGGTCCTACAGGCCCTGCTGGAGTCATAGGATACCCTGTAAGTTTCATGTTTTGCTGTTGCTGTTAGTAATATTGCGGTTAAGCTCTCATATAGGAAGAATTGTGCATTTTTTGAAGAAAGCATTAATTTTTTTACCAGTGTTTTGTAATAGCATATACTTTAATTTCAGATGTGAAGGTAAGCTGGATTCAACCTCTAATGACTGTTAGCCTCTGTGGACCACTCTCCCAAAAGCAGCAATATCCTGCCACGAATTGATACACTGTGGCTGCAAGAAGGGATGCAAAGGACACTGCAAGTGTGCAAAGGCAGCTCTTAAGTGCACTGCATTGTTCACTGTGTATTGTGCACTGCAGGAGACAGCTGTTTCTGTATATTTCATCAACTTGCTAGACCCCAAGAGCACAGTGATCAATGTTGACTGTTTTGGGGTTTTCATGTACACTACTAGTACTTTGTAATCATCAGACCACTTCATGATAATCTTTTAGTTATTAAAGTTTATTGGGATGCTTAAGTTGGTTGTTGATTTGTCTCCATCTATACTTCTGCAGCTTAATGTTAAATAGAAGAAAACAGCATTGTTTTCAGGTCTACCTTATTAAATTTGATTCCATTGGATTTGTTGCCACCAAAAATGTTGGTTTAAACACTAAGAACAATACTCTAGGTCATTTGGATGCTGAGAAATTGAGTATGACTACGACTGCCGTTTTGTAAAATCCATGATGGCCACCCTCAGAGGTCAAATACAGCTTACCTCCACATCTTAACTTAAAGCCTAGCTATGTAGTAACACTGGTAGAAATTTCCTACTTTCTTCAAAAAGTGCACATATTGTTATAGCTTTCTGCTCTACTATAAGTAAAAACAATCATTTGAAATAGTAACGGATGTAGGTTCTTGTTATTTCACACATGCTAGAGGCTTACAATCATCACCCGATTGTCCTTTTGACAAACATAACAGGTCAGACTGTAGGAGAACAACCCAAATCACTGGTTTAATTTATAGCTGGTTCTCTTAATCTTTGTTCTACAACATATTACCTGGTGATGTAAATGATGCCAGTGAGCGCTTGCCTAGTTTCTATTGCAAAATTTCCTGCAAGATGTTGCAATCCTACAGACACAAGATAAGGGAGAGGCTTAACTGTCTGTCGACCAAAGTCAGGCTAATGGATGGATGGATGGATGGATGGATGGATGGATGGATGGATGGATGGATGGATGGATGGATGGATGGATGGATG
>JBAMIG010000015.1:14396107-14409983 GCA_037177335.1 Kiunga ballochi
TGGATGGATGGATGGATGGATGGATGGATGGATGGATGGATGGATGGATGGATGGATGGATGGACGGATGGATGGATCGTCTGAACTCTGCACTGGCTTGTGCAGAGTTCAGACGCTGCCTTGGCTGATTTTAGCCACTCTTTTCTCTATCCATGGAAAAGGTCAAACATTTTTAATTACTATGCTGAGCATCACTAATTCAACAACAGTCCTCTTGTGAGAACAGCTGACTGATGTAAAAGCACAATCACTCTTTCATTCAGTTATCTGTAAACTCTGGTGTTATGGTAGTCTTCCATGGACAACATTTGGAGTGCACTTGCACTTCTGTCAAACTCAGATATTATAACATTTATATTTCAGCTGCATAAGTATGTATGAAAATGGCAAAGTATTATCTAAATTAAAACAGGGACAATCTAAAAAAATGTCACAACATTTCGGGTTCTACTATTTATTCTTAGATAAAAGTTGCAAATATCAAGCTCACTGAGTCTAAATAAATCTTATCAGAGAATATTTATTTCTACTTTATTCTCCCCACACAGGGTAAAGATGGAACTCAAGGACCAGCTGGTTCAGCTGGATTTAAAGGCGATAAGGTTAGAGTCATACACTGAGCTTCTCTAAGGATGGGGATACACTTATTTGTCTCCCTTCTTTTAAAAACTAAAGACTTGAAGGAATGTGTTGAAGGAATGTGTGTTCAGTCAGGTTCGTATAACCCTACATTTGGTGCTTTCAGGGATCTAGAGGAACTCTAGGTCAAAAGGGAGTTGCTGGTCTCGATGGTGAGGAGGTAGATTGATTCCACTGTGTTGGCCACAGATTTGATTTATCTCTCTTGTTTTTATCATTTATTTCTATTCAACAGATTTGAAAGCTGCTCAGATATGTCCCAAACAACACAGCTCTATTAAATATGTTTACATGAAAAATGTTTATTTGAAACTAACTATGAATGAGTGCGACTTAAAATATTTGTGTTTAGGGTCCAGTTGGACAGGGAGGACTTAACGGACCTTCTGGCCAAAAAGGCACATATGTGAGTATCTAATTCCACATTAATTATGCAAGTCATTTCAGATCACGATGACATGTCATAAATATTAGAAATATGTTATTATAAAAACATAAATGTTTTGTTTTTTTGCCTGCAATTCAGGGTGATAAGGGGAGCATTGGGTTTCTTGGACAGAGAGGCTCAAGTGGAACTGAAGGTGAAAAGGGTAACCGAGGGAAACGGGGACCAAAGGGCCCACGAGGGAAACAGGTTTGAACTATTTGCAGATGCTCCATGCTGGACATAAAACCAAATGCAGCAATAACATTGACATCATTCGAAAGTCAGGCCTGCCTTGTCTGAAATATTATCACAGACTCCTGAATACTTTCAGAGTGAATTACATGTTATTTCTTTCACCATTCGCTATCTTTCACAGGGATATAGGGGAGCACCAGGAGATAGGGGAGAACAAGGGCAAGTAGGGCCAAAAGTGAGTAATTAAGTGTCAGTTTTTGCAAAACCAGACTCTACACCTACCCTTTTAAACATTTTTACACTCTGTAACTATTTATTTAGTTTTTTTATCACATTGTATTTTAGCCTAATTTCAATTTTATTTAACTTTCTTTCTAGTCCTTCTACTCCTTACTGTTTTATTTTATTCTTAATATTTTGGTTGGGTTGGGAATATAATGAAGTGGAACAGGTCGAATTTGTTGCTTTTGAAATTTCTATTTTGCTTTTTTTGTTTTGTTTTTAACAAAAGTTAAATAAAAATTTAATTGTTATTCTAACAAAGGAATGTAAGAAATAGGAAAATCATCTTCAGAAATGATCTGGCAATTACTCTATAAAATTAGTTTTAAAGCTAAATCGTGGCTTGATGAGGAGGAGGATTATTGATGATGATGAAGTCAAGGATGAGGTATTTGCAGGGTGAACCAGGTATCAGGGGTTCATCAGGAAAACCAGGACAGTTCGGTTCTGCTGGCAGCACAGGAACATCAGGAGCTAAAGGCCAGAAGGGGCTGCAAGGACCTGCTGTGAGTAAACAAATGGGATTCTGTGATTATTTGTGCTTTCAGAAATAATTTGTGTAAGGTGCAAATGTCACCTTATATGAAATAAGGTGACATTTATTTTTATCCCAGGCAATGTGAAATGCTTTTTTGATTGTTTCAGCTTAAAAGAGGCATCATATTTCTTCCTGTTACAGGGACCTCTGGGTCATTTAGGTCCCCCAGGACCAATTGGACCTTCAATTCCTGTATGTTACATGTGATTATTTATCAACGTAATAATCTTGAAGGTTGCATAGCAACATAAAATATTCTGTTTTTACATTTGCAGATTAAATGCATTTCCCACCATCACCTGTAATGCTTTGTTGAGCGCTAGAAACAGATTGCGTTCTTAAAATTGTGCACGTTCTCCATTCAAGCAAATTTATCTGTGTTTATAGGGTTTGCAGGGGAAAAGGGGGGATGAAGGCAAAGCAGGAGTCTCTGGACCAAAGGTTTTGTACAAATTCATTCTCACATATCATAAACGTTTCATTGCAGAATGGATAGCTTGATTGTTCTCATAATTCAGGGCAGTACTGGTGAAAAAGGCAAAACTGGTCCTGCAGGCATTAAAGGAGACACAGTGAGTCTTTTTATATTTCACCATGTGAACATGATTCATTGGGTCAGGCACATTTGTCCTGAGAATTAACCCGAATGATGCAACAATTTTTAAAACTGTGTGTTTGAACAAGGTTATAAAAAGCCAAAATGGTGCCAAGGGTGAATCTGGAAGAGCAGGCAAAGAGGTAAAACAGTTTGGTTTGTTTGTAGTTTAAATTTGCACTTGATAGCATGAAATAAATTGCGTCATAGAAATGTAAAAATTTCACCTCTATTCAGTTTTTGTTTAGTGGTGGCTTGGTGTTAAGCGATATATAACTGTATTTGTAGGGAGGAAAGGGAAATGTGGGGTTCAGTGGGTCTCAGGGTGCTAAAGGTCATCCTGGACCTCCTGGTCCTCCAGGTCCTCAAGGATTAACTAAAGGCACAAAGGGGCCAAAGGTAAGAAGAAACAAGTGCTGAGCTTGTGTTCATCTCAAACAGATACTTAACTCGACTATTAGGTTGAAAAAATATAATGTACAATCTGTTTCATGCAGTGGCTAATTTCATTTTCTTATGCTCATGTGCATTTGAAGCTTGAAACTGATGTCATATCCTTGCATACTTTATAAAGGGGGCAAAAGGCCAGCGTGGAAGGAAGGGAACCAAAGGAGCAGCTGGAAAAATAGTGAGTTTTATTTCAGTCTGATAAAAATATGCAATACAGTTGTGTGTCCAAGAGCCAAATATTACATAACAACATTGGTCCTTTAATTAAAGTCTGTCTTTCCACTCTTAAAGTAGAATCAATGATAGTGTGAGGGAAAGCAACTTCTAACTTGTCAAGATATAGTTATGAGGGAAAAATAATAAATATTTAGAGCCTTTTAAAGCATCATAATGCAGGCTCCTCAAAAAGACACATTCCTTTTTCCCATTAGTCTAAATCAATGTTCTGACCATTAGACAATAAGCAAATATATTTAAGGTGTTTTATTTTTCTATTGAAGATAAATTATAGTTAGTATTCACAAACATCTGCTGCCAGCATTTGTCTAATTGCTTTATTTTGTTATGAATGCTACAAATAAAAATGCACACGTTTCAAAAAACAGACAGAGAGACCACCATCATGTGGTGCCACATCAATCCATATTTTAGTGGTGTTACAGATGCCATTCCTCACTTGCAAGCACATGACAGCCTGCAGTGGTTATGTGGAAAGAGTTGATTCTCTTGAAGAACAAAGCTCTGATTTCAGGGGGGGAAATGTAACTTAGCCACAATATGTAGTAGCATGTCTGCATAAAACTAGGCTAATCATCACCTCATATAAACTGTCTCTATGGTCAAACTCAGGAAAGACAGTATTGATGCACATCTTGATCAGTTTATCAAAGAATCATGGACAAATCCTTTACAGCAAAGCGTGGCAAGTTTGAAAAGAAAAATAAGGCTGAATTCACTTCAAGGAGTCATTTTCAGGTGAATGAGGTGGTCATCTTGTGAACAAACCTGTCACCTGCTGAAATTCAAGCAATCGCAACACATTTGGCCAAAAAAGCAATCAAAGGGCCAGAGAGTCTGGTCATTTTGACACTGAAATCTTATCTAAGTGAAATTGTAACATGCTTTTCACTTTCTCTGATGTAAAAACAGTAATATTGTAAAGATAGAATTGTGTTAACATCCTAATATTAAGGTCATTAAGAATTAAGACCCAGAATAATATTTCTATTGGTTTTTACTGTTGTACATCCTCAGATGGGTAAATATTAACTGCTTCTTCATAAAATAATCATCAGCCTTTTGCATATGTTAAAACTGATTCTCAACTAAATTGCATATCATATTTTTAGATTAGCTGGAAGGATGATTTTTGAGTTGCATATGCTTTATGAAAACTACTAAAAACTACTACTTTCAGCACAAGTACTTTTAGATTAGATTAGTTTCGACTTTATTGTCATTATGTGCAAGTATAATGCAATGAAACACAGTTTGGCATTTAAGCAGAAGTGCAATAAGCAACATGTGCAATATATATATTATCTGCAGTATTTACAATTATCTATCCTACAGCTATGGCATAAAAATGATTGCCAGTATGCAGAGTTAAGTACTATTAGCATACTATACAGATAGATATGTGCATTGAATGTACATCCAGTGTTGGCAGAAGTTATTAATATAATTTACAGATATTTACTAGTCTTATGTTAACTTAATAAAAAGTAGGCTAACTAAGTGAACAGTGAAGTGGAGGAACCAGTGCAATATTCAGTACGTAGTATTCAGTCAGGTTGGGGTGATGTGATGGGATGCAGAGTGGTATGGGGTAAGTCAGTTAGGGACAGAGTTTAGCAGAAAGACAGCCCTGTGGAAGAAGTCATTCCTCAGCCTGTTTACTTCAGTCCTGGGTCCTGAGAAGCACCTGCCAGACATCTTAGAGGAGGCTGCAAGCTCGTTGCAAGCACTGTTTTTCACCACCCGCTTCAGTGCCTCGCGGTCTGAGACAGAGCACCTCCCATACTAGACTGTGACACAGCTGGTCAGGATCTCTCAATCTTTTAATACACCATGAAGATGTTGTAATACATCATCTTTTATCATGTATTACTGCGTATTTGTATGTTACACACAATTAGGAACAAATTCTTGAGATTTGAATTATGCACGTCAATTATGTGCAATAATGATTTAGATTGAATAGGCACTCATTTCTGCCCAGTCCGTGATGCACAATATATCTTTGAAGGCTAAATGTAATCCAGGCGCAGATGATGCCGTACAAAAACTATGTTGTTATATCAAAAATAGTACTTTAAAAGAAGTTCAGTATAACAGTCAATCAACAAGTATTTCATCCATAAAAACCTGTTGCTGGTGAAAGCTGAAGGATTGTGAGGTGATGATAGTTGAGTCTGTGCTGAATGATTTAAAAAATGTGTTTTGTAGGGAGGAAAAGGACAGCCAGGGAATCCAGGACTTCCTGGGCCAATTGGAAAACCAGCAAGTATCCTTTTTGATCAATAAATCACATGCAAATATCATCACTGCTGCAATTCTTAAAATAACTACCTTTGATGAAGATGATAAATGGGTATGTGTATTATTGTTTAGTTGCTTATCTGTGTTATTCTCAGGGTCTGAGTGGTTTGGATGGTTTGCTGGGAGTTGAGGGTAACGAAGGCGATCCGGTAAGAAAGGTTTACAATACTTGAGTTTAACATTGCTGCATAATCTTTCCTTAATCTGTTGAACTCCTCCTCTGCTCACCCCAAAGGGTGATATTGGTTTCAGAGGAGCTCGTGGAACACCAGGCAGACCAGGCAAGGAGGTAAGTTAAATAAAAAGATGGCTAATATGCAACTAATGTGAACAAGGAAAATGTTTGTAATCATTAATATATTAACCACATTCCTTGTTGCAGGGTAAACCTGGACCTTTTGGGATAAGAGGAAATATTGGAGCAGAAGGCGTGAAGGTACAACATTAAGCCAGTTATTCAAATTTAAAGAAAAGATTGCAATCATATACAATTATATACACTTTCTGATTCTCTCAGGGTAAAACAGGTCTAAAAGGAAAACATGGACCTTCTGGATCAATGGGATCACAGGTGCACTTCCTTTAATGACAGCAGAATATGTTTATTAATGAAAATATCTGCAATGTCTGTTCATAAAAACAACCTTTTTATTGCCAGTACCTTATTATGCAGGGTCCTCCTGGACTGAGAGGAACCAAGGGTGTTACTGGAAGCAATGGCAGAAAGGTAGCATTGTTCTGTGCAGACCCTGCAGTAACCATTTTTTAACCTTATAAAACCAAATGTATCATATATAATACATACAATGTACATATTGGTCTCCTGCCCCCTGGTGACCAGCTTTAAAGATGAACAATTATTGTTTTTCCCTTGATTCATACTTCATAGTGCTATATTGACATTTTATACACATTCTGAAATAACAGTGAAAAAACATATTCTGAACATTATGAAGCAAGTAGTTAGTTATTCTGTTACCTAGTTAGAATCATTGTTTTATTTCTATACAGGGTGATCCAGGTGACTCTGGGATAACTGGAATAATTGGTCCTCCGGGGCTAAAGGTTTGTTTGCTGTAATTTATACTTATTTAAGTACAATAGCAAGATTATACAGCATGTTGATCAGACTAATTTCTAACTCAAATCATAGGGGAATCCTGGTTTGCAGGGGTTAAAAGGTCACAAAGGAAATCAAGGAAAACAAGTATGTTTAGTGTTTCTATTGTTTTCATAGCATGCTCCAAATCCACAACGAACAGTCTCTCTTTTTATTTTCCTGTAGGGGCACATGGGTCCTCGTGGTCCATCAGGGCAAAGGGGCTCTCTTGGATTAGCTGTATGTTATTTACATGTTGTAAAACTTTTGTTTTTATTGACAAAATGCATTATTTTGTGTCAGATTTTAGCATTGAATGTCCTCTCTAATTTCTTTGTAATAACACATTATGTATTATAAAATTATACATATGAAATTTCTTTCATTATAACCATTTCTGAACTGTGTTTTTACAGGGCAATCATGGACAGAAGGTGAAATTATTTAGTTATCTTTTCATCTTTTAAGGCATTTACTTTTTACATAACATTACAACATGAATAAACCTGTTTACCTATGCTTTATTATTAATACCTTAAATAACAGCTGAATGTCATGCAGGTGACATGACTGTTGGCCGTATGTTGTACTCTACATTAAACTACTGTTCATAAAGGTTATTCTTAAAATAAATGTATTTGTTCATTTTGTTTTGACCGTTAAAGGGAAATAAAGGTCTCCAAGGCATGGCGGGACCAAAGGGCATTAAGGGCAAGCGTGGCCCTCCGGTAGGAGATGCATTGCTGATTAAACACAGAAATTTCCACAAATGATGGACCTGATTCCTAGCTACATTTGATTGCAACATACTAAATTATGTATTGCTTGTCTTATAGTCTTGGTGTGTCTTGTTTCTGTGACAGGGACAACCAGGACCGTCAGGAAAAATAGGGCCCCCACAAGGACAAGGATTTAAAACAGACTCTGGACAAAGCTTAAGAATAGAACAAAGGTCCAAAGCAAGACCAAACACAACATACAGTCTGAAATCTATGAGGAATTCAGCCGACTCTCCCATCACTGTGAAACAAAAGGAAGGGCAGCAAAAAGTTGGTACAAGCTCATTTTCTTATAATAATACTAGTTACAAAAATGTTCTTTTTTTTTTATTCATACTTTTTTATTTAAGAGCTCTTCTGAGTGTTAAGCTGACTGAGTCATGAGCTTCCCTGTAGGGCAGACCAGTGTCCAAGAGAAAGTCTCAAGGTGATGAAGGTGGGGACTTCTTCAGCTGGCCTTTGGGAACTAAAGATGATCCCGGCACTACCTGCTATGAACTGATGCTCATTCATCCACATTTGAACAATGGTGAGTTTATCATTGACATAAAATAAAGCTCTATTTAACTCTATTATCAAATAGATTCTTCCAATTTCAGGATACTTCTACATGGATCCTAACCAAGGCTGTCCCTGTGATGCTCTGAAAGTATTCTGTAACTTCACAGCAGGAGGAGCAACATGCATAGATCCTCTACATTCACAGGTACAAACACCAGCAAAGTTCAGTAGCAGAATAAGAAATAAGTTGATTTTTTTTTCATTTCATACCATGACATCATCACATCACATTGATCAAATGAAGTTTTCTGGGATGCAATCTTTTGTAAATTCTTGAAGACATCAAAGCTCACAGGTTTAATAGATTAAATATAATTTGATGCATTTAAATCAGTATGAATGAAAGTTTTTATCCATCTCTCTAACTATTATGTTTATAAGGACTGGGCTGTAAAAACATGTTATCTTCTAATCTTCAGGTTACCGTAAAGAGGAAACAACAAACAAATTTAACGAAGCGTGTCCAATGGTTTACACATGGTGGACAAAAGGTTAACCTAATTAAACTGAATTAAAGAATTTGTGGATTGATTGAATATCTATGTATTGTGATTCCTATTTATTTTTCTTTCTTTTTGCTATGTTCCACAGATAAAGTATCCTGGCCTGGATGTTGTCCAGCTGCGGTTTCTGCGGTTAGCCAGCCACACATCTTTCCAGCACATAACTGCAAGCTGCACCTCAAACAAGTATAATACTGATGCAAAAGCACAAACAACTACTCGGATTATTCACTTACTGGGAGACTCTGGAAAACAAATTGACCCACACCTTTTTAAAGTATCCTGGAAAGGCAATGAGGTAAGACTTAGAAATTTTGTTTTAGTGAAAAAAGATTACATTGTCTGTTCAGCAGTTGTATTTTTTATTATATCTTATCAGAATAAGACAAAGGTGTATCAACCTTAACCCATACAGAGCTATAGTAAGCTATAACTCATATGTATATACCACTATCTACACTTACTTCTATTTAATGTTGAACATATTAAAGTTTCAACAGTTTTAAAGGGTTGTTTGGGCTTCATTTTAAAGGTTTTAGTCCTGTGTGACAGTTTCACAGAATATAAACAAAAAAGGCCCATAAGACACAGTAATGCAGGGATTTTAGAGCCCAGATGTTATTAACATTTTTAAATCTCTACAAAGTTACATTTTGCACCGTGGAGCACAACACTCACACATCCTGCAGTGACAATATGTTAAATACATTTAACACAAGTCCAGCTTGCAAATAAGATTATGAATTAATTAAGTTATGAATATTACTAAAACATACAGTAGGAAGTAGTGAACCCTGGTCAGTACTAAGCAAAGGTTTAAATGGCAGTAAATACACAATAGGACAATAAGATTTGATCCAGGAGAATGAAGCCGGCTCAGAGACATCTAAGCGGCAAAACACATTTTGTGAATGACCCAGTTGAACACGTGCGCTTCATGTTTCCTCAGATACACGTCTTTGTGAAGGTTCATGGTAGCACGGAGTTGCATCGAGGCGACATGGAGTTTCTTCCTGTCAGAGATCTGGGTGTAGAGATAAGCTGTACAACCTTCTCTGAGATGACATTTGTCTTGGGACCACTCTGCTTTTTATGATTAAAAGAAAGAGTGTGTATGTGCTTTTTCCTGGTCTGTATTGAAATTCAGTCAGTTTTTTCATCACTGTTTGTGTATATTAATATTTCAGTTTATTTTGTGCTGAGGTTTTTTTTTGTATATTTATTAAAACTTGTAAAATTGCAAGGTTTTATCATATAGAATTTTTATAGTTCAGTATCGTGTCTTTAAATCTGAGTTTGCTGAGCATTAGATCACAGAACTGTACATTTTAGTTTTAGGCAATTCCTTCCCATCTTCCCTTCACAAGTAGCAGCCAGAAACATACAGCCTTTCCTATTTTTATTAAAAACATTTTTTTACAAACTCCCAGCCTCTAGTGATTTAACTTGAGGGAACCTTTGACCATAATTGTCAAGGTGCTAATTGCAATACACAATGCACTCTCATGCATCTGCAATTAATCATTTTGTAACAAACTGTTCATAGGTCCAAGGTAAGCGCAATTTATCATTTATTATATGATGGCACTGTGTGGTGGATAGTAGCTCTATGGCCTCAGTGTAAGGAGGTTGCTGGTTCAAGCTTCAGGGAGAGGTCCAATGCCTTTCTGTGTGGAGTTTACGAGCTCTTCCCATATATGTGTGGGTTCTCTCCAGGTACTCCTGCTTCCTCCCACCATCCAAAAACATGCACTGATTGGTCACTATAAATTATCTCTAGGTGTGATTGTGAGAATGAAGTTTATTTTTTCTACCAGTGATAGACTAGAGACCTGTTCAGGATGTACCCCAACTCTCACATGCTAAAATCTGGGATAGGCTCCAGATTTCCTGCAACCATGAACTGGATTAAGTGGTATAGAAAATGAATGAATACATCTGGTTTGGCAAAGATCTCCCACTAAAAAATCATGCTCAACTTGCACACTGTTGACTGAATGAAGAATATGCCAAACTTATAATGTCTTTAACAACTCAATTTATGCTTGTACCATACAAACTCATAATAATTGTATGGAAAGTGATAACAGAAAATGTATAAAACAGTGAAATCAAACTGGAGCAAACATCTACATAAAGACTGGAAGGGATAAAGAGCAGCAAGAAAGTAGGCTATGACTTCTCTTTAAAAGGATTATAGAAAAAAACCTTTGCCAGCAGGAGTAAATGTCACCTTAATCATTTGCTTGTTGATGCACATCTAAAAGAAAGATATTGAACTAGCAGCTCCTCAACATGTAACATCAGATATATCTGCATCCTAAAAAAAACTATGTTGTCTTAATATTGATCATTTTATTTAGATGGACGTATGTCTCTATCCCCTCATAATTTGTGTTTGGCATTTTTAGACATTCTCAGATGAACTTGCATGGACCAGAAGCATGTACTGTAAATGTAGTTTAAATGTTTGTTTGTTTTTATAGAAATAATAACAAAATGTTATTAGAATGTTTTTTTCCTCTAATAGCCAATTGGTCATCTATTTATGTTCTGATAAAACTTTTTCAGCCTTTTTGTCTGTTTGGCCCTGGTAGTGGTTTGAAGGAAGCGAGATGTCCCCGCTTCAATCACATCTCTACAAATTTATGGAGCACAAAGGATGTCAAATTTGGTCTATTTAAAATCAAAAGCAGATTGTTTGGTGTCCACGTTCATTCATTTCAGTCACTGGTATGAATGTTGCCCATAACACTGGAACCTTTTTCCCTCTCAACTGTGGACACTGAGAGCGTCGAGACAGTGAGAGCTTCTTCAATGCTCTCCTGTGAGACTGTGACGGTTCAGTTGATAAAATGCCTCATGAGTATGGAACTGGTTGTTGCCTCAACAACCACAAGAATTTTGTGAATGGCAAGAAGTTTATTAAAGCTACAGAGTATTCACACGTCTTCATCAGAGGGTCAGTTTGATGGATTAAATACGGTGGCTGCAGGGATTATCTTGTACACAAAAAGCCACATTAATAACGTAATAAAATACGTTGGGGGGTGGAGGAGTACATTTTGTCCCTATCAAGGGGAAAATAATATCAGCTGACGATAAGTTGGAAAACCCAAAAGGGGAGGAAAAACACTGCATCCCCACAGGCAAATCACACTCTGAATGTTAACCTCCTTCACAGATTTCTCACTGAATCTGTTGTCATTTATGACATTTTATACTAGTTCAGCTTCCTGAACTCTACAAAGAAAACTCTTTTGCACAATAAATCAGGCCAGTAAGATAACCAAAGAAGCCCAATTCCAGCAAAGTGGTGAGGTGCAAGCCATCCTCCCACCCCCTGCACCACTCTTTGCCGAACCCTACAAGCCCTTCATGCAATAAGTGTTTAACCAAAGACGGATAACTCTGTTTTTTGTTTGTTTTATTACTTTTGTTTAAAAAAAAAAATAATAATAATAATATATATATATATATATATATAAAAATCTTGGTCCTTTTTTAATTTGCTATGGGTAAATTGTCTGATCGTGATTTGGACGCCAGTGACGTCATAAGGAGGAGAGACTTTCAGCCAATCAGCGACGACGAGCCCCGTTTCTCATCATCTCCTCCGTGTTTGTATCATGGGGAAGGTGAGGTGCTGCTCACGCTCTCCCTATTAAAGGAGCCACACATCTGCTCACAGCAGCGTTTGAGCACGGCTTTACAATGGAGAGCCCCGCTGATGGACGCGGGTGGGTATTCAGGAAGTGGACGGCGTCTGTCTTCATTAAACTCTTCTGTTCTGCATTTAACGATGGACGTTAAGTTTGTTCATTAGTCTAGCTCTGTCATTCATTGCTAAGAGACGAGAGTATCACGTAAGGATCAATGACAGAGTTAAGTCACGATTAGTCCTGTGGGGATTTAGCCCAACAAGCTTACCAGTTAGCTCATGAATCGCTGCTTTTCACATGAGCAGACGGAAGCTAGCCATCAGTTAGCCGCCTGTCTGCTGAGCGTTCATGTGAGAGTGATTTGATTATCAACTACTAGGTTTGCTTTGTTTGGCATTTTAAACTCCGAGCATTCATTTTATTATAATTGCTTGTGAGTTGTAACTTATTTGGTTTCAGAGATACAAATTCTTTATTTTAGGTATAGATATATTAGTTATATTAATAACTTGTAACCTTTCCTGCTTAGGATGGAAAGTGGGGAAGACTGGACCCTCAGATCCCGCAGCCAAGCCATCCCAAAGACTCCCAGCTTTCCTGACCTGGACATCTCTTCGGATGGGGACTCTAGTCCTGGAACACCTCACCAAAGTAATGGAGACAACCACATCACTGCCAACGGTAAGAATGTGTCACCCATTTAGTATGAAGTGGATTAAATGAATTGAATTTTATTGTGAAGTATCATTAATTTCTGGACTTCCATACAGAAAACATGCCATGTGATAATGGGCTTTCCTTTCTTTAACCTGCAGTCTAGCTGAAATAGCTGAGTCTCTCAAAGACATCCTTCTCATTGTGCTTGGAGTGCAAACATTAACCTTACAGTATTGACATTGTCCTGCTAGATGGGTGGAATATTACTGTTGACCTCAGTGATCAAATAAACTTGTTCATCATCAGACAGCTGTTAACATCGATAACCAGTGGCAACTTAAACATGTAATGTTTGTCTGACAAGCCTTATTGGGCATTCCTGTTGGATTTTGACACTTGTGGATCTAAAAAATTGACCCTTTTGACTGACTCATTTTGTAATTCTTAGACATCTCATGTGAGAGACTGACGTTCAGTCGAGATGCCTTCATTGATGCAGTTCATTTAGGTCTACTGAAAGAATCATTCATAAAACGGGTTTTGTATTTGTTGTGTTTTTTTAGGTTTTTGTTTTCATCATTCTATGTGTTCTTGTTCCACTTTCAGGAAGAATTGAAGTGGAACATGTGATCAGCAAAAAGATGCAATTGAAAAGGAAAGCAGAGGTTAGTAAGTTGATGATATTGACCTATAAGTGTGATAATGGGTCACTTATACAGAAAATGGAGTGAAACAAATGATCCCCGCCACAATAATTTCAGCATATCTTAGTCCTTATCATCACTTTTTTTTATTATTATTACTATGAGTGGTATGATCTCTCCTCAAAATTTCAATCATCTGAACTCTACCCGGTTATGTGAGGAACAGAAAGACAGTTTATTGGGAAAAGAATAAGTATTTTGAAAACTGATTGCTTATGGTTTCTGCCTGTGACAAGTCGGTTTA
>JBAMIG010000015.1:14410083-14449013 GCA_037177335.1 Kiunga ballochi
TATATATAAAAACCTTTTCTTTCTTTCTTCTCTTTTGAGCAGCACCTAAAGACTGATCTGATGCTTCAGTTTGACAACCAAGTCAGTGACTTCATGGACAGTCTAATAGAAGAATCAGCAAGCCTTGAAGCAGCACCTGTATCTGCCGTCTTCTCACCTCCACTATCAGACAAAGAGAGGAGCAAGCTTGGGTACAACAACTCAGCATTATATCCAACATAATTAAACCTTGAATTAATATGGGTAGATTAAATGTGGAGTTACCGTAGATGTAGATATCTTTTTTTCTATTTGTTTTGGGTTTTTTTTTTCTAATACCTGAGGTCCTAATCAGAAGGAAATGACTAATGTGCTCATTGTTTTCTTTATCGTGTTTATTCTCCAGGCACTTTCGACCTCCCCATGGCCAGGGAAAGCAGTTTGTAAGTCGCAGATCCCTTCTGGAGTAAGTTGATACTAGGATGCAAATGGCATTTAAATATTTCTTGCAAAACACCAAGGTATTGTATTTGAATTTCATATACTGGTAGTAATTTGGTTTTACCACAGATCTAGGATGATGTAATTGGTTAATTTGCAGCTGTGCAGGCATCCAGCTCATATTTTCTGTTTTTCTTTAGTGACCTGTTCGAGGTGAACCACATCAGGACTATCTACCACATGTTCATTGCTCTGCTCATTATTTTTATTCTCAGCACACTTGTTGTAGATTTCATTGACGAAGGCAGGTAATGTACAACAAAACATCTGTCATATCATCTTGTCCATTTTTCTTTTACTTTTGTTGATTAGAAGAAACATAACATTTTATACGTCTTTGCTTAATGTCTTTTGGCTCAGACTGGTGTTGGACTTTGACCTGCTGGTCTATGCATTTGGGCAGTTGCCTCTGGTGGTGAGCACATGGATCTGTATGTTCCTGTCTGTGCTGCTTGTTCCCTACACGCTATTTTATCTGTGGTCACAGAGCCAGTTAGGCTCTTATGGTGACTCCAGGTTGTACAGTTTGCTGCTTGGCTCTGTATTCCTCCTCTACCAAGCTCTGGGTTTGGGATTCCTGCCCACATATGTGGTGGTGACCAATAATTTACCACCTGCGTCCTGCTTTATCATCATTATGGAACAGGTAGATTAACTCAGGGGACTGATTTTTTTTCTATCTTAATTATAATGGCCACAATTACAAATTGGCAAATTTAGTATTTTTTACATATAACACCCATTTATTTTTCTAAACACAGGTACGTTTGATGATGAAAGCTCACTCTTTTGTGAGGGAGAATGTGCCAAAGGTCCTTACTTGGAAAAAAGACAAGACAAGTGAGTAATCTTCCAGGTTAACTGTAACTTTTTATGTGTAATTTTGCTTTACCAATGCAAAGAACCTCTCTGTCCCTGCATTTCATAAGCAGTTTCCACTTTCATCAACAGATCCTTGCCCAGTGGTACCTCAGGTTTCTCACTATCTTTACTTCCTGTTTGCACCCACACTGATTTACAGAGACAAGTACCCCAGGTTTGTCTTTTTTCCAGCTTTGATTTCCTACACAAAGAAAACGCATCTTTTTTTAATCTCCACAGAATGGGACACAGTTGACTTTTTGTTTTTTCCTCCTTATCTGATTCAGAAACCCAGTGATCAGATGGAGCTATGTGGCCACTAAGTTTCTTCAGGCATAAACTTTATTTATCTTATCTAATAAAATATGACAAATTGAAAGTATCAGTTTAGTTTTTTAACCCCATTTGCAACCTTATGCCTTCCATTCCACAGGTACTTGGCTGTTTGTTCTATGCCTATTACGTGTTTGTGCGGTTGTGCATCCCACAGTTTCACAGCATCAGTCTGCAGCTATTTGATGTGCGCACTATGGTTCTCTGTGTCTTCAACTCCATATTGCCAGGTAAGACTTGCTACACATCAGAGGACACTTTGTTAAACTCTCTTAACATCAGGGTATTTTTTCCATGGTTAGAGACAGGAAATAAAGTTCTGTGTTTTTTGTTTTTTGCAGGAGTGCTGGTACTTTTCCTGGGTTTTTTTGCTTTTCTTCACTGCTGGCTCAATGCTTTTGCTGAAATGCTTCGCTTTGCAGACAGGATGTTTTACAAGGTACTGCTCTTACACTCAAGAAAATGCCAACTAGCCAAAACCAGTAATTGTCATTTGACAACATTTTAATCAAATTCTGTAGGACTGGTGGAATTCAACTTCTTTTGCTAATTACTACCGTACTTGGAATGTAGTAGTTCATGACTGGCTGTACTACTATGTGTACCTGGACATCCTGTGGGTGAGTGGCATTTCTAACAGTAACAGCTGTTACATTTAAGTACATTAATCATAAGCAATGTAAAATCCCTAGATCAAATCTTGTGCTATAAATGTTTGGGTACTTCTGTTTTTTTTCTCCTTTTCTTGTCTTTCCAGGTATTTCAGAAGCGTTTCCGGCCGGCGGCCATGTTTTTCGTGTTTACAGTGTCTGCAGTGGTCCATGAGTATATTCTTGCAGTTAGCTTTGGTTTCTTCTACCCTGTGCTCTTCTGCCTCTTCATGTGCTTTGGAAGTAAGAAAAGGGACAATCACACACTTTAGTCCATTTTAACAAAGCAGAAACATGAAGTTAAAAATTTAGCTAAACCATGTCTTGCTCATCAAAGTCAACATGGATCTGTTTGTTTGTCATAATGTCTCCCCCTCTGTTTTTATTTCTTCATCCTCCTTCAGTGATGTTCAACTTCATTCTGCATGACCAAAGGAAAGGCCCCATCTGGAACATAATCATGTGGACGTCCCTGTTCTTGGGTCAGGGATTCATAATATGTCTGTACTCCCAGGAGTGGTATGCCCAGCGCTACTGCCCTCTGAAGGAGGTAACAGCATTGTTTTAAGATTATATAGTTTCCTTTTCAGTTATACTTTCTAATTCATTGTCAAGCAGAAGCAAAAAGATAAGCATGGTGTTATTTGTGTTCCAGTCTAACTTCCTAGAGTTGCTGAAGCCTTGCTCCTGGAGCTGTCAAAGGGCGGATGGGGAAACTCTGAACCATTTTGACCTGTGATGAAACTTTCAGAAAGAGGACTGTTACTGAACAGTATAAGCTCAAGCCTTTCCATTAATGTCATAGATTCTAGTCCTCTGTTGGTTTAATTTTATTGCACATAAGGTTATGAGTCTGTATATGAATGTAAGGGAAATGTTCTGCTGAAAAGCCAAAAAGCAAAGTCACAGTGATGCCTTATTTGTTTAAAGTTTTCAAAGGTGACCTCACAAAAAGAGCAAAAGTTCACTTGTGAGCTTTTACTTGTATGCACTATAGATGTTTCTGGTGTATCCCTTTGCCTTAATCAACTGTGAAACCATCCAGTGTACCAATAAGACAGTGGCAATAATGATATGGCAGCTGAATACAAACATTATACAGTGCAAACATTGTTCATGTGTGCAGTAATTGTTAATAATTAACAACATTTGCAGTTGCTGCTTCTTTGTTGAGATTTCAGTGTTGCATTGACAGACAGAAAATGTATTTATTTCCATTTCTAATAAGTGTTATAAAAAAGTGGAACATTGGTGTTTTGTAAAAATCTAAGAAACAGATTTTCCATATCATTAATTTAGTGTCACAGCCATATTCACATATATTGGTATTACTTGTATTCATAAGAGAAAGTATAATGATAGTATTTAACAAAGATGGTGTATATAAATTTATATTTAATTTAAACTTGATATTTCAGTCATGAAGCAAACCTCTGTCATTTTTCTGACAGTCTCCAGTTACCAACCTACATGTTAGGATGTTGTGTTCTAAAAGATTATGATCTGAAGATTGTGAACGCACACTGAATACTGCAGTCCTTATAGGAAAATGTGAAATCATAGGTGACCGTTGTGCTGTACATGATAAATATAGTATGGGAATAATCATTCTTTGTGATTTATACAAGTGCTTTGGATGTAAACATAAGCATTGTTGGAAAGTTTCTTGAAAACCCAGATATTGTGTTTTGCTCATTACGAATGTGAAGAATTGCATATAATGATTTCAACCGTAATACTACTGTAAAATGCATAAAGATTATGCTACTTGACAAGCCTAGAGAGCTAAAGTTTGTATTGCCAGATGATCAGTGCATTAAATCAGTATTCTGTTGTATGTGCAGGGATTTTGTTTTGTCATCTTCACATCAGACTAATTTATTAAGATATAATTTGTTATGATTGCATTTGGGAAAGCTTTTACAAGTTTTAGTGCAGGAAAGCTGTGTTTGTTAAGAAAGAATAAGATGCAAAGGGAAAACCAGCTAAATGTAAAAGAATGACCACAAGGTGGCACTTCAGTGAGGTTGTAACTTGATCCTCTTCTGCTTTTTAAGACGTTTCACTTAAGATTTATAACATAAAAAGATTTTAGAAATGTTTGAACTTCTCACTTTTCCAACTCCAGTTAGCTAAAGTAGTATTCCTGCTTTGTGCATGAAATTTTTTTCAAAACGGTATTATTTGTAATTGGGAACCAAGTTGTTAAGATAAACATTTATTTTTGTAAACGGGGCTTCTGCTATACTGTATGTCTGGTGTAAATTGTGGGTTTTTATGTGATAGACTTCTCTGATAAAGTGCTCACACATCAAGGTATAAAACAGTTGTTAAAATATCGACACAAAACGGTTGAAGAGTGTTCTGCATCAAACAAAGTATTTTGTCTTCAATCTTATTATTTTTTCAAATACAATTTGCTTTTATTTAAAGTATATTTGAGTGAGAAAATTATTATTAGACACATATATGAAATAATTAAAGATACGCAATAAATCTATAGAGATATTTACCATTTAGAATTAGGACAATGAAACTCCATTATCCTATGACAACACATTCATTTTTTAGTTTCATTATAGCAAACTGTTGGAATCGTAGGAATCAAACAGCTAATCGTGTTATCTGTTGCCACTGGGTTTGTATTGGTGCTACGCTGGTGGAGGCCGGTCGCGCTGACAGGGGACCGAGGTGAACCCCCACCTTGTGCAACACATCTTCTATGCTGCGGTAAAGATGGCGGCGTCTGAGGGGGCGCGCAGCGACCGGGCAACGGCAAAACGATTTTAATTATTTACCGTTTTGACCAAGTATTGCTCGTCAGCTGCCGGAAAATTACTGCTCCGATGCTTTCTAGATAACCGGAATAGAGAGCATTGTCACACGCGGGGGTTGCGATTTTATTGTTACAAGCAGGCTGGGTGGGTTTTACTGGTCGTTGCTAACGTTAGCTGACAGGCTAGCGAAGTGAGCTAACACGGAGAGGTTCACATTAGCTTGGTGGAGAACAGTGGGGAGGGGACTGAGGGAGAGTATTCGGGCCAGGCGGCTCCAGCCTAGGGGAATGTGAGCCAGAGGTGTGCAGGGGGTTTGCTTGGTTTGTCCCAAAGGTCCTCACACCAAACTACTGGGATGGGACAGCAGGTAGGCCGCGTTGGTGAGGTTACATCAACCGGATTCCAACCACCACCTCACGCGCCCCAACCAAACCAGGGGAAAGGGAACCGGGGTAGCGGCGCCGGGAGGAGACCCCGAGAACCCGGCTGTAGCACCGCAGCACCGCCAAGCAGGGCTGCTGCAGTCAACATACCCGATCCTGGAATTAATATCTTCACGCAGCATTCAGGTGAATAGAGAACTTTTCTTCGTAAAAGCTTTGATAGCAATGAAATATTTCGATATTTGCTTGGTTGCTGTTAGGCGCCCGCTAGCAAATTCCATGCTATTTGACAACGACGCGTTAGCGGAAATAGCCATGCCATCCAATGTTAGCTTTTACTCCTATCTATTTTGCTCAGTGGGTTTTAATTAATTGTTTACATCCTGTAGGGGGTCAATTTATTCAGCTAAATTGCTCTTGAAACCAGCGTTGATAGCGTTATGGTGGGTTATTTGTTAGAGATTTAATGATCTCGAAAGCCACAATGAATGTGAAAAGAGGAAGTTTCCTTGGCGCTGCCGGAGGGTCAAAACTGGAGGTTAGGAACTTTAGTTCCTCCAGACGCCTCTATATGTCACATGATATATGTCATGCTATATCATTTTTGGCCTAGAAACGCTGATTCTTGCCTCGGAAGTTGGAGAGCTAATCCGTTCCACTAAAAGCTGTACAGCAGCTCGCCTTACATTATATAGTGGTTTCCCCATACTCACTTACATCCTCTGATAATATGTAAACCTAGAGAACACTCAGCTGACTGAACTGTTAAATAAAACAGGAACACTCAGTATTTTCCCCAACTTTTATCACTATCTAGACATTTGACTTAACTTCTGGCTTGTCCCTTCACACAAAAACACCTAGTTAATAAGTGGCATCAACAAAAGAGAAGTAATGTCAGTCACCTGATTCAGCACTACAGCACCTCAAACATGTTTTAGCCTGAAAGCATTAGCTGTGCTCTGAAATTGATCTTAGTAGCGGTTCTAAGTTTATGAGAAACAGAGGTGGCAGAGTACCTATTTGTTTTTATATACTGTCATCACAAAAAGTGATACCCATACTAGAGTTTGCATCTGCTGCTGATTGTTTCACACTGGCAAAATAGATGTGAAAAACTACTGGCACAATTTGTTTTTGTTTCCACTGGTGTCCCAGACTAGCTTCCCCCCCCCCTCTGCCATTGCAGTGAGCTAGGATCTACAGAAGGTGCAATCTTATGGGAATGGAAAGCATTTCCAATTCCTGGCTCTCGCATCTCAAAAGTCCTCACAGACGCACTAAGTGCAGCTTTACTCGCTGTCGGCACTGTTCTGTTGTCTTCGATGTCAGGGCAAGAGTAGCCTTTTTTTAGCATTCGAGATGCAGTCACAGTCACTCTGCAGAGAGACTCTTCAAAGCACATAATAATAGAACAAAGACTCTTTAAGTGGGGAAGCGTTGGACTGTGTTCTGTCTTCCACTGAATAGCAAATTGACTTTTTCCTCTTAGTGCTGCTTAACTATTCCATCATTACACTAACATTAACATTTTGTGGATGAAGTTTAATAGAATAAATAGTTTCCCCTTCAGCAGCAACTTGCATTAAATTAGTGAGGCGTGTGCACTTTTTTTTTTTTTAGATTGACCCAAAATTCTGTAAAATAAGATTTTTAAGGTAAACTTTAAAGATGGATGGATGGAGAGATAAATAAAGAGAGGGTTGCAAAGGCCTGGAGCCTTTCCCTGTAAGTGCTGGGAAAAAATATGTATACAAAAATAAATCAAATTTAGGAAACATTCCTCTTAAGTTATGTAGAATTATATTAAAATGAAGTTTCTGTTTTATTTCAGTTTCATAAAAACTTAATGACATTGTTGCATACTTAATCATACCTCTCAAGTATAATTTGAAGGTGCCAGGTTGTGAGGAATGCATGCTTGTCTGATTACTTCATACTTTTTTTATGTTGCTGCCTGTCTTTCAAGCATCAGAACCATCATTTATGCATCTCCCAGACCATCTAGCCTAAACCCTACAAGTTGTTTTTGGTTGGCAGATGAAGCTGAAAGACAATGGCATCAATTAGCTTTTGTATTAAGTGGCCCAATGGCCGCTTATGTGCACACCCCCTACTTTAGTTTTATTTTTAAACATTTTCAGCATCAAGATTAATTTTCTCTTCAGTCAATGGTACAGATGGAATCCATCACCTGATATCAACAGTTTTCTGCAACTCAATTGTAATATAGCATTATGATTGGCTAGTAATTTTAAATTAAATTCAGCTTTATTTGAAAAACACCACTTCACAGCAATGTAATCTCAAGGCACTTTATCGACACAATAATAGTCTAGTAATAAAACCAACAGATGGCATCAAATCTGAAGTTCAATCGAATTTCCTATTCTGAGCATGCATGAAGGGCAACAGTGGAAAAGAAAAAACATCCATTTTAACAGTAAGGAAAAAGCTCAGACACAACCCAGCTCAGAGAGACCATCTGCCTTGACCTGTTTGGATGGGAAGGGCAAAAGAGAGGGTAACTTAAAATGCACTGCAACTATCATCCAGGGAGTCCTGCAGAAAGATGAAAAATACATCAATGATGCCATATCTGTCATGTTTATACAAGAAGATAAGGAGCAGAGAGATATAAAAAAGAAGTGCTCAGTAGTAGGGCTGTATTTGCTTATCCAGACATACAAGCCAGTTTTATAAGCACTGAGCCTAATGAGGACTGTTAGCAGACCATCTCTGTGCTGCTTAATAGAGAGTGGGCCAGACACGCATCCTTTGAAACATTGGTTCAAATGATGTACTGATGAATGTGGCTGCACCAAATTAATGGTTGCAGTCTTTTTAGCACTGTCAGATTTAAATTGTTAGAGGGGATTCATCAGAAACAAACTCTGCAGAGTACTCAATATAGTAGTGTAGTTTATGGCTTTTAGTATCTGTCACATTGATGGGACGGTTCCTAAATTAAACTTGTATTGTATACATCAGGGGTGCCAAAGTCCGGTCCTCAACATCTACCATCCTGAAACCTTTAGATGCACCCATTATCCAACACAGCTGAATCTAATGAATGGCTCGTTAGCAGGCCTCTGTGAGGCTGGGTGACATGCAGCAGAGGAAATTCAGCTAATTGATTCAGGTGTGTTAGAAAGGTTTGCATGTAAAAGTAGCAGGATGCTAGATTTTGAGGACTGGACTTGGGCACCACTGGTCTACATAAGTATAAATGTGTTGGATTGATTGAGTCAAAGTGAGAAGATAAGTCATGGTATGGAAATTTTTTAAAATATAAAATCCACAAAAACATTAAATCTCTGATCAATTTGTGTGTTTTTCTCTATGCTGATCAGAGAAATTGGAGCAAATGGGTCAATCTGAATATTTTGTCTGTAGTTCTCAAAGTGCATGTAGCCTGCTTTTCTGAATGTACAACACATTTTTGAAGCTGCCCAGAGGAGAAGTGAGATTCCTAAATCCAGGATTCAAAGACCTAAGCTGATTTGCATCATGGGTGAAATTAGATTAGAGACAAATCCACTTTTCTGTGGACTCTGTGCTAATGCCTTAACAACCAACAGAGGTATCAAAACACCAATGAAATATCAAGAGTTTGAAAAACTCAGACTTGTATGATTTTGGGCAAAATTTAAAGAGGGTTTAAAAGAAGTTTTTTTTTTAGTGAATATTATGTTAGGATAAAGAATCCTGGTAGTGCTCATGGCTGCCATTAACCACTGGGAGGAGCTATGGATACACCTCCTGGGTAAGTGTTGCTAGAAATTAGGACAAAATTCATCTTAGAGCTGGGAGCTTGATCTTTAGCATGAGCAGATAAACAAGCAAGGAAAAGCTTTATTGTGCATACTTTTTTTTAGCACATAAGACATGGTTTTGTGTATGAATGCTACATGCATCATTGCTGTGTAATGGCTGTAAATAATTTATGTCTCTGTGCCTTCCTTTCTTTTTTTCCAACAATTAACTATTAAGCCTCTTTGCCCCTGAGACTGAACCTTTTCCATCACTTCATTAAGTTGATCAGCCCTTCCTGTCCAGAATACCAGCTTCAGCCAAACCCTGGCTGTTATCATGGGCCTCTATTCCAAATCTGTCTAAGAAGAGTAAAATATCTGTTAATCCCTTAGGCTTTTTGGCAAACATGCTATAACCTTACTCACAGAAGACAGATAAAATAAGAACTAATGTGTAGGTAATTGTACTTCATTTTTTTAAAAAATGAATGATTGATGAAACTGTCAAGTTTAGCCCCTTGAGCTGCCCTTTTTAAATTTAATGTATCTAAACTCCCAGTTGCAGACATAAACCCTTGCATCTGCTCTCAGTCAGCTTTAATCTGCCGTTTCTAAAGCTGCAGATCTAGTGTTTACCACTTGGCTTCAAATCTGTTGCTCTTATTATTAAAGGGTGAGGATTATTGTGAACAGAATGATTGGCGGTACAGATGGTGAAGCAGTCTCTTGCATCTGTCTGCCAGAAAACATCAAGTGTTTTAAACTTATTTGGAAAATCTAGCCAAATTCTTGTAATGTCCTCATATGAAATAACAGTTTTCAGTCTTTCACTGAAATGTTTTTTTCGTGGGGGGAGTTGTTAGGAGAAAAGGGATTGGTTTCTGTGCCAAGCCTGTTAAGCACTGGTTTGGTTCCAGGATGAGTACTCTGCTTCTGTCATTATCACTACTGCTTATCTTGTAGGCTGCAGACGGTACACTTGGCTGGCAATGCTCCCTTTTACACACTTAGTACAGGCAATCACACTTAAATGTACAACAATGAACACAACTCATACACCTTTTTTATGTCCTTATTAGTAAAAGTTTCATGTTGTGCTGCTACTCAGAATAATTATTTAACAAATCTTTTAACATAATCAGCCTATGGCTAGCTGACATTATTGATAGCAACAGCAGATTTAAGGAGAAGGCAGAGATTGAAAACCATTTTCCATCATTAAGCTCTCCTAACTGGGAACTGTTTGGCTTCCCATAGAAGTGTGTACATGGAGAAAGAGAAGTAGATGAGACTAAAGCAATTGTCAGGTCTTTGCCTTTGCATTTGAGATCCTTTTCCCCTGTAATCTCATTCATTAAGATATAAATCTCTAGTTATTGCTTTCTTTTTATTTAGTTTAATTGGAAATTTTACTTTTTTTTAAATTTATTTTAAATTCCATTATACATGTTATTTATACCAGAGTTAAGAACTTATATAAATTGTAAATGTTTTCTTTCTATACCAAAAAAAAAAAAAAGTGTGCCATAAAGCCACAAAAAGGGTATGTATCCAATGTGTTCAGACTGTTTCATGCCTATTTATATGTTAAAGGATTACATTTTTAAATTTAATTAATTTGAAATCTAAATAATTGTTTTGTTTTGTAAAATGTAGAATAATTTCACTATGATTTCTGTAGGAGTTAAACAGCACAGTTTTTTCCTTGAATGGAGTCAGTGTTGAGCAGCTAAATCTCCACCAAAGTACAGTTTACCAACACAATAGATATTCTATTCTATTCTATTCTATTCTATTCTATTCTATTCTATTCTACAGGCATTTTATCCAAAACTATCCAAAAACTATCCAAAACTATGTAATTCAGAGAATAAAACACAAACCGGGAACGGCATAGACAAGTGCCAGACTGCTGCAAGTCTGGCACTAAATAAGTCTGCAAGTCCAGATAAGTTCACAGGTTCTTTAATCAAACAATGAGAGTGTCGGTTTGAGCTTTGGTGGGTGTGTTGTGGTTAGCACACCTTTGTATATCTGTGGGGAAATGGTTACGTAAAGCAAGACATTATACCTAATCTTCCAGGTGAATAACATGATGAATTGACAAGCTCAGGCACATCTAGAGTCTGTACATGTCTAAAACAACTGTTATGACGTATTTCCATAAAGTTCTGCTTACGGAAATGTACAAATAGGAAAAAGAACATCTAGGATCACAAATGTCTAGTATTCTGACTTTTGGTAGTCGGGACCTTTGGGTTAGAGTTCTGTGTGGTTATTAGAACTAAAGCTTAAAGCTCTGAACCTCAATCCTCTGCATGTTAAGTGTGGGGCACCTGAGCCTAAAATATTGTTAAACCTGTCAACTGTACACTACAGTGTTGTAAATGTCACCCTGTCAGGGTATCTTATGTACACTCTGTATCTACTACTAAAAATAGTTGTACGTGATACCAGATGCCACTCTTTTGCAAAATTGAGAGGCCATTTAAAAGTTTTGTATTCTCACAAACTTGCACATTCTCGTTCTGAATGTCAAACTTTGCAATCAAACCTGCTGCAGACTATTGCAGTTTGAATGCCACATAGACAAATATATAAAAAAGTTTTTTTTTTCTTCCTTGCCTTACATCATCATTCCACTCTGCTTTCACATAAAGAATCACAAAGCTTTGTTGCCAGCATATGTTGAGGGAAGCACCTTTACAGCCCTTTATTATTCCATAACAGGCATCAACAGGACCACAGCTGGGTGAGCCAGCTTTCTCATTGGTTTGACATGCCACACTTATGTCTTTGTCTTACACCTAAAGGTAGTTCAGAATCATTTCCCCAGTGTATTGTATTTTTATGTGGTTTTCTGCATTGTAGTCAAAGACTAGAAGCAGGAAGTGTAGTTTGTATATATTATGTAAAGCATCTCGTATGGTATGTCCAATCATAACCTTTCCCATCTTCAAGATTTAAAGCCCAACTAAGAGAAGGCAAATGTATTTATGTAAATCTTAATTTGGAAGTTTATATCTCGATGTAAATGCAAAAAGAATTCTTCAGGTTTGTTTTATTTGTTACTATTATAATAAAAAAATCATGTAACCATAGCCACTGTCCATTTTGCTTTTATTTGGCCAATTGCTACGATTACATGATTATTTTTTATTTAAACGGATTTGTCTTTCATTCAGAATTGTGGAGGAATTAAAACTCATTTAAATTTGACTATTTTTCCACTCTGACCGCTTAATCTTCTATTCCCCCCACGTTGACTCTTAAAAATACTAAGCATGCCAATTCACTGATAACTGAGGATTATTTTATCTTAACAACTCATGTGTTTGACAGATAAAAACCCAACTATGTCTGATGAGGTGTTGAACGGCTTATTTCCCTCCAATTTGCTACATTTGTCCGTGATTAACCTAATTTTTCTGTTACATAAAAATCTGACTTGCATTCTTGCAGTGTGGATCCAAAATGTTGAATTTGGAGTATGTCCTTAAGTTTATTCTTATTTTACCCTTTGCTAAAATGTGAAGTCTCCTTATCTGATTATATCATACACTTTCAAGGCATTTATTCTCAAGTTTGAAAGGCACAGAGCCATTTCAAAAGTTTTCCCCCACAAAGCGTCTGTAACGCTTCCCTATATTCTTTCATAACTTTTTCCATCCATGAGTAAGTTAAAGGATCTGATTTGGCCTGCCCTATAGGCTTATGCAATATCTTGTGTATGTGTGTCTCATCTGCAACATTGTCTAAGGGTTTTGTCAGGGCTTCCTGCATTCAGGTGGCCCTTTATCCCCGCAACACAATCAATATGTGAAGAGATTTGGCTGTCATGCTGCTGTGTTTTATTGTACAGCAGCTAAAAATACAGCCTTATCTCACTACTTGTGGACTTGAGGTACAATCAGTATTGTTTTTGATAGGGTCTATAAGTAATGTTATTGTTGTGTTTAATAATTTGGCATAAGCTTGTAGGCAGTGACATTTTTATAGACAATTTGAGGTGCAAACACTCCAACAGCTGCTTGGACAGCCAGGGAAATTGTGTCACTGCTGATTTGTGTGTATGTGAAAATGTGGGTCTTGAGGTTATGTGTGTTTTGGGAGCAGGGTCACCTCTGTCGCAGCTGTCCTGAGGTTGCAAGCTTGGCATGCCCCTCAGATTTGCAAACACCCTCTCTGCTTTGCTCAACACAAAGCCATAGTTTCTTCAGAACGCACATGTGCTCCGGTTCACAGCACACACGCATAAACATTGAGGCATCCGGGCAGGCACACGACATACCCTGTGCAAGCCAACTGTTCTCTCAGTCAAACATTTCAGCACATGAGGTTTGAGTCTGCCATGAAGAACAGCATCTTGTATTGGGTCTGGTCCAAGCAAGATTTAAAAGTAATAAAGAAAATAAGATTGGCTCAAGCCCTCCAAATAAACAATTTGGTGAAATTTGGCATTTCTGATTAATTAGTAATGGAGTTTCTTGTTTAAGTTTGTGTTGATTTGATTAATGAAATTGAGACCCATGTCAAACATGTGTGGCAAAATATCACTATATCATTAAAACATTCCTTAGAAAAGTGATGTGATATGCAGCTATGTCAGAGAGCTCTGACAGTTGGCTCTGTTTGACTGCAGCAGTTGTAGTTGAGCACATTCACACATATTTAGTCTCTGACCCAACTTGCATGTGCATCTAAGCACGCACACACACACACACACACACACACACACACACACACACACACACACACACACACACACACACAGAGGAGAAAGCGTGGGTTAATTCAACCTACTCTCCCAAGGGACAAGGACTAACCATCTGCTTTTGGCCTCAGCACTGGTTCAGCCTTCATGCATTCACACTCCATACATATGTACCACGTACAGGGCAAGTGTCCATCATACCATACCCCCAACATTCACTCCCAACCTTTTAGTCTTTGCCTTTAGGTTTGCTCAACCTCGCAGATCATCAGTCCAGGATGGTTGTGTTTTTTTTATGGACCTTAAAAGTGTTGTTATCCTTAAGCCACATCAAATCTTGAAGGTTTTTTTAAGGACGTTGTAAATCACCGTTGCAATGTCCTTTTTGAGATTTAATTTTGGGGTGACCTCGTGATGGTGTAGAAAATTTAAATCAGGAAAGTTGCTTTTTTTTCTACGGTTTTGAATAAGTTTTTATAACAATTTTAAAACCAGTGGATCAAGAAGACCAGTGTTTTTGTGCATACTGCAGTCAGAACCTAACCAGACGAGAGGAGAATATGTATTGGGAGCTGTGGCTAAACCAAGTCACAGCCAGTGCTACATTGCAGTGTATGCTTCTTCAGAACAAAGGTGGGTATATTATGTAGATATTGTGACATATTTGCATAATAGACTAGGTATGGCTACATAACTTTACCAAAAAAAAAAGTAAGAGAGAGATCTAGCTTTTAGCCTTTCATTTTTATTTTCATATGAATGAATGCTGTTGTGTTGTTGTTTCCACAAATTTACTAACTACAATAACTCTGGAGTCTCAACTCTCTGTCTGGTTCTACTGCACTCAAAGTGACAGCTGACAGAGAAGAGGAAAGCTTGTGGCATAAGCTTGTTGCTTACCATAAGAAGTGAGAACTTTGTTCATGTTCGCAAAGCCAGAAGAACAAGAATAAGAGGGTTTTGATTTAGTTAGCTCAGCTGTTCATTGAAACTGTACTGTTCAATATGCACATTGGTAAATGGACTCATACTTATATAGTGCTTTTCCAGTCTTATCGACCACTCAAAGCGCTTTACACTATGCAGTCACATTCACCCCATTCACGCACACACTCACACCCCGAAAGGCACATCGGGGGGCTGGTTGGGGTTCAGTGTCTTGCCCAAGGACACTTCAGCGTGTAGTCAGGGGAAGCCTGAATTGAACTCCCAACTTTCCAGTTGAAAGACAACTGCTCTTCCACCTGAGCTACAGCTGCCCACGTTTAGAAAACTAGAGTGATGTCTGGTAGTTTTAATGGCTTAATATTTTAAAGGCAAGAGGAAGGAATCCGATATAAGCTAATGGGGGGGTTCAATGGTTTCTCATGACTTATTGTCCTCCAGTTTTGAGGAGTAGGGGATGTGGCTTGCCCCACAGTTTAAAAAATACTGAAGGAAAGCCTGGCTTTCCATCACCAAGTAAAATTAAGAGAATGAATAAATGATTTGATGTCGAGCACTTAAATTGGCACCATATAAATTTAACCTATTTATTATTATTATTATTATTATTAAAAACAAAAATACAATTTTGCAACTTTGTTTTTGCACATCAGTTTTCAAAATGGCATGAAAAACTAAAGCTGTACATTTTATAGATGTAGTCTTGTTGCTTTAAATTGTATTGTGTGTACCTTTTAATTCATACAATATAAACTTTTTTTTTTAAATCAAAGAATTGCATGCCTATGTCTTTAATATTATTTTTAAATCATCTGATGACCTTTAGCCCCATTGTCTCTACAGACTTTTTAATTTATTCAGAATTTAAACAAACTTCAGTACATTACCTGGGTTAAAAAAATACTTTTCCTCTACCCCAAACTAAAAACACACAGAGGAGAGGGCAAGGACATGTCACAGCTGAATGTAGAGCATACAGAAACAAATTTGGGAAATTGTTTAGAAACAAAGAAACTGAAAGACGGCAACAACTGAAAAGGGTCCCACCATCAAACCAACCAACCAGTAATTTCAACCGTGTTAAAATAAAATTTCCTGAGCTTTTAAATGTGGTAGAAATGCAAACCATATAGACCACCAGGGGTGCATTTACCTTGACAAATAAATTCTGCGAAATAAAAGAAGCTGTGTATGTTATGTTGCAACTTAGGTAGCTGCTGTCATGTCTCAGCTCAGCATACATTAACTAATCATTGTTTCTAAGGATGTAGGATTGCTTGCACAAATCCTTTTCATCCCAGAGACTCCAGTTCAATTTGCTCCTCCCTTTTTTTTTCTTCTTTTTTATATATTAGATTGGAGAACAATCCCACCTCAGATCTTACCTGGCTCAAGCTAGACACAGCGGGTCTCTGTATATACACATAAGTGTTTTTTCAGATACTTTGTTTTGTAAAGTGATGCTTTTAAGGTGCTTGCAAAAAAACCACAGTTTTGAAGATGAGTGGACAGCTCTGAGCAGTCTTCATCTTCACACAGGGTTCAGGCAAGGTCCCCTGCCTGGACAGCCAGGTAGAAAATCTGCTGTATAGCGCTGATTTGTAGTCTAATTTTAGCATGTCAAAATTGTCAGATTTGCTACTCGGATGCCTATAGCCATGGTGTTATTTGTCTTTGGATGATTTTAGAATTTAAGACTTTTACCCAGTTTCTCCTGAGGAGTAGCAACTACTTAAGTTGATGTTGGCCTGTGAAAGTCTTATTGTTCTGTCAGGAATTATTTTTTCTTGTTTTTAGTTTATCCTCATTTTGCTGACTCGTAACTTTTCCTCTTACCTAGAAGCTCTGACAGAGGCAGTGCGCTGGAGCTCCAAGGAAAACTTGCTAGGGGCGGCTGAGAGCGACCCAAACCTCTTTGTTGCACTTTATGACTTTGTTGCCAGTGGAGACAACACACTCAGCATCACCAAAGGTAAGAAATTAAATTAAATAAATAAAAATTACTTAGGTCACGAGTCTTGTTTTCTTAGGATGTTTATCTTTTAGTCTTTTTGAGATTACAAATTAGATCTTGTGCTGAAATGCAGTTTTTATTTTACTGCATTCTTTCCATATAACCCATCGTTGCTGCTTAGGAACATAATACAGCTCTTCTAGATTTTTTCATGTCTCAACCGCAACTTCATAACCACTGTTAGAACTTGTTTCAGCAAATCAGTGAAGAAAATCATCCATGTTTAACCAGGGATGGGCACATCCACAACACCTAGAAACCATTATTCGCATAGTTATTACATAGGAATGTTATGTGTCAATCATGTATTCTTCATTGCACAAGCAGGTAAGAAAGTAAAGTCATCATGCATTTTTAGATTTTTGAGATGCAGTATATAATAAAAATCAAATACTTTCTCTTAGCTAATTGTTTGTATACTCTTAAGTGGATAAATAATGCAGACTATAATGAATGATTACCAGTTGAGACTGAATGAGAAACTGATCTTGCTGGATTTTTATATGTATTTTACTTTACCCAAAAAGTTTTCTTTTCAGCTTGGATTTTTTTTCTTTTTTGCCTTCAGTAACAAATAATCAGCCGTTTGCAAATGACTTGTTAACTGTGTTGTCAGCAACACTTCAACTTGTGTCACCAACCCACGTACAGCATTAGACGTGGCAGTGCTTTCATCACTTTAAGACTTCTATGGCAGCCAGTTGGGATGGAAATTATGTTTAGACTTTTGTGTCATGAAGTGAATTTGAGATTTTATACCCCATGCAGGCACATGTGCACTCCCAGGCTTCACTGAACTTTCCCTATCCGTCCCACTCTTTCCTCTGTTACAGCCCAATGGGCCTCTGATGTTGTATTAATATGAAATCTGTTCAACTGTAATAATAACAGGTGGCTAAGCACAGAGAGAGTCTTAGCAAGTCCATGTCTGGGACTGATCTTTGTCTCTTCTTCATGCCAGGCGTTACCAGGCTAAGCCTGGCCAAAATGGTTGTTGGGTGGGATGGGTGTGGTGTGGACAATCATGTCTTTAGAGTAGCTCCCTGCACTACAAGTTCAGTGTGTTTAGTTTTGTGGTTGCATTTTTAGGTCATCATAATAGTAATACTTTTTAACCCCTTCCCCAAAATGTTTATTTTATTGTAATGTGCCAATTAAGTGCAAGTCTTTTACTCAGACCAAATGGGAGCTATTTATGAGTTTAAAGTTTTATTTACAATAATGTAACTTAAAACCTTATTAACATAATCTTGGTGTGTCTGAGGCCTGTTGTCAACATTGATACAAAATAAGTAAAAAGTTGCGGCAAACTTAATTCTTGCCACAATACAATACATTTGAGCATTTTATCTCTGTTGGTAACCTTGTCACACTCCTGAGAAATCTTGTCCGTCAGTTTTATAAAGTCCTTTGACGTTGTTGGGCATCTAATGAGCTTTTAATTGATATTCTTTAACTTGACTTCCTGATTCCAACATCGGTCACACTATCTTTTTATTCATTTTAATATTTTTACTCTGATCCATCATCCAGCTGAAACACTGATTTCTGTTCCCTTCCCATCTCCTGCTCTGACATCAGAGGCAGTCATGGATGTCAGGCCAAGTCACTACATGCGTGGTTTTGCTAAGTCCTTTCTGACAAATCTTCTGTTACAAAGAACTTTACTGTTCTGTTGCCTTTTCATGTAGTTTCACCAAGAGGCAAGTACTTCTGTGTGTCATGTATTTAGGGTTTTTATGGTGTCTGGTAATAACTGAAGAAATTGATTTTTAAACATTTTGTTTCTGAAATTTAACAAAAAAAATCAATCTAGTTACTATTGTTGGTTAAAAAATTTTCATTATTTTTTTTATTCTACAAAGATTTATGTCAACAGCTTGTAAGATTTTTTTTTAGTCCTACCTTGTCCTCTCTACTTCAGGGTTATTTAACTCTGTCAACTTAAACTCGGTCCTACAGGTTTTCAACACACTAGACTCAAATTAAGGGGTTCCAACAGCAAATGAAATTCTGCATAAGTACGGTAATTAATTTGAGTCATATGTGTTGTTGCAAGATTTATTGAAAACCTGCAGCCCTCATGAAACAGAGTTGACATAGTCCTGTTTTTATTAAAAGGCATTTTGACTCTACACACCACTGAAAAAAAAAACTGATTATTTCTTTATGGATAACAGTTTCTGCTAAAATTCATTTAAATGTTCTCCCTCATGTGTCCAGGTGAGAAGCTGCGTGTGCTGGGCTACAACCAGAATGGAGAATGGAGTGAAGTACGGTCCAAGAACGGCCAGGGTTGGGTGCCTTCCAACTACATCACACCAGTGAACAGCCTGGAGAAGCATAGCTGGTACCATGGGCCTGTTTCCCGCAGCGCTGCTGAGTATCTGCTTTCCTCCCTTATCAATGGCAGCTTTCTGGTCCGTGAAAGTGAAAGCAGCCCCGGACAGCTGTCCATATCTCTGCGTTATGAAGGCAGAGTGTACCACTACCGGATCAACACTGCCACTGATGGAAAGGTAGATGGCTTGAAAGACTGGTAATCTAATTATGTTTGAGTGATCTCGATTTATAATCTACAGTTTAACCACATGTATGTCTTCTTTTTAGGTGTACGTGACGTCTGAAAGCCGTTTTGCCACTTTGGCTGAGCTGGTCCACCACCACTCCACTGTGCCCGATGGTTTAGTCACTACACTGCACTACCCGGCACCTAAATGTAACAAGCCCACAGTGTACGGTGTGTCACCCATCCATGATAAGTGGGAGATGGAGCGTACAGACATCACCATGAAGCACAAGCTAGGAGGCGGCCAGTATGGGGAGGTGTATGTTGGCGTGTGGAAAAAGTACAACCTCACAGTGGCTGTTAAAACACTCAAGGTTCAAACTACTTTTCCTAAATGCATGACTAGTTTGCCCGGATGAAGCAAATGAGCTATGAATGGTTACAGAACACCACCTGCAGGTACATTGAAGCATTACACATGTTGTATATTAATTATACTGTGTATCCATTTTTGCATTGACAGGAGGACACTATGGAAGTTGAAGAGTTTCTAAAAGAAGCAGCAGTAATGAAAGAGGTTAAACACCCAAACCTGGTTCAACTACTTGGTAAGTATTGATCAGCAGCCCTAACATAAATTCACTGCACTTTTTTTTCTTTCTTTAACATCTAAATTTTACGTCTTACTCAAGCCTAATTGTTCATAGGCTAGGTATTTCAAGGTATTCTAAGTGGTGCAATTGCTTCTACCTGCTGCTTTGGCCACAGGTGTGTGTACATTGGAGCCTCCATTCTACATTGTGACAGAGTACATGCCACATGGTAACTTACTGGACTACTTGAGAGATTGTGAAAAGGCAGAGGTGAATGCTGTGGTATTGCTTTACATGGCCACACAGATCTCTTCTGCTATGGAATACCTTGAAAAGAAGAACTTTATACACAGGTGAGAGCGTGGTTCTGTGTTGTTGTGCACATGTGTGCGTGGGCACATATTTATCAACGGATGTCTAATTTCTCACTTCTTATCCTTCATTAATTAAATGTTACCTCCCTCTTTTGTCTCTGCTTCATTTCTCAGGGATCTCGCAGCAAGGAACTGCTTGGTTGGTGAAAATCATGTTGTGAAAGTTGCAGACTTTGGTCTGAGTCGGTTAATGACAGGAGACACTTACACTGCCCATGCTGGAGCCAAATTCCCCATCAAATGGACAGCACCAGAGAGCCTTGCCTACAACACATTCTCCATCAAGTCAGATGTCTGGGGTGAGCCTTTATTTGCATGTTGTTTTTATTTAATATTAAATAGATTTCTTACAATGTGTTCATATTTGATCATCCTTTTGTCCACATTCTTTTGTACAGCTTTTGGGGTGCTGTTATGGGAAATTGCCACCTATGGCATGTCTCCATACCCAGGCATTGATTTGTCACTGGTCTATGATCTCCTGGAGAAAGGTTATCGAATGGAGCAACCAGAAGGATGCCCACCCAAAGTTTATGAACTCATGAGGGCATGTGAGTACCGTCTTTGTTGCCTGCTCACCAAGTAGTTGCACTGCATTTACAAATTGTATACAGACACTGACTACCTTTTAAAAAAGATCATTTTGTTTCCCTCACAAGACTGCTAAAGAAACATTTGTGCTATAGAGTAGCAAATCTGAATCAGTTGGATTCAGAGTTGTTTAGCTGTAATCTAACCAGCTCCATTGTACAAAGTCTGCATAATTTCTGAGTTAGCCCATGTATGATTAGATAAAGTATTTGAGACAAAGTATACACATTGATGACATTTCTATTATGTGGCTGCTGCAAAACAGGAACATTATTAACATATTAAAGAAGGGAGGTTGCTGAACAGAAATGCACTAAAAACAATGTTAAGCCAGAGAGGAAACAAAATTTGGGACAGTGCAATAACATGTATAAGGAACATAAAGGGCCAGGTTTTGCTTTACCTGGTACCAAGTTTGTACCTAACAGTGACATATGCAATATATAATGTTCTGTATCTCATGAAATTACTCACACATCGCCTCTTTCCTTAAACTAAAAGTAGCTTCAGTTTTTAACCATGTCTGACACACATTATCATCACTGTGCTTTCTTGTAATAATGTACTTTTGTTTGTTTTTTTGTTTTTTTTTTACCTAGGCTGGCAGTGGAACCCGTTGGATCGACCTTCTTTTGCAGAGATCCACCAAGCCTTTGAGACAATGTTCCATGATTCTAGCATTTCTGAAGGTAAAATTGCAAATAGTATAAGCTCATCTGTTGGTTTTTTTTCACACTCAGAAACGGCTTTCAGGAACTTTTAAAACAAGGGGACTGAGTTAAATCCAGAAAATAGATATTGGAACATTCATTTTAGGCACAACGGCTAACTTTTTTTTCTGACAGAAGAAAGGGATAAGTTTAAAAAGACATGAGGAAAAAACTTGATTTAAGAAAAAAGAAATAGCTGGTTGAACAGTCCATATTATTATTAATGCCTTTATGGATTTATGCTCTGATTGGTTATTAAATGTCCAGGTAATGCATTATGTTGGATCCGAGTAAAAGCTGACTGTCAAAAAATATCATTCTTTACAGAAGTTGCAGAAGAGCTTTGTAAGACTGCTTCTTCCAGTCACTCTGGACCACTGCACTCATTCAGTCACGATATGCCCCTGTTGCCTTCCAAATCTCGCACACTCCACAAGCACACTGAAAACAAGGAAAACATCGAGGGTGGACTGGATGGCCGTTCTGACCCCGGCACACACAGTCACTCAGGTACAGCCAGGCATGCCCACCTTTCTACCCACCTGTTGAGTGCAACACTGTATGAATCTGCAGGTATAACAGAGGACAGGGATACTTGGAGACATCAGCAGCGCCGCCAAGCTCACCGTGTGAAAAGAAGAGCCATCATTTTCCTCACCAACTGATCATCTGTCATTCTTTAATTGCGCCTCCACTGTGGCATGACCTCATACTAATGGCATAAAAATAGTCCGTTTACAGAAATGTTTGAACACATTTGGAAAGTGAGTAATATTTAAAGTTTAAGCATATTTAACTAAATCTGACTTATAAGCTTTCTTTAATCAACAGGAAAACACTTGACACCCTAAGAAGGCATGAAAATGGAAAGAAAACATGTATTTTACTACATTTAAACTAATAAATAAGTTGTGACAATACTGAAGTGTGTTCAACCACCACTATCATTGTAGAGAACTGGGAATAATGGAGAGAAAGAAGATTGTCATGGCCTATCCCTCAAAGTCAGTCTTAAAATGCTGCTTACAATAAGTCATGATTGTCTGTCTTGCCATCCTTTTGCATAATTAAGAAGTGTTTTGTGTACTGATACTATTGCTGTTACAAAATAAATCTGCTTCATACATCTGAAGTGTTGTTTACACAATCCAGTGGATTTTTAAAAAATATTTGTGAATGTTTAATTTTTAGTACCTGTCTTATAAATAAACATGTCTTTTTTTTGCCTCTTTTCTGCAAAGCATCGTTTCCATATCGAGGCTCATGTCTTTAACTCAAGTTTGCAAAACCTTTCAGGGTATTTTCATTGTATTTTTCATTTATTTAAATAACATGTTTTCCATACATTTATTTGAAGTTTGTAACTGTGCTTTGTTGTCTTTTATTGGTTACTAAGAGAATTTTGTTTTTACCAATAAAGGAAAACGTTGTGTTTATGGAATTATAAAGCCCTTACAAGGGAGCTCTTTATATTCAATAAAATCCATGGAGAGATGAGAAAGAGGCTGCATGGTGGTGTTAAATTAACATGGTTGCATCACAAGAAAAAGACCTTTAACTGGGGCTTTTTGTATCGAGTTTGCACAACAAAAAACGTGGACATGTCCAGCTTTATGCTTCAATCTCAGTCAAGCTTTGGCTATTGGACAAATGGCCTTGCACCTGATTCTAGAGTACTTGGGTCTACAGAGCGTTTATAATCAGTTACTTCAGGGGATCTGGGTTCTCAGACTGCAGAACAATCCCTCATCTTTCTACAACTATGCTCAGCTGTTGGTGTGAGGTGTGTCTGGATGCATTGTTTGTTATAAGGACTAAGCTAAGGTCTGGTTTCCTTCAAAGAAATTGTTGAAATCTTGTTCCCTTTAATGCAAGTGCTTTTGATCAGCAGCATCTGACTGCATACTGGTCTCCTTCATAAGCAGCAAGATTGGGCTTAATTTGCCATGCAAAGCTTTTATATTTTAGTTTAATGTTTATATGGAAAAGCTTGGATGGGGTGTTGCGCTGATCTTATGTTGCATTAACATCATTTTTAAGACCATGTAGTAACCAGGTAGGGGGTTTTGGGTCATTGTTGTTTTCATCTAAAACTTGAAGCCATTGCATTTTAACAAATGGATGTAATTTTTTTTCACAACTATGTATAGCATTGTGAATATTGAAGTACTAAATGCAAACTGCTCTGAAAAGAAGCTTCCAGGTTTCATTACTGATTGTCACTTGTGAGATGTCTTATGATTAACCATTGTAGAGTATGTCAAATAATATCACTCCATATATAGTGGCATTTTGCTGAATATTCAAGTAAATGCACACACAGCAGTTGAAAAGAGTATAGTATATGTTAATTTACAGTATATTAAGAGAAACTGGTGTTTTCATTTTGACCGCCTGTGCTTTTTTTTTCTTTTATTTGTTGAAAATATAATTGATGTGTTAGCAGTTTTTCTTTACGCTATTCCAAACTCATTTCAACATTTTTGTAGAAGAGTGTCTTTTTGTCTTTGATGCTGTGTAACCGCTCCACCTCTTTAGAAAAGACTGTGGATTTTCAGTTTGGCATTTGTATGTGTGTGTGTGTGTGTGTCTCTCTCACACACACGCACTCTAAAGTGTGTTTAATATCAGCTCTAATAGGAGCAACTTGTAAATTGTTGAATTATTGTATGCATGCATTTAACTGGCTTGGGATCATAATTTCCATTGACTCTTTAAATTCTTTTTCCTTGGACTTGAGTCCTAAAGGAGGAATAAGTAGCTTTTACTGTTTGAGAAAATATTCCACCTTATAACTATAACATGCAGCTATTTAGTATCGGTGACATTAATGTACAGATGAGTATATGTAGAGACATCAGTGCCTGAGGCTCCTGATTTCCATTTCTCATTTATGATATTAAGAAACCTTTAAACAGATGGATGTGTTTCAGATTAGTTCAACTTGGCCATGCTTTGTGATTGTAATCCTTTAATTTCTTATCTCTCCAGGCTGGGCTTCTGTTTTGCTTGGAGGGGACAGCCGATCGGGCAGCTCCCCAGCCCTTCCCAGAAAACAGCAGCCACGGGATAAATCCCCCAGCAGCCTTCTGGAGGATGCACAGGATATAGGCACATTTACACGAGACCGCAAGACTGGGTTCTTTAGCTCCTTCATGAAGAAGAAATCCTTTTCCTCGTCGTCATCCTCAACATCTTCACAGCTCCAACAGAACCTTCCAACACCACCAAAGAGAAGTAGTTCCTTCCGGGATATGGAAACACAGCCCACCAAGAAATATGAGCCCACTGCAGATTTCAGTGCTCCTCCTCCTCTGCCCCACTCGGACAGCTTAGGGGGGTTTTCTGCCTCTCCATCTCACTCCCATGGGGAACCCACCCAAACACAGTCCCGCTGCTGTGGGGCTGCTTTTGGACAGAAACCCTCTGGGGGAGGTCTTGGCTCTCAGCTTACTAGTGGTAGCAGCTGGGGTGGACTGGCTGGATTTTTCACCCCCAGGCTCATCAAAAAGACCTTTGGACTACGGACTGGAAAGACAGCCTCTTCAGAGGAGGGTAGTAGTATAGTTGGTGGACCAAAACCTTTTCCTAGGTCTAATTCTACCTCCTCAATGTCAGCAGGACTGCCAGACCTAGAACGCATGGCTTTGACTTTACCTAGGAACCGCGGTGCTAAGCCCCCTCTGGAGAGAACTGCTTCCACAACCTCTCAGCCAGAGAACGGGGCTGCACGGCCCTCAGAAACTCTGCTGAGGAGGATGGATGAGGGGACTGCGCAAATCAGGGAAAGGCCCAAAGCCAAGCTGCTACCTCGGGGCACTGCTGTAGGGGTGAGGGCACCAGGGGTTGGGGGGGAGTTGGGGGAATCGGACAACCCGTCTTGGTTCAAAGAGGGTAAAGAGGAGATTGGAGGGTTGGACAGGCAGCAAAGCTGGTCGTCTCCCTCTAAGACTTCCAGCTCGAATTTATCACCGGCTTCAGGAGGCACACCGACTCATAATCACAAAGTTCCGGTCTTGATCTCCCCCACGCTGAAGCATAGCCCAGCCGATGTCCATTTAGTTGGGCTAGACTCTCAGGGGAACCGCTTCAAACTGCTGTCTGAGCACCAAGGAGACCGAGACAGGCCAAAACTAGTCAAACCAAAATGTGCTCCTCCTCCTCCGCCAACTCTGCGCAGTCTGCAACACTCCTACAGCGGTGATGGAGAAGAGCAGATCAGTGGAACTCCTGTAGAAGTAAATGGAGATACATTAAAAGGTCACAGGTCAGGACGAACATCAGGAGGATCAGTAACAGGGAGACCATCAGTGCCACCACCACAAGTGCCTCCTGCAACTACCACCTCCCTTTCCTCCTCTTGCCCTGCCAGCACCAACACTACTCCCACCAAAATGGCCAATGGCGCCACCCCCACCGCCTCCTCACACACAGCACCATCTGCTGGTTCCAAGATTGCACTGCGGCGAACCAGGCAGCAGGCGGAGAGGGTGCCCCTGGACCGGATTAGCCGTGAGGCCTTGCTGGAGTGTGCAGAGGGCCTAAGCAGCGCACTAAATGCCAGCTCTGAAAGCACCTCCAGCACCCAGGTGCTAGACGCTGGCCATCAGCTGCTAGACTACTGCTCAGGTTACGTGGACTGTATCCCTCAGATGAGGAACAAATTTGCCTTTCGAGCAGCAGTCGGCAAGCTGGAGCTCAGCCTGCAGGAACTGAGGGCCTCGTCTTCAGGAGGCGGAGGACTGAGTGGTTTGGGATCCAACACTGTGGTAGACAACTTGCATAGCTGTATTAAAGAGATTAGCGATGTAGTACAGAGGTAGCCACTGTGCTGACACCAGTGTCACCTTTTAACTACCAGACAGTTCACTTGTATTCCTCCGTTTTTCATTTATAATTTTATCGACAGCTTTTTGGGGGACAAAGTGAGAGAACTTTCTAAAGTACCTCATAGGAATCACTATCAAATGTCATTTTATATTGTTTACAAAGATACTCCATAAAATGCCAGTGTGGACACTAAAATGTAAATAATGAGAAGAGATATTACACAAAACTAAATATGGTTTAAATCACGCCATGCAATGTTTTGCTACAAGTTTCCATTTGGCCATGATAAAGGCCTCTTTGTTACCTGAATGTCGAGCGTCTCAGCTGTGTGTAGCCAGCCAAGAGTAGGTAAATACACTCTGCTTATCTGTCGTCCTATAGCATACAGAGAAAGAATGATGGTACCTGTGGCCAGCCTTACTGAATCCCCCTGCATCTTAAAACTGTTTCACAAGTATGTGATTCATCAACTGGGTGTTTTCTGTTCCCCAGTTTAGCATTGTGTTCTGTGTATTGAGTGACTAAGTAATTAGAACAAACCATTGCAGTGCAAACTCAAAGAAAGAGAATCTGGATTCAGTATGAACCAAGGTTTGGGGTCTCAAATAGAAATGTTCTTTATGTGTACAGATATTTGCCTAGTTGGACAAACCGGATCTCATTATAAATCTCAAAACTAGTTTTGTTGTTTTTGGAATAAAGCCTGTGTTTTTGCTTTGCTATGTTTTTAGAATGATCAGCTGCTTTTACAGTGACATTCCCAAACATGCAGGTGAAACCGTTTTGATGAGGGGTGCAATGGTGTTTTTCAGCCCTGGTCCTCAGGACCCACTAATTTTAAAGGTTTTCTCTACACAGACCCACATGCTGCAAATGACATGACAATATGTCATCTCAATATGCTGTCATCAAAAGTCAGGTTGAAAAGTAATCTTAATTTATTTTGCTTGGATCCTCAGCAGGATCCATCATAAGAGCAACACAAGTCTGTTTATTTCAACAGGTGCCTCGGTGTATTGTTCAGTATCTCTTATAGCATAAAAAACAGAATTATTTATTAAAGGAGGAAGATAATAATTTCCCAAAATTCTTCAACAGCAGATTGGGATGATTGTGAGCATATTTTATATTATGCTGGTAATTTTTACTATGTGGTAAGGTCATTAGATTGCAGTAGCTGGAGGCTTTTGTTTAAATATTATTGGACATCTTTTATTTCAGTGTTGCAAACCCACATATTTTAATGTAAGAAGTAAGGTAACATTCCTGTTTTTTCAATAAGGTTTTTACTTTTACTTTTCAACCAGGCTGCAAGTTCTTAAAGGCATGTCGATGAGGCATCAATTTCAGCTGGGATTGTTAAATCAGGAAACCTGCAGAGCAGTGAGTCCCGAGGCCCAACACTGGCAAATAATTTTCATTTAATTCCCACAAAACAGTATTCAGCATTTATTCTGAAAAGAAGACAAAAAAGACGAACAGAACAGCAATCACACTTTTTTCCCATGATTGTGAAACAAGATGACTGAATGTGTGGCGTCTTAAGCAGCACAGCATTTCTTTTCCCTTTGACGTGTAGCTTGTGCTCACACTGTAACATGAATGGGGAGCATTGCAGTAATGATGTCCAGCTGTAACTATTAAATACTGTTTCTTCTTTGCAAAATGGAGCAAGAATAGTGGTGAAACGAAATGTTTGAACTGGGACAGTATTTCTACAAGTGTCCTTCAGTGTATGGACAGTGCTGGATTCTCTGCAGCCCACAGCAAAAAGCAGAGACCTACGTTACATTATCAGCCAGGACTGAACTCTTTACACCACCTGCAGTATGTCTTCAGCACATGAGCAAAATGTGGATTTGATTTAAGACAAATGATTTTTAGAATGTATCAACTTGAATTTTAAATTATTCTTTTTTTCTTCAAAGCACAGACATATTTTAAGAAAAAGGTTATGTAAATGTTTGATTTATTTCATATCTACACACAAAATGTATGGGTGGCCACAGCTGGTGGAAATGTTTTTGACTGAAGCGATGTATATCATGACTGATGCCCGTCCACCCAGATCTGATGATGCCCTTTGAATGTATTAATCTGGTCACATGTTCAACTTTGTGTTCCTGTGTCCTTAACCTCCTAAGTTGCCCAATTTTCTTTTATTTATTTCGATTCTTCTCCAGTTACGGCCCGTTCTTCAAATTAGGTCATACTTAGACACAGTCCAGAAAAAGCTGCTTTATTTTTAACACATCAGGCTGTGTACAGCACACACAACTAAGTTTTTTTTTTTGTTGTTTGTTTTTTATATATAATTTTTCTACTTTTGGCCTTTATTTTAAAGTACACTGGATAAGGCCTAAGCCACATTGGTTCACAGACACATATTTTACATAAAAACACTAGAAAATCTGTTCTTCAGGTCCATAACACATTGGGGGGGGGGGGGGTGATGCATTTCCTAACATTTTCTTCTATTAGGAGAGGAAAAATAATTTCTGTTTACTGTGAGATTTATATTACATGGATTAAAACATGCTATGATTTTTTTCCCATTGTTTTTGGTGCCTTTTATGTGGAATGCAGATTTTATGTGATAGACACAGTGATTGCTGCACATCACAGTATGGACATCTTTTAACGCTTTCATGAGCATGTATGTGGTGTGTCTTCTCTTCCATAAATTTGTGATGAGATTACAGCAGAGTTTAAAAGTTATTGATCTGATGCAAACTTGAAACTGGGAGGTGCACTTTGTTCTTTACGACAATGCTCACAAGCTTGGATCATATTTGTTGTGTTATTTTTAACCAGCAACAGTGTGCAGCCACACAGATAAATGACACTAAATTAGCCTGCTGCACTAAATCCAAGAGGCTTTAGGTTTTTCCCCCGATATCTGAACACCTCTAACAATGATGATGTTTAATGATTGACTAATGCCAGTTTGGCCTGCTAACCTGGTGGGTTTCTGTTTTGTTTTTTTTTATAACAATAATTACAGCAGATTTTCTCAATTTGCTTAAGTTTTTTTTTCTTTTTTTTTACCACATTCGGTCATAAAACGTTTCTTTTTTTCATCTGTCTTCCATTCCCTTTAAATCATAGCATTTTAGCTGTCATTATTGGTTTTTATGTTCTGTTTTTGATCTCGTCAGCCCCTTCCCTCCATATCTCCCTGTTATATAAATTTGTTCTGGAGAACGTTTTTATACGTTATTATACCAAAGGCCACATCTTCAGTTGATTGAGTGCAATGTAAAACAACACAGACACACCTTAGTGAAATATGTGAATCTAAACAGGGATAAAAATGTCAGATGTTATTATGAACTTTTTTATTGTAAAAAAAATATATTTTGTTCTTTTTTTTTTCTTTTTTATTTAAAGCTCACATATTACTGTGAAGTTCTGCTTATCAGTGTTAAGTCTATTGTAAATAATAAAGATATTAATGAATTTTCTTCTGTTGATTTTAATCACTTTGAAATTTTATGTTTGAGGAGGTAAAACAAATCCGTTTTAGCACTTAAGCTTGGAAATATAGAAAATTATATGTTAGTTAGCATGTTTGATTGAAAGAAATAAGCCTTTCTTTTAAATATGGTGCCTGAATGAATTTGTGCTACTCCTTCTGATCTGAGCATGTAACTAATTTCCAAACTAAAGATTTATTTGAAATAAAATGACTTTTTTTAGGAATGTTCAATATTGACTTTTTTACCAAATTGCAGCATATTGATTTTTGTCCTTGATTTCATGCAAAGGCCTCGCTTTTCATTTCTGTAAACATGTTTAAATAATTTCAAAACATACAGATGAGTCCATTTCCAAGATCCTTACCCTGCGGGTGATGACTTGGTTTGATGATGTCACAGCCACAAGATTTATTGCAAGTTCGGGCAAACAAATATAATATACATGACATCTCTTATAAAATTAAAGTCGGTACGGATTTTTTTCCAGTATCACATTTTATGTCGATACTTCTATGCGAAAAATATTTAACTTTATCCACTTCTTTTTTTCCTTTGGCCATGAAGATAGCCCATCATTGTTGTCAGGTTTTTCTAAACTATATTGAATACTGAAAAATTCAGTGCAGAACTAAACAGCAGGTGTAGAAAACAGTTATCTGAAAACATAGGAAGACTGATTTGAATGACTTGGGTATAAAAAAAAACAAGAAAAAGAAACAAAATGCACGTTATACATCCATGCGTTCATAAGTACATAAGCACTCAATCCAAAGGTACATATTTACATTCAATTTGTCAAAAACATAGCCTAGTTGTATGTGTCATTCTACTTTTAAGTTATTCGATTGTGGCACAATAATAAATTCTTTGCAGGAGGAGTTTGGGTTTGGTTTAGTCTGTCCATCTTATTTTATAGATACAAAATTGTAACGAGAGAAATGGAGGTAAAAGTTTTATTGAGAATATGCATATATTTATCTGTAAACAACTAGATTTGGATTAGATTAGATACATGCAAAATATCCTAATATTCATGCATTCAGTAACAAAATAAACATATATTTCACAAAAAGTAGGCTACTAAATAAATGTATAGCTTGAATCTCTGCAATATACTTTACCTGCATACACATTATATAGAATTTCAAAGGTAGTACCACTATTAACATTGTTTATGCAAATTTCTGCAATTGAGCCAATTTTTAGTTTTAAAAGTTTCCAAAAAAAGAGCTAAAGAATCACTCAGTAGACAGGTTCCTTCTGTAGAAATGTTTAGTCCCTTTTATTTATTACACAAACTTTATCAATCAAAATGCTACTGTGAAGTGGGTCACACAACTGGAATATCATCTGTTATCTTTTTTCTCCTCAGCAGCATCTTGGCCATGACGCCAGCACACACCATATGCGGCTCCTCCCCAACCACAGCCTGCTGTAAAGATGGCGTCCATCATGGAGGGGCCGCTAAGCAAGTGGACTAACGTCATGAAAGGTTGGCAGTACCGCTGGTTTGTTTTGGACTACAATGCAGGGTTACTGTCATACTATACGGTAGGTTCATTTCCACTGTTCGTAAATGTTGAGCGGCCCGGTTAAAGGGTTTTCCTGTAGAAGTGGGAGCTGGTTGTTTAACACAAGTGGCATAGGGCCTTGTGTTTGTCAGGAGTTGGGGAGTATCAGCTGGTGAGAAGGGGCGAGGCTCTCTGATTGATCAACGCATTAGCCAATAGCAGCGACAGTGGAGGACAAACTGACGAATTGCGTGGCGTTATTTTAAATACACTTCCGCTAATGCAGCTAGCTAGCTAAGCTAGTGGCAACAACTCGTAGTCCTCGACACATTGTGTTTAGTTTACACTTCTAAGAGAGCTACTGTGTTATGTGTGAATGTATGACATTGCAAAAGTATTTGTTCTTGATAAATACGACCTCAATGTTCACTGGTTTGGTTGTTAAAGCAATGTCTCTACATCTGGAGTTACTGGGTGTTAGCCTAATTTCTTCAGTCTCATACCTTCATAGCAAAGATTGCTGTACTCTATCCGACTTTTCCTTTGCGGGACAGAGTTGATAGCGGTGTTGTTGCTGATATAAAATATAAAGGTATTTAAAAAGAAAAAAACTTGGAGATAATTATTTCTTCCAGAAAGTTGCTTAGTTAACCAAAATTATTTGAATTTATATTTGGAACAGAGTTACACATAAAGCCTACATACAAGATTGTTTTAAGTAATAATAAAATAATTCTTATTTTAATGGAAATCAATTATGGTTTAGCTAAAGTTTCTGCACAATAAAAATACGTTTTTATTAAAAAAGCCCAGTTTTAATGTCAATTTGACTCTTATCAATACAAAACATTGACCATTGAGAATTAAAGTGAATTTATTCCTGCTTTTAGGCTATTGTAGGTCTGTTATATGTGGGAATTTGCTGTTTATTTATTTATTTTGTTAGTTGTAGTGAATACACACATTCAATAGATACTGAAGCATTTGATTAGTTATATGAAAATGATACAAAAATTAATCTTTTATCACTTTGTTTTATTCTTACCATTTTTCTGGCTTGCTGGTTTACAGTCAAAGGACAAGATGATGCGAGGATCCAGAAGAGGCTGTGTGCGACTCAGGGTGAGATTCTTACTGTCTTGTTGTCTATGAATTATCTTTGTTTTCCTGCTTTACCAGACATGTATTACTGGCAGGATTTACTTTAGCAGTGTCAGGTTTACGAGGCATTAAATGGGTTTCCGTTTACACAGTGCAGCACAGATTTTGTCTTATTTGATAGGGAGACTTAAATTCTTAAAGTCTTTTTGTCGATCAAGTTTCAGGAGCTTCTTCCAGGTACTGCCTGCAGCAATCACAACTGCATCCGCTTTTCCGGTAAAGGTGTTGTTACAGCATGTTTTCAGTATTGTTATTAACCAGCAGTAGATGGCAGCAGATACTACTGTGGCTGCTGTTCACCTTGGTGTAAGGAAAAGAAGGATCCAATGATTTAAAGGGACAGCTCAAACGGGTTTACGTTTTGAGAAAACAAACTATTTTATGTTTTATCAAGAAAGATGCTAAAAGATGTTTAAAACTAAAAGGTAGGAATTTACAGAAGATGGGGTTTTTCCTCATTCATGTGGGGAATGTGTGATGTGCGACCTGGTTGGATTGCTTAATAATAAATTTGTCTTAACTGAGAGATATCATGAAATATCACTCAGCAATGGGTGTCAAATAAAGATAAATTAGTGGGTCCCTGTTTATCTTAACATGACTTAACTAAGAGTAAAGGTTGGGTTGATATCATCTTTGTAAGCCAGATAGCATGCAGACAAAGTGTAGGTTGAGTTTGACAAAACCTCAGCCCTGGAGGCGGTGGATTAAAATAGCTGTGCATCTATCCCCCGCTGCACAGACTCATGTTTAGAGCTTGTACATTTCTCTCTTTCTTGTGTTATTTTAAGTCAAGCTTTATGATTACACCTACTGCGAGTCATCTTTGTGCATTTCACCTTTTGCCTAAACTTGTGAAGCGTAAAGAGGAACTTTTTGTCCTTATTTTAAACCCAGATATTATTAGACCCAGACGTTTCTATCAGAGCGCTTTTAAACATGTCGCTTATCTCTTTCATTCTGGACGATGTTTACAACAATCAAAGATTTGGACAGATTTTCTCAGTGTGTTCAAACGTTCACCAGGTGTATTATTCTGAAACAAAAATGTATCATTTCTATGGGCACAAAGCATGCAGGTAAAAAGGATACCTTTAAAGTGTTGCTTCAGATCCCTGTATGGGAGGAAGTACTGCCTGAAACTATCTGAAAAAGCACCCGGTGGCATTTACTCTCATTTTGTCAACGGACAAAGGTTTCAGTTGTAGCTGGTTCAGGGATTTGATAGTAGGTTTTAGAAAGCAGTGGCTTCCCTTACAGGCACGGATCCACAGTGGATGACTTTACAATTAGAAATGAATAAGTTCACTATGTACTATGTTTTACCTGAGAAATAATTAAACCTGCATAAAGCGTGTCCAGGGTTGGATAAATCTTAGTCTGGGACTTGAATGGTTTGTTGTTTTAAAGTGTTTCCAGATTTCTGACGTTTTGGCTTGTAGTTTTCACTGTGAAATGAACCAGGTTTAGTGCTTGTAAGTCAAAGGACAACTAAAGATACCCCTATATATGAGCATCTTATAGCTCACCCTCTGATTGGTTGGCACTTGTTAAGATCATGATGAAGATGAAATGTATCTGCTTTAAAAGAGTATTACTTAAGTAAATGATGCATGTTGCAATGGAATGAAAGCAAAAGTGTTTTTTAACTTTACTAATATCAATCAGCTTCCAGTCAGCTTTTGCATCAAAAAAGCATCTGTCATCATGAACACAAAGGGATTAATTTCCAAACATGTCAGAATCACTATTGTGCTTTTACTTTTTATTTAGAGATGCAGAATCAAACTTCTTCTTCTTCTTCTTGTCTTAATTCATATTGGTTTCTAAACTTGCACAACTCCTATCTTAACAGGCAACTAGTGATTACATCATGACTTTCCTGTTCCCTAACTCCCAGTATGTTAATGTAACATACTTCATTTTAGTTTGCAGAACACCTAACTTAAAGTTTGCCATGAAGTGTTTATGTTATGTATATTATTATAATTATTATTATTATTATTATTATTAAATCAATTTCCAACACATTTGCTGGCTTGGAAATACACCAACACAAGACAATGACAACAAAAGAACACAATACTATTTGGGTTCCCTAAGCTGCGCTATAGCATGTGTGGGTTTTGCTCATCCTAACCTTTAAATAACGTTGCTTTGTGGTTATTTTCTGTGTGTACTGTGTCACTTTTATTCATTGAACCACTGAATAGGATAATAATCACCTAAAACCCTGATGGTGCACTTAAAAAGCATTTGTAAGACAGTCATTATGAGGAAAAACTGACAGTAATGGGAACTTTGGTGGTTTGGTTTATTTTTGCTGCCTTTACTTTAAATACATGCCCACACAGTTCCTTGTTTTTTACACATTTTCTAAAAGGGTACCGTCAGCGGTTCTGATAAAGCAAGCACAGGGTGTAAAGAAAAAGCCCATTTGGATCTCGTGTTTGTTCATTTGTAGAAGCTCATCATTACAGCATATCACACGGTACAAGAATTTGAAGTACAGTAGTAAACTGTGTTTGACAGATTTGACAACAGCTGCTTGTTATCGCTGCAGTTAGCACAACGTAAGCATGCACCTGATAAACCAAAGCATAATGTCTGACACTAGCATGCGGAGATTTACAGTCTGCACACCATGTTTTGGTTTTAACTTTTTGATTCCTTTACAAGTGATGTTCATGAAGGCCAAGACAGAGAAATTGTCGGATTTAATCTAACCCATCTTTTGTAGTTATATTCCTTTTTTTTTTTTTCTTTTTTTTTTTATTTTAGCTCTGTCTGACACCCTGTTTTTTGTCTCAGGAGCTTACATCCTTTCTCCTTAGCTTCTCCCCCATGTTGGCTGCTGCTGGTCCTTAGTGTCTGTTTCCCTCCACCCTCTAATTCTTTTCTCCTCCTTCACTCTCCCAAATCCCACCTCCTCCCCTCCCTTCCTCTTCCACATGTTCCAAAAGGTTGCACTCATATGCATGAGAGAGCAAAATGCTGAATGATAGGCGATAGGCGAGAAGAGATGGAGCTGCTGAAAGGGAAGAGTGTGAGCTGCTGAGAAGAGTGAATGCAAATAGAAGCTAGTTGGTCTGCTGGGACACGTGAAGGCTGGAAAGATGGGAATAGAAAGTAGAGTATGATGTGTCCTGCAGTCTGACTGCTCCCACTCCCGTTTCTGTTTGCCCAGGGAGCTGTGATCGGCATCGATGACGAGGACGACAGCACTTTCACCATTACTGTGGACCAGAAGACTTTCCATTTCCAAGGTGAGGCGTCCTCTTTATGCCCCATCTCTGCCTCACTTTTATATTCATCTGTGCTGTTTAATTTTCCCTCTCTCTCTCGCTCTACCTCTCTCTCGCTCTACCTCTCTGCCTTTTAAAGACTTGGATTGGTTTGCTCTAATGCCAGGAAACGCATGCATTAACGGGCACGCACACAGTGTCAAAGCGTGCTGTGTGTGTCCCAGCCGTCTTTTTTTCCTCAGTTAACCGCTCCAAATTGGACGGACGTTTTTGTAGATGAGCAACATTTGTTCCTAACCAGGATACACAGATTCTTCTGGAGCAGAACAAGCCACTGAGACCTTTTCTTTTTTTACCCTCTTGTTTTTCTGCGGCACTCCTGACTGTGGCAGAGAACGAAGAGTGCTGCAGCTGAGCCTCTGGGAGTAATAAGGGAATACTGCTGAGCTTGGAGCTGAGCTCAGGTGTCTTCTAGTTGCTGCTATTGTTCACCCTTTTCTGCACCTCTGCTAACAACCAGTGACTCCACAGGGACAGGATTGGCCCCTCCTATCCTGTCAATCCTCCTCTTCCCTTTGACAAGGAGCTGTCCACTCCAGTGCACTGCAGACACATTTTCTCTTTTTTTTTTCCCTCTAACACTCAGCCAGGTCTTTAACTAATCTCTTCTAACCTTCCTCCATCTCTGTCCTTCCATTTGTCCGCTTGTATCCATTTTGCTACCACTACATCGCACACACTTCACCACCAGTACCCCTTTCCACCAGCCATAGTCCATGGGCCCCCCACTCCTCTCACTTCCTCCATGCCCTGTCCCATGTCTGTGTTCCGAAGCTGTATGCTGTGGTTCTACAAACGCAAGGGTAAGAAGGAAAGCATGCACTCCTCATGGTCAGCATGCATGCCAGTACTTGGCAAAAGGATCACAAGGAGGTGTTGTTTGTCTTCTGGGATGTAGAGCTGGGATGGAACAGCATGTTATGTGTCAGACTGGATGCTTTAGTTTAAGGACAGTCTGGGAAGCGGTGAGATACGCTGTAGGAGGTAAGGAGTTGTATGGGACAGAAGTGTGTGTAATCAGAAAGCAATGTCTGTACAAGCAAGATGTGCTGATGCAATCTTTGCTTTTCTTTTAATCGGATGATATATTGTGCGTGTGTGTGTATATATATATAATCACTGATGAGGAATGAGTCAAATGCCTTTATCTTAATTTATTCTGCAACTTTCTATTATACTTCCATATCTAATCATTTTATTGTGGAAAAGTTAGAATTCAAACCATACAACTTTATGTCAAGTTATTTCTTATTATCTGATTAATGGTAATCTCAGAGAGCATTAGCAATCTACACAGGCGCTGTTCTTATTAGACGAGTCCAAATAAAGGACAGTTTTATCAAAGTATTGAAGGGGGCAGTTGTTTCTGGTAATCTTTTTGATTTAAGCAGGTCAGACAGCAAAGTAAACACAGCATAGTGAGTATGGGGTGGGATTTGTAAGAGGAAAACTGATGGAGCAGTGTAAATATGAGCACAGATTGCATGCTGAACAGGAGATGGTGTCTGCATCAGCTGGAAGCATCTCTGTGAGGACATGCAGCGGATGTTCATCTGTTCCTGTAAAACCATCATGTTATGCTGTCAGTTTGTAAACACCTATCCTGCCTATTTCTGACTGCAGTGGGTGTCTGTGTATTCGGGAAAGAAAATATATTATGTGTTGGTACAGCATCGCCGCAATGGATAAGAGATTTTTAGAGGTGAACAATAGACAAATACCAGAATGTAGCTTTTTTTTTTCCTATTGCTGCATCTGCTGCTACACATCTGGATCACTTTACAGGACAAACAGCTGTCTGTGGATTGAAACATGCTAGTTCATCTGTTACAGGACAGCCATTTTTATAGGTTGAAATTTATTTCAAAGATAACCGCTTACTGTGAGAAGATATTTGTTCTTCCTCCTATTTAGAGAAGCATCCATTATTCATCACCCCAGCTCCACTGGTGGTGCATCAAATATTTCAGAGAGCTCTTTTCCACTTTCTCTCTCTCTCTCTCTCTCTCTGCTGTTTGCTTGTCTCCTCTGATCTGCAGGAGCTATTATTCTGCCTGTCAGTCCACACAGCTGGCCCACTGCATCAGTCCAGAATGAAAGACCCCCTCATGTCCCACTTTGTTTCTACTCTTCAGGATTCTTCCTCTCTTTGATATAACCCACTCTGTATCTCTTGCTCTCTCCACCATGTCCTTTCAGCACACCGTCTGATCATGTTTGCAGCTCAAAAAATCCCCAATGTCTCGGCTACTTCAAAGAAAACGTTTTTGCCACACAGCTGGAATGTAATTATCAATAAATAAGAAAATGTAAAGGATGCTTTTTAGTTTTCCACAGCAGGACGGTCACCTCAGATTATGTTTAGAATGAGATTGAATCTTCCTTTTCAGCATCTTTGGACTGCTGTGTTGCATCACCTTTCCTTTTTTTACCCAGTAAGTGGTTGGGAGGTGAGGACACTAATTATTTAGATTTTGTCCTCTTTTCTTGCTAGATGTACTGCTTCAGTTTCTGAACAGTCTCTGTTGTTTTATCGTGCACTTCATAAAGCCCCAGATGTGCTTTTTGAAGACGTGAAATTAATGATGGATAGAAGCGTATTTGTTTAAAGTCAGTGATTGCACAGTCACTATGGATATGTTTGCCGTACTTTTTTTATAGTTATCTAGAAGGTGTTTTCATGTTTAGTGTCTGTGAGAAGATTGCATAAATGTGTCATAATGGCAGTTCCCCATTTTCAATAAAAGGTACAGCTTTAACATTGTGGCTGCATTGAAGGGCAGCCTGAGTGAGGACTATTACACTGTATTTGGTGTGCATGTGGAAGCAGTTATGTGATTGCCAGTGCTCTTCTCTGTCAGAGAGTATCTGTAATTATTGTGTGTGTGTGTGTGTGAAAGAAAGACAGACAAACGCGAGTGTGTGGATACATCAGTGTGTTATGGTGTTTGGTAC
>JBAMIG010000015.1:14470770-14485449 GCA_037177335.1 Kiunga ballochi
CCACATCCACCCATTCACACACACATTCACACCCCGATAGGCACATCGGGAGGCTAGTTGGGGTTCAGTATCTTGCCCAAGGACACTTCAGCATGTAGTCAGGGGAAGCCTGGAATTGAACTCCTAACCTTTTGGCTGAAGGACAACTGCTCTTCCACCTGAGCTACAGCTGCCCCTATATATATTATATATCTCACCCCAAAGAATTCCTGCATCCGTTCCACATATACATATACACATATATACATATATATAGTGCCTTGCGAAGGTATTCGGCCCTCTTGAACCTTGCAACCTTTCGCCACATTTCAAGTTTCAAACATAAAGATATAAACTTTAAATTTGTAGTCAAGAATCAACAACAAGTGGGACACAATCGTGAAGTGGAACGAAAATTATTGGATAATTTAAACTTGTATAACAAATACAATATCACTCATGTTATAATTTGATCATTTTCCACATTTGGTTAATTTAACAATAAAATCATCTGAACGCAGTGGGCATGCTGTACAAATAAAATAATTTAATTAAATAGTAACGAGTGTGTGTAGATCCAGTCTTGAGGAACTTGTTTCTTTTTTTTTTTTTTTGCTTCTTTTTTTTCTCAAGACACGCAGTGTATGGTCTGACCTGCAGGGGCGCTAGTCACTATCCACTTGGTAAACTCCCATCAGCCTTTGCGAGCTGCTTATAAAACCGTCTTGCGCGCTCTGTTCTTCCTCATTCTCACGGTGTTCTCAGGTTTGTGAAATGGGTTTCTGTAATGTAGTCCTTTTTATGCCGGGCCTGGCTTATTAATACACATTTCCTATTTAATACGTGTATAGTGTGTTTGATGGCATCCTGCGTATTAAATGTCATTTCAAAGTTTTGGTTGCAGTTAAAGTGGTTTACCTTTACAGGCCTCAACCACGTGTCCAAAGCACGCAGCTAGCTAGCGTTAAGCTAACTTACTACAAGCCAAAATGACTATTGTTGGTCTTTTACTCCGTGGTTGAATGATGATGATGTAAATGGGTTGGTAGGGACATCTGAGTCAAAATGAAGAATGCCAACCTCTCTGACACCACGGGGTGAAGACTAGTATAAGAAGTTAACCGCGCAGCTAATGCTACAAGCTAAATTGTTAGTCTTATCTTTTGCTGAATGAGGAATTGATTTGAATTTTTAATATTCTTGCAGAAGTGTTACAATGGCACCCGCAGATGACAGAGCATGGCTCGTGGTGAGTTTAGATTTTAAAACCAATAATGTTTTTTTTTTTTTTTTTTAATCGCGTGCTTTGAGTTTTCTGCCTAAAGTATATTTCACATCTGATGTTTGTTCCCCTTAATTTTGACATGGCCTTATGGGAAGATGAGTTTTTTTTTTCCTTTTACTCTTAACATTTTTAAGCTTGTACCAGTAACATTTTGTCACGTTGTACCAGTTGAAAATCACAAAGTATTGCATTAAATATACTTTTCTTTATGTAGGTCCATGTGGGCGCTGTTAAAAGTGTTGCTACACTAAAGGTAAATGTGTTCTGTGTGTGTTGCTAATTCAATCAAGAAGTCTGTGATGATTCAGGCATAAGAGTAGTGGACAGGAGATATTTCCTGACAAGTTTTCCACTGAGGCTTCTGTTGAGCCGCTGAATTAGTAAAGTGATTTATTTTAATAGTGCTAATGAGTATTTATATTTTACAGATTCCAGACTAGCACACAGTCTTGGACAGTTCGTAACATGAAGAAGGTATAGCTTTTGTATTTTTTTGCATTGGTATTTGGGTGGGGTTCTTGCATCTCTGAGGTGTTCTCCGCATATTTGAAATCATGGCCCACTATATTTTTGTAAACTACGGCTTAATGTACCACAGAACATCTGGAGATGTAACTCAATGATGCAACAATCTGCATTTACTCATCTATCTGTGTGCTGCTGTGATGACATCTATTTGCTACTCTCGACTAGATGGATGACGATATATTCAACCACCATGTGAAATTATCTGAGGCACAGCTCATTTTGAACCAATGGTGTCAAAATGATGTACTTTTTTAGTAACTTTTTTTTTCTGTTCCTGCAGGGATGGCTTGAATAAACTCGGCCCACCAGAGCAGGTAACTGGAATAATATTTCTAAAGTACTCTTGGGATTGCTGTGAATGATGACTCTGTTTTGGGAATCTCTCTGAAAAAGAGTGAAAGATGAATTTATTCCTGATGCAGTAAAAGTTGAAGCATGCTGATTTGTTGCTCTGGGCTGTAGTAATGTGCGTTTGTCCTGCAGGTGGTGATCTTCCTGTAGGATGTTGGCCTTTGACTCTGTTCCTGGTGAGTTAATTTTTCGGTTGCTACAGGAGGCATGTGTTTTGCTGATGCAGTGATGATTCCATAGTTCAGCAGATAAATATGAAGAAGATAAATGTCTTTCGCTCCTAACTGATGCGTCAAGTTCAGTCATTTTCTGAGGTTACTAAATATGATATGGCTTTCTAATTTTTTTTTCTTTTTTGCTCTGGGTGCAATAGTCTTCAACAGGCTGAGTGAAAGTGAGTAAAAGATCTATATTAATCCTCTTTTTTTTCTTTTTGATACAATGATGACTCCATAGTTCAGCAGACTGAACAGTGAAGAATAAGTTTGTCTTTCGCTCCTATCTGATGTATCAACTAATTGTAGTTTTCATCTGGTAAATGGAAAAAACAAAGTATTGAGGAATTGTTTTTTTTTTTTTTGGTTTTTTTTGCAGGAGTGGATGCATCACAATGGGCACATTGCTAATAGACTCCTCCATATAGCTTTGCTGGTAAGCATCACCAGTAACTGCTGTAGATCAGGTTTTCAGATGTGATGAATGTGAATCAGGTCGCTGATCCAGTTGAAGAAACAAGTCACACACTGATCTGAAGTACTATTTGATGCACTGATTTGATGGAAATTTTGCATTAATTAACAGGAATCTCTCTCAATCTGTCAGCTGCTGGACCAGCCTGACCAGTCCTGCGGATTGGGAACCATGGTGAGAATAAACATTGTATTTTCAGCACATTGGACCCAGGTGACCAGTAGAGCTGGGTGGTTGTTGCATACTTTCATAAAACAAAGTTAAACTGAAACTGCTGACTTGGGTCTGATGGCGCTGCAGCTTTATGTGGGATCATGTTTGCTGCTGTGGTGACACGGCAGATCCCTGCAATCTGACCTGTATGATGACTAAATGAAGACTGACTGTAAACATGGAGTTTTTACATATTAGCTCTAGCTGACTTGGTCAGTGATTTTTTTTTTTTTTTTTTTTGTTTTCTTTAATTTGCTTACTCTACATATGACTTCGTTTTTTGTTTGTTTTTTCCCCCTTAGATTTGACCAACTTCAGAATCTTCAGTCGTGGGACAGTCATGTGTGCATGTAAAGGCTTATGTGATCGCTCTGGTTATGTTCCTGTACGCAGGAGGTGTCGGCTCTTGAACTGGTTAGTGTCTGCATAAAGTATTTTATTCTGTTGTCTGAAGATTGAAGTTGACCGTTGTGCCAGTGATGAAAAGATTCTGCCAAATGATTTGTTGGTGATTATAACCCTTACCGTTCCATTTTCTCTGAGGTTGTTTGGTCAAACAAATGTATTAGAATGAACCGATCCCTCTCCCCCCCCCTTAATTTTTATGAATTGATCTCTTCCAGGTGTCGAGGCTGACTGGAGACTGAAAACAAGGCTCCATTTACTGGGAAAATCTTAATTAAATGGTGCTGACATTGGATTGATCTCTACAAGAACAAGTGTTCATGGCGTTTATGCAGCACATTGTGTCTTCTATAGTAACCTGATCTGTTTGTGGTGTTTAGAGATTTATTTTTCTGATGTGTAACTTGATTTTAAATTGTTTCTGATTATTAAAAAATGATTGATTAAATCTTTGGTCGTTCTAGCTTTTGTAATAAAGCAAAATATACCAATTGGTTGGTTTGCGTCTCGGAGTCTTTATAAATTGTTGGACATTTATTGTCACATGCAAAGTGTGTACAACCCACAGTGAAACTTGTTTTCAAGCCAAGATTAAACGACGTATGACAAAACACATGACGAAAACGCTTAGGAGCAGCCATGGGCCAGCGCTCCTCTTCAAGGTTGTGGAGAAAAAACCCACATGAGATTACCTGAGGAGGAAAAAGTAAGCATCCTATTAAGCATAACTCGTATGCAGACTAGTATACTTGACCAAAACAATTTTTTGGTTTAAAGTTAACTAAACATTGTATAGAGACCCAAAGAATGGTGAAGGTGTACTGGTTCAAGTCTTCAATGAGTTTCCTTAGGAAAAATGTCGCGCGTACAAAGGTAAGGTAGTAATGTAATGGCCGCCCCTCCGGAGGGGCGGAGTTTTTCACAGCGGGGTGAGCACATGAAGCGCTTCATGGCTACTATGTAGCAGGGGGAGGAGAGAAATGTCGAGCAGACAGTAGGCCACCAGTAACTGACCAGCTTTAAATAAATGGGAGAGAAGAATCGTGACGCTAAGTCTTTTCTGAACGCCGCGGATCGTCGTCCTGCTCCCAGATGTCTGCGCGGTGGTTGTTGCCTCTGATATGCGCTCTGTCCGCAGAGGCCGACTTCTTCCAGTTTGACACCATTAGCAACGTTTCCACTTATTATTTTAATTACATTTACTGTAACATATGGGAGGGGGAGTGTCAGCCTCACCAAGATGATGCCACACAGCAAGGTAATGCTTTAATGCTCACTGTATTGAGTCGCACCTTTTCTATCTGAAACACTTTACACCCTGCCTGGTGCGGATGTGACCGCTTCTCTTCTTGCTTTCGGGTTTTAGCCTATTACTCAGTGATTACAACATTATAAGAACTGGTTGGTCTTTTTTGTCGCTGTGAGCAGTTCCTACCAGAGACCTGTGGGCAGGTTTTCATCAGGACTACATCAGCCTGCTGCATCAGTGGTATTGTAGCCTGGGTCAGTGCTGTGAGTCTGGAGACTGCAGGATAACTAACAACATCACAGGTAGTATGCTTCATCTATCTGATTTTCTATCTGCATACACATCTAAACCACTTTATTTGTACATGAATCTTTAGATCACACTGTACACCCATAATAATACATCTGTATTGTGGATTTCAGCTCATGTGCCATTATGGCACAAATAGCATATTTCTGATTAAACTGATTGGACCTGCATGATTATCTTTTTATTTTTCTACATTTTTTTGTTATTTGTCTATATTTGTTTGAATCTGAGCTGCTCCATCGTGGTGTGGGTAGCCTACACTCTGAGAGAGTATTTGCCACATTTAGGCTGGAAAACTTTCACATAGTTGTTTACAAATTAATTAAGTGTTTGGGAAATAACACATTTTATGTGACTTAATATGATGCATTGTTCCAATTTTCTCAATCACAAATTTCAAAGACTTTTTTTAACCTTTATTTCTGAAACTATAGTTTTCAAACCTTCAGAGAAGCAAACTGCAAAAAGTCCAACAAAATCAAACGAACCCATTTCTACAGTCTGCTGCTCTAAAGCAAAGCAGGAAAAAGAAAAGGTGAAAGAAGCAAGTGTTAGTCATTTAAAAATGTCCAATTTACTGCAATAACCTGCTAATGAGTAGAACTAATTTAGGCAATAGATGGACATAAATACATTTCTGTTCCTGATACAGTTCTACTTAATAAGAAGCCCCAACTTAATGCAAATGATGCAGATATGTGAAATATATCAAATGAAGCCCTGCAGTTCTTACTTTATATTTTTCTGCATATCTTTTAAACAAACTGATTCTTGAATGTTTTATGTCATCGTTCAGGTCTGGCAAAAGACCTCCAAACCAAACTCCACGGGCAGCACCTGGCTCAGTCTGTAGTCCTCAAAGCCATTCAGGGTTTTATCAAAAACCCAGAGTCCAACAAGCCACTGACGCTCTCCTTCCACGGCTGGTCCGGTACTGGCAAGAACTTTGTGGCTCGGATCATTGCTGATAACCTGTATCGCGATGGGGTGAAGAGCGAGTGTGTTCGTTTGTTCATCGCCCCGTTTCACTTCCCACATGCCAGACTAGTGGACACGTACAAGGTGAGATGTTCAGAGCAGCTGGCACAGTGTTGGATGTCCTGTGCCAGGAACACGGTGCACATGCTCTTGGATGTCACTCACTGCTTAATCAGATATTTAGTCTGGATTTTGTAATAAAGCAAATTAACGATAACGGTCACATTTTGGACAGTCAAATATTGGTGCTGCAACACGACTGCTGATATGTGTGGAGTTTTGGAACCTGGCTTTTGTCCAACTGGGACATATGTGACTGTGTGGTCACTTCAGTCACTGTATTTGATTTCAGACAGCTATTTACATATTACACAAATTATATATGTTTAAGGGCACAGGGCCTTTAACACCATACTGTCAGATCCATAAATATATACGTTATCTGTGTTTCCTACTGAATTTATTTAGCCTGGTGGGGATATTTCTTCCCTTCATGACTAAATTACAATATATGCTTGTTTTAAATCTCATTATAACATGTTAAAAATAAACAATATACTAAGAGATAAAGAGACCATTGCAGGAAATTGGAAATATTTCATAAAAATGTCTGTCACCATAGTAACAAAGTGGATTTATGTGGATTCACACACATTTGTCTCAGCTGTTGCAATATATTTTACCATCTTAATTTTTTATTTAAAGCTAATTTGCAGTCAGTGATTCGCCCAAAACTTTGGAAAAAAACAAAAGTCTGTTTGATGGATTTTGGGTTTTTAAACCGTAAACATAATTTTGCTTTTGGAATCCAGGGCCAGCTAAGAGAAGCCATCAGAGACATGGTGCTGCGCTGTCCGCAGACTCTCTTCATCTTTGATGAGGCTGAGAAACTCCATCCGGGACTCATTGATGCTATCAAGCCCTACATGGATCACTATGACAATGTGGATGGAGTCACTTACCGCAGGGCCATCTTCCTCTTCCTCAGGTTGGTCAGTCTTTGTAGGTGCATCTTGTCTGTTGAAGCTGGATTACAAACTCACCACCAGTATTCATGCAGCTTATCTGCAGTGGAGGATACTTCCCTAGGTCTCTGTTGTACCGTTTTAAATGCTTTTTCACATTTTTAACAATCTATTAAAAACACATTTAAATGTTTTTTTCCTTCTGACAAATAGTTTGTACCTTCAAAACAGCTATTTTTTCCTCATCTAATGTTAACAGAATAAACATAATATCTTTAACAATTTACCTGCAAATACCCAAAGTACATTAGACAGTTTAACCATCAATATGTCAAACTACCTTTTTATGTACATGAAAATCTACTAAAACTAAAATAGTTTTAGGAGAAAATAGTATTAGACTGGTTTTCCTCTTTTAAATGCTTACATTACTTCACAACTCATTTAACTGTCTATAAAGAATCAGGGTGTAAGTACAGGAAACATGAGAGGAAATAGATTGGGAATTGATTAGAATAACTTTTCTTCTAGTAAAAACAAAAGAATGTGATGTAGTTGTTACTACACATAGAAAATCCTGTGACAAAAACTTTCGCTTTCGGCCATATTTACTGTGGGATGAACAGCTCTGAAGATGATGTCAGAGATGATGTGTTTTTTCTCTCGGGTTAAAAAAATGGCGTGATATTTACCCCCCAGATGAGGAAGAATAAAAAAAAACTGTTTGGGTCTTAAAATAATACAATAAAATGTATTTATAGTATATTTTTTAATCTCTTTTGTGATGGTATAAATAATTTCTTTACAAAGACAAACAATAAAATCTGCCTGGAAAAGGTCATTTAACTGCCAAATAAGATTTCCAGTCACTTCACTGGTAAAGTTCCTGATTTCTTTTTAAGTTTAAGGTATTAAAGTCTACAAACTATTTATTATTTATATCACTACAAGCTGTCAGGCAGAAACTTTTCCTTCTGTCTATAGACCACACTGCTAGCTTAAATGTTGAAGGTTTCCCCTCAGAGCAGGGGAGGGCAGTTTCAGTCACAAGGGCCACTCGCCCGTCGGTGTTGCTACACACCTGACTCAAATCAATAGGCAATTTGCCGAGTTTGATGTCAAGCTCTGCATAATTCTGCTAATTAAGCCTGATATATGTCAGGTGTGCTGCAGCAGTGGCCATTGAGGACTGGAGTTTCACATCTTCATTATCAAATAGAAACAATTTTCCCAGTTTTGACAATGCTCATGTGCATCCTTTTCTTTGGGCTGATATGTGAAAGCACATATTTGTTCTGTTTTTCTTGTCACAACAGTAATATTGGTGGTGCAACAATCAATGATGTAGCATTGGACTTCTGGCACTCTGGACAGAATCGAGAGGACATTGGTATGGAAGACCTGGAGCATCGGCTACGAGCAGAAACTATGGAGTCTCAGGGTATGATGCACAAGCAGGTCCAAGCACAATAGTGTGATTGTATATCTCTAAATCAAGATTCAATTATTTTTGTACAGCACCACTTCACAACGTCATCACAGAGATTTTTATAGACGCATCAGTTTGAGTCCGGTCAAAATAAATGTTTGGTTCTCCTTCACAGGTGGCTTTGCTCAAAGTGAGCTCATGTCTGGGCACTTGATTGACTTCTTTGTGCCATTTCTTCCTCTGGAATACCGCCATGTTAAGCTCTGTGCTCGTGATGCTTATGTGGCACGGGGCTTGGAGACGGATGAAACAACACTGGATGAGGTGGCCAAGGCAATGTTATACGTCCCCAAAGAAGAGAGATTGTTCTCTGCCCAAGGTTGCAAGTCCATACCACAAAGGATCAACTTCTTCCTCCCCTAGAAGGAGAAAGGACAAAGTGAGGGCCACCCTGAGGAGGTGTCAGATTGTTTTAGTAGCCCATCAGCATACAGAGCCACAAGGGAGATGTGTTTTCTTTGTGCCATTCTGTGCACCACCCTCTCCCCACACAGATACAGCAGGTGTCTGTCCAAGTTCCTCAGAGTAGGCCAGGCAGCAAGGTGGATCCAGCATGAGAAAGGGGTGCAGCACGGCCCATCCTTCAGAGATCAGCCGCGTCACAGAAAACGTCAGCGCTTGCAGACAGTCATCAAGCGAGGTGTCGCTGCCCCCCTTTACCTGTCCGGTTGAATTCTCATCATGTCAAAATGAAGACATGAAAAAGATGGTGGCCATCATAAAGGGTTGTGCATTTTTATATCACACTATTTATGTGACTTCTACAAAAAATGAGTTGTGCTGTTTGTTGTTGTTGTGTCATGTATTCATATTTGCATGTTCAACATTGTGCTTTTATCAACACTGATTATTTATTGATATCTTTTGTGCCATTGAACTTGTCTTCTGTGCAATATAAGATTTCTGCAGTGGTTTAAATGCACCATCTTGTGACGGGATCACACCTGTTGTGTATATACTCTATGTTGACTTCCCAACTCGGCATGAAGACAAAGCTCTCTGCTGCAGTCTGCAACATTAGAGCTTAAGTATGTTCACTTTTGATCTTGCCACATAGGAACGTTTTCAGACAGCATCTTGGAGGGTTAGGCTACTTATTCAATGGTACAGACAAGTGCACAGTATGAACAGACAACATGCAACAGCCAACAGTTTTAGAAATGTTGCTAAACCTTTTATTGGTGACGTGATGGTGCAAAAGGAAGCCAATTATTTCAGTCAGCTTTTTTTCTTAAGTCAAACCATTTGGTCTTTGTTTATCCTTTTAGTGTTTTTAAAGTGTATGTGACAGCTGGTTGTGAAATGCAGTTATTTTGTTTGTCCATTTACAATTTTTTTTAGAAATGATTTTTAATTTAAATTATTAATTTGATCCCTAACCTGCCTTATGGAAGCGTAATTACACCATGAAAAAGTATGGCAGTCATAGTTTTCAAAAATAAAACTATTTAAAAGCAAGGACTTGTTTTTTATTCCTATCAGATATTTATAAGTAAACTTAGATAAAACTGTAATTGTGAGTGAATAGATGGATAAAGTTTTTGTTATCTAATCAAACTATGTAAAAAAAAAATCCCTATGTGAGATAAATAGATTTTTTTAATATGAATATTATCAGTCTTAAGTAGCTTGAACATTGTAAAACATGAGAAGGAATTTTTTTTATGTAGATCCATAAATATTTACAAGGTCAAGACAATTAATTTTAGAACATTTATTGGTTTTTTTCTGTGTTGAACTAGTATTTATGTTAAAGTTTTACTTGTTAGACTATACTGACACTACATTAAAAGAGAAGTGTGGAAGAGTAATATTTGTCGTATTATTTGTCCATAAACAGCTTTTTTTAATGCGACTTCTCCACCAGCATCACTCTTTCTTGGGCGTGTATCAAGCAAACGCGTGGTCTCCTACCATTGGCTACAGTAATGATTGTTTCAGCTTTCTTTTTTCTGATTGGCTAATACATGTAACGCTTCCTTATTGAGGTTTCCAGCTGACGTCCAATCAGAATTAGACATCTGTTCCGAGCCGAGAGGAGAGCGCTGATTCTATCTTGGCGGCTCGCACTGTATCATGACTTTCTGAGAAGCTGGACCAACACCGTTCCTGTAACGTGTTAATAGAGAGCGACATTAATATATCCCTATATCTGTAATTTGTTTGTTTTATTTGGACGGGGCACTGCAGCTCTTCACAATGACAGCGCTGTCGCTGCTTCTGGTGGCCGTGTCGGCCGCTTGTGTTCTGGCCGGGTCAACCGTGTATTTTCGAGAACAATTTGAGGATGCTGGTGAGGTTTTAACTTCAATATATTAACCTATTGCGGCCTTTTTATTTATATTTTGCGCTTTTAAAATGTCATGGTAACGAGTAAGACCTTAAATGCTGATATTGCTGGTAATATAAGATTTGTACATGAACATCTGGGGTGCATCATCTGCCCATCGTCTGCTTTACGCAGATATGTTCTAGGAGAGCACTGCTTACCCTTAACCCCATTTTACCACTCCCTTTTCCCCCCCATTCTCTGCTTCCCACCCCCAACTGTCATCAAACCTGGTCGGAGTCCCCTCCCCTTGTTTAATATCTCCTCTTATCACTGTGACGCTCCCCTTTCCTCAGTGAATAATAATAAATCCCTGCAGAGTGACACACTGCACCCTGTGCACCTGCACTGATGCACCATCAGAGGCGGATTAGCAGTGTGTATCTTGTCATGGTGACTGTTGTGCCATTGAACCTGAACTTGTCTGTACAGATGCTTGGAAGAGTCGCTGGGTTGAATCTAAGCACAAGTCTGACTATGGCGAGTTTGTCCTGACTGCAGGGAAGTTCTACGGCGATGCAGAGAAAGACAAAGGTGTGTAAAAAATGTTAACTTCCCATTTTAGGGATGCACAATTGTATGAATATTATCAGTAGATTTTCCTAAATGAGTGACTAAGATGAATTAAATGTGTTTGTTTTGAATTTTAGGCTTGTTACTAATAATCTGACAATGTGCCCACATCCCATTGAAAATCCTCTTTGCTGTCAGTTGCTTGATGAGTCACTGCTGATGAAGTTGTGCCAACATTTGCATCTGCAACACAACATCACATGTCTTTCTCTCTGTTCATAAAGTCACTACCTTAAATGAACCAATGGAGATGGAGAAAACCTTTTCATTTAAAAATATGGATAAATGTTTTTTTTTTCTCGCTGCAGGCCTTCAGACCAGCCAGGATGCCCGCTTTTATGCTTTGTCATCCCGTTTTGATGACTTCAGCAACAAGGGCCAGCCTTTAGTCATCCAGTTCACTGTGAAACATGAGCAAAGCATTGACTGTGGCGGCGGCTACATCAAACTGTTTCCCTCTGTTCTCAACCAGGAAGACATGCACGGAGACTCCGTCTACAATATCATGTTTGGTAAACCTTTATTTAAAATGTTACAATGTCAGATGTGAGCCTGTAGCATTTTTACCTTCAGATCAGGTGTTATGCTAAGTCATGCTTTGTGTATGCACACACAGGTCCTGACATTTGTGGCCCTGGCACAAAGAAAGTCCATGTGATCTTTCACTACAAAGGCAAAAACCATTTAATTAACAAGGACATCAGGTGTAAGGTGAGACGTGATATTCCTCTCATATTTAATTGTGAAGTGTAAATGTAATATGAGATTCCTACTGTATTTTTTAATAAGTCTCTCACTCTGACTGGAACGTTTGCTTGTTTTGCTGTCTGCAGGATGATGAGTACTCCCACTTGTATACATTGATTGTCTACCCTGACAACACTTACGAGGTCAAGATTGACAATAAGAAGGTCGAGTCAGGAAGTCTGGAGAGTGACTGGGACTTGCTACCCCCCCAAAAAGTTAAGGACCCTGAGGCGAAAAAGCCAGAGGACTGGGACGACAGAGAGAAGGTTCCTGACCCTGATGATAAGAAACCAGAGGTTAGTCTACTTTAACCATCCCAGAAACTGTATTTTAGTTTTGTAAAGTCGTGATTTCACTTTTTTGCTTTTTGTTTTTCTTGTAGGATTGGGACAAACCAGAGAACATCCCAGATCCAGATGCCAAAAAGCCAGACGATTGGGATAATGAGATGGATGGAGAATGGGAGCCTCCTATGGTCACCAACCCTGAATACAAAGTATACAGCAATCATTTTAACACTTCTTACAACCAGGAAGCAAAACCTTTGCAGTATTGATCATTTTTCTTAAACAAAACTTTATTTACTTTTTTTGCCATTTGATTTAAATATATTTATCTTGATGTGAAATGTGTGCTTTCTTCTGTACAGACTCTTATAGTTGCATGCAGATGTAGTGTTATCCTGAAAGATGTGACGTGTTATTAATGCAACCGAGCTGGAAAGATATTTACCTCGGTAGAAAACACAGAGCAGCAGTTAGTAGCGTTTTTCTTTCAGACTCAGTCCTTTTATTGCAGAGCATAGGTTTTTTTCTGACATGAACCAAAATGTCTGTTTACGTGTCCACAGGGCGAGTGGAAGCCCAGAGAGATCGATAACCCTGCCTACAAGGGCAAATGGATCCATCCTGAGATTGACAACCCAGAGTACACAGCTGACCCAGAGATCTACAAATACGACAGCATCGGTGTGATAGGACTTGACTTGTGGCAGGTAAGATACAGTTACTTACTTTGTGTTTGCAGCTGGATCTAATGCAATGTATAATACTGTAAGTGCATTAATATAGGTGTAGCATGACTAGTTCCTTACTGCACTTAGTGGTGAATCCAGTTGGATTTAATGGCTGTATCTTTAGACTATTTGCAGTGTGATGAGTAATCAAACAGTTCTTTGTGGTGATATATTCATCTCTTTATATGTATTAATAGAGGATGCATTGCTTTTCTGTTTCTCTGCAGGTTAAATCTGGCACAATCTTCGACAACTTCCTCATCACAAACGATCCCAATCTGGCAGAGGAAGTTGGGAACGACACTTGGGGCAAGACTAAGGTAGAACCAAGGTTGAGTGTCTCCAGCGGGGATGGGGAACTATGACCCTCTTCCTGAAAGTTTTCAGTGTCTCCCTGCTCTAATGAATGGATCACTGTGCAGATTCTTGATAAGCTGATGGATCTGTTTGATTTGAATCAGGTGTGCTGGGGCAGGGATACATGGAAAACCTGCATGATTTCAGGGTTCCCCGCCCTACAGCAGTGACACAAACTACATGGACCACAGTTTGATTAACTTGTTTTGTTTCAGGATGCTGAGAGGAAGATGAAGGAAAGCCAAGAGGAAGAGGAGAGGAAGAAACGTGAAGAGGATGACAAGAAGAGGAGAGATGAGGCAAAGGATGAAGAAGATGAGAAGGATGAGGAGGAGGAAGAAGAGGAGGGTGAAGAGCCTGAAGAGGAGGAGGAGGAGGAAGAAGAAGAAGAGGAGGAAGATGAAGGGACAGACTCTCAATTTAAGGATGAATTATAAACTCAGGGACTGCTCAGGCTGTCTGTGTCAGTGGGCCGTAGGATCCAGGCAGGAGACTTCATGATAGACCCTCATGACTGACACCCAGAGGTGGAGCTGGGTGGGACAAGCTTTTTTTATTTGTTTACAAATCAAAATGATAGGTCATAAAGGGCAATTACTGTTCTGTTTCCTGTTTCAAAGAGCCACTACTATAATTCTAATTATTATTATTATTGAATCGTAATAAAAAAACACATTGAATTGAATCCGTTATAAAACTGCAAGTTGTTCTCAGCAGAAGCATAAATGGTGTTTTCCAGAGATCTGGGTTCTTTGTGACGTTGTGCTGACAGGAACAGAGATGTGCATAGATTGTGCCATGAAAGTCTTATGTTTACCTCATTTGTTGTTTTTTCCTTTTGTTCGTTTGCATCTGTTTTTTGTTTTTGTAAATGTTTTGCAGTCACTCTGAAAGGGTTTAATGGAGTTAGATGTCACTGCAGGTTATCTTGCCTGCTCCTATTTAAACTCTGATTTGAACTAAGGTTAATGGGAACTCTAATGTATCTGGACTAAGATTTTCTTTGCTCAAAACACTGTCATTGGATGCTAGGATGGGTGCTTTAACATGAAATACCACACATAGTTTTGTACTGTATGTAATTAAGACTTTTTAACTTCAGTGCACATATTATAGTCTCGTGTGTTAAAATGAACTGTACTCAGTTGTAACACTTTAGTAGCAGTTAAACATGTCATCATTGGGTACATATTTACCTTGTTTGTTGGTGTATGCAA
>JBAMIG010000015.1:14494396-14507902 GCA_037177335.1 Kiunga ballochi
ATATCTGACCAGTAAAATGGCACTTTATAGATTTTTTTGCTTTTGTCCCCTGATTGATCGGCTCCTGTTGTGTTATGTCCTGTGTATTGATTTCTATCTCTGTTGAACAAAATGATCAGCCAGCCTGTGACCGCCCGAAGCTTAAATCTATATTTTCTTATATAATGTGCGTGTTTGTATTTTTAGGGAGCTTTGTGATATTGGAGACATGGGAAAACTGACCCGGGAACAGTTTGCCCTGGCACTTTATCTAATCAATCTGAAGCTGACTAAAGGCCTGGACCCTCCACAGAGTCTTACACCAGAAATGATCCCTCCCTCAGACAGACAAAATATCAAGCAGGTGAGCCTCACACTGGCTTTCATCTAATGACAGGTCCCTCATGTCTGTTTCTTTCTTACATCATATAATGACAGTATTCTTTATTTTTTCTTGTTCATAGATTTTTGCACATATACAACATATACTGTGCGTGCGTGTGTATGTGTGTGTGTGTGTACTGGGGATTTTTCACTACAGCTGTCTTAATTTCTCATGTCCTATTCTCCCTTCTGCACAGTGATTTATGTTTTTCACATTGTGGTCACTTCTTGTATGGTTAGTGGGTTTTTTTGGTCATTGAATAATTTTTCATAATAAGCTGTTTGCATTTTATTTTTGAGGATACAGACAATAAAATGTTGCTGTTTTTAGTTATAACGCACAAATCTGTTTTGTGGTTCCAAATGATTTGAGTGTATTTGACTTAGTTTACAGTTAATTGTTGTATTAACCTCCTTATTGATCAAGGTGTAGATGAAGTCGAACCTAACCTGTACATGTTTGCTCAAACCCTCTTAAACACACACACACACACACCACTGTGTTTGTATCGTTGGCATCACGCAATTTGTGTCTTCATGTTTATCGTTTGTCTTTTTGTTTTCTTTTAACCTATAAAGTACATTTTGTCAGCAACATGGTTTTGTCTTGTCATTTAAAAAAGTAGTAGATTACTACTTCTTACTGATCAGTGTAAATAATTGTCATGTCTTTGCCCAGAACAATGCTCTGAACCTGGCTGCAGACTTCTCTGCTATTAAGGAGCTGGATTCTCTCAGTAATGAAATTGTTGAACTACAAAGGTAATTTTTTTTTTATTCATTAAAACAACTAGAATATTGCATGTCTCTCCTAAAACCACATGTTTATGTCACTAGTGGTGATAATAAGACAATTTTACCTTAAATATCCCAGCATTATGTTCAACAGATTTACCTATAAAGCATCATATTACTGTACTTTTTTCTGGGAAAGTATATTGCCTTATTGTCATACAAGCTCAGACCCGTGTGAAATTCTACTCTCTGAATGAAGAGTTGTGTTGCTGTTGGTAGAAGTGACCAGCAGGAGGCAGTATTTGTCCTCACCAACAATGTGTATCTGGAAAAGGAGTGATTCAAACAGACTATGGCTGAGGTCATGTTGGGGTGACCAAACCGTCACAAAATCAGACATATCTGAAAATGAGTGTTTTTATATAATTTATTAAATATTCAGAATTTTATTTCATTTTTATTTTGACTTAAGAAACAAAACTATGAGAAATGTGGAGCAATGACCATAAAATTGTCTTGACACAGTTGCACACTATTTCTCCAGCCAGTCTGCTTTTTTTATTTATTCATGGGAAATTACATCATTTTTTTAGGGTGGGATTAAATAACTGTTTGACTCATTTTAAAAGACAAAAATGGTTTATGGCAAACTAACTTTATTCATGAAGCACTTTAAAACAACCACAGCTAAATACTATTCAGAGAAATGTTTTATCTTTACCTTTTATCAACAGTCTTCCTCAAACCACACCGTACATTATGACAAGGCTCATCTTTCTTTTGCTTAGTTGTCTCATTGTGAGGGAATCAGCTGTTTGTCACTGCAGTGTGGTTTGTATGAAGCTGCAGCAACACAGATCAGACAACTAGGATGGCATTGGCTCTTTACTACAATCTACAATAGAAAACCAAAGCAAACTAGCTGTGCTATACCACACCCTGTAAGAGAAAAGTAACATTAGAAGAGAATAAGACTCTTCAAGCATAAAGCAGCTTCTTCATTACATTTACTTTCAGTTTTCTGCCTCTTTCTCTGTCTATGAAATAAACTTACCATGCATCTGCAGTCGGTCTGAATAATTAAAACAGGATGGCCAGTGAATGAGTCATCCTGGAAATGTTCTTGCATTTTAATCTTGTAAACATGTTGCCACGTGTCTCTATTCTTAGCAAGATAGCAAGGCAAACTGGTGCAAATGGAGCATGTTATTTATAACCCAGAATCCACCCACCCCATCTTTATTCTCCATTGCTGGGTGAAATGATGAAGTATAGAGGATGAGCAGAGAGGGTTGCACAAATGATGGATGTTGTGGGTTGGCTCATAATCACTTGTCTGTCTCTCTCTCTCTCTCTATCATCGTGTAGCAATCCCTCCTACATGTTTCAGCATGTGAGCAGATGCTCACTTTCTCCAACACTCGACCTGATCATGCATCCAGCTTTATACATTGTGGAAGTCTCACATACTTAACATTTATAGTTTTGCATCTAATCTGCTTTGACTGTGCAGCTCTCTATACTTTGAAGTTGTTATTTTAGGATAGAAACATGGTGGCTCAGGGGGATGAGGTGGTAGTGGGTCAAGGGCGCAGTGAAGCAGCCTCAGTGGACAGCTGGCTGGGGCTTGGTGGGTTAGGAGTACCGAGTTTTACCTGTCTGTCCTTGGTGGCTAAGTACTCCTGTCTGTTGTGCTGGACTCCCAGGGAGAAGAGCTCTGTGGAAGAGGAGATCAAAGAGAAGGAGGAGGCCATCCGACAGCGCAGCAACGAGGTGCAGGTATGGATCTGTGTGACTTTGACTCTGTTCCAGTTAACAATAGAAATGAGGATGGTTTTGTGTGAGCAGAAAACAACCGTGTGATAGTTTTTCTGCTTTATTGCTATAATTGTTGTCTTTCCAGTGTTTTTTGCTTGCCTCCATTTTTAAATGATATACGTTGCTGTTCAGTGAAATCAATAGATGGTAAATGATATTCTTAGTGAAGCTAATTTTGTGAAAAAGACTCTAGATCAATATTCCATGTAGTTCATTGACTGAAGGGATTGCTCAGAAATGGATTAGATGTTGATCAGAGAGGAAGATATCAATGTCTTTTTCTACAGCTCTTCTGCCTCCACTAAGCCCGAGCACAATCATGTGTGATACTCTATTTTAGGAGGTGAGGGCTCAAAGCGTGAGTCTGCTCTGCTTTGGAGAATTTTTGAAGGATTTAGCTGCTTTATATAACAGCCTCAAGTGAATATATAATCGCTGCTTTTCTGCTTTGTTTTATTTGTCGATGGTGAAATCAAACACATTTTATGTATGTTATAGCCCATGTTTTGGCTTCTTGTCCGTAGGACCTTCAGGATGAGGTAGCAAAGGAAAGCAAGGAGCTGCAGCAACTTCAGGCTCAGCGTCAGAAAGTCCAGGAGGCTTTAGATGAGCTTGACCAACAGAAGAGCTCCCTGGAGGAGCAGCTCACCCACATTCGGAAGCAAACCAACCAGGAGACCCAACTTGTAGGTTTATCTTTGTTTTTGTTTGTCTTTTTAATCAGTAGTTTTATTGATTTTAGGGCTTCGCTCCTTAGGCTGCTGCCCCCACGACCCGACCTCGGATAAGTGGTAGAAAATGGATGAATGCAGTTTAAAATACAATATTATGTCTTTCCAGATATCATCACTTCAGTCAGAGCACGAGGACCAGGAAAACAGGATATGTCAGTACGAAGAAGAGTTGGTCCAAGCACGAGAGGAGCTGCTTGCACTTCAGGAGGAGAGCAGGAGACTAAAAGAGAAGGTTCAGGCTGCTCAGGAGCAACTCACTCCACTTCAGGAGTCTGTATGTGAATCCTTCACACAGGTTTCTCAGGTCAGAAACTTAGGAGGATTAGGAGGGTTTAAAAGCATCTAGAAAACGATGTCAAATTACTGTAAATAACTACACTGTCGTACTTTAGTGAAAATAAAGTAATTTAAAGATGATTTCTTTTACCGTTTAGGTTCAACAAAAGTTAAAAGACCTTCAGGTGGAGGAAAGGTCTGTTACAGCTCAGCTCAGCTGGAAGAGAGCCCTTGAGGATGGCTCTCCGGTCATGGTCAATGGCTCAGCAGGCCCCACACCAGAGCCGCATCACGAAGACCCCTTTGAACAAGGCCTCTTTCAGGAGGACCAGCCAAACGAGCTGAAGGAAAGCGAACCAGCGGTCATCGCCAATGTGCAAAATGAAGCTTCAGATGAAAAAGAGATAGAAGGAATTAGTGATGAAGAAGGGGAAGGAGAGAAAAAGGAAGAGGGTCCAAAGGCTGCAGAGGAGGAAAAGCCTAAACCTGATGCACTAGACGACCTCTTTTCTAGTTTAGCTTCAACTGATCTGTACAGCAGTCTATCAACCATTTCCAAGACTCAAGAGAACACATTTAGGGTAATGAATACTTGTACACTGGTTTTAGTTGATACAGTTTCCTGTAGAGAGTAGTTACCCATCATTTTATTCTATCAGATTTTTAAATGAACTTCCAGCTACCATGCAAGAACAGAGGATCTAAATTTGCGGTGACATTTATGCCTAAAAGATAGAAATATAAAATGTAATCTCACTTCTGTGACTACATTTACTAAAGTAACCCTTTTTGTTGCTTTTCTTTTTTTTTATTTGAATCTGAGCAGCAAAACGACAGCCCTGAGCCGGAGGTTTCCTCTGAGATCACTGATGATATAGAGGAGTCACTAAAAGATTCTCCACTAAAGGTAAATGGAGTCTGTTAAATCATCAAAACTGTGATTCGATGTCTTTCTTTTTAATTGTTTTTGTTATATATCAGTATCGCTTTAAGCTGAAAACGATTTGCTATTATTTACTCTTCCAGGTGAATTTTATGTAAAGCTGATACAGAACACATTTACTGTGCTGCTGTTTAGTCTGCTTTAAACAGGTCAGCTTCCAAGAATAGTATCATTTGTTTCTGCAGTGTTAACACCAACTGCACTCTGATGCGGACCAGAGGTACAGTTTGGTTTGCTTAAAAGCCAGGGTCTGAGTTTATTAGCAAACGGTGACTCTGCCTACTGCAATGAAGCATCAAGCAGAAAAAAGGAGCGGTGCAGATTATTATTTAGGTAGGAGGATAAACGGCATGTGTTCTCCCTATAAATAACTACCATCTATGGTCTATATCAAGCCTGTAAAATGCTGTGGAACGGAAAACACTCATCATGTCTACAAAAAATTAGAAGGAAAAGAAAATTATGCACTAAATAAATATCTGCAGGCAGAAAAACCCCTGATGTTGAATCGGTTTTATCTTCAAAACTGCATTTTTTAAAAATCCGAAATCCCTTATTAGCAAGCAGCTGTTTTAGCAAAGTGACACTGTCCATGTGGCTTACTTGTGTGAAATGTTTTGGAAATCTCCACCCAATCAGACCGAGTCTCCTGGCGCGGTCCTGGTGAGAATGCATGCTTAGGTTCCCATGGTAAAAATGACATCCCTTCACAAGGTCTTTTATTCTTATCTCAACAAAGTGACAAATCCACAGAGGTGGTATGAACCGCTGCACTTTTACCTTTTTTAAAAAAAATCTCCTAATAATAACATATTTAGGTCTTTTTAGATGTATTTTTGTTGTATATGTGATCACGATGCACCTACTTCATACTAGAGGTGCATGTTGTTTCTATTCATAGAGATGAGTTGAAAATCAAGTGGAAAACATGTTTCCATTAAAGCAAGCGTACTCTCACTATATACAGCTTGAATCTTTTTGGTGTGACAAGTAGATAATCTGATGCAACCTCTATTACGCCCCTCCAGGTTGATTCTCCAGAGCCAGAGATCGAACAGGAGTCTGAAGAACCTGCAGAAACTGTCACCTCCTCCTCACCTCCTCAGGTTGGACCTCGCTCCACACAACCACAGACGAGCCCGTCCTCCTTACCTGAGATGGACTTTTTTCACTCCGACCCCTTCACTGACCGTAGGTTCCTAACAGTAAAGTCAAAGTTTATACTGAAATGACATATTTATGTAATCGGTTAAGCTTAAAAATTCCTCCTTGATTTTTGTTTTGCAGATGATCCGTTTAAAGACGATCCATTTGGAAAAACAGATGTTGCAGGTAAATGCTCTCATTTATACTCCGCTCAAGGGAAAAAGGGGAATAAAAAGTTAAATATAATGCATTTTAATCTGATTTCTTCATTTCTTTTTTAATAAAATGTTATAAAAATTAATACATTTTTTGTATGTTTTTTTTTCCTGTCATGAATTATTTTGTAGTGCATTAATGTGATATCGTAACTATTACTGCATTCACCATGGGGTAGAAGACCAGTAATAAATGATGTACAACATAGTTTTATCATAAGTTGATGCAAAACATATCATTCATATGGGATTAAAGGATCATGTGAGGAACAGTCGATCTCAAGCCAATGTCTATTTTTATTTGCTTTCATATCAGACCCATTTGGAGGAGACCCATTTAAAGGCACAGACCCTTTCGGCACCGACTCTTTCTTTGCACAGCCCTCTACAACTAACCTTACCTCAGAAGACCCTTTCTGCGATTCAGCTGACCCGTTTGGTACTACTCCAGGCATGCCAGAACCAGACCTGTTTGCAGCCAAACCAAACGATACAACTGCAGCACCTGCAACTGGTCCAGATCCATTTACCTCCAAACCCACCAATCCTCCTGCAGCAACCAATGATCCTTTCAGCTCCACAGGGAATAAGGTTGCTGATTCAGATCCATTTGGGGACAAAGAAAACACAGTTGGGGAGGTTGACCCATTTGGTTCCCAGGATGGAGAGATGGATCCTTTCAGCTGCTCCCTGCCGAGCTCTGATCCAGCAATGGTGAGTGGGCCTGTCAGCTTTTCCAGGCTGTTGCAGGGATGTTATTTTTAACCCTTTCAGACCAGATCAGTCCATCTCCCTGAGAGGACTGGAGCTACACTGGCTCTCATTTATCTTTTTTAATCCTTGAAGTGTCACATTGAGCTATTGTTTCAATATTACACAAGAAATTAACATAAATTTGATTTTGCCAAAAAAAAACTAAACAAATTTGGACCTTTTTTTAAGTTTTTTTTTTTTTTTTCATTTAAAATCTGATTTCTAGTTTGCTTGGAGGGTGAGGGAATGAGGATTTTATTAAATTATTTTAGATTTATGTTGCTTTTAGCATAGCTTTTAATTTGTTTTCATCACATTGATTCTTATATTATTTAAAAATACTTTTTTTTTTTTTGGCAGACCTACTTGTTATTTACACTCACTCTGTTTGTTTATTTTGGCTTTGTTTTCAGAGGGATTCTGCTGTAGCCAATGACCCGTTTGCTCCGGGTGGTACCACAGTGAAAACCACCTCCGATGCAGGTAGGAGATGCAGCATTGTGCCACCTTGTGGGGACAGGAAACATCACCTAATGGTATTTATTGGTGATGTTGATCTATTTTTATTCACTCCTTTCAGATCCATTTGCTGCTGTGTTCGGTAGCGAATCATTTGGAGGCGGCTTTGCAGATTTCAGTGCTTTGGCAAAGGTAACTAAAAGGACTGAGGAATATAGCAAAACAATGTGTGTGTGTGTGTGTGTGTGTATAATTCTTATTGTCTGAACAATTTTTTAGTTCCAACCAGTTTAAACCCTCTTAAGAGGGCAAACACACAGACCTGTTGGCGCCGACAGGATGTGACATCTGCACTTCATTTGAGTCATAACATCCGAACCATATAACATATATTAACCATGCAAAAACCACTAGAAAGCAGAAAAAATAACCTCTTCACCCATATAGTAGAACAGGACTCCCGCACTACAACCGTCCAATCACAGGCAAGATTCAGATGATCATCACACATTTCTAACACATTTGTAGAAAGGAATGCCAGTACTGGTTAGTGGTCACAAGAGGGTTAAAGCCTCTTTACTGGAAACTAAATCAACTAGATTAGTTGAGCATTTTACTGGGGTACAAAGAACAAAGCAAATTAAAAATGATAACTATTAAAATAGTTATGAAGGATGAAGCTTTATGGCTTCTGTTTACAGCTGTTAAGAAGAAGAGCTCAAACTCTGGTTCAGATGGTGTAAAAACCCTGAACAAATATTCACGTTATTTAGCATAAATAACAGACTTTGTGTTTGCTTTCTTTAATCAGATGTTATTCTTTATTAAAACACACATGACCCTCTACTGTGCGTTGTGAACATATGTGGGTTTTTTGCCATTTTGCTAACAAACGCATATCTTCAATTCCAGTCAAATGGTCCTGACCAGTTTGGTATCAACAATAAGAACCTGTTTCAGGAGGACAACCAGTCTGCCAGCACTGAAGTGCCCCCAGCTTTGCCCCCAAAAACCGGTACGCCAACTAGACCGCCCCCTCCACCTCCAGGTCAGTGAGTTTGTCAGTCATGAGAGAAGTGTACTTCAGGTGCACCATACTGTAGCTGTAAGACATCCATGTAAAGTTAAAGCCTGTCTGTGTACATCCACCTGTCATCAGGTAAGAGATCATCCATCTCTAGGACAGAGTCCTCTGACTCCTTCCATCGACGAGGACACTTCCTCCCACAGACCTCAGGAGATATGCCCCTCTCTTCCTCCTCCTCCTCCCTGCCTGCTAAGGATCCTTTAGCCGACCCCTTTGCCCCTTCCTCCCCTCCTCGTCACAACGTACGGGAAGCTGACCGATTTGCCAGCTTTGACAAAGTGAGCACCTCCCTCTCATCATCTCCCTCACCTCCATCTGAATCTTAGTTGCGACACCCTCTTTCCCTTTCTTCCTGCTTATGAATCTCGTGGTTCAGTCATTTTCGAAGCAAATCAGGCGAGCCTTTTAAATCACTCCATCCACTGCCAACAAAACACCCCAAAGAAGTAAATAAAGCAATTATTCTACAGATGCCTTTTATAATGTGAAGGTTTGTTAAGTAGCACATGGACTTAATGCTGAATTAATGCTTATTTAATAACTTTTCTTGAAATAAGCTGATAAAATCCTCTGAAATCTTTATTTTGAGAGAAGGGGTGTTTTTTTTTCTTGCATCCTAAAAGCTGCTTCTGTAAATTTTAACTCAATTGTCAATGCTTTGTTTTTTTGTCTTGTAAAGATTATACTTTGATTGTTCTGAGTTTATTTTGGAATTCCACCTGTACAGAAATGTCCCTATAAAGAGGACATACACTTGCATAAATTAAACCTGCACTGAGATTAAATGTATTTGGAGACACATGCACATGTTTAGTTACAGATTCAGTTTAGTTATGTTGTGATACCAAGTTTGGCAGTGAATTGAAGGATGAGAGGCTGCTTGTATTTGCCTTTTATTGACCATCCCAACTCAGTAAAAAGGAGTTTATTTCTAAAATAGTGTACATTGTATTAAAAAGGATTTTTCTCAGGATTATCTTTTGCTTCTTTTAGCTCTAAACTTGTGTGGCTAAATTTTAAAAGCCAGATTGCTCACGTTATTTAACAGCATGTGAGAGTTTCAGTGGACCTGCAGCAAAACACTTATAATGTGGGTCTGCAGATTTTCAATTGCTCAGACTAGGAGTTTTTTTACACCCTTTACTAATAAATATACTCACAAATAATTGTTTTTAAACAAAGACAGTGAATGAAATGGTTATTGGAACAGCAGAAGGTAAAACTGTACATTGGACTCAATTGTGGTCTGAGCTGCTGTTGATAAATCAGAAACAAAGTAGTTCAGTATTAAAACCCTTCCACCTCTTTCCCTGAACCGTCTAGTTTTGGGGTGAAGGACTATTATAAGACTGATTATTTATTTTCATACCTCTGTCATGTGACCATACCTGCATGTCTCTGTCACACGACCTGCATATATACTAACCGTTTAATTGGCTGTCATTCACTTGCACGATTTCCTCCACTGTTTCCTCAAATCAGCTATTTTTTCTCCTTTTCCGTATGCCGCTGTGTATTTATCCATGCATTCCTCTGTCCATTTATTCATCCAATCATTATTTTTCCTTGTCTTAGCCTTTGTTGTCTGTTCAGCAGTGTGATGTGGAGAAACAGATTGCCTGTATTCTCTCTCTCTCTTTCTCTGTGTGTGTGTGCGTGTGTGTGGTTGTGGTTTTTATACATCTGTTAAAAAGTTTAATAAAGTGTTGAATAAAGGGCAACATCTCTGGTTTCTATATTCATCCATGACATCTGTCTGCCAGTTATTTTCACCTTTTCATCAAAATTTGTGCCCGTGCTTAAACACCAGTGCTTATTTTTAATTCTTTATATGTATTATAACCTAAATGGGCCTTGTGTGGCCTCTAGTAGTCCCACATGAAAGGGAGACTGATGGAGTTGGTCTGTGCAGATTATTGATCAGAGAAAAGCAGGAACTGATGAATGAACTAAAAACATACAGAAAACCTCCTGGTTCTTTGCAGCATCTTACAAAATGAGCCAACTCAAATAATTCAGATTAAATATGACCTAAAAAGAGCGAGGATGGGTTGGTGAAGTTCTGAAATAAAAAGATCTATATGTGTTCCTTTTTGTCTGATTTCATTCATATTTGAGAGGATATAGTAGGATTCTACCTGCATGATCCCTCTGAATCCATTACATTATTTCTAATCCTGTCATCCTGCATGCGCTACATGTTGCAGACCACAATCACCTTATTAATACCTAGAAGGCGTCATTGTTGCTTCCTTTCCTTTGCATGGTTGGATACACACACACAAACACACACACACTGGGTGACCTGGCTTCTCTTTGTTCGTCATAGAGAATGATGAGTTTGAAGCCTGCATGCCCAGTCTGTAATGTGATTAACCAGTTTAACCAGTGGACTGTTCATTTTAAAACTCCTCTCCTCCTTTTGATGTCATGGACCTATAAATGGGTGTGATGCTGATCATACGACTCTTGTTTATCCTCAATGGAAATCCAAACTTGCTTCTCTCCCATTCTGGTCTTGCTTTATCCTGATCACATGCCTCTGTGAAATCAGCGATGATTTGCAGCTAAGGAATCAAAGAGAGTTTTTTCTTTGCAGCTGCTCTCTTTGTGGTGGTTTTAGGTGTTTGTTCATTGACAAAGTATCCACCTTAAGATGGTTGTGCCAGTGGTGTTTTTCCTAAAGAATAAACTGCATCCAATGTGTGCTTGTTTATTTATTTTTTTTCTGTTTTCATGGAGAAGTATCCAACCGAGGAAGACATGATAGAGTGGGCAAAGCGCGAGAGCGAGCGAGAGGAAAAGGAGCGATTGGCAAGGCTCACCCAGCAGGAGCAAGAAGACCTGGAGCTCGCCATTGCCCTAAGCAAGTCTGAACTCTCTTGAGGAGGCTTGCTCCTCCTCCTCTGGCCCTGGCCTGGCACAGTACTGCCCTGCACGGCTTGGCCCGGCCAAGAAAGCACCAAAGCAAAAACGGACTGTATGGAACTGTTTCAGCAGCACCTACTGACCCCGCACAGAGACTTAAGACTGATTTCTGAAGGTTTCTTTTCTCCCCCGACTGCCATTGCAGAGCCACATGTCTACGTTCTGCCGGTCTCTGCTAGTTTGACTGGATGAGATCATCATGGTGGAGATCCTCTCCTCAGAACTGGATTGTTGAAATGAATCGCAGTAAAAATGCATCCTGAGATTGTCTAACCAGGACACTACTGCCTCATGGCTTTCCAGAATGTAATTTATTTAAACATGCACTCAAAATTAGATTGAAAATGCCTTTTTAGCCTCTAACCAAACTCACTACATTTGATTAAATCTTTGCTCATTTTGCGATTCTGTTAGGTTTCAGTGGACATGCGGATTTTTTTTTAGAATCCGGGAATCTCCACACTTCTCAGTCTTTAACAGAGTTAAATTTGTTATTAAAATGTGAGTAACCAAATGTAGTTTATCTTTGGTCACTCTAAAGTGAAGTGGCCACGTTTTAACGTTTTTCTTTCCCACATCACGAGAGTATGACTATTTCTACATGTTTATCTGCGAGGTCTTGGTCAATTGAGATGTGAAATGCATGTTAAAACAAACAAACTAACGTAGGTTATTTCCTCTATGTTCAACCTCCACCGGAGACGCTATTTCTCTTCTATTATTTTTTTATAACCCCCACGAGGAGATAAACTGCACCCATTACATGGCCACACTTTGCATTGGAAGTTGGAACACTACAGTGAGCTTACGACATGACAGCATGGTCATTTTGAGACACTGCAGCTTGTTAAACGTTAGGCATCAAAGACTCGACCCAAAGCTCCTATATAGCTTTTAAAATACCGAAGTATTTAATGTGAATATCCAAAAATTTAGCAGAAAAACAACTGAACATTAAAAAAATGCCGACATAAACATTTCAACTAGGTTGTCATGGGTAGGTGTAATTTGCCTTCACTGAATAGAAGCATTCAAAGTGACTAATGTTACGTTTACTGCTCTTTTCCTGGACTTGCCTGCATCTTCAGTCATTATAACATCATTACTTCAACATAATGGTGTAATTGTCTGTTCCCAGTATCTCGCATTCTGTCCCATTTCATAGTGTACCATGGTGAGTGGTACACCTCATTAGCATTTATGTTGTTTTTTTTCTCTTTAGTTTTGAGATGTATTTCCTTTATGAGACTGAATGGACTTCAGAGTGTTAGAGATATTCATAAAATTGTGTTTTCTGTCTGTGCTCCTCAAAAAAAGAAGAAAAAAAGCTGTGTGTGTTGCGTTGTCTACATTGTTAACATTCAGAAGCAGCTGCCTGGCCAGAAACCTCCTCTTTTTATGTTACTGCCAGAAAGGTTACTTAATGCTGAACTGTGATAAAAGATGTTGATGGAAGGAAGACTCAGCTGAAGCATCAGGAGGCCTTTGGTTTATGACATGTTTATGACCAAATAATGCACATTATGGACTGCACTTCTCCTTCTGACTTCTGTTTTGAGCCCCGTGTTGTCCTCTCATATTTAGCCAACTTAATATCTGATGCGAATACATTAAGTCCTATTAAATACAATGTCTCCTTTAGACGTTTATTGTAAATACAACAGAGGAAGATTTGCATGTCTCATCTTCAAGTCTCCTTCTGCACCAGTTGGTTGTTGATTCACTTTGAAATGCCACTTTACAGAAAGTCCTTGTTGGTTGTACAGAGAAATCCAGAACCACTTCCATGTTTGCAGGCTTTCTCAAAAGCAATTTAATACTAGCTAAATGTACTTTATTTTATATTTTCTAACGTGTAAGAAAAATCATAACTGGGAGATTTGGCAAGAATATGTAATGCAAATAACTAAAACTGAATAAATATTAAAATGTGTAGTTTTGACTGCCGGTTTTTTTTTTTTTTTTTTTTTTTCATTTCTAAACTAAATGTGCATGATTTTTTTTTTTTTTTTTATTCATTTCCCTCAGCAAACCCCTCTGAACAACCTT
>JBAMIG010000015.1:14513160-14523534 GCA_037177335.1 Kiunga ballochi
TGGATGGATGGATGGATGGATGGATGGATGGATGGATGGATGGATGGATGGATGGATGGATGGATGGATGGATATTTATTGCACTCTTTGCTCTATAAAAGGCAGAACAGCTGCCTGAGTATGAGACAAATCAATTTGAGTTAGACTGCATAATAGAAAATATCATAATTTACACAATTATATTTGTGTTTAGTTTATATTTTTATCCATGTAATTAAAAACATTTGAATTGTTATTTTTACTACCTGGAGTGTAAATGTTTTATGCTTTCAAGACATTTTAGGTGAAAAAAGTGTAAAAGTAACATACGTAGGCTATAAATAGGCTTTAATGTTTAAAAGCAGCAACAGGCACTCACTCATACCACCCCCACTTTGCATCTCTTAATAGTTCTTTTGTTGATCTTTCTACTAATTTATCTCCTATTGGCACTTAATTAAAGGACAGCTCACAGTAAAATAAAATAATTATTGCCATTGCTGATAACCCACACACAGTATATATTGCAATATATATATACGAACCAATTTTCATACGTAGTTTTGTTTTGTTCATGTATTACATCAAAACAAAAAGACATAAATTCCACTTTGACAGTTGGGGATGTTTGGAAACCTTAAAGCTTTGTGTATTTGACACACAGATGCTGTAGGTTTGTATGTTTGTCTCAAAGCAGCTGCTTCTGCGCTGTTATTGGGAAGCTAAGTTTGCTGCTGGTCATATGGTAAACGCAGCAGTCATCCGCATGTCATTAGCTGAAGCTGCACAGAGCTGTGTGAGCTCTGTGGTGGTGTGTGCTCGTATGAGATGAGTCCATTGTTGCTCTGTGTTCCTAATGGACAGGAATGTGCAGTGCATTAGTCACTGCTGTTATACATGTTAGTTGTCGCTGTGTTTCCTCAGCTTGTACATTTCTCTGTGCTGGTGCGATGGAAAGCTTTTGTGTTGCAGAGGTAATGCTGTACTGACTGACTACATTACAGTTATAAAATGACTTATAACTGTGAGTCTTTTCGGTAATAATCGCTGCTCGGTTGGGTCACATTCTGGACGTGTCACGTGATGATCATGTGCAAGATGTAATAGATAGAAATCAGCTTTGTCGTGAGTGCCTATGACCATCTTTATTTATGTGTACTTATTTAGAACTTCCTGTAAAACATTTTGTGAATGTACACGGTGTGCCATACCTGCTGTTTATGCTGATTCTGTGTTTTATATGTAGTGTAATGCAAGCAGAAAGCATTCAAAGTTACTTTAGCCGTCCTGTCTGGTTCATGCTGCTTGTGTGTGTTTTAAAGTGGGAGCTGCAGAAGCTAAAAAAAAACCTCATTTGACCTTCTTCTTTACGGAAACAGTGCATATGTTTGTGATGTGGTGTCAGATTGAACAGTACCTGTTTGAATTTTTCAGCTGCATTTTATGTAAAAGTATTTTGTTTGTCCAGATGCTCTCGCTCTGACCTGTCTGTGGCTCTGGAGGACTGTATGGCCGCCCTGGATCTATTCCTCAGGAATGACTTTGAAGAGGCGCTGGTCCGCCTCAGATCCAGGTAAGAGCTCAGCCTGCATTTATACAGACTCTGTTCCCACCTGGATTTGTGTTTTCTTTAATAGGCTGAATAAAGTTTCCTCCACTTTCCTTCTTAAAAACAAGAGTACTGTTCACATTTTCAGCTCGTGCAGGTCAGCTAAGGGGAAATTGCTAAAATTATGGCTGAAGTTAATGTGCTTGGTTGATTGGTGACCCTATCATGCACATGGCATGTTGTGGGAGTTAATGCTGAAAAATGGAAGAAGTTTTTATCCTCCTGTTTTCTTTTCTAATCATGATTAAACTGTTGTTTAGAGTAAACTTAATAAATCTAATAAAAAAGCAATGACCCTATTAAGATGACCGTTGCCTTATTGTCCAACCTTTAGGATAAACTATCATTAATAACCCAACATCAGGCTCAGTGTGATAGAGCATCACCCCACTCATTTTAGCTAAACTGCTTTATTGCAGACACAATGGAGGGTTTGCATCTTTTCCTGTCAGCACCAGAAAGAAGTGTTATCAAAGGGATCCCCATACGATGCAATAAAAGATAAATACTTACTCTGGCATGACTAAAAAATTATTCTGTCTGGAAATATAGAAGTGAAACGTTTAGGTTTCTAATTTTGTGGTTTTATTTTAAACCTGGTTTTAGTTGTTGTGTTTTATATCTATTTCCTGTTTCATTTTCAAACTCTTATTTTCCCAATGTGTGTTTTTTTGTTGCTTCTCTTTTTAAAGCCCTTTAGATGAAGCTGCTTTAAAATGCTTTATTTCTTGTGCTTCTTTTTCCTGTCTCGCTCGTCCTCTTTGCCCTGACATGAACATCAACTTCAGAAAAGGATCTTTGAAGGTGGCTCATTTACGCCCACGCCTAGGTGGAGGTCTTGTGTTCTGCATGTTTTCCTATGTGTGTGTCTGTTTGTGTGTGTTTGCAACACAACTGAAATAGTTTTAAGGAACAAGGGATTCATTTTATCCAGATCTCCACCAGGAATTTCAAGCATTCTCCAGGAATCTTTAAATGATTCTTTGCTATGGAAAATTATGTCATTAAATTTGAATGGGTGTCATTGTTAATGATTTATAAAAACAACACGCAGCTGTAACACATGGAAAAACTGTTTTTTTATCATTTAAATAGATCTTTTAGGACTATTAAGTCTGATTTAGTCATACTCAATATAGTAGGACTTGGAGTGGAGTCAAGGAGACAAATTATAAGGTGAAAACTGATCAAAGAGAAGGGGATGATTTTCTAGTTTTCATCCCCCCTTCGCTTCCAGATTCTGTTTTTATTTATAATGCTGTTTATGTAGGGTAATGAGATGCCTGTTTTAACCGATGCCAACTGTTTGGCTTGTTGTTTTAAAGATCTTAAGCTTAAAATGTATGATAAGCATAAAGTTTCCTAAGTGGGGTGCATAATTTGTTGTTTTGCTCGCTTGGTGTTTGTTTTTTTCTCTTTATTCTCCTCCTTCATTCCCACTAAAGCTTCTTGTGTTCCTTTACAGTAGTTTCAGTCATAATAAATTTTACATAAATTTTTGTTGGTTTACCTATCTTTCTATCTTTTTTGTGTCTTTCATTTCTCCTGAACTCCTACCTTTTGCTTCATCAAAAGCAGCCCCATCACTGGGACCAAAAACATGTTCACATCAGGGCAACAAGTGTGAAGGACACTGAGAAGCTCTGCAGCTGCTGGTACCAGCAGTGCAAGCACAACAATGACGTTTACCTGAGCTCTGCTTGAAAAGCACTGACCAACATGATTAAAAATAACTCGCATTACAGCAGTGGCCACTTTTATGAAGCGACTGAGCAAACTAACTCCAGGAAAATAAAGCAACTTCACAGCAAAGCATCTCAAACACTTCAGACCCATTTATTTAATCAACAAGAAGAAACATATTTTCATTCACTCATTCAGGTGAAGCTCAAGGTCTCTGAATTTATTGCCAAACTGAAACCCCAACTAATTATTTCTTTGTCTTTGGGACTCACTGTAAAAAGTGTAGACTGTAATTCTGATAGAGGATATTCTTTTCTTCCCATTGTCATTTCTCCAGATCAAACTGGAATTTTCCTTGTTTGATGTATCATAACTTTATCAGTCACTGTTCTCTAAAATGTGCATTTAAAGCAATTATCATTTTATAGTTTAATGTTATACAAAAACATTTTATTGTTCTCAAGTTAAAAAAAATCATTGAGTTGTCACCTAAAGGGATCGGGTTGTGTGCGTCTTATTCCTTGTTACACTTATTAAGCTTTCAGGAACCTTTTGTAGCAACTAGCAGGCTCAGAGTCAATAGGGAGAAATAACGTGTTAATTCACTGTGTTAGTTTTCCTGTCAATTTTAAGGAAATAATCGTATTCAGATAAAAGCAAACTTTATCTAAAATGTCACTTTTAGTTCTTTATTTTTTCACTGAAGGTGAAGATCAATCTTCATCAATTCAACAATCTTGGGATTGTGTCACTGGCAGAATTAAAACCTCATTAAAGTCCAGTTTCCTCAGTACATTTGATCTGTGTTCTGAAATTTCTGTGTCTGTTATTGGAAAACTGCATTGAAATGAAATGGCTCCTACAAAGTGGTTTTCTTGTCCAGCATACCTATTTTCCTCTGTAAACGTGTACTGCTCTAACAACCTGGGTCTATGGATTGTGCTTTGCCTCGTGGCTGTTAATGTTTTTGCTAAATTTGCTGGACTGCAGATGCGTTGCATTCATAACATTCCAGATGGGCGTTTATGCCTTTTCTTTTTGCTTTCTCCAGCAGTAAACTAGTTACAGAACAGTCCGTTTTAATTTGGACCCAGATCTGGGGGAAAAGTGGCTTTTAGACCTTCTTCTGTAACTGTGACTAATCATTTGTTAGCTCCCTCAGTGGCTGATGACGTCTTTCAGATTTAGAACAAAAAACTTTATTGATAATTAATTATCCTGTTTCTCTTTATTGAATGAAAACTGAAGTACAGCCACCAAACAGTTGCTTTTATTTGTATCAGTCAGGCAGTATGTTATGTTGTTTAATAGCTTTTTTTTTGCTCTTGCAGCGTATTTCCCTGCATAACTATTGTCCTGTGTTTGATGCAACATGGTTTTACAGCCAAGTGGCAGCATTAAAAACTGTTCCTAACAGGACCTAGACTCTAAGTTTAGAGGAGATAAATGGGATTCAGTCAGAAATCAGACACTCTTCTATGTTTTTCACATTAAGTTTTGCCATCAGAGGTCGCTCCTGATGATCATATTCGCAGATCACAGAACCAATTAGCTCCATTAGCCCTAATGTGAATTTAATCTATGAAAAAAGTAAAGCTTCTGTGGTTTCGTCTCTCTCAGATGTGTCCTTCTATTATTCACTTTCTGTCATCCCATATTTAAACTACTTTGGAAACTTCTCTGTCACACAAAGAGAATCCTATTGCTGACATTTATAAGAGATGTATGTGATGAATGAGTCAATCAATGAGAGAAGCGAACGGTGCTTCTTTTTATAAGGTTTGAGAAGATTTGCTGTATTACTTTATTAATTCATTTATCAGTTGCATTTACAACACCCTCACATTAAAAAGCTAAATAGCTTTTTCTATTCATTGCCATTGCATTCCTGTTACAGCTACAGCTTTACCCTTTTTGTTTAATTTCATTTAAACAGTTCCACTTCCCATTGGATTTCTAATTTCAGTCAGAACTTCCATATTATCCATTTCCTTCCTTCCATGTTGTGTTGAAGGATTTACCCAATATCACGTCATCGTAGTTCCTTTTTTTAGTAAATGATTGGTCACATCAAGTTGTGCATTTTCCTCTGGGAACACTATTTGCCTTTAGATTGTGGTAGGAGCTAGAAAACCCAATAGAAACATTTTTCCATCTGTTACACAGTTATAGCTCAGAAACAGAACCAGTCATTCAAAAACAAAATGAAAAACTTTCAGGTCAAAGCTTTCACAATTCAAATGATCCTCATCTTCTGTATCTTCATCATCTTTTCTAATCTCATTCCTCTTCATTGGGCAAATTAAGCTGTCATTGTTTATTTAATGGCAGAACCTCTATGTGATAAGATCACACTGATATCATTTTATTAGTAAAGCCTTTTCACTAAGGAGCAGCACAAAGTGCTTTACTTGTTTCCATCAGATCTACGAGGCGAGGTGATTGTAGGAAGCAGATTTCTATAAAAGCAGATTTGACCGTTTCACTCAGTACCAAGGAGGAAAGACAGACATCCTCTAGGAGAAACTTTTTTTGGTGCACATAAAGGTGGGAATGGTTGTAAGGCCATTTACAAACATTTGGACTCCTATTCTTCTGCAGGGATGAAGAGGAAAACATTATACAGTTGTCCGTTTTCCTAAGAGTGGACGTCCTGGAAAGATGAGCCCATAGTCTGATTGCACAATGTTCAGAGAAATTACAAAACACCCTTAAGCTACATGTCAGATTCTGCAGGCCTCACATAGGACATGTCAATGTAATACAGAGCGTACTGAGCCGTGAGGTCCTCTGTGCACCAGAACAGGACAACTGCAACCGGGTTAAAGCAGGGTCATGCTACAGGATGATGATCTCAAGCTCAGGAGAAAATCACTAGCAGCACCTAAGTAATTTTTATGCACCAAAAGGAAACCTAAGAATTGCAAGAAGCTGTGCTTTCTTTTGTGTGCTCATAAGCACAGGAGGGTTAGGTTCATGTATCGCTCTCACACCCTGCTTCAGGTTTTGTTCTTCATCGTCATCAAATTACTCTATTGTTCACTTCTTATTCTTTACTGTATTATCAGAACCTGTATCACACTGTGGCCATTTTTTCTCCCTCGCCTTACCTCTTGATGGCTGCAGGCCACTCCTTAGACACCATTTCTTTTCAGTACTGGCTAACAGTAACATCAGCTTCCAGTTGGCCCAGTTTTGTGTTTGGTTTGCCAGCAGAAACGAAAAGAAGTTTGTGATTTTGCTTAGTCACCATGTAGTGTGATTCATTTGATTGATCAGATCAGAAACCATTTTACAGATATTTTACTGAAGAACTTCATGTGTGATTAACTTGCTCTACTAAAGGTGTTGTGATTTCCCTCTTGATAATCCACCAGCGTGTTGCTTTCCTCTCTGGTAATACAGATAAAGCATGATGCTCTGCTTAATGCTGGTGCTGTCCGCTCTTCACTGGCTGCCAGTTAGATTCACAATTGATTTTTAGTTAATTTTATTTGGGTTTATGTCTTTAAATTGGTTGGTACTGCAAAATGTATCTGACTTTGTTAAACGTTCATTTGCCCATCAGAGCCCTTAGATCGACTGACCAGACAGTTTTAGACATTCCTCCATCTCACAAGACAACCAGAGAGGATTGAGCTTTTGCACTTTTGGTCTCAACATTGTGAAACTCACTTCCTGTATCTGTCTTTTTATTTTTAAAACACGTCTTGAGACCCACTTGTTTCGCTTTTAGCTGAACAGTTTCCCCCCACTGTATTGATTGTTTCTGTTGATTATCATTTTATTGGTGTTTTATTTAATACTTTTATGTTTGCATTCCTTGTAAAGCACTGTGGCTTTAAATGTGCTATATAAATAAAGCTGACATTAAGTAAATCCAGTGCAGATTGAAATAAGAAAGTGAATCATTAAAACGATTGTGTACATTTACATTCTCTTACATGAAATCTATTCTGTACAAACTTTTTCCTCCTTTACACATATTTCTCGCTTCAGCAAAATAATTATGGGCAACGGGGATTATGTGAGATGTTAATGTTATTTTGCATTTGAAAGCAGCCCTCTGCATTGTGGAAAACCTCGGGTCTCTGATTTGCACTTCACTCCTTTATTTTCTGAGTAAACTAATGGTGTGATGTGTCAGACGTCTCATGTGTAACAGTATGTTTAGTGTTGCACAGAAAGAGAGACTCAGAAACTAAGGGGCTGCTCCCTGAGGATGTAAAATAGTATCAGAGCTTTTTTTTTATTCCTTGTGGACTTTCAATTTATTTTATATTATCCTTTCCACAGCTGTTTGTCCAGTCTGATGCAGTCTCGTGGTATCTCTTTCCTTATCTTTCTGTTTCTTTCACTCAGAATGAGGTTTTGGCATACTGAAATAATACCTATCTGGTGGATATCTGTGACAAACAGTCACAGATTGATCAGTGTCTGTTGAAAAACTTTGATTATTGTGGTGTCCACCAGTGCTGCCACTTTAAAGTGAATTCACAGAGGCAGTCAGAGCTTCTCCCAGCATGCAATGCTGAGTTAATCACGCATTATAATGATTAAGAGATTATCCTGATTAATTATGTGAATGCATGATATAAATCTGATTTGCTGGTATGGTGAACTGGAGATCCATTATTATTGATCACTATTATTTTTAGTTTTTTTTACCTCTTCATTAAAAAAAAAGAAGCTTGAAAGCACAGACAGAAAATAATACTATATCATTATACTCTCATAGGGACTGAAACACATGTATTTATCTTGATGTGGATTAATTAATCAAATATGAGTCGGAATTTATCTATATATTACAAATGAGGGAAGGTACAAAGATACAAAAATCAACAAAATATCTTTTAAAACTAAATTAACTGATTAAAATAACTACAGCAACAGCAAAAAAGAGTTGAATTTAGCCTGATATCCAGGTAAATAGTAGCTGGTTTGTTCAATGTTGTACAATAATCGTAGCTTTTAAATTGTCCTTTCCTGTAAAGCAAAAAAATGTCATACAGACACAGAGCTGTGACTTATAACACAGCCTGTATATTTGTTATATATAAACAAATCATTGTTGCTAATTTGAGTTATAATGCCAAGAGTTTTGTTTCAGCATTTCTGTTTGCAAACAGATTGTAGGCTTTTTCAGGTCCAAGGTATTTGCTAACTTGTCTTTTTCTGATCTATAACAAGAGGCTGTTGTATGAGTATCTGGAACGCTGTGAGATCATGCATGATGAGTAATCAGTCAACTGTGTGTTTTTTAAAAAAGATTTTTTATTTGCGTGTTTTTACTGCTCAGCCTTGGCTCCTGAAGGGATCTGACTACAGGCCTAAATGTATTTGTTTTATGTCTGTTCAGACATGCAGCAAAGCCACAGTCTCATCCTGTCTTATTTCTTTTCATGTGAAATGCAAGAAGCTTTTGTTGTTTGGAAAAAGTTGAGATGTTGCTGTATTTTTTTAGAAAGGTAACCAATTTGTAAGGCTCTTTTGATCAAATCTAATAATAAAAAGCTAAGACTGCTTTTTGCACCATTTCTGCACTTCCTGATTTGTACTGACGTGCAGAACTGAATGCAAAGTTCGCCTGCACCCACGCGTTATATATGACATTGCAGTGCCTCAAGCAAAATGGTGAAAACAAATGGAAGACCTGATTTTTGCGCTGATAAAGATTATGCTTCTCCAAATGCTGTTTTTTTCAGCCACTTTCAGTACAGCTGCAAATAATTAAACTCCCATTATTACTCAAAGGAAGTTTTTATTTGTCAATGGAGATGTAAGGCAGGCCATTTTCTCTGCTGCTCAGCCTGTGTCTCCACCTTCTTGGTTTCTTTTCATTTCTTACTGATTGTTTCTGTTGTCAAGCATTTTCTCTTGAACTTAGAACAAATAATAAACCTCTTTAGCTTGACGCTTAGCCCCCTAATAACCATGGGTTTTACACCGTTTTTGTCATAAAATGTCAACATAATTAACATAGTTGATGTGTGTAACATGTAACTAGCTTATGCTAGTTGTGATTATGCAACTGTGGGAAAAAACTGGTTTAAGCTGTCAGGTCACACAGGCGGAGTCACATTAGGCAATTAGCAGTGAATAGTGCAGAAATGTCGAGCAAGAAGACGGACAGCATTCCTGCCTGCGTGTTAAGAAAACATGTAAAATGCCACCAAGTCTTTTTGCATGTAAACAGAGTGGTAAACACTTAAACCATCAATCATAGTTCCACAAAGGAGTTCTTCCTTTCTAAAAGAAACTATTTCCAATAATCATTTAAAACTTCAACAAGCTCAATGAGACCTTCTGTTGGAAATGCATCTGACAGAGTGACTTGTTCCCACAGAGGCTGTGATATGACTTTTCACAGATATAAATAGCAGCAGTTTTTTTGTCTTGGCTTTGTCTGTCATGTGTTCAACTGTTTCCTTTGTTAGCACTAAGTTGTTATACCTGGTTACCACCTGACTACTTCACCCCCTAATTTAACTTAATGTTATTCTTCATCTCTGTCTTTCTTTTAGCATTTAATTAGTCTGAAACAATACATTGATCAACACATCTTTTCATTTCTTTGCAGAACAAAAGACAGCATGTACCATGCTCTGACTTACGCCACCATACTAGAAATGCAGGCCATGATGACCTTTGACCCTCAGCACATTCAGGCTGCAGGCAGCACCATGAAGGAGGCCCAGGCTATCTGTCAGCGGTGAGACTTTCTGGCACATTCATCTGTACCTTGGAATTAAGCAGCGACAGTCTGTAGTTTCTCCAGGCAGGAGCAAGTTAGATTTTAGAGGAGTGATTTTATTTTGAGTTGAAACAGTAATGCAAATGTGGGTGATGAACGCTCAAACAGCTGATTTAAGATGATGCATCTTATGGTAACTGGATCCAGTTAGTAACACCCAAATAAAACTAAAGAATATTGTGAGATCATCTCAACACACCTTAAAAAAAGAATCTGCCACAGCTTATATGAGAAGCCTCCATGCTTTCTGTACCAAGACATCTCATCAGCACCGCTAACCCTGACTGGATGTGAAAGCTGCCGTTTTCCTTCTAAAAGCTGCTGAAAGGAAACTGAGGACACTTGC
>JBAMIG010000015.1:14523558-14536929 GCA_037177335.1 Kiunga ballochi
CACCGCTAACCCTGACTGGATGTGAAAGCTGCCGTTTTCCTTCTAAAAGCTGCTGAAAGGAAACTGAGGACACTTGCCTTAACCTGAATGAAGCTGATTCACTACTTCATGAGGGAACTTTTAGTGATTAGTGAGTATTTTTGTGTAATGATGGCTTTGTGGTTTCTCTTACAGGCACAGGAAGAAGTCAAGCTTTTCTAAAACTTTCACAGAAGGTTAGTAAAGTCCTCCTGCTGCCAGTTTAAAACCAAGGATGTTTGTAGTTTGCATGTGTGTAGTTTTAATTGCTTCTGCGTAAGCCTTTGTGAAGGTTTAAAGTATGTGCATATGTGCAAGTGTCATCTCATGGGCTCTGTTGAGCTATCAAATCGTCTGATTCATAATAACTGTGGTTTGGTGCTCCAGAGGAACTCCACGCTGAAGTATGCTATGCTGAATGTCTCCTGCAGAGGGCAGCGCTCACCTTCCTTCAGGTCAGCAGACATATCTTTTAGCCACTCAGACACAAGTGATAATTCTTTAAATGTACATTTTGCTGCATTTTTCAGGATGAAAACATGATCAGTTTCATCAAAGGAGGAATTAAAGTGAGGAACAGCTACCAGACATACAAGTAAAAGTTTTATTTTATATTTATTATAAGCCTTGTATCTTTTCATGTTTCTTAGTAGACTTTTTGTTTTTGGTCACATTTGTCACATCACATATTCCCCTCACAGAGAGCTTCACACTGTCCTACAGTCTGCTGGATACACTCATGGTGACAACCATGGTCATTTTGAAGGTGGTGTTAAACTGGGAGTCGGAGCCTTTAATCTTGTAAGTAGAGGTCTTTGCTTTAAAGCTTGTTTGACATTGAGTATTACCTAAAAGCTAAACTAAAACAAAACTAAAAGCTTGTTTCCATTTAGTTTATGTTGCTTAACATTACACAGATGCAAAGAAAAGCTTAAGAAGAATCATTAAGAGTTGTGAAGCTCAAACAAGACATCTGATGTCATGTGGCACTGAGCAGGATGAACCCAAATGCAGGCTCACAGGCAGCAGTGAGACTAATGTGACTAAGATGCAGCGGCAGCTTGAATAAACATGATCACAAACAAACTAGAATGGGTAGATGAGGATCTGGTGATGAACAAGATAACCAATGAATATCTACACAGAGGGAATTATTTAGATCTGTTTACCAAGAAAACTAAATCAAAGCACAGAGCTGAATAAAACCTGCAGATTATGATAACAGGAATGTTTGGTCTTAATGTTCTTCATGTAAAAATGACTTGACATAGGACATCCTCCTATTTTTATTGTCCTGAAAGGCTCTGTAATCCTGAGTTTTTCCTTCCAATTACCATGCTTGTCTACTTGTTACAGATGATTTCCATGTTGCCCACGCGGACACTCAAGCTGCTGGAGTTCGTAGGTTTCTCTGGTAATAAGGTGAGTCCTTCCGAGAGGGGAGGGCTTCAGATGTCTGACAGAAGCATATTTAATTTTCTAATTCAAAATATATGAGGGGAAAGTAGATCTTTCTGCTTTACAACATCCTGTCTGTTAATAAGACATAGAAAATGAATGGGTTACCATTACACCTTCATCGATTTAAAAGTCAACTTTACAATAAGTTTGTGGGGATGTGTGTGGGACCACTGCTTCTGGAAATGTTACACATTTGCAGAAAGCATGATAGTAACCTTCTGAAATGCACAAATGAGTTTTTGGATTACATGTTGGAGCTATGATCACACTGATTAATTATTGCTCTAGAGTGTTCACAGTTTAGGTAATTGCATTGTAATTATTCTCATAACTAACATACCTTCTCTTTGATTCCATTAAAGCTGAGCAAATAATGTAGTTTACATTATGTCCCTTCACATTTTTAATTAGCTTTTTCTTTTGGTTAGTTTTTTTTTATCCTGACTGGCATCCTAAAAGTAGTTCCTCTGGCAGACAAGCTGACTCTGTTTCTCCCCCCAGAGACACTGGAACAGAGAAATGTTAAACTAGCCCCATTAGTGTGTTCACTGTGTGCTGGTTTTACCGCTGATTGAATAACTAATTGTCCATGAAAAGAGACTTGACTCAAAATCCATGTTTGTGTGTCTTTGTTTGTTCTTGCAGGAGTTTGGTCTCCAGCATCTTCAAGAAGGTTCTGCAGAAAGCACTTTCAGATCCTTCCTGTGTAATATGTTGCTGCTCTGCTATCACACATTCATGAGCTTCATTTTAGGTAAGCTAGTATGCTCATGCAGCTGCAAACATGTAGAAAGATTCACAAGAATCTCAGTCAGTTTGACTGTGAATGTCCTTTACAGGGACTGGAGAAGGAGATGTCGAGGATGCAGAGAAACTTCTACAGCCTTATCTGAAAAAATATCCTAAGGTTGGCTAAAAGATAGTCTCTGTTTTGTTTTAACTAATTTAATCAATATGTGATGTTCTCAGACATGATCATTTGTGGTTTTCCAGGGATCCATCTTTTTGTTCTTTGCTGGTCGAATAGAAGAGATCAAAGGCAACCTGGAAGGTGTAAGTAGACCTACTTTAATATTTTACTTCTAAAAATGATTCACCATAGTGCTACTAGTAGAAATAATTAAGGGTAGAGTCGACCTATTAATGCATTACTGCTTTTCTGTGTTTCTGTTAGGCTATCAAGCGTTTTGAGGAGTGCTGTGAGGCTCAACAGCAGTGGAAGCAGTTCCACCACATGTGCTACTGGGAGCTGATGTGGTGCTTCACATACAAGAGGCACTGGAAGATGGCCTACTTCTATGCTGACCTGCTCAGCAAGGAAAACTCGTGGTCTAAGGTTGGTCCTCATAAAGCCACAATGTAAAATAAAGTAATGTCAGATAGGAGAGAGTTTGGATTATTCCGTTTTTATTGATCAAAATGTTGGTCGATAGATGACAGTCCACAGAAGTGTGCTCTTTTATCATTTTTGTTAAAAGGGAAAGTTGGGATTGCAGCAGTAAGCACCTTTTTTTCTCCTCTTAGGCAACTTATGCGTACATGAAAGCTGCCTACCTCAGCATGCTGACTGAGGATGATTGTCTAACATTCGGGGAGACTGCGCTGACTTTGTTCAGGTAAACATTTAGATGCTTCTTGAATTACTTGCAACACGGAGAACCAAAGACAATTACCTGTGACACTTAGATGTGGTGGTATTTAAAAGTTTGGAATAAAGTTTAATTAGAAACACTGTGACTGTGCTGTGTTTGTGTACAGTGAAAGATTTTAGGAATACAAGGAAATCATGCAAGTGTATCTGATTAACAAGCAATTGGAGACCTCAGATTTCATACCAATGTTCTTAACATTTTATCCTCTGAGCCCTGGGGTCACTGTAGGATGTCTCAATATTTCATGTGAAATGTCGTCTGCTCCAAAGTATTTTGTTATTATGCATTGTTTAAAACAAGCCAGATATAAGTCATTCTTGCGTTTATAGTTTTCTCTTTGTTTTTATGATAAACAGCATGCAGCATCTATTTGAACACTTATTTTGCCTTCCTGTGTGCAAATGCAAAAATGCACACATTTTAAATGCAACATTTTTTTCTTTCCTGTGAGACATGATGTGTCAAAACAATGCAGAGTGGTTCTGCCTGAAGTTGGCTTTGACACTGACAGGTAGAAAATGCATTCAATGAATGACTTTTCATGCATAGCAATTGTTTATAGTATTGCTGCTGTAGCATGAAAATGCCATTCCTTTAAACTCATTCCCCACAATCAGCAGCTGCACTTCCTCATAGCAGGTCCTGAACAATCATAATTCACACCACAAAGCAAATTATAAGGCGAAAGGTTAAGAAGAAAATAAGCGGTTCACATATTAGTTTAGCCAGACCTTGAAAATATGTAAGAGCAGTATTTATAGAAATGAAAAATAAAAACTGTACTGTGATCATAAAAAGACTTCAAGTAAAATGAAGCTGACTCTAGACTCGTGGTGCAAAACTCTGCACTGAAATACTTACTTAGATTTAACCTCCATGGATGAGTCGTCTTGTTTTCTGCATCCTCACCATCAAACTTTAGTGTTAATTTGCATATAACTATCTAAACAAAGCTCTTTTTATATGAGCGTGTTGTGCTGATGCAATTTAAATTAAACATCTTTGCTGCAAGAAGCAAAGAGATGTTTGGAGGTGAAGAGGAACATGACTTCACTCAAAGATTATTATGCTAAATTATTAAGCACAGAGGTGGATCAATCATTGCTTTGGTTTGTGTTGAAGCTGGTACCGGGAACAAGTAGAATGAAATTAGATTAAATCACATCCCAGCAGAAGTACTGTTTCTAAAAAGCTGAACCAAGAATGTCTTCACTAAAAAATAATGATTCTAAACATATCGAGTGATTTTAGTACCACAGCCAATCAATGATAATCTGTGGTCAGTGTTAAAAAAAAACAACAAAGCACAAAGCCTGATAATAATTAATAAAAGAAGTCTTTAGTCAAAGAACTGGAAAAAAAAGGCTCCCAAATAAAAACCTCAGCACAAACAGTGATACTTGCTAAAGTAATACTATTATATTTTTGGAGCCTGTATGTCCCATATTTTGTCCATGCTTCTTATATTTTTGTGTTCTGTTTATTTCAGACAGGTTCCTGGGCTGAAACAGAAAATAGCCGGGAAATCTTTACCAACAGAGAAATTTGCAATTAGAAAAGCCCGCCGCTACTTTGCAGAAAAACATGTTCCTCTTCCAGCTCCTCCTCTGGTTAGTACTGAATGATGCTCCTAGTGCTGCTTCCACAATACATTACTACATTAATACATTACTTTACTGCTTCTTTTCTTTAACTGGTTTAAATGATCAATTATTTCAGGTATGGCATATATTATATCCTTTTAGAAAGCCACTTTGAAACAGAAAGCTTATCTAATGTAGTTCTAAATTATAAATGTCGTCCATAGTGTCTTTGTGTTGCCAGAGTCGTGCCTTCTAAGTGACAGTTCATGCGTGTTTTTGCAGATTCTTTGTTTTGTTTGCTGTAATAATGTGGCTAAAACAGCCAAGCTCCTCGACACTTTGAAAAGTGAAAAATTAACATCATTCATTAATTTATTCGTTTTGTATACTGCTTTGTCTAATTCAGGGTCAGGGGGAAGCTGGAGCCTATCCCAGCAATAAACAAGCAAGGTGGAATAGATTGCCAGTCCATTACAGCAAAAATCTATATATTAGGTCTAAATTCTGTTAAAGTGAATGTTTTAGCTCGATCCAAAGTAAACCTTGTGAAAAATATATGCTTTGTAGCTGTTATATGCCAGCTTGTCATATACATGACTTGTATATTTGTTTGTTGGATAGGAGATGATGTATATCTGGAATGGCTACACAGTCATTGGCAAACACAAAGATCTAACTGAGGGCATGCTGAAAACCTTGGATGAGGCACAGGCTACACTTGAAAGTTTCCCAAGTATGTACCGCCTATAGCTAATTGAATTTTTTAACTGATAAGCTAAGGTTGGTTGATATTATGTTTGATGCAATAAAGATGGTTAGTTAAATTTATTAAACAACCTCTTGTTTGGTCTTTACTCTGACTCAGGGACAGAGTGCTACATTGATGATCAGTGTTTGCTGAGCCTTTTGAAGGCACTCTGTCTCAAACACCTCGGACATCTAGAGGAGGCTGAACACTACTTTACCCTCGTCCTCTGCAAGTAAGCCTCTGTCACTCACACACGTACTGCCGACAACATGCATAGCAAAAGCAGAAGCTTATTTCCTCCTTATATTTATGTAAATTTCACAGCAATTTTAATTCCCCCATCATGTTTTAGAGTTTGTCTTTAACTCTTATTTAAAACAAACAATTAAATCTTCTGAGCCCTGAGCCTATTTTAGGCCTTTGGATATAATATTGATATGAAGAGTATACTTCAATACTTTTGGAATAATAATGAAAGCAACACTTCTGTTAAGTGGTGTAAGTGTATTCCACTGTTGAAGAGTAAATACATTTAGCACAAAGAATAAATACATAAAGTTTCTGGCTCACCTACCAAAAAAAGCCCTGTCAGGGTGAATATGAATATCTCTTTGGGATTTTGCAGCTGTAGCGCTAAGCTTGAAATCATAGAACATTTTATGAGAATTACCTGTGTTAAGGAAAACTCTGATGAAGTGCAGCAGTGGTGGTCAAAAGCCATTTTGGCACAGTTTGGTACATTCAGGTAGTGTCTGTATTCAAAGTCCCCCAGTTTAGTGGAATCTCTTTTTAGACTTGATTGAAACCCATCATCATGCTTTATGTTTCCTGCAGTGAGACTCAAATCAAGTATGACCACTACCTAGTTCCTAACGCCCTGCTGGAGCATGGTCTGCTGTGTCTGGAGCAAGGCAGAAGGGATGAAGCTATTAAACTCCTAGAGGCTGCAAAGTAAGTCTTGCATGCAGCAAACAATAATTAAATAATTGAAAGTATTTTAAATGATAAATCTCCCACTTTCTCTATACATTTTAATTCAGGTTTTAATGTGCATTTTGTATCTAAAATGTTTTCTTATATTAGAATAGCTGTAAATTTATATTTAATAATGAATTTCACTGTGAATTTGACTGTGAGTGTCTTCTCACGCTCTATTTCAGGCACAATTACAAAAACTATTCCATGGAATCACGGACACACTTCCGTATACAGGCTGCTTTGCAAAAGGCCAAGGGAACTGCAGCGAACGGCATCCACACGCCGTCTAGTCCCTAACAGACTGGGGAGAGCACACAAGGGCAGAGGCAGCAGTCTGCTTCTCCAGTCCCACAATGCAACACTCAGCCAAACCAGCCTGTTAGAGCGAGAGATTAGTTTATTTCATTGAAAGCTTCGTAGATGAGGGGAGGCTAGTTTTTGTGTGCCACCTTTACAGACAGTTGCAGCTCTTCAGCTTTTACCAGGCTTTGATGGATTTGCTTTTCCTTGATCCAGAGAAATATTACTGTTTATTGTGTGATTTCACATAGAAATGAGTTGGAAAAACATGTTCTCCATAAGCATGAAGCTATGTTATGGTTCTGTAACTTTAACTACAGTCACCCATAATAAGCGCACTACAGAAGAAAACAAGCTTTTGTGTGATATCAGCTGTAGAAGATTGCTCCCACTACCATCCATGCTAAATGGACAGGCTGGACCTGATTAAATCTGTGTATCAAACAACCATAATATAGATAAGAGACTAACTCCAACCGACCAGCAGAACCATTTCACCAACTGGCTACAAAGTTCTTTTTCATTTATTGTAAATAGGAAATTAATAATAAGGTGTGTAGTTGGAGATATAATTAGATACAAGATTTAAATAAGATCATGCAAGTGGCCTCTTATTTACAAGGGTTTTGATATCATTGTAATGTTCTACTGATCACAACTATTATGACTAATATCAGACTGTCAGACTCATGTATGTACACAATCACGTGATAATTCTGTTTGTTGTGGTTAGACATCTCATTTTCATGTATCTAACATTTACTTCCATTCCTTGACACATACTGAACAATGAAAACCACCCACTCATTTGTTGTAAAATCTTATGTATTTACAGTTGCATTTTGATGTCACACAGATACAATAACTCTCAGAGATTGATAACATTTGCTGTGAGAGTTGTTCTTTGCATTTATATATGTAAATTGCACCTTTTACACAAATTGTCCTGTTTTAAAAGGACAGATAAATGTGTCTTTTAGAAAGGCAGACTCCTTCCTTTTCTGCTCTTGGTGTGTGGGATGAGCTCCAGCAGTACTTGAGATTTGAACAAACAGGCCATTCACAGGGATCAGCAAATGGCTGCGTGCTTGCAGCTTTAGTGGGTGAAGAAACCCAGCACAACCGCAGCTACAGTCTTCATAGTGGCTGTGCATCATATCCAAACATATTCTGCTTCTCCTGTTTCAGGCTCGCTCTCCAAGAGCCACCTATCGAGAGACCTGAAAATTATAACCACATAATAATATTTGAATGAACAATCTGCCTAATCTCTTTCATGGTGGGAAAGGCTGTATACCAGCAACTGAGTGTTTCAAGTGTTGCAAATAGAGCATTGCTAATTTATAGTGAGGTTTGGGATTCGTTTTAATGAGTTGTCTTTTATTTGTTTTCTTTTATGGTGGAAGAAATGGATTCGTACTGTCTTATTGTTACAACTAGCAGCCTAGAGAGAATTTTCCAGTGAAATATCACACTTTACCTTCAAATAATTAAACATAATTTACTTGTTTTTATCTGTTTTTACACATACAGTCATAAAACATTCTAACCTGTATGTTTACACAGCATATTGTACTGGGTTTGGCTACCCAGAATGCAGAATGACATTCCTATACGTGTTTCATGTGTAATTTATGATGACATTAAGATGAGCAACTAAACCCCCAATTTTGTGTCGCCTTTTTTTTCTCTATCATTTGAGACAAATGTTACACTATGCATGATACTTAGTATAACTTAAAGTACAAAGAAGTACATTTCACTTCCAGATTATGCACTGCTTTTATTATTCTCATGCAAGTCTGCTAGAAAAAAAAAAACACAAATTTTTGTTTATATGCAAGATTTAAACAGCTAGAATTAATAAAACAAGGTATTGTAATTTAAATTCTATCGAATCTAAAACATGAAGAGAGACACGATTACAACCACTCATTTGTCGATGGAAGTCTATGTTTATGTCTTTAACATAGGCCAATGTGACCAGAAAATCTGATTGGCTGTCGGTAAGATCATCGTCACGTACATGGAAGTCCATTGGTTTGATAAACTTTAGGGCGGGGCTTCACGTTGCTACGTACCCACCTTTTGTCATTGTTTAGCAGCTGCCTTAAAATTGGAAAGTCCCTCACAGTAAACATAGGTTCCTGGCCAGACAACTACGGTCAGATTGTTGTTATAGATGGGGGACAGTAATATTCCCATCGTTTAGTGCCGTCTGCAGAGATAAAATCGTGGTTGGCCATTTAAGCCGTGGTTTTGCTGTTAAGCAACTAGATGCTCCCCTCCGAGTGCTAGCTAGTGTTAGCAGGCTAGCTTTTTGTGTTGCTAGCTACTAGCCAAGGGATGTTTTGTTGTTGTTTAACTAGACAGCCCTCCCATTGTCTGGGAGTGGAGAGTCATCAGCTGTAAATGAAAAAACGTCCTCTCGACGCGTTCCCATCCACCGGCATAGTCTGTTAAAGTAAGTTGTTAAATTTAGCATCAGCACAGCGACCCAGATAGAGGGGTGAGTTTGATTGAAGAGGGAGGAGATGGGAAACTGTTTGAAATCTCCGACCTCGGATGATATTTCTTTGCTGCATGAATCACAGTCTGACCGGGCCAGCTACGGAGACGGTGCTGACCCCGATCAGGAGCCACCGCCTCCATACCAGGTAACCTTTACGAGGTATTTTGGATAGACACATAACCAGCTAGCTGGAGTGTTTTGACGTTCCCTTTACCAGAGTGATTTCGGCTACTCCAGCCTTTAAGCAGCTGATGACTAAGAAGATGTAGAGAAGCTGTGGATGGACAAACATGTGAAGCTTGATCAGTTTTTGTACTGATCCAACTGCACTCTTGGGCTGTAACCTAGTTCACTGATCCCGTCCCTTTACGGAAACTAATCCGCTTTGTTATATCCCAAGGTCCTGCCTCTGGGTACAATTTCCCTCAAGTCATTACAATTGATCATTCACTAATAATGACAGCAGCACAACTTGTAATAAACCTAATGAAATCACTCTGAACCAAGTATTATTGGCGGATTTAATATGAGTAAAAACAATTAATAATACACACACAGTCTGTAGTTTTGATGCAAAGTAAAACAAACTCAACCTCTCTTTTTGCAAAGCTTTAATAGTTTTTATAGAAGTTAATTTCCTTGCTTCCCCAGCAGTTACTTTGGCCCACTGCCTCCAGTTAGCAACTTTCCTTGTGTATTTTCTTTTATTTCCTAAATTAGATCCACAACAGATGGACCAGGTCATGTTTTAACTTTAACAATGTTTGCTGTTAACCATATTATTTGTATTTTTCTTTATCAAATGGTGGTTAAGTGTTACTTTATACACTGACAGGGTTTACATGTTACTAGGTCAATTAAAAGCCTCTTTTGTAGGTTTAAGATGAGTATTTTTATCCACTGAAGACTGAATACCATGCCGTCCGTGCATCCACAGTAAGCCTTGACTAATATGGCTTTTAGGGTTGATACAGATTATGAGGAATATTAAGAATCGATATTGATTTGTAATAAAAATTAACATATTTATGTCTAAACTGAAAGGGAAACATGTGGGAATACATCCATCCATCTTCCATACTGCTTCATCCAATTCAGAGTAGTGAATAAGCTGGAGCCTATCCCAGCAATCATCAGGCGAGAGGCAGGGTGTACTGGACAGTCTGCCAGTTAGACTGAATACAGTATACTGTTTTTGTCTTGGTACACTGCACCTGGCCTCCTTAGGAGATCCGCCACCCTGCTTACCAGATAGTTATCTATTTTAATCTAGTTTTATATACAGCACCACAATAGACTGTATTTAAAGTCTAGAAGGTTTATATACTAAGTTATTTTATTTACAAAAACAGTGAATGGTATAAAGCTGTTCTCTGTCCAGTGTGTTCACACACAGGTAAGCGGACCTCTGCCAGCTCCACGAACAAATCACCCGTCAGGCAAAATGACCCTCCTGCTGAAAATCAGACACAATCATACTGTTTACCAGCAGGTGAAACACTCGCTGTGTGCTCAAAAGAACAGGCTGAATTTACTGTTATTGTATACATTTCTAAGGTGTATTGTGGCTTTGAATAGAATTGTTCTTTATATTATTTACCTTTAACACAATATCTGACATCCAAACTTTTCAGGATATTTGCAGCAATTCTGGATAAATGAGGAAATTTATAGTCACTTTTTCTATCCAGTGTTTTTTATTTATGTAAAATCACTCTGCTATGAAGTTTGAAATTGTGACATTACTTCCCAGCAAGCTGTTGTGTTTAAATGGTTTAGCCATGACAGGTAGCAACTGTTCCTCACTTAATAAGAAATGGTCTCATTCTGCAGTACGGATTTCAAACTCATTTAGCTTATATTAAAATGTTATTACATAGATTACTGCAGTTCATGAGTCCAGCAAATTCACATCCTATCTGAGCAACGTTGTTGATGACGTCACAATAATATTCAACATGGAGGATCACATTTATGCTACACCAAATTCAAATTGTTTGGGAAGATAAAAACTACAGACAACAAACTATATTTTTGCAAGCGTGCGTAGAGAAGAACAAAAAGAGTTTATCAAGCTCAGTGTTTATACATAAACTGGTACAAACTGCATTAAACTCATTGTAAAAGTTGACTGCTTGTGAAATTCAACAATTTAATATTTATATATTTGTGGGATAGTTACTATATCTGTGTTTTACTTTTCTTGCTGTGGTGCTTTTTGGTTTTGTGAATCTTAATTTGCTAAATTGTGTAACATTTGATGTAAATAGGCAGGTCGGTCCAAACTTCTCCTCTGTGCTGCATGTTATTCAAAGTGATCATAAATAAGGTTGTGGAGTTTTTAAAGCTTTTGCATAAAGGGTTTTATTGCAATGTTGACATTTTTATGTTTACTTCAGTCATCATGCAGTCCTCTCCCCTTCACTTTGGAGCTGCAGCTAAGCTTCAGTATTGATTGTCTGACATTTGCTTTGTTGCCAATTGGTGAGGTTTTAGATGGGACGTGGTTACAAAGCCCAGAGTGGTGACTGTAGGCAGAGAGAGAGAGACTGCTGGGTAGGAGCCAAAGGAGCATGTTTTAAAATAAACCTTTTATTTGGCTGTTAGTGTAAAAAACATCAAATATTGATTATAATAAAATTGACCATTTATGGCTGATATTATTGCTATGCTGCTTAATGGTCATTTCATAATAACAGCAAATATCATTGCGAGTTACATGATCAGTATAATGTGACTTGGTAAAAACATTTCTGGGAAGCTCTTTGCTAAAGTTATTAAAACATAAAGGTAAATGTTGCACGTCTTCTGCTGCTGTGTAATATTTTATTGATCAAATCAGAATAGATAGATAAATAAAATGTTCAAAGTAGATGTAGAAGTTCCAGATGAAAAAATGATCATAAACACAGATTGTTCTCTGTTCATGATATATGAAGCATGTGAAATGTTGACCACATAGACTGCGTAAGGCCTGCATGCATGTTGGCCGTTTGATGACCTGATCACACAGCTTTCACAGCGACGCCATTATTTGTCAAGTCATTGACGTTTCTTTGCCTTATCTACAACACTATCAATGTGTGTGATACATGTCAAAGTAACAGAAAGCAATGTTAAGGATCAGGATTTGGAAACATGTCTCCACAATATTTTCCGATTGGGATTTCTGTTTTAAAGCCGTGAGATTGTAAGATCTCTACCTGAAGTGACTTCATCATGTCATGCTGCAGGCTGTGCAGTTGTGCCAAAGTCATGTTCTTAATACTGATGCTCATGTTGTCTGTGGTGTCTGCTGTGTGAAAAGTATGTTTATTTTCTATAAAAAGCTCACAGAAGTCCAAAAACCTCTTTCAATTTTCCCCATGTTATGAAAAAATGACTACTCATTTGGAAAGAGCTTCATTTGCCAACTGGCTTTTATGCCGTTTGTTAATGTGACTGGTTGATGTTTGCTTGTGAAAGATTATTTATTCAGTTGCCTCCCATTGTTTCTTTTTTGTTTTTTTCCCCAAAAACAGCATCCCATACATGTGTTGTAAACCATCTAGCACATGTGAGCATATTAGCGTATTTCCAGTTATTTTATATACACCAGTAACATTGATACATTTTAAAAGGACAGTTTTCTTCATTTCCCATCATTCCTCAAAAAGCTTTGTTTTCTTGATTTCAGCCATTCTTCACATTATCAGAATTAACAGACAGGATGTGAAAAATAGGAGTAAATCTGATTTAAAATGACCACAGGATTGCAAAGTTCCTATTAATCTGATATATTCTAATTTCTTTTCACTTTATTTTATTGTTAGTCTTGGATTTGTCATTTTGGCCATTCATAGTAAAGCATAGGAGTTCTTCTGCAATACATTTTAACATGGTTTGTATTTGTTATTATTATGTGTCAGTTTTGTTGCCGGTTTGTAATTGAATTGGCCCGGTGGGATTAAGACGTGCTTCATGAACAATACAAGAATTGTGCTGCTTTATATGGAGCAGCTTTTACAATGTTTTACATTGTGTTTGTGTGCAATGTGTTTAGGGTTGCAAAGTTTCATAAGACTGTTAACCAATAAGGTAAACCCAACTCATAGCAGCCTCTTTCAGACCTACCAGCCA
>JBAMIG010000015.1:14557549-14591699 GCA_037177335.1 Kiunga ballochi
GATTGTTGGGATTGTTGGTCACACCACTCTCTAATAATCAATGAATGACAACACTGAATCCCCGCTGTTAAATATAAACAGTGGATGTGTCATTAAATGCATCCTGTACTTCTACTGAGCAAGTTCTTTGGCTAATGATCCTAGAAGTATTGTGCATGACTCCATTGTCCCGCCTTCTTGTGACATGCACCACTTGTCTGCTAAATAAAGTAAAAAAAAAAAAAAGAACAAAACAAAACAACTACAACAAAAAAACAAACTCAGAAATGAGGGATTACCAATAAAAAAAAACCAAACTTTTTATAGACAGTAAAAATACATCTTCCAATACTCAACACATCTTCAATAATGTTTCTGCAAACATTTCAGGTCTTTATCAACACCATGCAGCTGACCCTGCCAATGCTGAGCCGACGTCAGCATCTGATCACGCCTCAATCAAAGACTTTACTAAAATGCGAATGGCAAAAGTAGGCTATATAGGCTGGAGGAGTTTTTTATATACATATAAATATACAGCCACTTCTCCGGTGTGGGGGACACGGCCCCCAGTGCTCCGATCACTATGGGCACTACTGTTGCTATTAACCTCCAGGCCTTCTCCAGTTCTTCCTTGAGGCCTTGGTACTTCTCCAGTTTCTCATGCTCCTTTTTCCTGATATTTCCATCATTGGAGATGGTGGCTAATAAGGTATGATTTCTTATTAGCCACACAGCATAAACATTAAAACAATTTCAGGAGTTCCTGCAGTCAATTTAATTTCAGTTTATTACTTACTATAAAACTTTAACTTTCACTTACTTTAATAATTCAGAAACTGCAGTTCCCATTACAAGAAAGAGTTTAGAAAGCGCTGTTTCTAAGCTTCCAATCACTTGTGGGAAAACTGTTTACTGGATAACTACATGGCAATGAAAACATGTTTGTCAAGAGACAACTGACTTTACTCCACTCTCAATGTTGACTTACGCCAACTTTCAGCATAGGAACGGGAATGAAAGGGGAAATATATATTCTGTTCTTCATAGTGGCCATCTCTCCCATGGAAAAAACCATAGGCTACATTTACAATGCTCGCTCTGATGCTTTACAGCAGCCGAAGCCACTTTACGGCAGCCGTAAAGCAATGGGCTAGCTGAGAATAATGATAAGAGATAACTGAACACTTTAGCGTTACTTTACTGAACTTTGTTTCCCCCAAACTGTTAACCCTCGTTCAATTTAATATATCAAATTAGCCAGCATTTCACCAACAGCTACCTGTAAGGAAAACGGGTTTCTTTAGACCCAGTGTCCTTTTTGGGAGGCGAAAAAGCGACAAGAGCCAGTGAAGAAGAATTGCTTTTAGCCAGTCATTGCCATGGCCTCCGAAAGCGGCAACAGCAACATGGATAGAGAAATGATTTTGGCCGACTTTCAGGTATGTCTCTCTTGAATATTAGCCATATTTTAGCTAAGGTAACGGTATTCTTTTTGCGGGTGTTGACACAGCTTGGGCTGCTGTCAACAACAATACACACAACGTCGTAAACATCAGACGGAGATTCATCTCTCAGTAGTTAGCACTCTGAGCTAATAAACTGACAGGTCGCTAACTGACTTGTAACCCAGCTGGAATCCGATATGTACTTAACGACCCTCCAAAAATGCATATCTAAACAGTTCAGTAATATTTACTTCTTTTGGCCTGACCTTCTATTTGCTTAGTTGGTGAACAAACTACTTAACTAAAATGAAAGCCGAGAAGCTCATAACGACTGTCAACTTGTTTACACTTTGCCTGTTTAAATTCTTTGACAGATTGCAAAACGCTAAGGTCCAACTATCTCTTTTTTTATTTTTCAAGTTTACGTTTTTCTCTTTCGATCGTGAGAATAATCTCTGAAAGTGTTGTATTTTAAATTGAGAAAGACAATATTAAAAAAATGTGATTTTAAAGCCAAAGATAATATGAAGATAATATGAATATTTTAAAATTCTTTTAGTCAATTATTTTATCTCCTTTTCATCCTGTTTGTTTGTTTGTTTGTGTGGCCTATTGTTTTTAATATCTCTCAGCAAGTCAGTTTTATTAATGGCCAATAGTATACTCTACAAGGGTTACACCAAATTGAGATTTTTTTCTGCTTATATTAATACAAAATGGAGAGAGAAGGAATGACTATAATAGCTGTGTTTTTAAAGAATAATAACTCTAGAAAGGTCAAGGTAATTTTCTAGGGCTTGCGTCTTCATAGTAATAATTTAAATTAAGGAAATTTTCTACAGGCTGTTTAGGAGAAGGCCATTAATTCTGAGAGGAAATTGCTATACAGCTAGTGTGAACAGCTGTTACAAAAACAAGGTAATGCTGCCATTATTTTGCTGAAACAATTAGAAAAGGGGAAATGTTTAATGCTTGGATTACCAGTTCAACCTAAAGCCAAAAACTCCTGCACTCTTAAAGGACTTGTTAAAAAGTATTCTGACCTGGCTGTGTGCTTGTTATGTCCTTATCATGATTTTGTTTTAAAAAATGGATTCAGTCATGTTGCTTATTGCTGAGACATCACTTGACAGTGTGTTGTACCTTTTTTTTATTAACATAATGCTTTCTGTAGCTGAAATATTTACATGTAAAAAAATTACATGTAACTGTTTAGTCTAATTTTTTTTTATTACAACCTTTTCTGTTTATTTTATATTTGAACCTCACTGCTAATTTTCTGTACACATATTGAGCCTGCAGGTCATTTACAATCAACATTTAGAGGTAAAAAAAAGGATAAATGTTATTGAGAACCCTTAAATCTTTGTAAACAATGTTGTATTTACCAGATTGCTCATGCAGCCATAAGCCATTAAAATTAGTACAACTTGTAAAAGGTTCAAATTTACCCACCCACACCCAACAAACTAAAAGCCATGTCTGACATATTTGTCATACTTACCTCACCTGAGCTTAGTTCTCCTGAACTGTGACTGAAGCATTGCCAAAACCAAGTAATTAAACTTGTATAAAATATAATTAATGCACATATCATATATCATTTTAATATTCAGTGCTCCACTGGCAAATGATAATGAAATGTTGACACTAAACTTGTATCTTATTTAATTAAATGCATACAAGTTTTGCATTAACTTTATGACATGCTTTCTTTGTTATAATTGTGTCTGCTCTTTCACAGGCTTGCACTGGAATTGACAACATTGCAGAGGCTATCACTTTGTTAGAGCTTAATAACTGGGATTTAGTGGTAAGTTCATTATCATCACACTTTGAGCTTTACTTTTGGAGACATAGTCTTAGTCCATTGAAATACACATTTGATTGAGCAATTAGCACAATGTTAGAAATGACTAATTTTTGTGGGGCCCAAATCTTTTCTTTAGTGGAGCCAGAACAATTAGCATGAGAATTTATGTATCCTGAGAGGTGTGATAGAATGACCAGTCCACTCAGAAACACCGAGAGAATATGGTTTGTTACATTTGCATTAATTCATGATGAGCCCTTAGAGCAAAGTGTATATTGAGTCGGGCTATAATTAGATTCATGCTGGCATGAAGTCAAGGCAGGCAGAAGCAGGACAGACATGGGGGACTGGCCTTCCTGCAGCTGTAAACCTGATGACTTGCAGTTTCTCTGCAGTGAGAATTAGTTTTTATAAAAGTGAATCTGCTTGAGTATGTAAAGTGGGGTCGTTCAGTACAAAATATTATGGAAGCTTCACTTAAATTTCTCTGCAACATTTCCTAGCAGTTGCAGAAAATATTTAATATACCAATTTATTGATGCACCACAATAACTTGTGTAAATGGTCTTTAACAGGATGTATATTCATTGTCTGTGGATTTTTAAAATGTATGTTTTTGCAAATGGGACAGTCTTAAATTCAGACAAATAGCCTGATGTGTTAAAAAACCAACTCAAACTAATATAAAAAGTCCAGAGAACTTCAGAGGCAGCCCATTTTGTGTAAATTATGTCTGCACTGCCCATCTTTATCGTCAGTATTTTTCATAGCAGTCAAATTGTTGCAGAGATTGTTTTCATTTCAGTCTCTCAGTTACACTCACAATAAAAATGCATGACTTGAGTTGTGCAGATGTCTCTATTCTAGCCCTCATTAGCCATCACATCAAGCCCAATTTTAGTCACCCTCTGGGGTGTGAAGTTTTGTGAAACGTGCTAATGAATTTATGGGACACCACTCCATATTTAAACCAACACCAGACTTATAGCAGCTGCTGCAGCCTGATTACTTTTATTTTTTTGCTGATCATTTTGTCGTCATGTGTTGCTGTAAAGTTGTCCTTTTCTGAAAGGATACTTTGGCCTTTCTAAATTTTACTGCAAAATGTCAGCTTATCAGTAAATAAATGCAAGATTTTAGGTGATGAAAAATTATTTTAGAATAGAAGCACTTTGAACATTTTAACAAATGCAAATGGTCTTAAATTGTAGGTGTTGCCTGTGCTGACATCTTTATATGTGTAGCAACATGTCCTTATAAGATAGAGGCCTTCTTCACAGCTCACATTGACTAAATAACTTAAATACTACAGAGGACCATAACAGTAGTCCTGCTTTATTTAAGTGTCCTAGTAAAAGTAGAAAGTCATTGAGTCAGCATGCACAACATGACCGGACAGTGAACCAACAATCACCAGTTTTCCTGTTTAAATATGCTTTGGAAAGAGAGAGACGTCTCTCCTTTAAAAAGGAGCTGTAACCTACATTCCTTGTTTTATAAAGAACCATTTATACATATTATACTTTCCATTATGAAATAAGGAAACTGAATAGACTCTGTGAAGAGATGGTGGCTAATAAAAGAAAAAACAAGAATATTTGTACCTCATTATTAAAAGCTCAAACAAAACCTAAAGGACACGTATCAAACAATAGTGTTTAGTTCTGCTAAATTGACTACGTTGCCTCCTTTTCAGGCTTGTTACAGAATCTAACCTGGCTGCAAATAATTTTAAGGCCAATTCACTCAATGTCTGTTCTTTCCTTCTGGCTAAAGAAGTAACATCCATTTCTTTGGCTGTATTTTCTTAGTAAATGTGAACATCCTTAAAAAATGAGTTTTTTATATTTGATTGTATTTTTTCTCCAAAATATTAATCTTAATGTAAAACCCAAGAAGAATGTAAAGTGGTATCTCTTTTTAAAAAAATACTCTTATCTGAACTACCATTTTCTTCAGCTTTAATTCAGCTGTTTTTGTAACAATGCATGTTTTGCTCTTTTAGCACTAATGGAAATGTACATATATGTTTTGCAACATGCCAACTCATCTTAGTTTCTTGTTGTGCACTGTAGAATAGTGTGTTCAGGAGAAATCCAATCAATTGTTCATTAAAAGAAAAGCTCTTTGCAAAGCTGACAGTGGCTATATTTGTCCTCCCAGTTCTCTTTGTTCTGATCACTCGCTTTCCCTGGACGATACCCAGTTTGACACAGTTTGTTTGGGAACTTTCGGCCAGCATTATCACACATACTCTATAACTATTCTGCTAGCACAGCATTTTCAGTACAAAGCAACATAATTAGATATAAATTGTAATAAGTATGTCAGCCTTATTTATCTATCAATCCATTGATTGAACAATGTCATAACTGTAATATTGTATTGTACTCTAGAGTTAACATGTTTTCATTTATAGGCGGCCATCAATGGTGTGATTCCACAGGAGAATGGGATCTTACAAAGGTAATGAACACTGCCACACGTTTCTTTTACATCAAAGAACATCTGTTGTGTATGGCTCTTTATTGTGTTGCTGCCATCTTGCCACACTATGAAGATGCATTAAAGTGTAAAAGAAAAGGCTGTGGAAGTACATTTGCAGTACATGTCTATCAGCTTTTAAAGTAATCAATAAATGTCAAAGCAAAGTTTAATTATATTTGTTTGAAAGGAGAATTGTTGGTACACATTTTTTGTTTTGCTGAACCAATAAAATGTTTTATTCTGTATAACCTACTTCCTTGATGTAGAATCATTTGGATGGATTTGAAGTGTTTCTATGCATCCATTTGAACTTTGATAGACATTCAGCACATCAGTGCCAGCATGGAGGCTACTGACCTGAAAGGCAGCTCTGCTGCTGTGATCTTTGTTCTGCTTATATTATAAGCAGATTATATAAAAGCCTGCAACAGCAGAGAAACTTTCTGCCAAGAACAGAAAGAAGGTTTCCATATCGAGCTTTTTGCTCTTCCCTTTGCTCCGATGGTTAGTTGACATACTCTGCACCCATGTAAACCTCTAAACCTCTTAGACTTTCTGTTGAACCATTTTATTTTGTATGCATACAAGTATTCAAATCACATGAAGTGGTTTAGGCTCTTGAGAATATTACTGGTGTCTCTTGAGGGCACAGATTGCTGTGAGTAGAATCTGGCAGGATGACCAGCAGCCAACACATTTACTAAGTAGTTGGCATTGATATGAGCTGGTTGGCGTTTTTTACTAAACAGACTGATGGCATGGCCTGAGCTGGGGCCAGTTGGAAGGTACATAAACAATCCTGGCTATAGCACTTTCCTCTTCTCCCTAGTGTCCTTTTCATTCAGCATTTTGAAAATATTAAAAAGCTTTTCTTGTTGGTTAGACTGTCAAAACTGAGTTCTTTGTAGGATTTAAAACCATACTCACTGGTATAAGCATTTCTCTCATACTCCTTTAGCTTTTTGGGGAGTAAAATATCAAACAGCTGTGTGTGTGTGTGTATATATATGTGTGTGTGTGTGTGAAGAGGTGATCATCGTGGCTCAATGCAGGACAGTGTAGTAAACATGTTCTTCATCGCTGGATATTGTCCTACAATTGCACTGTCATTGTTACAGTCAGTCAATAAATTATGGAAATTACAATATTACTTTAGTTTTCCTTGCAAAGTCATAAAAAAGGATCATTTCACAAAAACATATAAGCCTTATAAGTATCTTGAAAACCTCTCATGGGATCAAAAGAAGCTCTATCAAAACATGCCAGAATTTATACTGTAGGCTATCTTGTTAAAGGTAAATTGCTATACCTTTGTTGGTTATGGTCCTTTTTTGTGGACTTCTGTTATATGATATGTAAATTAAGACATGTTGGGTGTTTGACTTTTTGTTTACTTGACAACTTTGCAAATTTTAATCAATAAGCTGATTATACGAGTTGAGCTGAGTTCAATGTGAGTTTGCTAGGACGGGCAAATAAAGTAATATTCCTAAAGAAAGATGACAGCCTGGGATCATAGGAGGAGTCTTAGCCACTGATATTCAATTCAGTCCCATGATGGCTGCTGTCCTGCAGGTTTCTTATGTATCCCTGCTTCAACACACATGACTCAAATTAAATCTATCCAACAGCTTATGAGGTTTTGCACGCTAATTTGATTCATACATAGAAAACTTGTGGGACTGTGACCCTTGTGAGATCAACTTGAATAGCCCTGATCCAGGACATTGTTTAAAACTTAAACAAACATAGCAATTATGCTACTTAAAACACTTAAATATGTACTTACAAGACCAGAAAAACCACAAAGTATTTGTCCTGAATCTCAACTTGTTTTAATCATCCACACATAAAGTTTAAAGCTTTTTTCCTAAACTCTAAACTTTCCCTTGCATGACCATGATGAGTATCAGATAATTTGATAAATAGGGAACTGATGGCTATATCTCTAATTATAACATTAATTTTTGTCTAGATCAATTTGAAAGATTTAAGTCTTCACTTGGCAAAATGTTTTGAGGAGTTAGTGTGTGAACTCAAATACATTCAGTAGTGCTTCTTCCTTGCACATTAGCATGTTTGTTAGTTTGACCACCTCTTTGTTCACTCAAATGATGTGTTTGAAACACAGACTTTCATTTTGATTGTGTGCTTATTATTTTATTTGGGTTAATTTTACATTACAGTGGGCTGCCACACAGTTGAATTGCTTACCCTCTTTGCTTGTGGAAAATTTGTGGTGATAAATGAATGTTTCTGACAGCGATTTTGCCAACTGTGTGGGCCGAAAAGAAAAAAATAGCAGCTTTGTTTAAAAGCCAGAACTGCTACTCTGTTCTTGTAAGACGGTCGCTGCTTACACTTCAGGGTACAAAGAGCATACTTTGTTTAGGGTACAAAAAAAAGTGGCATAATTTACTGTGTTGTGTGAAACCCAAACCACACCATGAGAAGGCAACAATGCCTGTTTTTGTTCATTTTTTTTAAAGCATTTCTTGCATTTTGGAGTTTTCTTTACTTTGTTCTTTATAATCTTTGATGAAAATGTACTGCTTTTGAGTTCCTGTATAAAGTTTCTGCAGTCACTGTTTCACATCTTTTTGTAGTGAGTTTTCCAGTGAGGCAAGTCAAGCAACCATGTATGGACCCCCAAGCCACTCGGAAGCAACCAGCGCAGCAGCTGGAGGTGCAATTCCTCCCCCCTCTTCATCATCCTCATCTTCTTCTCCACAATCATCCTCGGCTTCATTGGTTTGCCCCATCAACTCCTCTTCTCGGCACATTGTAGAACGTCAGCCACGGATGCTCAACTTCCGGGTAGAGTACCGGCAATGCTCTGTGGAGCTGGTGCTCGAGGAGGGCAGCACGGTTGGTGAGTGCTCGCGCACACGCACACACACACAAACATACACTGTTGACACTTTAATACAGAACAAAACTGTTTTCTTTAAAGGTATATTATTAAGACATTATAGTAGATAATAAAAAAAAATTGAGCTAATAATGAAAGTGCAACATTTGTACTTCTATTAAATTAATAACAGTGTCTTTATGTAACACAGTCAGGTGAGTATTGGAAAATATAACATAGTACAAAGAGGCATGGCAATGTGAAAATTATTAACATGACAAATAATGACTTTTTTGGTGATCTCACCATGATGTTTTAGTTAAAATAAAAATGGAACAGTTTAAAAAAAAAAAAAAAAGAAATATACTCTTTAGGAAAAGACCATACACACATAAAACAGGGCCGTGTTTAGCTTTGGTACATTTTGACTTGGCATCATTTTAACACGTTTTAAAGCCATACTATTTGTGCCAGAGCAGGATTTTCTTCTCCAGAAGCTTTTATTGATAATTGAAAGTCAAATCACTGTGCTAGATCTTCTCCAGCCCATCTTAAAGAAGTACCAAAGAATTTGCTCCCAATTCCTCATAGATTCAACCATTATCACCAGCTAATTTAACATCAATCCATTATATCTGCACTGTGATCTCTCTCCACATGGCAAAAGGCAGCCTTATGTTGCCTCTTTTCTGTTTCCTTACTCTGTCTGGCTTGTTGACACCTACTTATCAGTGTAATGCAGTATGTAAAGCATAATTTGGTTTTAAGGTTTCATTGTCGTTAAAAACGACTAAAGCATGTTTAGTTAATTTGTTTAGTTAAATCCAGGTGGTAACATGGTTTTGTTTTTTTGTTTTGTTTTTTTTCCCAGACAGTGTAATAACTCTCTTACCTTACATAATTACAGTACTTTTTTTGACCAGATTTTTCTCTAATTCAACTCATAGGAGAAATAAAACAAATCCTTCAGACAGAGCTTGATGTTCCAGTGTCTAAAATGCAGCTGAAGGGATGGAAGAGTGGAGATGTGTCGGATAGCGTGAGTAACACAATGATGCATAAAAGATCAAGAAAAGAACTGCTGAAATCTGTCATCCATATTAATGGTTTTTGAAAGTCTTGTTTTTTAGTTGTTTTTATTCTTTTTTTTTTTCAATTTTATATTCTTGTTTCTATAAACACTTTTAGCCGGTGCTCAATTTAGAATAAAATGTAACATCAGCTTGACTAAAAGATCTGTTGCTTACCAGAAAACATATTGGCAAGTTAATCCCAAGTTCTACATTTTATTGCTCAGGAAATCTGCAACAAACCCCAACAGCCTTGTCAGACCCTACCAGCCTGTGTTGGTATGATAAATCACAGCTACTGGGATGGTACTGTCAGACCATGGCACCCAGTTCCATTTCGTTTGTTTAGAAACTAGATTTTCTGCTGTCTTTGAAGCTCTGAGTTGATGCTTCCTTGTCAGTCCTCAGAGAAGTGCTGCATTATTTCCATGCTAAACATGTTGCCTCCACAACTGTAAGTCATTTTCTGTAAAAACAGGTTTAAGGTGTGTGCATTTGTGCCTGCGTTTTCTTTTCAGACTGTGTTGAGAAGTTTACACCTACCCAAGAACAACAGCCTGTACGTCCTGACCCCAGACATTGCTCCTACTGCCAGCACCAGCAAAAACAGGTACTCTCCTTACTGCACTCCTTCTATGACTTTCTTCTTTTCTTTGGTTTCATTTGTAATCTTTTCTTTCTCTCTCCATCCTGATGCACAAATACAGTGAAGTACATCAGTGATATTGCAGTGAGTGCAGTACCCACAAACCAACACCAGGTGGAAACCTGCGTCCACTTAAAATGTGGAAATGTCTCTACTTCTACTTGTACTCCTTCCAATGATTTACTGAGATACATTTGACCTGTTGGTGATTTAATTTTAATTTACATCTATTATGACGTTTTTAACAAACAGTTGCTGCTTCAATCTTTATGCAAATAATAATTTCCTCCCCATATTGTATTTTTAATACCATCTTGTTCCCTTCTGAATTTTGGGTTTTTTATCTTTGTCCTTAGGAGTTATGCAGAGTGCTAGTCAAAAGTTTGGACACATCTTCCCTTTTCATTTTAGTGTGTAGGTGTGTCAAAACTGTGTATGCACACATAAGATGCTGTTGATGCCACTTTCCAAACCACAGCTGTCTACCACTTTTAGTATAGGTGACAATGTCAATGGAAATTTAATAAAATAAAATAAGGTTATCCTTCTCATCTGTAAATGAGAACCTATTCCCTTTGAAATGTCAGTCAGTATCCAAAGTAGTAAGATTCTGTAGTAATCAAGTCCTATTTGGTAGGTGGATGCTGAGCGTACTCTTAATTGGTATATGTTAACAATATGAAATAAATAATGTTCCCCTTTTCATTAAGCTTTCAATTATCAAGACTGGTTTGTTTAGATTGATACTGGCATAAGTTTGCATTCTTAACTGGGAATTTTTCATCATGTTTTCTCACAGATTTGTGTATATTGTGATGGGGCTTGAGTTTTTCTGTTTCTAGGGTTTGCAGATAACTGTGCTGAAAAATAATGAGGCTGAAGCTTTAAAGATGTGCAATGTTACTTTCCTACTTTAAAATTCTGCGTTCTGGACTTATTTAAAGGCACAATGAAACATGTTGTGAGCATTTCTAGAGCCATCACAGTGTAGTGGCCTGTCAGGCTGAGAAACAGCACTGTAGATCTATTTCATCTGCGATATGTGATGTTGCAGATGAGCTTTGGTTTGGTGATTTATCAAAGAAACGCAGATGAAGATAGAAGACGAGTCATAATAAGTCTGTCTTTTTGTCTTTTACTGGCTGAAGAGAGGTCACAGTGCAGGAAGGATGCAAGATTGATGCTGAATTAACCACCAATACGGGGTCCATCACTGAGAAATTGCAAAAGTCGTGTAGTGTGTCGTAGAAATCACTTTTATGATTTAAATTAAAAAGAGAAATATTTTGTTTGCAGAAGTTCATCAGTAATTAAATCAGAAGCAGTAATGTTACACCGTGGATTCATTTATATTTCATCTTATTAAAAATCTTCTTACTGTGTGTATAGTTGGTCTGAATTCCTGTATTAAATGAAGTGAAATATAATTTACAATGCACCTTTAAGGAGATATGAGGATGTTTTCAAACTTATTTTAGTACATTTTTTAGGTTTATGAAATGTTTAATCTCATGTGAGGTGTTGCATACAGTTTCCTTTGCTGCTGACATGTGGATGCTTGTTTGGTCAGGAGATAAAGTTAAATTATTATTTTAATCCATTGTTAACAAACTAATTGCCATTAATTCATTTGGCAGTTTGCCTCTTTGCCTGCTAGTTAGGCTAAGTGGTAGTTATATTGTGTTGGCAGCTAATGGCCCTCATCTTCCCAGTCTTCCCTCCCCTGCTCTCTCTTCATCTTCTCACTCTTCGGCTAACTGCTGTGTCTTTTTAGCAGCACCATTGCCATTTCTCCAAGTGTTATCGATATCATTTTGGGTGTCAGGAACTCATTATTCTGTGTCAGCTATTTTAGTGGCAGACAGTTGTGGTTGAAAGGAGTGGGTGGGCTCCTGTGTGCCCATGCATTTGTGTATGATTGTGTGTCATTGTGGTGACCCTGATGTCATACTGTGAGAGGATAGGTGACAGATCTCAGAATATGAGGGGAGCAGTTCCCCTGTAGAGAGACCAAAAAAGCTGTTGGCTTGTTGTAAAAATAAAATGTGCTCACAGTGTATATTCACAGCACACACAATTATACTGCTGTGTGTGCAATTTAGTGTATAGATGATGCAGTGATGCTCACTGTCACTGCAGGCTTCAGGTTTATGTGTGCAGGTGGGGGACATGCATCTTTAGTGCTACTCCAGATTAAACACTCATCATGGGATGATGTTATAACTATTTATTGTTCTTATAGTTACAGCTACATGATCCAGTTAAATGCCTATTACATTACATAATCGTTCTTAAACATCATAACAAAACAATGATAAATGATAAATGATCAGCCATGCCAAACAATTAATTTTTACTGTTAACATTGTGACAACAAGGTGCACGCATGGTCAAAAGCAGGTTTGACTTGTTTTTCCGTCTTATCTGTTTTCCTGACCTGACAGCATTTATCATTTAGTTTCCAGTGATCTAAAAAAATCAAATTAAACTTTGTTTTAAAATGGATTTTTTAGTTTCTTCAAACCGTGACTATTTTTCTCATTACAAAGTTGTTTTCAAACATCAATTTTTGCTTCAGTATCCACACACATTTTCAGATGGCTTTTGTGTTGTCTCATGCATACCTTTATCTGCAGGAAATTCTACTTTATTGGAAGTCTGTATTGTAAACCGTGTTTATGTTTATAAAAAGAAAATGATATTGATCAATATCATCACAATGATGATAAAGGGTGTTTTGAATTGTATTCAACTTACTGCATGCATTAGATACTAGATTATATAATGTTCAAAACCTTTAGAAAAAGGAGCATCCGTCATGAGGAATATTAGTTGCAGAGTTGTAATTAAATCTTTTGGTAAGTTCTATAGAAAACTTCAACAAAGCACAATAATTAAGGAAAACTAGTCTTATTACCACCCACCCCTCTCTACCTTTTATTTTTCTTTTTAAAATTCATTTTAATTACATTTGTCTGCCCCTAATATTAAATCATTAATAAAAAATAAAAATGTTTTTATATATAAAAGTAAATTAAGAAAATAATGAATTAAATTTAAAGTTGTTTTGTTCACTAATGTCATTTACCAAAAACAGAACAACCTTCATATGTTTAAAAACATCATTCTGCCAAATTTAATTTCACAGTGTTTATTTGCTGAAAATTGTTGCTGAGTAAAAATGCAAATGTCCCATAAATTGTAATATCCCTGGCAATTACTTTGCAGAGCTTGGCTCATGTGGTACACACACCTAAACCAAACTGGCTGATTAAATAGTGTTCCACTGTCATTATGGTCGGGCTGAGCAAACTCTTCTTGGTTGTCTTGTTTAATTAGAAATAAATCTTGAAGCTTTGGGAGATTTTCCTTTGAGCACCAATCTGTCTCAGGTAGTTATTTAGTTAGTGATGTGCATTTTGTACTGCAGTGTGAAAGTCTGGTCCGAAAAAGGCTATGTTGATGGCTGCCTCTGAATACCAGAGTGTTGAGGTAGAGCTAATCTCTTGCATAAATGATGAAAGGCTGATGAATATTTCAATGGAGCCTGTTTCCTTTCTTGTTTATTCTCCGCTCTAGCTCCCAGGAAGCATGTTTGCCAATGAAAGGTTATTTTAATTTGAACTTTGGAAGGCATTTGAAATTGCAAGGAAGATTCATTAGGTTTTTATGTGTGTGTTTTTGTCTTTTCATGGCAGTTTCTTGTTACCTCACTTACGTATGAGCCTTCCAGCAGTAGATGCATATTTGGTGTGGGGAAATTGTCAGCAGGTTAGTTAAATGATCTTGATTGAAAAAAGGTACCAGCTAGCATGCTGATTGACTTTTGAACGTCATGGAAGACCAAACCAGAGTGGAGCATGAGCGCTTCCGCATCTTTCTACTTTGTTGTGGATGCAAAATGTGGAGGAGGTAAGAATATGTTATGTGTGCACCATAACTTCCTTTGTATAGCAAAGATCAGTAACATGCATTGTTTTGGTGTATGTGCTTTCAAATGTTCAAATGCACATTATGGTTACCAAAATCTGTATAGGACAATGTGTGTTTATATGGGTATCTGTGTTTTTTAGACGTGTCACATTGTGTGCATGGTGTGCATCTCTGTGTCTGGCAATAATAGTTTAATAAGGTCTAGAGTCTGCTCTGTGCCATGGGGACTGACAGCTTAGGCGATGGGCTTACCTCAGAATGAAACCAATCTGTTTAGCCTGCTCTTTTCCCCCTACAGAACGCTTCATTTTGCTGTCCATAAAGTTAAATGACATTCTCCTCCCAGCACCCTTATGCCATGTCAAGTGCCTCCAGAGATGTTGCAGGCCGACCTAGATGTCACACCGATGTGTGCAGAGTGAGAAAGAGACCCCTGATGGTGGAGGCAAACACAGAGACATCCGCATTTCAACCCTTTACTGGTTGAGGGGACTGCTTTTTTTCCCCAGAAGACGGCAGGTTTGCGAACATCAGTGGTGAAAGCAGTCCAGACAAAAGGATATTAGACTTGAAACATGCTTGTTCGGTTTATATATGTACCAGAAGGCCTCTTTAGACAGATGGAAAATGCCAGGGGAATGACTCATTGTGAATGGAAATGTTTTTCCTGCTGGAAGCATTTGATATTTTAAGAGCTATATTTGTACTATAGAGCACAATAAGTGATGTGATTTTTCAAAGTAAATCTTGAGCAGAACTGTACCCATGCACACATATGATGTCTTGTCAACCTTCCATAAATGACTGATAAGATGTGCTTTCTTTGCTTGGAAGGACAGAGTAACACTTCCACTCAGTTTACCCTCTTTCTCTGCCCGTTTAGGAGTGTAGCTGCCTGCCAGCAGCAGCTTGGGACTTTGTCCAAACATAATCATGATATTAGCTAGATCCTTATTTATGTGTCCCTACCCCTTTCATTTCTCCTCTCTTCCTCAAACACACATGCACAGCCATCGCTCTCATCCTTCTGCTCAGCTCCATTACATATGCATCCATCCTTCCCACTTCACACATTTCCAATCTTCTCCAGTTAGCTACAACAAACATTACATTTACATATTGATTTCGTAGTTTTAGTCAATGTAAATATGGTGTCATTACAGTAAATTTGAGCTTCTGTTAACATAAGCTCGTCCAGATCTGCACAGATTAAGGGTGTGATTGCATAATTAATGTGTGTGCTACATATTAATTCCCTCATCCCTCTTTTTTTCTCAACTCTTCCTCTTCTCCTTGGTTTCTGAGCCCTGATTAAGTGCCTGTTTCGGCCTTTAAGCCTCCCATTGCTATTCACCCTCACAGACCCAGCGTTTGCTCAAAACGCTACTTAACCTCGCAGCTTATTGTAAATGAAGCCTCCAAAAGTTGATTCCCCCACCTCCTCAGGCACTTCAGCTCTGACACTGCTGTAAAATACCCCGTGAGCTACCGGTGTATGCTCAGATCTATCTCAGAGCAGCGGTTACCTCTACAGACTCTTTTCCACTTGGGATCTGTATTTAAGTTTAGTGGAGGAACAACAAGGGAGAAAATCTGCAACATGCAGGTCTATTACCAGAGTATGAGTTAAATGTATCAATCAAATATGATTATATTGTTTTTATTTCCAAACTCTTTTGGAAATATTTAGTGCTCCTTAGTAGAATAAACTTTTTTTGTGCAGAAATTATTTTAAATAGGATACATATTATAAAGTTGCTAACTGGAGCTAAAAAAAACTACTGGCTTAATTTACCAGGTTTATTTTATTTCTTTATATATTTTTGTTGTGAAGATAAAGTGGCTTTTTATGTAGTACCATAACCACTCTTCGTGTGGTTTGTTTTTGCTGTCTGGGACTGAGACTCCATTTACAAAACGGTGGGAAAAAAGCAGCAAAACTAGATATTCCATCTTTCAGAGTCTTTTTAAATTTGTTGGCGTTCAGGTCAAACCTGCATTTGTGCTACTTTTATTATATGTCTCGGTAAAATCGGTCTGCAATATATTAAGTTGTGTAATCATAAATATTTTCCTGGGTCTGCTTCCTGATACTTAATGGCTTTGTTAGCAATTAGGCAGACTGATGGGCTCCATGCTGTTCCTGTGCAGGTGGTCATAGCTTTGAGTACCTGCTGTGCTCAACATAACTGGTCAGGCTTGTTAAGACACAACCATTAAAGTGGGTGACTGGCCCCTTGAGGAGATACCCACCTCGCTGTGGGCCAGCAGGCTACCACTGGTTGACAAGTTTCAGCTTGTCTTATGTTTGACTTAGTGAGTAATAATGTTTGCTTTTCTTTTCATGCACCTTGCATTTTTACTTTTTGTTGCCACATATGATTTCCTTCTTCTTTATCAATGTTTTTAGTGTTTTACCTTCTTCTTTTTTTCATTTAGTGCTCTCCAAGACTCTTTAAACCAGAACTTCCTATTGGTCATCAGCCACCGTGAGGCACAGAGGGATTACAGCCTCAACTTTCCCGGCTCCAGAACCATACAGGAGGTAAGGCACAGACCAATCAAGACATTGAAAAGTCATTTGTTTGCACAGACATAAACACACAAGTTTTATTATATAGGTTCTCACACCCATAATATTATTTTACCTGATTCTCATTTCCTAATAAAACAGCTCTTTCCATTTGCCAAAGATTGCTAGTCTATCTCAGTCATCGTTTCATTATTCATCACAAATGATCACATTTCAGTGCACATAATTACTCTCACAGCTGCAGTCGTGTACAACCCCCTCTTCTACTTCCTACTACATGTACCCTGCATCTTTCCTCCACTCCCCGAGTCTCTGCTGAGTGCTGAGAGAGAGTCCATTATATGGGGGCAGACTGTTTGATTTAGCTATATGAGTGTCGTAGAAAAGTTCCGTTCATTTTTTTCATCTAACACCTTAACAGTAGACTTGGCTGTGTATGAAATATTAATACGCTACATTATTAGTGTGAAGGCAGTCATCTTTCTATCTGTTGGTCAATTGTCCTAGTTGAAAATGTAATAAAGGTTAGGGAGCATGAAAATATATGTGACTGCTTGCCTATGTAGATAAGAAAGGGTGTGTGTCAGGGTTTGTGAATTCAAACCAGGTCTTATCTACACAAACAAACATACATTGCTGCCTCATACTGCTCCAGTCTAACTTCACATGCAAAGAGAGATCTGAGCAGGTGTCATTTATTATTCACTATGTGTAGCCGGTCCTTTCAATATAGGAAATGCTGTCTCTAAAGACCGGTCAGGTAGGACAAAGAAGTTGCACTATCTGTCCTATCTCAAAGTTAAATAATGTAACCAGAACATTTTAAAGAATATTTTATGCTGTCATTATGTGTCTACAGTTGTTTTTTTCATTCCAGTACTTTTATCACATAATTGTGTTTTTAGGTTTAGTTTTGTCTTCTAGTGTGTTTTTATATACAGATTTAATCATTTAATCTCCAGCAGCAGCAAAAGGTGGTCTCCCTTTCTGACTCTTTCCACCTACTGTGGTCAATACATGGGTCTTAAGTGAGGATGAATATTACACTTATAATAATCGGGCTACTCGCAGAGCTGGTCAAGGTGCTAATTGAACAGATTAGTAAAAGCAGCATCTGAACTGGAGGCAGGTTACTTCACTGGACATCCTTTTCTTCTCTTTCTCTTCTCTCCATCATCTCTCTTTTTCTTACCTCTCAGTCTCCTCTCAGGCAGATGGTTTTGATGAGCACCCACTGTGAACCTTAAGTGTTTCTGCTGGGATTACTAACACTGTGGAGGGGCCCCTGTGGTATGGGAGGGGAGGACTGTGGCCACAGAAAAGAGATGAAGAACTGTTAGCTTGGTGGGGGTGCTGTAAGAGGCCATAGGGGGTAGAGAACGGACAATATGAGCTTAAACAGGCCTCCCTGTTGCGGTCTTTTCCTTACACATGCTCGTCTTTAGGCATCTCAAGGCCCCCCTGGAGTGAAAATGAGACCCAGAGCTTTAACCTGTATATATCAAATGTATACACGGCAACATTCTGTTGCCGGCTACAAGTACAAGGATGATTTTTGAGGAGTTGGGTTGTCTTTGAGTATTATTTAAGTGAAGTCAGGTTAATTTATTAATGATAAAGATGAAGGGCTAAATGGTGAACACTAACATAAACAAATCTAGACTGAGGCTGTATTTCCACCAACTTTAAAAGGAAATGCAACAGTTACACCTTTTTCAATCTTTCTGCCTCCCTTTTCTGGTCATACTGTGTCCACCAGCATATTATAAACTCCACTAAGGAGCATCTTTTTCTTGCTATCCTCCTTATTGTTTTAGCCAAAGACAAGCCGATAGGCCCTGCTTGTGCATATCAATAGAGAAAGCGTCTTGTCTTTTTGTTTGTCTTTGCCATAGACTCTGGCTTTGCCTTGTGGCTCTCAAGGAACTGCTCTTACCCCTCCCTTTCTATTCCTTCATTCTCCATCTCTTTTCCCTTTTCCATCTTCTTTCTTCTCCATCTCTAGAACCCAAGGCTGCATAGACTCTGATTGGCATTACCAGACAAGAGTGTGGGGGTAAGTTGCTGGCTAGCTTCAGAGCTAAGCTGGAGAGCAAATGTTTGCCAGGGAAGTAGAGGGTAGAATAGAGATGGGTGCTGGGTCTTGAGTTGTCCGTGACCAGACCAGTTGTCCTGGGGATTTTGCATGTCTCCTGCACCCCCACCTCATTCTGCAGCTGGGAGACGTATAGGAACCAAATGCAGACATGGACTACAGAGCTGAGAAAAGGAAAACTAGATGGGGAGAGGAATAAAAGAAAGGCATCTGGTGACTCACGGAGATGGAGAAAGAGCAGGAGAGAGAGCTTGTGACAGTTTAACGGAAACCTTTCGTTTTCTTTGATTTGCTTCCAGCCAGGGATTACAGGCAATTGGCATTTACAATGATTGGATCATTAATTTTGCTATGAGGTGTATTGTCTAGCAGCTCGGCACTACAGCCGTTCCCCTTAATATAGTATTTAACTGAAAACCCTTCTTCGTATTGGAAAGAACTGCTACACATGTCAACTCCACTAATTTACCAAGCTTTAAAATAAATTCAGCTTTCCATTATTAGGCTACGTCATTTACATTGTAACTTTTATACAATATGGGATTTGGTTTAGAATAGCATAAAGGACTTTACTAAGTTTAATGGTATTCTCATAGTGAAGCAGTAAAATGTAAGTTATATTTGTTGCTGTTATCAGTGAGATGGCCTTTGTGGGAGACAGGGGGCAGCATTAGACAGCATTGCTTTGTGTGTGATGGACATCGCAAAAGATCAGCTACCTGGGAAAGTTTAAAGAAGGCTTTGTGTCAAGCTGCTCTAGAGTTGCTTTGTGTTCAGAATAGATTTTTATCAAATTTCACTATCATATGGTTCTACTAGAGTCTCCTAATTGCTCTGTATTTTTCATATACTAAGAGCAGTGAAAGCTGGCTGCAGATTGCAGTGGTGTAGTTTCAGGTGGGCAAGCCTGCTGTTTAGCTGTGCCTTCTTTCAGTGGTGGGATTAGATTGTCCTCTGCCAGGTGTCTTTCACTGCCTGTCTCGTCTCTCCTCCTTCTCAACCTCTCACCTTGTCTCTCTCTGTGGTGGGCGTTAGTTTGTTGTTTCTCTGATGCTGCTTTAACCTCTGACTGCAGCCTCTTCATTACTAGTGTTTATGCCTCTCCTTTCTTCCCTTTTCCCCTCTATTCATCGGCCAGCCAGCCGGTCAGTCAAATCCCTGTAGTCTGGCTGGTCAAACATAGATATTACACTCTGTAATAACACTGGCCACCCGCTTTGACCCCAGCGTGCTGTCCCGGCCATAGCTTCCCTTCATAAAAATAGACACCAAAAGGTGCAATGTGGGATTTACAGTAGAGACAAAGGATGGACTGTGCCACTCATTTATCATTGTTCTTTTTTTTTTTTTGCTTGTTTGTGCTGTGAATTGCTTTGTGACACAAAGCCTAACACAAATATAATTTCTCTGTGAGTTTGATTGCTTTGATTAAATATTTATTCCCCTTGATAAAAAGAAAAATTCATATTCAGATGTAAATATGTTTGTGCTCACACAGAGTAACAAAAACCTACAGTATATACATGTCCAAATGCAGTAAGAAATAGTTCAATCACCAAGGTGAGTTTGTTCTTTATTAAATTATTCTGTGTTTTGCAGATTCTCTCCTGTGCTGTTTTTGGTTTTGACTTTGTGTTTGTAGCGTTCTTTAAATTTCCACCTCCATGTCCAGCAGCCTTGGATATGCCCAAGGATCCATCACTCCTCAGTGCTTTTTACAAATACAGAATTTGCCACGTGTATGGAGGGATCTTTGCTTCACAATAGATAGTTTTCTCAGCATCAGTGTCCAGCCCTGCGGGCCTGAATGGCAGAATTCTACCGAACAAATGCAGGAGAATCCAGCATTGTCAGTGCTCAGACGCCGACAAGGCTTTGATCAGCTTTGACCGGCACACATCAGGCTGGCGTAGGGGCTTTAAATCAACAATGCATTGGAGGATGTAACACGGCGCTAGGTGGGACAGGCGTTGCTGGCTGCTAACTGTTTAAAACCGAGGAATGTTATTAAGTGATGTAGATACAGCGTCTGCGCATGAATGGGAGAAGAGAAATACTGTTCATTTCAGAGCGTGGAGTTGTTTTTGCTGGGAATTAGTTGAGGCATCTGAGGAATTCTGATAACATGGGCTTTCTTTTTTGTTTTGTTTTCTTTCCTCTCTCCTTTTAGCGTGTTCCCTTCTTCATTCCCTGCCTTCATTCTCCCAACATTAAAGAGAGCTGCTAAAATTGATTGATTGATATTTATATTAGCTGAATTGAAGCAATGAAAGAATTCATGCCTGAACAAAATGAAAGAGGTTTTCTGCTTTTAAGAAATATATTCTTGGCTTTCTAATACACCCACTTGAGTTTTACAATGCTAGCAAAACTTTCTAACTGGAACTTTCCTCTTTTTGCAGGTGAAGAGGAACATTTCAGATCTGACAAACATCCCAGTTCGGCATCAGCAGTGGGAAGGATGGCCTGCATCAGCATCTGATGATTCTGTAAGAGCACAAGCACCAAAGGTTTAATCACTGAAAGAAGAAAATATGTAGACTTATTATGGCACTGAAAAGTGTACTATATATTCTTATATATAATGGGATCCTTTATCCACTCTTATGGCAGATTAAAAAAAAAAACGCTGAATGACATCATTTTCAGGTAAATTATTCAGATTATTTTCATTGTGGCAGTAAAAACCTTTCCACTTTGTTAATTCATACCAAAATAGGGTGTCAGAAGCATGGATGTTGAAGATAATTAAGATGTCAAAGACTGTTCCCATTCTGTGCCCTGCATCTGTGGACATTAAAGCTCACATCATTGAGTCCTACTGACCCCAATGTCTCAGGGTTGCTCTTCCCAACCATTCACACAATCAAGCTCATCAGAGGCTGCACTCATACAGAACCTTGAGAAACCTTTGACCCCTTTTGTCTCACCCTTTCTTTGACAGCATATGTGTTTCCATACTAATTGTTTGGGATGGTTTATCATGCCACATTGAGAAGCTGCTCGGCACACATTCTTGTGTTAAACCCCTGCTAACCTTTCACTTTTTCATCTATGCGACTGGTGTTTGGTTTTCAGCATTAGTGTTGACTTTATTTCTTTTGAAAAAATTTAACTTTCCATACTGTGTTACATGGGAGGTTAGCTAGAACTAGCTGCAATAATGATAAAGAATGTGCTGTTTATTTATGCAATGGAGTGGCGAATGTAATCTCTCGTATCTGTTACCCCTTATTCATATTTCCTGCACCTGTCCTGAAACTCACTTAATTGCATAAATGAGCCATGATGAAAGCTTGTGTTCTTCCATGCTACAGAAAACCGTTTACATTGTTTCGATCCACAACAGCCCCTAGAATCCAACTGTAAAGCCAGTAACCAAAAAAACCTCACAGCTATGATGTAGTTGGTTGGCATTGTCTTGGTAGATTTCTTACTATGTGATCAGCAAACAGGCTGGGATTACTACAGAGATGCAAGTCTTGCTTCAAATCTGAAAACATATTGTGAGTATGTGGGCCACTGACTTGCCTCGATATTCCATTAAATATGCTCTTTGATTACAACAACACATAAAATGTATTTTTAACTTGCAGTCGTAATGTTAATTTTAGATTATTATGAAAAAAGAGCTACAAAAATACATATATAAAAGCCGTCCATCTGCAGAAGGTTGAACAAGAAAGTTACATTTCTTGTATTTGTGTGTGTGTGTGTGTGTGTAATATGTATACAGTATATGTGTATATATGTGTGTGTGTATATATATATATATATATATGTTTGTGTGTGTGTGTGTATAATATGTGTGTGTAACTGTACAAATTCTTTTTTTTATTTGATCCATTTTTTTATTTCTATGGGCTTCAGCTCATAGCCGCTGATATTATGGTTCATGATCATGAATAAATTTAAGCTCATTGTGATGTCATGGGTCCAGTCTGCCACTGGCTGACACACGCAGTGTCTGTTTTTCCTGTATGAGGTGATATTAAAACGCATTGAAAAGAGAGAGACTGAAGTGCAATAATGGCCTCTGCTCTAGCAATAGCCCTCTTATTGAAACGTCTGAAGGTATTAACAGAAAAAGCCCAGGGCTTGGCTAGCCTACCAGGCGGATAGGGAGCCAGTGTTAGTGTCGAGCTCATTAGCCCAGTCTCATCTCTTGGGGTTTGAAGCAATAAACATGGCAGCCACAGGCCTTAGATTACTTTTAGCTCTGCACACTATCCTACTTAAGAGTTGAATCGATGACCACTTGCCTTTACATTATCTTCAATAATGTGATATCATTTTAGTGACCTGTTAGTTTTTCGAAGTGTATTTGCAAGAGCACCTACTTTATTTTCCACAGTGTTTCCCATGCACATTTCTTACTGAAACTGCATCTGTTTGTTGTTGTTTTTTAGTCCTTTTTGATTTATTTTCAGTGATACTGAACCAGTTTTTTTTAAATGCCCATATCCCTTTTTACCCAGTTTGTTACATGAGAAAATAACTAATTAATTACTATTACATTGATTATGATCCTTTTTTTTTGGAAAAAAAAACACAGCTACAACCATTTTATTGGACTCCTTGGAAGAAGAATATAAAACACACAGAAAAAAATACAATTTAAAAATCTCAGATAAATTAATTGATGAAAGAGAATGAAATATGATAATGATTGTAAAATTCTGTCACAAGTATTAAAGTTACCCTTCTATGTTGAAATGGTCAGCAAAAAATTCCCAATGCTTACTGGGATGTTGCCATTGTGATTGTTTCTACCAGTTGATAGTGACATTTTGCAAACACAAGGAGCTTTTTTTCATGTTCTAACCCAGCACCTCTTTGTATCAGTATCTTTTGTTATGTACACTTGTGTTCTGAGAAAGAGTTTGAATAGGTGCAGTGTTGGCTTAATTATATTGCAGATTGTTAAAAGGAAAGAAAATACTTTGTAAGAAAGATTTTCTCACCTTTCAGAGAAACTAGTTGTTATGAGTTGCGTCACTCCTGCCAACACTGTCCACTCAATGTATTTCATTGTTTATTGTACTCTGAATTATTCAAGGCTCAATGGAGAATTGAAATAGGATCAGGATGCATCATGCTCAAGTGGCAGTGAACAACAGATGAGTTTGAGTGTACTCTGATTGTTTAGGGTGTTAAAGTAAGGACGTTGAGTATAAAAGGAAGTGGAAGCAGTAGTAATGTCAAATGATGCTCATTTCAACATTGTCGTCATGCTTAAAAAAATAACAGTTAATAATTTCGGTGTGTCCTCATTCTTATGTTGATATATTTCAAACACACACTTGAAACACGTGTGGTACCCTTATGCGACATTTACTCAGAGCACATTTGCCAATTTAAAGTGCAGCTATCAATTGTTGACAGGGAAAAAATTAAGTGCCAATCCAGCATTCTCGCTTCTGTGGATTAACTAGAAGACAGTTTGCAATATATTCTAGAGTAGCCAAATAGAGGATCATGAGAGGAAGCACACTGTCCTCATGTGAATATTTGTTTTTGCATTTGTTTTTCATTTTCTTTGGGTTTACTGCACAACAACAATCATGGTTGTACTGGAAAAAGTTCCCAGTCAGAGGAAAGTATGTTGGACTTTGCAATAGTTAAAACTTGGTGGAATTCATTTTACTCCAAGTAGATTAAAACAAATACTCTGGCATTATTTGCAAACACCATGATGTAGCTCTGCCTTGAAATTCCTCTTGATTCTTGTGGCTTTGGCAAAGCTGCTCTGAACAGTGTTGAGGATGATGACAGAGAGGTCTTTGCAACAGCTGATCTGAGAGGCCATTGAGATAACAAAAACAACCTCTGTTGTTGAAAATGAACTGACGAAGACTAATTTCTCCACTGCATTTTTTTCTGTTGCCTAAGCACTTAAGCTTGGAGTGTTTCTAGACAAGTTTCATCTCACTGGAGTAGTTTTGTTTCGCCGTGCTTCCAACACCTGTTGCAGTGATTGGCAGCTTTCGGGACATCCTTATTGCATCCCCTCGTCTCTCCACCCCCACCCACCCTTCCTTCTCACCAGTAATTGCTGACATTTATGCAGTGTTTCATGGTGTTTGCTAATGTATTAATGCAAAAGAACTTCTGAGGTGCCTTGCCTTGTCGGGCAGCACCTTCCTCCATTTCCCAGCTGGCATTAATGGAATCCTCCTCTACCTGATGGGGGCCAGTGGAACCAGGGGTTTATTGAAGAGGGGTATGCTGGTTTCCTTAGCAACAGGGCTCAGTAAGCTCAGACAGAACACCCTCTTCTCTCTACAGGTGACATTCAGAACTGAGGTAGCATGTTTGTCTCATTTTCTGTTTCTTATTTAGTTTTTTGTGAGACTCATTTTTGAAGGATTTTATTACTGTTTTCACTGTGATTGATCTTTATGTTTCAACAGTTAACAAGTTTCTTTCATGTATAGAGTGAGTTTAGAGTTTAATTATAGAGGTGAGGCTCTATGAGTGCAAACATGTAAACATGTTGTTTTCCATCTTTTATTTTTTTAACAATTCATGCACTCATTTCACTTCCTCTTTCTCTCATTCTTCTTCTTTTCCTCCATAAATGAGAAAGTAGAGTAAGGTTAACTGTGGTTATGGTTGCCTTCAGTGCAGCTGTCAGTGATAATTATCTCACACTCACAGCCAGACACCTAATCCAAACACTGCCTAAACTACAAAAGAAAAAATGAAACACAGAGAGAATGGAGAGAAAGAAAGGGAGAAAAAGAAGAGTAGGGAAGGGGGGGAAAAGGTTTGAAGAGGCGAGGGAGAGGAGGGTGGGAGTAAAGGAGAGAGAAAATTCTTCCCCTGTATCAGCCCCTGAATACTTTGAGGCTCAATGCAAGTGTTAATTAAAAGAATCTAAAAAAAAGAGGAGCCAGTTCCTTTTGTGTGGAGATGTGGGAGAGGGTCATTTAGGAAGGGGGGTTTAACCCCATCCCGCTGGACCTCATGCCCTGCGGCGCTTCAACCTTGTTTCCACGTTTTTCCACGGAGCCACCAAGCTGCACTTGTGTACTTCAACATTGATAGAAGCCATTGGGTCAAAGCAAGGAAGAGGGCTGAGGGGCACTTAACTAATTTTTCTACCGCCTTTTCACCTCATACTCTCATCAGTGTCAGCTGTCTTTCAGCTGATCAACGTTATTTATATACTTATTAGATCTTTAGACGAGAGCTTTTCATTGAGTAGTGGGGGTAAAGGGGTTATTGGGATCCTTTCAGCAGTCGCTGTTAAGATTGTCTCATTTGATTGTCACTCGATGGAAGAAATAGTCTTTGAGGTATTCCGTCACATCCTGAAGTTTTGTATAGCTTTTTTAGGCCCACTTCCTTCTGCTTTTTTCAATTCTCAGCCTGGACTCATATTATCCCACCATAGCGATCCTTTCTGTAATGTATTTAGATATAATGCAACATTACGTTAGGATATCTAAAAAAAATCTCTTACTGCTGTATCATAATTTCCTCATTAGGAAGGACGGTCTGGTTTTCTGATATGAATGAAACATTAGTTTATTAAACAGTACTGCTCCACTAAAAAAATTAGAGTAAAGTTACATGACTAAAGACGAAGCAATCCAGTTAAGTGTGCTTCGTAGGTGTTCCTGGGGAACTTGGCCATCCTTGCTGTGACACTTGTATTCTTTGTATTGTCAAGAAAACACTTACCACTAATCGGTGGCACACAATGTTTCTTCTGTGATCTGTGCAAATGTGTCTGTCTGTGTCTAGAACTCAATACATTCAACCTTCATAATGAGTAAAATGTGAGATTGTCTTGCAAGTATAAATAATAATGGATGTGCCTCCTTCCTGCAATGATGTCATTCTTTGTTTATGTAGTTTCAATATTGCAAGGCAGACTAGCCAGTGTGCTTAAGATAACAGGGAGAAGGAACTCTCATCAAGATATTATTGTGTCTCTAATGTCATGGGAGATACTGGCTTTCTCATATATCCTTCTCTTTGTTGCTGGGCTGGTGGGAATTGGAAACACAGTGGTCAATATTAGAAGCGGTTTCAGTATATCCACAGTCCACTATCTGTAAGCTTCAATAAATGGTTGTTTGCCTCTCAAAATCTTTGTGTTAGAGTTAATTTTCTCAGCTTAGCAAAAGAAAAATCATTATATAAACAACTATAAATTCATAAGTGAGAAAAAAGTGCCGTTGCATCATATTTGGGCCTTCCACTTGACCTTATCTTGAAAAGTATTGTGTATTTCACTGAATTTTTGGGGCGGATGTTGTGGAGATGATCTCCACAATCTCCATTTTTAGTTAATCCAGCAAGGCATTAAACCGATTAAACTGATAACAACACATAAAAGTAAATCACTTTTGTGCATTGGTTTGTTTTAATAGCCACAGTAATATAAAACATTACTGCTGTGAAGACATGCATCTCTTTAAGTAGCATGTGGAAATAGTCATAGGGCATAATTATATTTCACTGCTTAATTCTTGTTGCATCTAAATTATTGCAGCATGGCTACTACTAATATGTTTTTTTTATATATATATATAAATATATAAAATATAAATGTTCATATCTCTTTGTTGCTGCTGGCTCACTCTAAAACTGAGAACACAAGAAAGCACGAGATGAATACAATAAATGCAAAACTACTTGATCAGGTTTGGTTGCTATCGCTCAGAAGCCACAGTGCATGAGAGTCCATGAAGCCGACAAGGTCTGTTGATTACAGTGTTTTTCTACCGTAGAAGGTGAGGCCAGTGTAGACATCTTTATTTCAGAGAGAAGCTCCCTTTAGTTTCTGTAGTTCTTTTCTGATCTAGTTGCCATTGCATGTAATCATCTGATTCAACCGTGTCCAGCTGCTCTTTGTGTGTCCTAGTACTTGACAATAGACAAGATCACAGGACCTCTGCAGGGGACAAGCAGCTACTCTGCCTCTTATCACAGCCAGCTTGCTTGCCCTGCTTCTCCTCACTTGTTTAGGAGTGCACTCTCCCAGAAAAGTCTTTGCATCTGGGCTTTCTATTGTACTCTTAATGTGTGGACGAGTGAATATATTGTTACATTGTTCTGAAATTTCTCTACATCCATAAATCCATGAATAAATGATGACCAGTCCTACTTTCAGTTTACACTTAACCTGAATTGATCAAAATGTAAACATTTTGATGTGTTTCACCAAAGTTACAAGGTTTCTTTAGAATCCCACTACAGCCTTTAAACTGCCTTGCCTATATTGTTGATATCCTTTGGGGTCTGAGCCAGGAGACTCTAGCTGTAATGAGTCCCCACTGAATGAAGACATTTTCAGTCCTGGCTTTGGGTTTAAGAGCTCATTAATCAGGCACTGTTTAACTCTACAACCAAACTGGCTGCAACTGCAGGTGTACAGAAACCACGTCACAGCTATCCCTAATTAGAAAGATGAGCAAGCCTTTGTTTAAAGTCATAAAGTATATCATCATACAAGCTTAACTTCTCCTGCCTGGGGACAGTCTGCTCTAAATGGATGTTTGAGAAGATAATATGATGTAGAAAACAAATCACTCTAGATGCAGCACCATAACTCCTGGTTAATTAATTTAATTAGCAGAAAATGTAAAAAGTAGTTTTTGCTTATTGATGAAACATAATTTCCATATAATTGACACAATTCCCTGTTTTTAGATGACTCTAGCTCTCTCTGGGATTAGCTATCCTTGCCATCACCTCAGTGTTTGTCGAAGGTCCTCACCAGCCAACGCCCAGGAACCCACGGAAGAGGTGTGTTTATACATATATATACACATACACACAAACACGTGTGTATGTGTATATATAAGTAAATATATAAGTGTGTGTATGTATATATATATATATATATATGTGTGTGTGTGTTTGTGTATATATAAGTAAAAATCTAATTTTGTTTATGTATGTTTATGACATGTAATTTTCACACCTGTGGATTTGGATTGCTGTCTTTATGTGTACTAACAAATAAGTGATGGATGTTTACAGTGTGCAGACGTCCACATGATCAGTGACAGTGAGGGGGATGACTTTGAGGATGCATCAGAATTTGGTGTGGATGATTCAGAGATGTTTGGGATGAGCTCATCTAGCTGTCGGAAATCGCCTATGAGTATGTAAAATAAGTACATCCTGAGTTTTCATTTAGAGCGTGTTATATATCTGGCTATAGAGTTAAACTTCACAAACATTCATCCACATTTCCGCTATGTAATTATTTATTTTTCTTGCAGTGCCAGAAAATAGTGAAAATGAAGTGGAGGCCTTAACTCATTTTACTGCTGAATTTTCTTCAAGGTGACCCTCCATTGATAATGTGTGGTTAAGAAGTAACAACATGTTGAATAGTTTGCCTGAACAATGAACTGTTTACATGTTGTTTTATTTGTTATTTAGGTATGGACAGACCCACCCTATGTTCTTCATTGGGTCTTTGGAGGCAGCATCTCAAGAGGCCTTCTATGGGAAAGCCAGAGATGTGAGTGAACTGCTGGTCTCTTTATACAGTTTCATAGGAACATTGATTTCCTGAGATATTGTGACTTTTATTAAAGACACTAAATATTGCATACTGGCTGTTTATTTTACACTGTCAATTATACATTATGGAGCCGTTTAAGCCTGTCACAATAACAAATTTTACCATGCGATTAATTGTCTCAGAAATGATTTTGATAAATGATAATATTGCACTGAGTGATCAATGTTGTTGTTTTGAGAGCTTTTCACCTAAGATAATAAATGAATAATTTTCACCTAATATAATAAGAGGCTCCTTGAGACGACTTTGTCGTGATACTGGGCTATATAAATAACATGATGCAAAGTTAACACTTTTGAAGATCCACAAACATTTGTTGCTAAAAAAGAAGTTAGCTTGATTTTCAGACCAGTTTGGGCTCATCCAGGGTTTCAGGGTAATGTCTGTGCTTCTATGTACTATGAATCTGATGCACCGAGAGAAACCAGTCTTTGTTAAAGATAGAGGGAAACTTACTAAAACATTTTGGCTGGCTCTCTTATTGCGTACATTTCTTATCATTGTGCAATTAATTGACAAATTGCCTACTGTGACAGGCCTAATTGAGACAAATACATACTGAATAGGAAATCCATTTTCTGTATGTCAAGACAGGCTCTGCCATTGTCATTGTAAGAATTAAAAACACAGTTATTATTATACCTGACGTTAGTAAATGTGGGATGTATTGGCAAGAATCTGGTGATATATGTATGAGGATACAGAGGCAATGATACAATATATTGCAATTCTATAAGTAAAACAATATGCAATTTATATTATATAACTGTCACAGCATAGTCCACATTGAAACACTGAAAGCAGTTGTATGCTCAACATCACCTTACTGAATAACATTTTACTGCAGAATAAAGAGAGCACAATAAAAAGTGTGCTTCCTTAGCTGAGCTTTAAACTCCATTAAGACTTTGCTGCTAGTTATGGGATTTTTTCTTCTCTAGCAGAAATGGAGAAAAATGATGTTCCATAAATATGTTTCAGAATTTTTCAGATGATTATTAAAAAGCAGCACTTTATTATACACAAAGTAATAAAAAGCAATGCTCATCGTTGCTTTTTGTTTTATTCACAATCATTCATCGTGCAACGATTAGCTTAACATGGAAACACTTAAATATTTAACTATAATATGTCATTTGTTTTTTTTTGTATTAATAAAGCTTTATGGCCACATTGACATAATTTTTTTCAAACCTTGTCTTCAGTTCTCACCCTGACAGCTGAGGCTTTATTTTTAGCTGTCCACTTTCCCCTCTTGTTTTCCAGCTTTTGTCCTTTTTAAGGAAGCTTGTATCAACTGACAGCTTGTGTGGATTACAGCCTTATTAGACTGTGAGGACACAGCAAGATGTTGGGGGTGGGGGGGATTCAGATAATCAACTATACAAAGTTAAGGGGTTATGTAGATGATAGTCGGGCACGTTGGTAGAGGTTGTAAAATTAGATAAAGGGACAAGGGTTAAAGTTGGAAGGAAGTAAGGTGACAAAGGGGAAGATGATCATGTATTAGAATAAGGCTGTGTAGTGGATAGCAAGAGTGTGAAACAACAATCATACATATGTAGATAGATATAGATAGATTTGAATGGATGGATAACATTCCTAAGATAAGCTTGGCATTTTGTCAGTTTCTTGGCTGATCTCTTTCTAAACCAGCAATATGGCTAATATCTTTGTGGTGTTCGTTCACTGTGTTTCGTACTACTGTGCTCTACACAGCGAGAGAAAAGTCATTTTTACAATATTTTGTTTAATTTTGAGAAAGCTCAATTTATTCTGCCAACTGTGCAGTGGTTAAAATGGCTTTAGAGAAGCTGCTTATGAGCAGACCTTTCATAAAAACAGAAGCTATTCCGTGTTTATGTGTTGTTGCAAGAAGCCCCCAGCAGGCCAGGCTGTGGCTTTTCATGGTTACATTACACAGTAGCATATGCATACAAGTTGCACCATTCATTTTCAACCATCTCTTCCAATGCACGTTTCATTCATTTGAGCAAGAATGACATTTTTATGTGTTTATTTTCGAACAAGCCCCCTTCATTAGGGGATATCAGAAGAGGGCGGATTTAACTGAAAGGAGACAACTCCATGGGTTTATAAACAAGAGAACCGGTCTCATTCCCTCATAGCCTGCTAGCAGATAATCACTAAGCAAAACACTACATTTGATGAAGTGTTTCTCAAGGTGTGTGTTGGGGGCACTGTTAAGATGGACTCAATCCATCCTTAATGAAAATGCTTTGGGCTGCAGAGCTGAGCTCAGCCCAACTCTCTTGGGGATCATTGGTTAGTCAGAGCGTACTGTGAGATAGGCCACCCATCACTAACTACGATCCTCACTAAATCCCCATCAACGCAGTGGTTAATCACTCTAACCCCGCTCTCCTTCACTCTGCACTCCACTCTGCTGTCTGCCACACACAAAGACACATCAAAATTCATAGTCTTGCTAGAATGGGGAGTTCGGGGCTTTATCCCTGCCAACTATCCACTTTAAGTCCCCATCTCAGCAATAGCCCTGCAGAGTCAAGAGGAAGAAGCAGCGGTCAGGAAGCATGGCATATGGCCTTTGCATGGTTGTATATCTATCGGATTTAAAATAGCTTAGGACACTGAGGAGTTGTTAATTACAAATGAGTTGATTACTGTCATGCACAAATGGATGGATCTAGCTTTGGATCAGTGTAGTTTGCAGGTAAAAGAATGGAGAAACAGATGGATCATCATTCACCTTGTGTGTGGCATCACTAACTGATCTGGAGCTTTCATACTTGTGTGTTATGCATCAGGACTTTTTGTGTCCTTCAGGCTCTCTGCTTATAAGCACTTTTTAGATAATACATTGCCCGTTCCGTTTGTAAAATATCTATTTCATTTAGTCAGTATCAAAAGAAAACATACATGAAACATTGCCCTTTTTAATTAAAAAAATGCCTGTGTAGAAATTTTAGGTCAGTTATTAATTGCTCCCCTGTGGATTGTTGCAAATTTAGTCTTTAGAAATTATTTTATTGACAGAAAAGCTCAGAATTCTCTTAAAGCCCATTTGTTTGCAAAAAGTGAAGCAAAACCTTATCGGGTTAAAAGAAAAGCAATAAATGAATCATTAATATACCTAAAAATAGTTAAACTAGTTTAACAAATAATTATGTGGGTGATGTGACAGTATTTCAAACTGCATATATTTTTGTGGAAATCTTTCTTTTATTGTGAAGTGGGAAATTTGAGTTTTGAAATGGAAAGAAAAAAAAAACCCAGATCATTGAATTAACTTAATCCGCTTCATGAAGCTGACAGCTAAATCAGAATTACCCTAAAACAAACTAAAGCTGAGGATGTCCTTTTTATAACTGGTCTGGTGATGAAAAAAACCTCGCAAGTTTAACTGTCTGGTTGTATTTGTTGATAAAAGACACGAGGATGTTATAAAATAGGCTTTTTTTTCTCCCAAAACAGCAAATACTTTATTAAATAAAGACCTCATAGGGTCACACCAGTTATTTTCTGTAATGTCTTTTTCTTTTTGTCTTGTTTTAGTTTAATATGATATTGTCTTCCCATGTACTGATAACACACTTTACTCAAAAATTATACTTGATTATCCACAAATACTAAAAAAGTTTTTATAAATGTGTCTTTACAATAAATAATTATACCTGAGTAGCTTCAACCTCCATATTAAAACTGCTCAACACTGTTTCATAGATATTATCTGCCTATACTATTGCTTTAAACTGCTGTAATGCTAAATGTAGAGAGCAACAGAAAAAAAGACAAGGCATGAAAGTATTATTATTAAAGTATTATTAGTTTTCCCTTCTGTACGATTCAGAGTGACTTTGTGTTGAATGACATGTGGCATTTAAGGGTGTGGGGTTGGATTACTTTGGTTGCATTGTGGGATTTTTAGCAATAAGTAGTCTCTTGAATTATGGGCACTGTATTTTTCATGCCATTTTGCAGAGGAACCATTGGACCATGTAAATAAAGTGAACGTCGCTATAATACATTTGGGAGGAAATCTGATGAGATGCTCTGACACACAAAGTGTGCAGAGGAATATGTAATTTCCACTATTGCAAATATTCAGATTATGAGTTAAAACAGCTGTTTTTATTGAACTGATTTTTTTCAGTTTGATTGACTTTATCTAAAAACATTTTTCCTAATTGAAAGCAGATAAAATATATATCAAAATATGAAACGTGTAGCACAGGGATAAAAACTCAACCTTGGCCAGAAATTACACCAGTTTGAGATCATTTTGTTTTCCATAGAAGTTCATAAAGTTAGCATAGTTATTATATATGGAAATAATTTTAAGTAACACTTTGACTCAAAATTAATTAAAGTGTATATTAAGATGTTTGTTTATGATTTTTAGGACATGACATTGTGCCTGCTGTATGATTTATATCTTTCTTCATACTTAAATGAGGAATTTTTAATAGAAATTGAGAAAATGCCAAAATGATTAAAAGGTATTACATGCTAGCTACTGCCATTATTAATGATATTAAAATGTTTCTCCTCATCAGGGGAAGTACCTGTGTTTGTGCAAGCTGCACCCAGACCTTTTTACAGCGTTCAGTCAATATGATTAAGTGATTTCATTCATATACAGTGATGAGCAAAGCCACAAGAAAATTTGAGGATTTAAGTGCCAATATCTGGGACCTTTTAATAATTTAAACAGTGTGTGTATATATATATATATATATATATATATATATATATTGGTGA
>JBAMIG010000015.1:14598994-14617882 GCA_037177335.1 Kiunga ballochi
TAATTAGAGCTGCTACTCTAATTCACTGGATTCCCTAATATATACACATACATTAGCAGTCACAGGATTATAATGACCTTTTCCTTTCTTGATGACTTGTAGTTGAATAACACAACCAAAACTAAATTTAACAGTTCAAATTGATCTCATGCAGAAAATATAAACTAGCAATAATTCTAAATGATCTAATCTTTTCTTTTTTTACATTATGTTTTAGTTGTCTTTATTTAATAACAATCTTATGATGCAATAATATTCACTACTGACTTCTCAGTCTACTGTTCTCAGGAAGCGATTGTAATAATTATAAATATTTCCAGCCCTTTAGGCCATTGGTGACGTTTTGTCGGTATTCAGCAGCTTGACTCTGCCTAATAATCCAAAGGTCGACACTGTTTCTTTAGCCCCTAGTTGCATATGCATCTCTGTGATGATGTTGCTCAGAAGCCCATATATTGAACAAAACACCTAGAAACTGAGGCTTGACTGATGTGAGAGCCAGGAAACTTTGACATTATTACCAGTCACTGTCAAAGACCTGATCTTAACATTTGATATTTTATTGAATGACATCACTTTAAGAAAGATCAGCATATGACCCGTTTGTTCTGATTATGGATTTAAAGGTACTGTACTTCTGCCAAATGTTACTGTGTAGTCTATACTTGTAAACAATGCAACAATTAGACTCAGTGTGACCATAAATCAATTTAATCTGATGTATACAGTATGTAAAACATGCTGGATTAGATGCTAATAGTTAGTCAGTCAGCCATACGGAATTTTTTTTAACAATGCATTCATGAGAGTCCTAACATTTCTCTTATGGGAGTGTTGGAAAGAGAGTGCATCCATAATTTGTTTCTCTTTCTGTCTCACACACACTCACACACAACCTGAGGGTTAAACTTGCTCTTTTGAGTTTCTGACCTCTGAGTGCAAGCTGATTCATTCCACATTATTATTTGAACAATAGACTGGTTTTGTTGTCGATTTGTCAGCTTCATTTAATCAACAATGACAGAATACAACACCAGGTATTCAGAGTACTTGTGTGAATTGTACACTCTTATTGGTATTTTTTAGAATTGTCCCATAAATATAGTTTAGTAAAGTCTGATATAAATAAATAAATTATGAGGGTGTTTCTACTAAACCAATCCAGTTTTCAGTGAATATTGAAGCATATGTTTACAAGTGTTTGGTATTATCTAAATTAGTGGTCAGGCACAACATATTTGTCATAATTAAACATGGTTGGCTTAAAATCGGGGCCTAACTGATCACAGGAGTCTGCAACTTGTTTTTTTTTTGTGTGCACATTTTTCTAGTTGACGCTAAAAATACTAACCAGTTTCTGGTAACTTCTAATCGTTATTATTTTCACTTCTAAAATGCTGTTGTATTTTGTTATTGAGACACACTGTATTTACCAGAAACTTATCAAATGAAATTTAACATGTTATAAGAATATTATAAACTATAAGCTGCTTTTAGAAATAACAAAATTATTCTAGAAAGCCCAAGTCATGAAGGATGCGCGGTGTTGTTCAATACAATAAGCATTAATTTCATGACAATTGTGATGCCAGTAAACGATCATTGCTATATTATCTCTTCTGTTAACACAACCTTCCCTCTAGGAGCTTTTATATTCTCCTGAAGTTTTCCTCAGTTTGCCATTTTCTTTCTAATATCTGTTGTTCTGCTTTTTCATCTCACCTTTCCAAGACACAAACTCAGACTCCCACTCTACCCAGACATTCCATTTAACCATGACTTCTCTTTCTGTCTGGAACTGGAGCAGCTGGACAGCCTCGTCGTGACTTCAACCAACCTTACTGACACAACACTTATTCTTTTGGATGTCTGAGTTTTAGCGTCATAGTTACTAATCAAGTGACTACTCGCAAGTTTTTTTTTTAGTCTGTGTTTTGTCAGTCTCTATGCATTCTTCCAGGTCACATTAAGGTCAGGTCATGCATTTCACATCTGACAAATGTACGATATCATCAAATAACTGAATACAATACCAAAAGTATAATGACATCTATAGAATATTATAAAATTGATTGATTATACTTTATTCATCCCTAAAAGGAAATTCACACAAAATGGCACTGAACAAGTAAAAAGCACATAAACATGACTTCTAAAGCAACATTTTCACAACACTTTCACACACTGGGTTTTATTTCAGTGTCTAGAAATCTATCTTTTCTAACCACTTTGAACCGGATCAGAACTGTATGTTTAATCTGTATGTTTTGGATTAGAGTAGCAGAATTGGCATTAGTGAGGACAAGAAGACATGTCTGTCTGTCTCGCTCGTTGCTGCTCCGTCTGAATGCGTCTCGGCTGCTGCTTAAAATGGCCGGATAGATAAAAAACATGATGTAAATGGTTTTTGAAAAGTAGATTGTTTTAAGGCCATCCTGGGGCAAACACACTCCTGTCCAAATTGATCTAATGATTTATATAAAAGAAAATTTCTGCATTTTTTTTTTTACTTCATGTTGGTACTTAATTATAAACCAGAAAGTTGGCCTTTAGCTGCTGTACTGTAAAATTAAATGGCAAATTAAAAAGATCAATTGACATTCCTTTTGATGTGAGCAAATATTAAATGTGTGAAAGATTAATGTCTACAAACGCATGTGCATCATCAGCACTATTAAACTTTCAGACCTCTTTAACAATAGCCAGAATTTATTAGTAGAAAATCTGTCTCCAAAACTAAATCATATATTTCTTTTTACCCTTAAAACTTATGACTAAAAAGCATCTGGTGCAGGAGTCCAAAACATCAGAGAAACATTGTACTTCATGTGTATTTGCATTAAGCTATTCAATGAATTTAAAAACATTTACAAACATTGTAGGTGAGTGCCATACGTGAACTACTCTGACTCATGTGCGTGACTCTGGGTCAGCCTGTTGACATTGGGGACTTTTGATTCTTTTGTCCCTCTCTGCCATTCTTTTACAGTTTCCTTTCACTATTCCTCTATTATGTCAGCCAAAAGCACAAATGTATCTTTGCTTTTTCTGATTCAATACAACAATACACACTGTCATTTTGCTTTGCAACTGCCAAGCTGCACAGTAGTCCTCTGATCATCACAATAAGCTTACTTTGCCATATCCGAGCTACTGCACAGCATGGGCTTTCAGAAAATAGAAAACTAATGGCTGTTCACTGTTAACACAATGGACACTCGTATTTAGACCCAGTCTTTATAAAACACTTTGTAGCCACAGCAGGTAGAAAGAGAAAGGCCCCTTCCCTCTGTACAAACAGGAAGAGAGCGGCAGAATGAATGAAAGAGAAAGGGAGGGTGAAACTGAGATGGGAAACATAAAAGGGGCTCCGGCTCTGGTAAATGACAGCCCAGTCACAATGAATTCCCCTCTAGTGCTACTCTTTCATACCTGATGTTTGTATGAAACCACACTTGACATGCTGCATTTTCTTTTGCTTGGTTCTTCCTGGCCTCTACAATTGGCACCTCAGCTTAGATGTTTTGTTCTTGTATATCTTTTATTATGTTATTAACTTTGTTTCTTCCTCCTACCAGGACGAGCGTGAGGCACGGGAAATGGTGAAGAGAGAGCAGGATGAGGCCTATCGCTTGTCTTTAGAAGCTGACCGTAAAAAGGTATACCTTTTTTTGCTTTTGGGTTTAAGCAAAACATTTAGAGTAATTTAACACACAACATTTACCCAATTAAATAAATTAGTACTGGGGCAGGATTTATAATAATAGCAAACATTTAATTGTTTTCCATTGAATCAATATACTATTTTAATCAAATAATCATCAAAACTGTGACTTGTACTGCTATGATTTAAAACCAGTTGTCTGGTACAGTGACAGACGTAAGAAAGCCATATTAGTTGACACTGCAATCTACCAGGTATTTTGGTTTTGTTGATCCAGTTAATTTAATTATTTGCTTTTCAGAGAGAAGCCCAAGAAAAAGAAGAGGCCGAACAGGTGCGCCTGGAACAGATGAGAAAGGAGCAGGAGGAGGAGAAGGAGGTGAGGACATAGCATGAAAATCATCTTCATGTTACTGAACAGATATGTCATCATTATAAGTGCATAGCTGATTGCTGTTTTACCAGGGCATGGTGACTGCATGGGTTCCATGTAGGATTTTTATCTGTCTGGCTGTCATGTGGTGGCTCAATTAGATTGTGGTTTTAGGGAAATCTGCCAGGTAATGAAGCCTGTAGCTTGGGTTTACGGGCAAATAACTACTCTGATGTCTTAAATATCCTAATTAGAGCTGATGCTTGTGAACTTTACCTTTCATACACATTGTTGTCATTGTTCTTTTTAATTGCCTTCTACTGGTAAAGCACACGGCATCCTATTCAATCTGAGGTGAACAAAAGACTGCGGCAAGTCATGTAGACTGGCCCGTACGTACATACATACACACAACTTAAGCAAACACACATATTCACTTGAAAACAATTTATTGTCCATGAAAAGGGGACAAACACACACATACACAGGCAGACACAATGTCACGCATACAGGAAACTAATTGTCTGTAGGGATGGCCCAATGTTGTAATACAGTCCAGAGTATTACAGTGTTATCCACGCTGATTGTTGTTTACTCAGTAGAGAACCTGAGGTATTGGGTGACCCGGTTTGCTCAGATGATTTGTCACTTAAGTTAAACAGATGATAACAAAAGCACCCCAGACCTTGCTTCTTAATTATATCACTGTACGCCGCTAAGCAAACTGTGTGTAAATACACCAACAGTAAATATAACTCCAACTTTTCCTGTTCCTATTTTAATTAATTTTATCTACTCGAGTTCAGCAGTTTCTGCAGAATCACCAATGCTGACAAACAATGATGTGAATAAATAGGAGAACTAAAAGCTGCTGAAGTATGAATATATACAAAGTTAATTCTCAGATATGGTGGTTTTTATTTAATTAAATCATTACTTAGTAGCACTAACGACTCAATTGAATCATAACTATAAACTGTTGTCGTCTCATTATCAAAGATAAAAGGACACAATGAGAACACCATATACGCTGTCATAAACAGCTTTTTTCCTCGTTTACAGTTTTCCTAAATCTCACAAAGCCGTGACCTTGTGCTGTGTGTTAAAGGAACGTCAGACACAACAAAAAGGCCCGGTAGCCACCAGAGAGGGTACAATGTGAAAAGGAATGCCTTCTCTGTGATTTTGCCCCTTTGTGCAAAGAGAAGGGACATGAAAGTAGGAGCCCATGAATTGGGGGTGGGGTTGGGAGGCTGCATGTGAGCTGACATTATTATTTACCTCCTTCATGGGATCTTAGCATACAGTTGTGTGGCTGTCAGGAGCTTGTCATCTGTTTGCTTTCTGCGGTTAGCCGAGCAGAGCTGCTGCAGCAGATGAATGGACGAAGAGATGCTCCTGATTTATTTGTGCGGCGCTACATGGGCCAGAGGCTAGACCAGACGTGTGTCCTGTGGTTTATTTTGGGACACAACCTATTACTTGTCTGGGTGTTTATGCTTGTGTTTGAGGTTGAGTCTCTGCATTTGTGTGTCCACCACCATGCACACTCCTGTCTGTTGTGTCTATGTGTGCAAGTGTGACTTAGCCCCCGGAGGCCCCTTTGACTCAGTCAGCATCAGCTCGTATACCTGGGGGAGCTGATGGTGGAGCGGCACGCGCCCTACCCTGCCCACCCAACACCAGAAGCTGCTAATGAGCTACTGTTGTACACTCTTATGAAATATAATTGCATTATGGTGTGTAAATAAAGCCAGGGCGTGTTGTCACAGCATATGCTTCCCGGCTGGCCAAACAGGAACAACAAGCGGGGGGGAGGAAGAGGTGAGGGGCGGAAAGAAGTGGAAAGCTTGAGAGAGCAGCTGGAGCACAGTTTTTTGGAACTCAGGAGAATTGATTAGCTTTGCCACGAAAAAATGACAGTTGATGTTTGTCTTTGTGTTTAAGAAACCTTCACTCTGTGTTGTAGAGAATAATATAAGGTTTATGTTTTCATAATTATCCATCTCTACAAAGATTGTAAACTACTTTAGTTGATACAATATTTATTCGGCTCACTTTTAACTTTACTTCAGAGATCATGCTAAAAGGCTACACTTTTTATTATTATTATCATACTGAGATGCCACTTGGCAACCTTTGGAGATGCACCAGACTTTAGGGAACAGGGTGAGACACAGGGCAACTAATTTAATAACATTCCTAGGACAAGTGAATGGTAGTTTTCATACGGTACATCTTTTCGTTTTTGTGTTTAAAACATCCAAAGAAACTTTGACCAACCAGGTCTTTAGTTTGTGTTTGTAAGTAGGATGAAACGTTGCTGTGTGCTGCACTGATACAAAAGCTCATTGTGGTAAATTTGTATGTCAATGTTTTAAAACAGGATTTAGGTCACTGTTAATAATAATAATGTCGGCTGAAAAAAGAAGAGATTTCTGCTCCAGTGTGGACAGCAAGTCTGTGACCAACACCTGTATGCAAACGTGTCTGAATGATCAGAAAACTGTATCAAAGTATTGTTTTATTTCTCATGTTTTTGTTCCTCCCAGGCTATCCGCTTGTCATTGGAGCAGGCTTTACCTCCAGAGCCTGATGAAGAATCAGGAGAGCAAATCAGCAAACTGAGAATCCGCACACCAAGTGGAGAGTTTTTGGAAAGGCGTTTTCTGGGTAGCTGTAAGCTTCAGGTCCTCTTGGACTTTGTGGCCTCTAAGGGATACCCCTTTGAAGAATTCAAGCTCCTCACCACCTTCCCTCGTAGAAATGTGAGTGGTAAACCTACTGTCTAACATGAAAACATGAATGTCCACTGTTGTGCTTCTGCTCAAACAAATATTTCACTAAACACTAAACCAGATCAGTGTTTTACATTTAGGAAACATGTTTGATGGGTGTAAAAGTTACTTTAGTGGAAAGCTGTTTGTTGTTTGATGCTTTTGGGAGAACGTGCCACACGCCGTCTGTGGATCAAGGTCATCTCAGTCAACAAACTGCTGTGCAAGTTTGGGACAAAGCAGATGCTTCATCGGTTCTACTGCCTTCTATACTCGAGTGCTCTTAAATTTATTGTGTTAAAGACTTCACACAAAGATGGAAGCTGATTACACCACTCTGCTGTGTCCACTACCAGGAGAGTATTAACAGGTCGTGATGTGTTCTCGGCCACCGCTGACATCTTTGCTGGAAAGATTCTCAGGTCTAATTGGCTTTTAGCTAAAACTCAGGTGGTGGCGGTGAATAGTTAGGATAATCTCTGTGACTGAAGTTTTTTTTTTGCTTTCCCCACTTATTAGTGTCACTGTCCATGTGCTCCTGCCTTACCTCTGAATCACTGCCTTTGTTTACTTGCACCTGTGTTGGAGAAAGTTAAGCCGTCTGTTTATCCATCCACCTGTGCACTCAGTGTTCAGTGAATATTAATTAGTATCAGTCCTTTGTGTGTACAGTACACTTTGACTGTGTTGTGATACTGTTGTCAGCACTAACAGTAGTATTCTCTATGGCTCTTCTGTTGATGCTTGGCATCACTCAGCTAGCTACAACTAGTCATTAGAGGGCTTGGTCGCCATGCTCATGGTATCACACTAATGAGCAGTATTTTAACTGCCAGTTTAATTAGCCATGCTGCTGGATTTCCATTAATCAAAACAGGAGTGAATGTGGATGGGTGGTATTGGTTGTATCGAGGTGTGTGTGTGTAGGCTTGCCCAGGCAGTGTGCCATCGCAATCTGTAGAGACCGCAGAAGCACAAACACCTCAATGTAACACACACATTAACACGTAGCTCACACTCTGTTTCGTCACAATCACACAATTTGACAAATACACAAATATTTTCAAGCAAACACATGCCCCGCTCACAACTTTGTCACTTAAAGGATTCACAGTTGTCTCTTTATAATCAAGAGTAAACATGTGTTTGAGACAGAGATAAAGATGTGTCTGCATCGCAGATGAAATTCCAGCAAAAACAGGATGGGAGGATTAGTGGGGGGAAGAAGCGAGAGGAGGATGGGTTCAGGACTAGTGAGAAAGAGAACGGAGAAAACAAAAAGCGTGAACAAAGAAAAGATTTCATCAGAGAAACAGTCTGAAAGGGAAAAAGATAGAGAAGACAAGTGGCGAAGATATTAAAAAAAGTGGAGGATAGGAGATAATTCCAGAAACCAGAAAGGCGAGAGATTTGTGGTAAGAGAGACGGGAAGAATCTCGGTGGCAGTGCCAGTATGAGGCTGTGAACACAGGCCCCGTCTAATCCTGCAGCTCTGTGTTGTAATTAAATGAGAAGGAGCATTGAAATCTTCCATCCCATCCAGACGCTCTCAATGTTGCTCTGCCAGGCTCAGAGGATAGAGGATAGACCACTATTGCATTTGTAATACTGCACAACAGTTGAAACCTTTTTGTCTTTTTCTAGCTTTGAGCCGTCACTTTCTGTTGCTCTTCATTCAGTTAAAAATGTCCCCGCTTGAGTAAATGAATAAAGCGGGATTTTTTCATACAAAAGGTAGAAAATAAGCAGTTTGTGTGGATGAGTAGGAAGGTAGGCTTGTTCAAATCGATAAACATGAATGATCAGACACGTCTGATTGATGCTGCTGCCTCCTTCTGAAGCTTTGCCAGTAAATGTCTTTTAGTCTCCAGTTTTTTGGACTTAGGATCCTCCTCAACATTTGGTATCAGTGGCTTATCTCCTCAGCACTACAGCAGGCCTTACACTGGCATCATTTGTACCAGGCTTAGCCGTGCTCAGGGAACTAACCCTTTCTCTGGTTTTAAGACTGTCAGTGAGTTTAAGGAAGAGGAAGAGGAGGGGGACCATTAGTGTTTCAGTTTTCAGCTTTTCATTCAAAAATTCCCCCATTTTCTCTTTGATACTTGTTGAACAGGAACCTTTGTTGAAAGGCCTGAGGTCTTCTTCCTTCAGCATGTGGTGAATGTTTAGACTGCTGTTGAAATGATTTGCAGTCCTCTCTTCCTGCCCAGCTGCTCACAGATACCCAAATAATGTCAAACAAGTGTATTAGTTTTCTCACTATGATACTGTACTTTATTTCACCTTCTGCTAATCCTTCTTCCAGCTCCGTTGGTGAACGTGCCAAAATGATTATTATACAAAACCTGAGATGCAGAAATAATAAACAATAGCAAAGAATAAGCTGCGCTCTGTACTGAAATAGATCTTACATCTGTTAAACTGCTGTGTTTTGTTTTTCTTGTCCCGTTATCTGAAGGAGTCATGGGAAGTAGACGCAGTTTATTTTCAAAGTAGCTTCATTACTTCTCTGGACTTACAACATTTTCTCTGTTTGACAAACCGCAGCTTGGTAGAGTCACATGGTCGTGCTTTATCTTCACTTTGCAAAATGACATTTACTGCGTTGATCTGCTTGAAGGAAAAACAGTGTGAGCAGTGATGTGCTTTGATATTCAGAGATCTGTATATTTAAACAGTTTTTTCAATATTATTATTATTATCATCTGTCATTTAATCGAACCCAGCTACTTATCCTATAATATGCGGTATAGTGATCTTCAGCCACAATAAGGGAAAAGAGCCCTGCAACAGATGGTATGACCCCCACTGAGCTCTGTTGTTAACATTAAATAGTTGGTCTTAGATTACACAGCAGTCTGCACACGACTATTAAATGCAGAGAAGTGTTTTGCTTTTTGTTGTTTTTCACTTTGCTTCTGCATCAAGTTATGTTTTTAGTAATATTTAAGACTGGTGTTATCAGAAAACTGTTGTGAGGGGCAGTGCAGTATTTTCAAATAAAATCTGTCTACCTGAGTTGTTACTCTGGGGATATTTAGCTTTATCTTCCAGCTTTCCCTCCCTCTGTCCTGCTTTTCCCTCCGCTTTTCTTGTTTTCTGCCTCTAGATTTTAATCTTCACACATCATAACTTTCCCCAGCTTTCTTTAAACCTCCTGTTGTCACTCTGAAAAATGTATTTGTATATTTCTTTTAGTATCAACCGCTCTTTTTTTAGTTCCTCATTTTTCCATTATTTCCCTCTGTCCAGCCAGTGCAGTGTGTTTTTTCTCCCTTTGAAGTGCCGAACTCTTTTCTCTTCTTTTCTGTTCACGCCCCAGCGCTACATGCTGTCAGCGCTCCTGGCAGCAGATAATGATCTCCCACTGCTTTTGTAATTGGCCAAATAAACACTTGACAACACTAGTTTAAAAACAGGCAAGTTATTTGGTTTTAATTAACATAGCAGGGCCTGTAATGGCTTCATTAAAAATGCGTTATTTCAGCTGCGCGTTTGATTATGTTGGAAATGGACATCTTGAAGGTCCGTGTTTATTTAGCTTTTCTTGTCTTTTATGTCTGAGCGTTTTTAGTGTCGCCTCCTCTAAGATCAGTGTGTTTTTTTTCATTTGAATCAAATTAATCACAATTATGTTCATTTTAAACTTTATATTAAGTCCTAATTATATATTTGCAGCAGTTGAAATTTGTTTAGTGACAAATATAAAGTTTTAAATGATTTTTTTCCTATAAATTGTTTTAAAAGGAAAAGATGAAATGTCAGAGATCAGTGTTTTTTTTTTGTGTCTAGTTTTATTATTTAAGCAAAGATATGTAATATTTATTTACCTAAGACATACAGTTTAGTCCAAGTCTTAATCTGTTCATTTATTTGGCGTTTCTTAGTTTTAAATTATTTCTAGATTTAATGTTTCTAAATGTTTACTCAGAAGAAAGCTTCAGAAAGTAAATGAATCTTTTAAACATGATTTAATTCTGATGATGATTTATTGAGAAAAGCGTTGACTAAAGGTTAAAATTAAACTTCAAAACCGAAGCCTATATTTTTCCTGCCTTGTGTATAAATGTATGTATGCATGCATGTATGGCCGTGTAGGCAAAGGGAGAGAATATGGCTTAGGCTGAGCAGAAGAAAAACAACAGCTTTGTTTGTTGACAGATGCCTCCATGCTTATGGTCTGTTAATTGGATAACAATGTAAACAATCACCGATGGCGCCCGTCTCCTGTGTCAGTGTGGCATCTTGTTTCCCTACTTTCTTTTTCCGAGTCAGATGCTGCTCTCTCCCCGTCGTCTCTCCCTGGTGCACTTGCGAGCACAAACCCTCATCCCAGCTTTTTACTCCGAAAGCACACAGCTACACACACAAACGCAAATTTAGTGTACACACACACACACACACACACGTCTAGCTACACACACCTGCTCCACCCCAAAGCCTCATTTACTCCTACCTGATGCTGTGGTGTCATAACAGCCTGTCGGGTTCATTAGCATTGCAACCATTTGTGACACACCGCTCCTGATGTGGGAAAAGGAACACAGCAGTTCTTTTTTTCCCCTTTCTCCCAATCATTGGGATGAAATATGTTTGCAGCTCCTGCACACACGTATACCCTTAGACACACACTTTTGATCTGTCAGGCACAACAGTGTGAAGGGTATGAGGATGATGCGGCTGCCTCTCCCCTGCCTGCTCCCCGCTGAGAAGTCAAGAGTCTTAATGACACAATGAAATGAGGAGAAGATGAAAAAATGTGCAGTCAAAGATCTCAGCTTTCACATGGTGTGACATTTCCAAACGGCTATGGGAGATGGATAGGTTGTTCTTCTTTTTTCCACTTGATAAGACGAGCTAAAAAGATGACGATGGAAGAATATCTTTATTCTGTTGGTGTAAAATTTAAAGCTGTAAAAACAGATGCAAGTAGTTATCTTTCAAGGGACGTTCAGACCAAAAACACCAAAACATTTTTAGAGATTTAAATGGATCAGGTGCTTGTACAAGTCTGTAGAAGGCCAGTGTAGGTGAAGCTGTGCTTTAGTTCATGGTCAGAGGTTATGTTTCATTCCCTCCGACTCTTTGTGTGAGATATGTCACTTTGCTTGTTGAGAGGTTGACCTTTACGACGGTCAGCTTGCCCTCTGACCTTCTACAGCAGGTACAAGGAGTCTGCTAATTATCCCACTGTGAGGTTAGAACAGGATTCCTAATCAGAGAGGCTGATTCAGCAGTCATCAGATAAGCCCCAGACACATCTCAGTGTCACACCACCTTGCCCGTTTAGCCCAGGTGTTAGATTGGCCTGATGTAACACTACCCCTCCAGTGATTAGCTCACATAAGCTAAGAGGCCCACAGGGGTGGTGGGTGTCAGGGAAAGTCAGATTGTCCGTTTTGGGAAAAAAACATGGGTCAGACCCCTTCATGTTGGCTAACTCGATCAACTGCGCCGTGGGTGGTACGCCATTGTTGTTCTCCTTTTAGAAAATAGCTGTCGTGTAGTTTTTAACAGGGATAAAATATTTCTCTACTTGTTTTACACCTGAAGTGGGTCATTATTAATCATTACAGACACTCAGTTTTTCAGTTATCTCTCCTCTGCCCTCTGCCTCTCTTTCTCTCACACACACACACGCACACACACACTTCTGTAACCTCCATCAGTTTGCTCTAGATTGGAGCGTTTTAAAGAAAACAAACCTTGTGGTCCTCTTAGGGAAACTAAACTCTTGCTGCTCACATTACTGCTTAAACTCTTTTTAAACACGGTGTTAGAATAATAATACACACAGTTCACGTTCTTGTGCAAACACAAACGCAGGCTATCGCCACGTATACAGGGCTACAAGGCGAGACAGTCACAGAGGGATTTCAGTGGCCCTGAATATGTCTGGGAAGACAGATTAAATAGTGATGAGTTGTTTTATATAGTTCAGACTGATGTTCAGAGCACGCTGGTTCAGGATTGGCATGGATTTATGATTATGCATTTCCATAACATTGGAAAAAAAACCACAAACATGTTTAGTTTTAGGGATTGCTCAATTTACTTAATTTTTTATGACGATTTATAATTTTCCCCAACCTCTCTGTCTCTTCCCAGATCACCCAGTTGGATCCAGGATCAACCCTGCTGGAGGCCAAGTTGTTTCCTCAGGAGACACTGTTTCTGGAAGCTAAAGAATAGAAGCCGGCCCTCTGATAGCTGAGAGGACCCACTGACTGACTGATGAACTGGCTGGATGCACATTAGTCACCGAGCATGGCCCCCTCTCCACAACCTGGGCCTACAGTACATACACAAAATGCACACTGAGCTCCTAGACACACACAACACACTGGCATGCACATCCAGTGACACACATGCGCAAATAAGCTTCTCTGCCCTCGGCCTGGTCGTAGTACATGAATGTCCTGTGTACACGTGTTGCACAGAGGAGCAAAGACAGAATCACAAGCACACAGCCAAACATTGATGTCCTTGATCCTCTTACTCTCTAAGCTTGTCACACACTTAACACTCTTCATGTTTCCAAACTGCTGTGTCATGGTTGTCTCACACCACCACCACCACAGAACAACGTCAGCATTGAGAGACTGAGTGGACAGATCGTTGTCACAGGGGAAAAAAACAACAAAAATAAAAAACAAAGACTTCTTCCTCCCATTTTCTGATTTAACACACCGAGGCTGCTTTTTTAGAACATGGTTTTTTGTGTTTGAAATAAAAGAAAAACGCTAAAAAAAAAGTTCTAAACTTCAAGAGGAGATTTTTATCCTGTAAAAGCAGGACTGTGTCACCTCCGTCTGTATTCACCCCTTAAACTTGTCCAAAGTCCACCTTCTGTCCCTCCCCCCCCTGCATCCCTCCGTCCGTTGTCTACTGCGGGGACGGGACTCAAAGGGATACCTGCAGCATCTGCAATCACCTCTGCAGTCTCTCTTCCCCTGGTTTAAACATCCACTGCTTCACAAGCCAACAGATTTATTTTTCTTCTTTTTCTCTTGACCCTTTTTAAGTTTGATGCTGTATTAGTTTTAGTTTGATATACATTATAAAAAATATATGACTATGAACATCCATTTGTCTTGCTCGGGAATCTGTTAAAACTTACACACACACATTGTTTTCTTCATCACGGGGTGTTTTAGTTTCTCTGAGTGGTGTTTGGGCAAAATGTTTACTCTTATTAGATTATTAGCTTTGTTTACTGGCTGTGAAATGATAGTTTAGTTGCTTGGATCATTTTTAAAAAATGATTTATTTATTAGGGTAAATCTGTCCTTTTGTGACACTGGCTGCTCGAGACAACCAAGTTCAGTGTTTCACAGTACTGCCAAAAACGAAACACCAGTTTGAGTATAATGGAACACAGTCTTTCTCTAATGATCATTTTTCTTTTTGTTGGATTTGCAAAACCACCTCTCTGTCGCCACAGGCAGACCTTTTGCATTATTCTCTTAACAAACGCTTTAATATCCTGACTCTGACGCCACCTGCTAATATGAGCCATACAATATCATGCCTCCAGCGAGGAGAGATCACACCGGCTTAGCCCTCCATCTGCAGCACCGCTCCTCTGTCGGTTAAAGGTAAAGTTTCTGAACTCCATCACATGAAGCAACTTGATCAAACCTATGGCAAAATCTCAGTACCTGGTTTTATATCATAAAATGGGACAAAGGTGTAACTGGATACATGTTTATCTAGAAGCTCTGAAATCTGAATGAACTGACCCTGAAAATAGAGTAATACTAAAGTACATTTTGGCCAAAATGTTTACCTAAAATGGACGTATATACTTTATTAGGGACACCATGGTTAGACCTCCTTTTCCCTTCTGATTCTTAGTGACTTGTATCCATGTTGGACTCCTTCCTCTGAGATTTTGAGTCATAAAGACATGACAGCATTTTACACGATTGCCTCAGATTTGTCACCATCTCCATGATGACTTTCCCATCCCACCTCATGCTGAAGAGGCTGAATTGGATTGATGTCTGGTGACCATGGAGACCATTGGTGTACAGTGAACTTCTGTTCATCAGTTTGAAATGATTTGAGTTTCATTATCCTGTAGGAAAACCAGTTTACTTTGGACATAAAGACATAAACATCATCATCAATACTTGATAGTTTTTCTAACATGCTCAGTACTTGATACTCATAGGCTCAAAGTGTTCCAAGGAACGGGATTACCACGACACCATCACCAGGAGTCTGAACCGCTTGCGACGGGCAGAATGGATCCATGTTTGTCCATTCTTCTGACTCGACATAAATTAGGCATTTTTGTCCAGACTGCTGATATTTTGTTTTTAGGGTGAAACAGACTCTTAGTCTTAGACTTTCATAGAGTTATTAGAAAATGCGAGGCACAAAATACATCAGAGAGAGCCTTGCACAAATAAGTTAACCAAATGTTTCAAAGATCTTTGTGTTAAAGGGTGTTTGTCTTTTCCTGACTGTCTTCTCACGCAAAGAATGAGTCACCTTAATGTGCTCAGCCAGTCGAACTTCCACTGGTTTGACCAGACAAGTTGTTGCCTAAGGCTCAGGAGAGAGAAGAAGAACAGGAAGGTAAAACAAATAGTTTCTTTTATTTTTTGTTTAATACTGTAGCAAGTATGTAAAAAAAAAAAAAAAAAACTGTCTTATTATTAAAAGTGTCACCCAGGAAGCTTGTAAGATTTTCAGGTTTGGGGGGAATTTTTCCTCCATCGCTCAGGTTCTGCATGATCCCTTGGTTGCAACAGATTTTTTTATATTTGAGGATGTCAACCTTCAGCTTGCTCTCCTTGTGGTGCTCCTCCGTAGATTTATGAGGGCTGTCAGGATCACAGTCCTGTCGTCGAAGCCGTCCTGCTTTACAGAGGATTTTCTTCCAGAAACTGATGGTGGGTGGTGGTTTTTTTTTTTTTTTTTTTTTTTGTCCCAGTTCACTAATTCCTGCACTGGCTTCAACATCAACACATCCCACCTCTGCATCAGCAACATACTGTATGTTGTTGTTGATGCAGAGGTGGGATGTTCCCTTAAAAATACCAGCGGTGGAACATTTATGGTTACGATATTGGAGAAATACACATTCCCATACAGGAAGCTTTTACCTGATATTTCTAAAATGACGTTTATATTTATGCAGTTGTCCCAGAGCAGATCATCCTCAATGACTTGTAGGTAGAAGAAAGCTTTTGATCAAACTGATAAAACAGCAACCTGCTTTCCTCCTGCAGCCTTCTGCTTTCCCAGCATCATCGCTTTCCTTTTTCACATTGCTAGCAAGTTCAATTATGTTGATTTTCAGAATAAAATATGAGCCATTAAAGTATTTGTAAAACATCTCCATCAATTAACCTGTGAATAGGATAGAAAAGCAGAAAGCTAGCAGACTGAGGTAAACATCTTAAAAACAAACTTTTTGCATGGTTTCCTTTTCATTTCTTTGAACTTTAACAATTGTTCTGAAGAAAAATTATTTATAAGATTACTGTGTATAAAAACCATTTAGCCATTTAAAGGTCATGTGACCTATTTAACACAGAGTCATACAGAAAAAATCTTATTCAGCTGTGTTTTTAATCCTCAAGATGACTGAGAGGTTTAGAAAATGCTTCCACTACACAGTCATCAAGTGTGGTTTTACTGGTACTGAACCAACTAAAAAGACACTTTTACTTTTAAAATGCTGGGGGTAGTGAGGGCATTAAAGTTGAATTTGGTGAATTTGCTGTTTGTAAATGTGTGACATTTTAAATAATTAAAAGTCTATAGTCACAAGAAAATGCTTTAATATTTGCCTTGGTTTCCTGTTCGTGACAAATGTTTCCATCAGTGCCTCAACTTGCCCCAGTTCATTGCAGTGTAACCCCCAGTTCTGCCAAACAAGAACTGGGAAATCTGTGAGGAATACTTGAAAGTGACCAGTCAGAATAGGATCCCCTTTAAGTTCAAGACAAATGCTGAACTGTCCTCAAGCTTTAAAGGCAAAAGTTAAATGTCTTTGGATGACATTTGTCAGATTTAGGGTGGACATAGATCATTGGGTTTGCTGCAGAGTTGTGTGTTCGTGTGTGTTGGTTGTGCAGACACGTGCGGCTCCGGGCGAGGGCGAGGTCAGAACAGACTGAGGAGCTCAGTGAGCGTGAAGCTGACTGTGTTTATGAAGGAGGCAGACAGGTGCATCTCTGCTCCTCTGTCAAAGTGCATATTCCTCAGGGAGCAGCGCACATAGTGCATCTCCTCTCGACTGTGAGATTACAGTTTCTATCATGAAGGAAATGTGCACAAGCTTGTTCCCTTGTAATGCTGCGGCCGATGATGATGATGAAGTCGGAAATGCCAGTGAGACATAATGATATTTCTCTCTTTTACTCGACCAAACCTGTCATCAGTTACGCCTGATGTGTTGGCAAAAGTCAAAATGAGTTATACGATGAGTTTTCCACGTACTGACTAAACGATAAACATTATATTCTAATGAGATAAAAGAAACTAAAATGTAATTCAGTTCATTTTTCTTTTTCCGATTTATAACTCTGTTTCAATTCAGCTGTTTTTTTTTCAATACTGTAGTCAGACTTTGGGTGGATGTCTTAATCAGTGCCTGTCACAGAAACCCTTAAATCAGACGCTGGTGGGGGTGACGAGAAATAGTCTCCTTGGTAATAAGCTCATTCTGTTGGTTTCCCCCACCACAGATTCAGCGATGGCAACATCAGGTTGATTCTCTGACGACAAAAGAGGAAAGCGTCCATGATGTTTAAGCAGCCCCACCAGGGTCAAGAATGCAGTCCACTGGCAAGGGAACAAAATTCCTCAGTGATCTCTCTTCCCTCCTTTTGAAGTGGGACCCATGAGATCTCAGAGCATGGCAGCTCCTTGAATCACAGGATCTTCGCCCATATCCCAGACTGGCCTAACCTTCGAGGGTCACTCTGAGTTTACTTTCTCAGAGACATGGACCCAGTCCAAAGAAACAGAATCTATGCAGCTTAAACTGTTGGGTGGGCACAAAAGGAGGGTCATCTCTGCCCCTCTGTCTCCCTCTCTTCACACTTCTGTTTGTCTGACACAAAGGACATGAAGAGACTTTGATTTTTATCTGGAAGAAACAAAAACATTTTTTTACAGCCGTGTAACAAATCTCATTAGGTTTGTCTTTGAAATCACTGAATTTTTTTAAAGCTTAATCTTATATAGACTCCATCCGTTTTCAGTGCTTTAACTTGTGTGCTGACTTCAAAGGATGTTTTTGTATTACATGCTAAATCGATTTTATATGTGGCTATCATGTCATTTCTTTTAGAGAGTATACAGCAGTCTATTGAGTCGGGCAAGGACCATGAAAAGACATCTAGTGGATAAAAGATATAAAGTGATTGAAAAACATTTTCCTCGATTTTGTGTATTTTTAAGTCTCGATTTTACTCCACAGAGTTTAAGAAAAAACACAAAGCATCCAGATAATGAGCTCCATCTTAAAATAATCGTACATTTATTCTTCTGACTTACAGTGAAGGGTTTATGTCTCCCTTTCTCACATTTTTCTGCAGCAGCCATAAAGCCGTACAGATCTTATTCTAATATTTATTATCAAATATTGAATGTTTTTAGTGTCATTTCTATTATTTCTCCCAGATTTAGGCCTAACGCATAGGTAAAATAGTTACAAGGCTTATTTTGCTTTATGTGATATATGATTGCTTCAAAAAAAAAAAAAAGAAAAGATTTTTTTCCTATTTTCTATTTCTTCTTATTTCATTTTAATAAATTACTTTGTTTTATGGCTCCTGCTGTGCAGGCAGCATTATAATGGGAGAATCCTTTTGTTCACTATAAGATAATGGACTGGATGAAAAAAATATTCCTTAAAAAACTTAAATGTGAGCAATATTACTCAATTATTTTGTTGTCATTTGAATTGTTTGGACTTGGAATTTAGTCAAAACAGTTTTTTCTGGATTTTTTTCTATATTTCTTATTATATATATATATATATATATATTTTCATTTTTTTCTTTTTTATAAAATTATATATATATATATATATATATATATATATA
>JBAMIG010000015.1:14640664-14655160 GCA_037177335.1 Kiunga ballochi
TGGTCCCACCACATTCCAAATGAGTGGGGTCAAATGACCCGACAGCAGTTTGATTAGGGATTTGTGTCATTTGACCCCGATTCAGTCTTTCTAGTGTTAAACCACAGCAGGATTAGTGAGATAACTTCAATTTCAACTTTGGTTTTTATGCGTCATAAGGCTGGCTCATTACTTTCTGGTCTGCATTACCATGGCAACATACGGTCTGCTCCAGAAACACAAAGTGTCCCGCATGCAAGGTATTGATTATGCTGTGATTACCGTGAATGTTTTTTAAATTACCAGTATGACATAAGCGTATGATTCTTTTATTGTGTTTCTTTTGAGTATCTATCACTCCAAAGAAAATACTTCTCTGGTTTTTCTCGTTTAGTTTTTTATTTTTGTATTGTTTGTGTTATTGTTTTTTTTTGTGAATTTTTTGTTTGTATTTATTCATTCATTCATTTTCCATCCAACCATCTATTTTCTGCCACTTATCCAGGGTCAGGTCACGGTCAATCAAACGTTTGTCTATCTCCTTGTCAGTTAAATCCACAGGAGAGGAAAATTGATCAATAAAAACCAACGTATTCACACAGATCCATTTACATAGTGTATCAGTACTATTACCCAATATGTTAATCGCAAAAACATATAAATAGCAATATTTGCCCCTCAAACTCCCATAAAAGTTGTCAGTGGCTGGTAATGTAAGCTCATCTGCCTTTTCTCCCAATGGGAATTTTTTTTTTTCATTTGTTAGTCACAAATACTTAAATACAACTTTGCTGAACAGATGCTGAACTTTTTGCAAGCTTAGCAAGCGTGATGCATTTTTTTTCATGTAAAGGTTAGCTAATATCTGGATACCTAATATCTGAGTGAGGACGAGGAGAGAGAGTCTCAAAGCATAGAGAAAGGGACCTCGACCCAAAAAACCAACTGAGTACACTGGATAAGTCCAATGAAGGGTTGCGGGTAGCTGAGACCTATGGGTACAGCCAGGACACATTGTATGTCTATCACAGGCTATTCTGGAAGTCCTTGAAAAAATAAATCATAGTTTCTACCAGGGAGGAGGTGAAAGGGGCCTTTATTTGGACCTGTCCAAGGTACGTGATTCCACTGACCTTTACAAATTACCGGAGAAATGCATCATAATGGCATCAGAGGAACAGTGTTTACCGGGTTCAGTTGTTACCCAATGATGCGTAAATATGGAGAAAAATTGTATCACAAAACAAAGGAATCAAATATGGGGTTGGGTTAATTTTTGTAAGCATGGGTGTGTGAATAAGTTGAAACTGAAAGCCATCAAATAAAATTCAAACAAACCAAACAAAATAAATAAATAAAAAAAAAAAACAATCAAACAAACAAACAAAAAAAACCCCAAATACTTTCAGTCCATGGGGTGGACTGCATTACTGATACACAACCTTGTTCATTGTAAACAATGTTTTGTGGTCTGATTGGATGCACTTCGCTGTGGTTGTAAATTAGCATGTTTGAAGCTCAGTTATGATTTCTGTTTTGTTCTGTGGGGTTTTTGTTCTTCTTCTTTTCAAGTCTTTTGTCCATTTTTTTAGTTCCATTTTGTGTCCTGTTTTATTTTGTAAAGTTGTTTCCACTTGTGTATTCTGTATGCATGAATTTTTTAACCCGTTTAATTGTTTCACCTGCTTCTTGTCTTGTACTCAGCCACTCTGCAGGCTGTGGATATGTTTTTGCTGGTTCATGGTGGCAGCACGGTGGGGCACAGCTGGTTAGCACAGTGGCCTCAAAGCAAGAAGGTTCTCCCCGTGTTAGCATGGGTTCTCTCCGGGTACTCCGGCTTCCTTCCACAGTCCACAAACATGCACCTTGTAGATAGGCTGATTGGAGACTCTAAATTGCCCATATGAGTGAGTGTGTATGGTTGTTTGTCTCTGTGTGTTAGCCCTGCAATGGACTGGCGACCTGTCCAGGATGTACCCCGCCTCTCGCCCCTTGACAGCTGGGATAGGCTCCAGCCCCCCCTGCGACCCCGTTAGGGACAAAGCGGTAGAAAATGGATGGATGGATGGTGTTTAGTCTGTCGTTGTGGCTTTGTTTATCCATCTCTGTAAATCCTACATTTGGGTCTTTCCAGCCCACCTCCTGGACTCCTGCATCCACACTTTATGACAATTTCTGGTCTGACATAAGATGAAATGCAAACTTTCTTTGACCCGGTAATATAATTTTTATTGTCATTGAATTTATTATAGGATGAGTCTTGAAATAATTACACTGTAGAAATTTGTTTTAATCATAAATATGTTGATCATTTTCTTCCTATGCTGTATGCCCTTTAAAACAGGTCTGAGCATTCAAAACACTTAGTGTGCTTCATACAACATGTATGTAACATGTAAACTTTGTATGAGAACTTTAATGATTTAATCAGAATTTCTTTGGTAGAGGAATATTGATGTTTGAGTGTGAGTGCATCCAGATGCTGTGAAACATAAAACTTTCTCTGGATGTGTTTAATGCTTCGTGTCCCTGTACCTTTAAGAAAAACAAAAAAATTTCTCTCTGTACACTAAATCAGTGTGGATGGGAAAAGGAGGGTGGGGGGACCCCTTTTGGAAAGAACTGCACAAATACACATAAAAAAACTGATTTAAAAAATAACTTCTGAATAATAATGTTAAATTCAATATCTCCACTAAAAAAATAGTAGGTATAAAAAAAAAAAACCAAACAAAAAAATCTCCCTCTGTTGGTCAACTCATGACAATATAAAGGATTCCTTCAATAACTGTGATTTTGAGATGAAGGCCTGAGGTTAATATTTCTGGCTCTACATCATCTGTATTATTGCCAGTTGTAAACAACAGACATGAGTGGATGTTTTCAGAGGCGTTTTATTGTAAGAGTAAATGTAGGAACCCATTTTAAAAACATGTCAGTCTTTTGAAAACATTTGGTGTTGTCCACTAGATCAAAACCGATGCTGCTACTCATCTCCCCCAGAGACACATCCTGGTGTCACATCAGTTAATGCTCACATCGGCACAAAGGCATTTATCTCTCCTGCCCAGTGTATTAGACGCTCCTCGCTCTTTGTAAACATTAATCTGTAAAGTCTTAAAATTTGACACCATTTCTGCTGATTTTAGTTTTTCAGCTGCAAATTCTCTAAAATGTTGCCAGTGACTAATGTCTGTATCACAAGTAGGATATGTGAGTGAAACATACAATGACAGCTCCGTCCTCTGAGAATATCTTTGTCTCACCCCTTTTCTTGATACACCTCCTGCTCCGTCTCCTTTCACTTTGTAACGGGAGGTTTAGATTCTCCTTTGAAGAAAAATGTAGGAGTTCGATGTTGTCTGCAAAGCTGATGAAAGGAGGGGAAGAAAGGTGGACAGAGCCAAAAGGGGAAAAGAATGGAAGAAAGAGGTAAAAAATAAATAGTGAATAATGTGCTGGCCTCCTAATGCTTAGCTGTTTAATACTGGCCTAAATCCCTCAACTTCTCGTAAAAACTTCAACAATTTCGCAGTCGAGTAATCTTCCGATTTAATAACCTTAAGCTTCCCTAGCTTCATAAATCTGACGTTCTTACGCCTTTTCTCCCCCACTTTGCACTCCCCCTTCTCTTCCTCCCTCCTTCCTCCCTCATTCCAAGCCTCTGTGCATTTTATCTCCATAATGGCACAAAGCGGAGCGAGCTGCCTCGGTGGGAGAGATAAGGGAAATTCCTGCCCGTATTTTAATAGCTTCGCTCAGCTATCTCTTCCTACCAACTCCTCAGGAGCTGCCAGCCAGCGCGCTCACCTTGGACACAGCACCCAGAGGAGAATCCTACAGAAATACACGACTGCTGAACACCTACTCTCTTTCTTTCCATCTCTCTCTCTCTCTCTCTCTCTCTGCATGTATATGTATAACAAAAACTGCTCACACTTATGTGCTGGACTGCTAAGGAATGTATATCTGAATTTTTATATGTGTGATTTGTGTCAGTAAATGCATCTGAATGTGTGACTACTTTTACAATGGGTCTACTAAGTGTTGACAGACAGCAAATATGACAGCAGAAGAAAAATATCGCTGGAACGTTGGACTTAGGTATAAAATCGGCCTCATATGTATTAAAAATGGTACATTAATTTTGGTTTGAATTCTTGAACTTTATGAAAAAATACAGACAAAAAATCTGCATATGCATTTTACATTTCTTAAAGGTTAAACGACACATGGTGCTTTGCACTTTCTTCATAATATGGCTGTAAGTGAAGCACTAAAATCCTGAGATGTTTGAACATCCAATTGGATTCAGGTGCACTTAAGTTGCATTTCAACTGATTTATCCTAAACTTTGACTCGCTCTTAAAAGACTTTAAACTGGATTTAAACATATTATTATAGACTCAAGAACAATAATTTATTTATTCATTTTTGTGATCTCTTTGTCTGATCACCTGTTGTTTCCCTAATGTTACATTGACATGCCGTTAAACAGATACACAGATCATTCAAAATGATGGAGGTACAAGTGAACGCACTTGTTGCTGCACCACCGCCGCCATCTCTGGTTGCTAAAGATTCAACAAAAAGAACAAATAAAGGGGCAATATGAAGCTAATGTTAGCATTTAGTAAGTATCTGTGTTAGCAACAAGTTTAGTGCGACAACATTAGTTTGTCAATTCCTTTTGTACTAAAATGATAGTAATTCCATCAGAGTCGCTTCACTGAACATGTTCAGAAAAAGAACGAGACATTTTCTGAGTAGTTTCTGTGAATGGCTGACTTATTCAGAATGATGTCAAACTGGGATCAGACCCACTGTGAATGTGGTTTTAGTGGCTCTTCTCATTAACCTTTGCTAATTGAAGAATATTTAATGGAACTGCAAGTATTGTATCTAAATTAATAAAAAAAAAATTAAATTTGGCTTTTAATAGTTAAACAGTCATTTCAAGTCCCCCTTTTTTAGTCATTAGGAAATTTTTATCACCAACTGTGGACCTATCACACCACTGCAGTCTGTAGCATTTTCTTCTGAATGTAAAGGAAAAATAAGCTACACTTTAGTGCAGTGTTTACATGCTTACCTGCTGCTAAACACCTGGATCAAAGGATTAATCAGTCACAAAGAAGCTTGTTCTTTTGAATCAGGTGTATTTGTCAAAGGGAAACATCTACAACTTGTAGAGCAATTAGTGATATTTGACATTTAACATTTCTTTGTGGGTTAAAACTGATTTTTACATATTAGATTTCTTACATGTTAAGAATATAGTTACTAATCTAAACCAAAACCCACATTATTCTACATGAATCTGAATTAATAAAACAAAGAAACCGCCCACAAAAGCAGAGAAGGACAAAACATTTTTGTCTGCTTAGGCTAAAGATCAGAGCTGTCACTTTGTGTTGAGTTTTAAATCTCTTAGCTATTACAATGCAGTTTTCTAAGGCAAACATGACTTTAGACTTGACTTTGACTGAATAATTAAATTGCACTTGCAAACAATGACTTGTGAACTTCTGAATGAAGTATATTGAAACCACTAGCAGATTAATCTAAATCGGTCACATGTATGGATGTTGCCAGGATCATTTAATAAAATGAACATTAACAAAGCAAAAATTCATTATTTCTATTGCTTGTCAAAATGAAAAATATGTTTATCAAGGAAAAATGTGACCTTTTTATGCCTTAGTATTGGGATATTTTTTGAAAGGCAAAATAAAAAAAATATTCACAATACAACATGCAAAAGATATTAAATGTTAAAATTTAGACACAACTATTAAATAAAAAATATTAGTTCCTTTTGAATTTCATCATATATTAAAAGAGAACGATGAGATTTGGTTTAATTTTGTGCAGCATATTAGCTAGATATATATCATGGATATTGTCCCTGCCAGGGTCATGGCGCTAAGCAGAGAACCACATGTCTCATCTGATGGACATGTCTATCTGTTTTAGACAACTTTACATTAAAGAAGGAGAGTAATTCTCCTCAACAGCTTCAGAGGTTTTTACAACGCTTAAGAGTCACTTGTGTGTCCCGTTGTAAGAAAAAGATCCCTTAAGAAAAAGATCCCTTAAACCTAAGTGATAATTATCTTTCAGAACGCTCAGTTAAAGCATCAGGGAGTGAAACATTTTTACAGTCAAGGACAGACACAATAATGTTTCTTTTTACATATATATAATTATTTTGGGGGACAGAGCTCAGATGACAATAAAGTGTTTTCTCCCAAAAGGATGTACCGCTAATGGTGGTGCTACCTTCAGGGGCCACTTACATTAAATTGGTTCCTGTTTTGGAGTCCAAGAACTTAATTCAATTTAATCTCCTGCACTGAGAAATTAATGTAATCATCAGAGACAAGACTGTTTTCTATTTTAGGTAGTACATCTGATGTTAATGTCTAGAGTGCTTTGCAGCAGGTGGGAAAGAGACTACGGAGACAAAAAGCTGACCTCTGTGGGAGTCTGACCTGCAACTGCTGGCACCCATATTAAAAATAAAGACTAGTTTATAATAGTGACCTGATTAAAAGCTTTACACTGGTTCTAAAAAGGGCCATTAATTTCCTATTAGCTTCTGACTGACAAACCATGACAGAAGGTTTTAAAGTGTTTTAGCTTTATGCACTCCTGGTGACACGGATCCTTATTTACTTAAAACTAATTAGCACTTCAAAGGAAACTATCAGATGTGCATGTCCCTGTCACAAAATCCTCTTACATTGTTGTGATGTATGTTTGCCAAAATTGTGATCAAGACAAAAGCCCACATGTTCTTATGACTTTCAATCCCTTTGAGTCTAAAGACCTGCAAGTACTGATGAATATTAGTATAATCTGTCTAAAAAAGACGAAATAAGATATAAAATGTTGGTGCAAATATTTCTGACATGTAATAGGAAGCAAAAAAAATAAATGACAAGCAGAAAAAACCCCAGAGAAGTGGAGCAGGCTCCGTTCCATCACAACAGGAATGTGGGCTGTTGTGTTTTGATAGGCTGCTTGCCAGTGAAGCAGAGTGACAGAGTGTGGCGCTCACACACTGTGATGACACTGTAGCCCCACACAGATGCTGTGGAATTGTCAGATGCATTGTGTTTATGTTTGTGAGTATTTTTCCCTGTCTAGGGCTGTAAAAGTAGTGTGTTATTGTGTTGTGCAGTGTTTGTCTGCTGCTACGTGAGCATGGATTTTCTTCTGTGTGCATATATCTACAATATGTCTGTGTTTGTTGCTGTGAAAAAAACAAACACACACCAACCACATTTTCACTTTGCTGTATAAATGGAAGCAGCTGTAAGAAGCAACATCTTACTATTAAAATGTTAACTTCCATTTTATGCCTGGAAAACAGACACGGACAAAACAAATACAGATACAGCATCCACTGGGGAGCCAGATTTTAAGCTGATTACCACCTTACACACACACACACATGTGATAGGTTTACATCCTTATTTTAAGGAAAAAGGATAAAGCAGCTTTGGCAAAGTTGCTTTTAGAAATTTTTGCACAATTTTGGTTTTAGGGGGTGGCGTTAAAGGTTGGAACAAAGAATGAAAAGAAGACATAAATTGGGTGGGGATTAATAGCGGACTCCTGTTAGTCTTAGCATCCATAATATACACTCTCTCCCTCTCTGGTTTGGCGGTGCACTTTGGCAGTTTTGTGGTAGAAATGATTTGCCTGCAAGTGACTCAGCTTTTATGCAATAGTCTTTTGCAGCTTTCCAGGGAGGCTTCTGTGGAGATGTGACTGAATCAAGAGGGAGTCACAACAGCTTTGCAGAGTGCTGCTCTTGGGGCTTGACCTCATATCTTTTTAGCAGTGCTGCTCCAAGCCAGCATGGTAACATCTAGACAGATGCATATATTGTAAGCGCTGCCTTTATGCAAAAGCTTTTCTAAAACAAATGCGTAGCAAAATACAGAAGAGCTTTATGCTGCAGTTTTAAACTAAGAAAACTTTACACAACAAATGTGTCTTATATCAAAGCACTGGGAACATCGAATGAATATCCAAAGTTTAGCCATATTACATTTTTATCTTGGCTAATAAAGCAATAGAAACCATTCTTTACAAGGTTCCCAGCTGGTGAACTTGGCTCCACTAATCTAATGTCTGTCTCTGCATCTTTTCTACCATGTCTTGTTTTAAAAATTTTCAACATTTGTTTGTTTCTAGTTTAATTTTTTGGGGGATACAGTACACTGGGCTTAACATGTCAATGTTGACAAAAAAGTTTTAATAAAAGAAAAAAAAGCACATTTTCCCCTTTAGTTCCCAAGTGCAGACATAAAGCCCATTTATGCTAAGAAGGCCAGTTTCGTCCATCTTCTGCACAGTTGTTGCTTTTTCAGTGTCTTTGGAGATCTGTCACTCAATGCAGACCATGGAGCAATAGAAGTCGTGGAGGGAGTGTTGAGTTGTATAAACCTACATAGAACAAACCAGAGAAGAAGAAGATGAACAGGAAAAAGATACTGAATAATCCGAATAAAGATAAAAGAAAATGTTAATAGAAAAAGACAAAAGCTAGAACAACAAAAACTGTTATTGTTCTACTTTTTCTGGTATTTTGGATGGTTGTAAATGACCGCTACCAACTGGTGTCAAAACAACAATGTGAACTCCAAACTTTACACTGGATTAAAACTATAAGGCAATGCAAAAGATGCCCTGAAGTATGAGGGCAGCATGCCCTGTACAACCCTGTTAAGTGGAAGAAAATGGATGGATGGATAAATAACCCAGAGTTAACATGATATGGAATTATCTCTTCTTGGATTATCTAAACTATAACAATTTTTGAGTTGTCATGAAATTTTATATACCAAGAGACTTTAACTGAAAGCCATCTCATGTGCCAGCGACAAAGTTTTATTAAAAGATGCTCTCTTCTTTAAACCTCTCTGACTGAAAAATATGATCAAACCAAGAGTTTAGCTAAACAGACTTATAAGAGTGCAACTAAATAAAGCTAAACTCAAAATCAGAACTAAAACAAAGTCAAACAAATAAACATAAACAAACGGAACCCTTGAAAAATCCAACAGAGGAATTAAATCCCAGTTTAGCAAAACCTAAAGTGAATAAAAAGTAAAGGGAAATGGCTACTACATTTTGAACCAATCAAAACTTTAAAATTAGTCCTCAAACACCCCTTTGACAAAATTTAGTGTAGTCCAGTTAGGCTGGCAGCAATTTAGGGGCTTTGTCCCGACAGAAAGAAGATGGAGAAGCATCTGCAGCAGAGGGATGTCAGTGGAATCGGTAGAGACTAAAAAAAATCTCTGGATACAAAGAATCAGATGAAAATATTTTTTTCACAGATTTGGCCAGTCAGGCACTCCTCCCTAGGGCAATTGCTCCCTGTTGGACACACTATGTGCACACTTGCACACTGTCCCTCACAACAAACCAGGTGAATACTCAGAAGGTGTAAGGCAAAGAAAGCTATATGGGCCCCAATGGTAGCAGCTGAAGGGTACTCAGATCTTGTGCAGAGCAGCTGTGTGGAATAGTGGAGACCCTCTTCAGCCTGAGCCTGAAGTAAGGGTCTCAAATGTGAAATATGTCCTGTGTGGTGCGCTTGCCAAAGACTTCCTCGCCCAAGGATTTTAACAGCAAAAGATCAGTTGCACTGACATCACAGCTGATGTAGACCTTTGAAAAGCAGGTTCTCAGCTATCTTCATCCCCTTGTGAGACCATCAATGGACCCTCTGCTGTTTGCAACCTGGCATTGAAGTGAATGCAGTCATTTACCTCATGCAGAGATCCCTCTGTCACCCGGAGAGGGCTGGGGGCGCTGTGAGAATGATATTCTTTGATTTCTCAAGTGCCTTTAACACCGTCCAACCTCATCTCCTGGATCCAGAACTACCTCACTAATCGTCTGCAGTATGTGAGCACCAGAGAGTGTTGTTCTGCCACAATTGTATGCAGCACAAAGGCCCTATGTGAAACGGTTCTAGCACAATTTCTCTTCACAAATACACTGTAGACTTCACATACAACACACCAACTAATCTCTCTCTGAAGGGGAGTACAGAGAACCTATGCAGAACTTTGCCCTCGTGTGCCAGAGGAATCACCTGCAGCTCAACACAGGAGACCAGGGAGCTGGTAGTGCACCTCAGGAAGTGACAACTGTCTCCTTCTATGCTGGTCAAGATCCTGGGAATTGATATTGAAGTTGTAAAATATTTCAAGTATCCGAGTTTTCATCTGAACTACAAAATGGACTGATAATTCAGCTGCTCTGTACAAGTAAGGACAGCGTAGACTCCATCTACCGAGGAGACTGCAGTCTTTTGTTGGAGTGCAGGGAGCACTTCATAGGATCTTATTTGACTTTCTGGTGTCATCAGCCATTTTTGTGTGGCAGCTGCATCTCAACTGCCAACAGCAGTAGACTAAACAGGCTGCATGGTTAGAAAAACCAGCTCTCTCTTAGAGATCCCTCTGTTGATTGTCAAGGTGGAGAAAGAAATGCAAATGGTGAGCAAGCTGTCATCCTTGCTGAACATGTCCCACTCTCTCAAGGACAACTTGTTTGCACTGTGCAGCTCCTTCAGTGACAGGCTGCTTCATCCACTGTGTCCTAGGAATAGATTCCACAGGTCCTTCCTTCCTGCTATGGCCAGACTGCACAAGGTTGTCCACAAGTCCACAACCTTATTTGGCAAACCCACAGCAAATACTGTGATGTTATAAATAAATAAAACGTAATAGAAAATAGAGAAAATTAAACAAACTGAAAAATATGAACACAAAGAATATAAAGATATATGCTCAGCATCAGGAGGGAATGAATTTACATTTTCTGCATTCCTAAACACATAAAAAAAAGCACAAAAACATGTATTTAAGGGCTATAAAGTGGATTTTCAATGATCCTCTTTAGTGTTAAATTGGCAGATCCTTTTCTGTGAAACTAGTTAGACTTAATATTAGTGAAACCTTGCATTGTGAGGATATCTGATTTATTATTATTTTAATTTTCATGCAATTATGTGTTTCTTAACATGGTTTTAGGCAATGAATCTGGTTAACTTTTGGCAACAGTCCAGTTAGGGTTGTTATAGGGCCATCAATTTTTCTTCTTGGGAGCAAAGTGCATGAATCGTCTGTGTCCTGGGTCCAAGCTTCATACTCATGAATTGACAGAGTAACGTTGCACAGCAATAGTGGAAAATTATTTGTCTGCTTGGTAACTGGAAGGACGTAACCCCTCAAGGCAATATTGTTCTCACTTGGTTGTGAAGGTTATCTCTGCAACAAAGGGCATGCCAGAAGGTGTTTGAAACAAGAGATATCTGGGTTTTATAAAAGGTGTCCCAGCAGAAGAAATGTGCTCTGCAGCTATCAGAAGATCTACAAATATGTTTGTTAGATTGTATGATGAAGGCATAGGACAGTCATCACTGTTGCCGATATGTCAGGGCCATGTCAGATTATCTGCAAGCACGTTTTGAAGCATCATACAGACCTATAACTATAACTCAGTCAAAATGTAAAACCTGCTGGTGTTAAGAATTAAATGCATCAAAGTAATTTGCAATAGTACAGAATTTCGCAAAGCTAACAGAGGTTTATCACTAGCTGCTTCCAACAACAATCAACTTCAAAGTCCTGTTTTGAAAGTTTCACTGATGAGCACCCATCTTCAATATTCGTCCAGGATAGCGCTTGTGATAATTAGGCTGAGAAATCTGGCAAATCTAAAATAGGAGAAAATTATGAGAATATAATTAGCATTGTTAGATAAACACAATGCAAAGACCATTAAACCTTATTAAATTGCACTTGAAAGGTTTGGTACTTAGTCTGAAAATAAAAAACTTTGTTCCATCAATTTCATACTTCTGCTGCTCTCATGCACTCAGTTTTGATGTTTCTGCAGCTCCATTTAGCATGTTGTAACTTGTACCTCCAGTACAACACTTTGGGTTTCTCTGGATTGATCTATTTTCTATTCTGGTGGTAGACTGGCATAATTGGTGGAGACATTGGATCTTCTAAGCACTGCCATTTTTGAATTACACAACAGATTTATTTCCACCATGTTTCTGGTTGTACTGTATGCTAAAGTGTTTGCAATAAATGTTTGAAACTAGAGACATTTTTTATGCTCAAGCTCTGTGGCTTCTTTAAAAGCCATTTCTAATATAAAGTAAAAACCAAATTCAAAGATATGATCTATTCTTGTTCATGCATCTAGTTTTGAAGTTGCTACAAAAAATATAAAATAAAAAGGTGACTTAGAAATCCGTAGTCAAATCCACTACTTGGCTTGCAAACTGCTTTATGTTTCTCCTGTGTTTTTATGTTGCTGATATTTGACGATAAAAGTTGCTGTTAATTGAGTGTGTTCTCAGAATAAATCCAGATGATAAAAATGTTATTAATGAAATGCGTTTTCAGATTAAACCAGAGCCACAGCTAAAACCACATGCATAATTTTCTTAGAGCAAATTGAGGTTGTTGCTGATATTTGCCTTTTAGATCTGAATGAACAAGATTTTAACTCACCAGCGAAGCTTTTATTTAATCCATGAGCTGTCAAAGAAGCACTGCAATATAAAAACGTTTGTTTTAAAATGAAATGTTGTTATACTTCTTTTGACCCCAAATATGAACATACTCTAACTGAACTCTAAAATCCCTGTGACTTCTATAAACTTGCGAACTCAATTATAAGGGATTTTACTCTGAGCTTGGATAATTACTAGTTAATTGTGTCCTCAGACACAGGTTATAGTTAGAGCCATGGACAAAATTTAGCTCAGTGCTGACAGAAACTGAACTCAACTAATAAAGACCAATATTTGCTCCTCATTAAAATTTAGGCTACTTTAAAAAGGATTTCTTAGTGGTGGCATGCTATTAAATATTAATATTTGTATGTTTAAGCATGCTTGTAAATGTCTGTGTGTTACAATGAATTAACAATCCCTTTCTCATCCTTAAACCACTTCCAGTGCAAATGTTTAGTTTCCTGATGGAAGAAAATCAGTAAAAAAAAAAAAAAATAAGGAAAAAAAGAATAATGATTAATTTTATACATTTGGTCTTTGATTTTTATCACAGATTTTATCATGTCAAACTTTTACCAATGGGTTAAATTCCCCAGCTCACCAGTGGATGATGAGAAGAGCTCTTCAACAGGTCGGCCACCTGTTACTTCATTTGAAGGACTTTAATTTGAACTTAAAATAAACTGGTGTAATGCGTTCCTGCCATCCATTTATAAAGCTTGCTTATGCACAGAAAAAGGCTTAAAAAATTTGGCTCTTATAAAATATATTTGATGCAATAAAGTGCGTACTGGTGTGTTGGACCATGCGTAAAAACATTTTGGTGAGAGAAAAACCAGAAGCACAGCTGATAAGATTATGAATGTCAGCCACATTAGACCCGTGTGCCATCATTCCTATTAGACTTCTTATTCTTGTAATCAAAAACACGTAAGCCTTGAACATTATAGACATGCTCTAAAGGGAACTCTTTCTTCCAAAAATACATATTTTAGTGCTAATTCATACCAATTAAAAGGGTGCTATGCCAAGCACAGAGAGTGTGGAGAGGAGGATTTGGTGATTGATTGTTTCAAAAGCAGCAGACAGCTCCAGTAGGATAAGGTTTGAGGATTGACCAGTGGATCTGGCAAACCGTAGAGAATCAGTAACAAACAGGAGAGAAGTTTTGGTGGAGTGGCCTTGCCTGAAGCCAGAATGATATGTATCAAACTGTTTTTTATCATGGAGGAACTGTGAGACCTGACTAAAGACAGGTCTCACTGTTCTTTGTCTACTTTGTCTGCCATATACGGTGATAAGATAGAGTAGATGCTGAACCAAGAATAGCTGGCATCACAGTGTAAAAGCTTGTTTCTCTCTATCTGTGGGGCCTTTCTCCAGCAGCCTTCTCTTAGCAGCTATGAGCTAGGCTGTTAACTATGTTGCCCAATATCCTGTAAGGAACAGGAGCAAGAGGACAAGTAGTGGGTTTTGAGCTTAATAGGAGAGCTGAGAGAGGCATCACTGGCTGGATGCTGTAGGTTGAGCTGGTCAGGCTCTGAGAATTGGTTACGTCTGGTTGGTTAGTTGTCTGTGAGAAACTTTTTACGGTCTGTACCCATACATGACCGAAATAGGGAGGCAACATATTGTGGACTCACTTAATTGTATGTATTATGGCAGCTTGTGCCTTTGCTCGGTGGACGCAGGTATACTCGCAGGTCTTTACCCTATGTAGTCACAGCCTGCTGTGGGCTGACACAGTGGCTGACGTTTCAGCACACCTACAATGCTTAAGTACTCAAAGATGACACAGCTGGTCTCTCTCTGTGTGATTGCACTGAAACTGCCTCTTTCAGTAAACAGTGGGTGCAACCTGTGTCACAGACTCAACTGTAGGGATGGTGAAACCGAGGCCTCATGAATCTTTGAGCCAACTTTGACACCATGCATTGAAAATGGCTTGGTGT
>JBAMIG010000015.1:14666351-14682756 GCA_037177335.1 Kiunga ballochi
TACTTGCAAGCATGTAAAAGGAGAAGTCCCCAAGCTGAAAGGTGAAAAGGTCATGATCATATAAAATTAATCTAACACCCATGCAGTACTCTTCTTTTTTTCAGCAGTCTATCCTTTCTGCTTGGTCATCTGGGAAGTCTTCATTACACATTTAGGAATTTACCAAACTGGTTCAGGTTTTCCAAGTGAAATCGTACTTTATGACCTGTTAGAACAAAGTTGTCATTCTACTTAATTCTGTCAAATAGTTTACTATAAATCTAGATTAAAACTGCATGCTCATTTAACAAAATTAGCTGACGAATATGATTACCCATTAGCAAAGGATTGGGGAAATAAAGTCTTAACCTGACCCCCCCTCTGCTTTGTCTGTATTTCATGAATAAACATGAAAGGACCATGCATAAACTCATTAATACAATAATATGGGGCAGTAATACTTAATGTATTTTAATTAAAAGTACTTAATACTGCTCTTAAAGTTGAAAATTGTTTCCTTTTCAGTGATTTTAGGTACTATAAAGGGTTCATTAACTAAAAATGAACTTAGTGCAGTACATTAAAATTAACTGTTCTGCAAAAATAAATCATGTTAGTTATAGATGGATCCTTAGCTGTACATTCAGCATGTCCGTCCGACCATCCATCCATCCATTTCTATTCTATTCTATTCCCTGAACGGGGTCGAGGGGGCTGGAGCCAATCCCAGCTGACATCGGGTGAGAGGCAGGGTACACCCTGGACAGGTCCCCAGTCCACCAGTCAGTGTGTCCATCCATCAGTAAAATATATTAATGGACCATTGGTATTGTCAGCACAGCCAAGATGTCTCTGCTTGGTATGATTTTAGCAAATATTAATTATTGCACTACAAACCGGTCACTTGTGGGATTACAGACATTAACCTGTAGAATAAATGTTGCTACCTATGAATTATTGATAGAAAAGTTAATCACTGCTCCCATTTTTTTGGTAAATATTTTTTATCTTTTGAAGACAAATGAACCTTTGTTTATATATATATATATATATATATATATATATATATATACCTGTTCTGTATATGCAATATTATGGTGTGGGGTCACATCAATTAAAGTCTGCTGCCTGCTTTGGACTCATCAATTTGCTTAAAGAGCTAATAGATCAGCAGAAAATGCTATCGCTACAGCTCTCTACACTGCCCTAATCCACCTGGAACTCTGTTCTAAACTGTCCTCCCCCACAGACTGGAACTGTCTTCCTCCATCTACCACTGGATCCTGGACATCCTGTCCGATCGCTGCTATTGGATGAGAGTAGGTCATCACATCTCCTCAACCATCAGCCTCAACATGTGCTCCCCTCAGGGTTGCTTCTGTCATTCTGAGCCTGCTGCATGGCAAAGAGGAAACGACTCCAGAAGGTAATCACCAAAAATCTTTTGTTGTCCTCTCACTACATTGGATGAATTGTAAACCCATTGAAAGCACAAGACATAATTAAGAACTTACCTCACCCAGCACATTTTTCTGTTTGGTCTGCTGTCCTGAGGCAGAAGATACAGGTTAATGAAAACAAAACCTAACTGGTTCAAAGACTGCTTCCTTGCTAAGGGATATATCTACTGATTGCAAAGGGGGACAGACAAATGGCAACCTTTGTTGGAAAAAGAGAAAAGCCTTTCCCGAAGTGCCACAAAATGCACTTTTTCTGCTGTCCTTTGGCAAACGCTTTTATCCAAAGTGACTTGCATATGAAAAGAAGTCATTTTAGCCATAGCTTTTAAACTACCATGCATGCCATGTGGATGGGAGGAAGCCAGAGTATCTGGAGAGAACCCATGCAGAAGTTGGGAGAACATGCAAATTCTAGAAAAGCCACTGGACAAACCTCCCCAGCCTGGGCTCAAACCGGGGACCTTCTTGCTGTGCCACCATGCTGCTGGTTGACAGGCAGATTTTGAGTATTTGTAAGTAGAAGGGGCTAAGTTTAGCACAAGCATTGTTTATAGTGGGTTATAACACACTTTAACTTTAGCCCACCTACCTTGGTTAGCAAGTTAAATCTGAGTTAGCACTTAGCTACAGGCAGCTTGGAGTTTGATGAATATTATTTGTTTGCTCCCACGCTCACAGCCCCCTTCCTTTGCACTTGTTTGTGTTTTCCCTGGAGTAATGGCGCAACAAACCTACTGGGAGACTCCATCCATCTTCTTTACAAAGCTTATGTGAACAATTAAAATTCTGAAACTAAACATGGAATGTATAAGTGATTTTCTGTCTTTTACATGCAAAAGCATGTACATCAAGGAGTATGTTAATAGATATTTATGTACGTGTGTGTGTATGTGTACATATATGTGTATATACACTTCAATTCTGAGACTTTGCTGCTGCATTTAAAGTTCTGCATAAATCCATCTATCCTCAGCTAAATGTAGCATTAATAGAGCCCGAGAGTAAAGTTTGACTTTGATGACATTGGTAAAGGGTACGTATGTTAGAACAAATCACCCTCACTATAAATAAAGGCTGCATTCAATTCCCATGGCCTGGATACTGGTGGCAGTGTATGTCTGTATGACATTATACACAGAATCAGGAGGGATGCCTGAGTGTGTGATGGTCCAGGACAAATAAAAAGGGGAAAAACATCTTATTTCAACGTGTCAGCTCAAAATAAACTGTTTTACAATTTTTGTGAAACACTTTAATTTTATACTTTTTTTTGTTTTTCCTTTTCCTAACAGTGTGAAAAATGCATAGGCTATAGCCTACATAGTCACATAATATTGTTCCACGGGTTTTCTGGTGCTCATTTTCTATATTAGAGATTTATCTTAACACAGGATCAAAGGTGCTTTAAACAATAACAAAAAAGAATTGAGAATAAAAAATTAAGAGTAAAACATACTCATACAAAAATGCAACAATCTGTAGAGACAATTATGTCACAATATGATAGAAACAAATGTGAAACACACACACACACAAATAGTTTGCACACAGCAACCAACCACTTCTCTCAGCATGCAGGCAATTATATCATACTTCAATAAGCACGAAGCTTTTCGTGTGACTGTAGTGTTGGTTTGTGGGTAAATGAAGGCCATTTTGCAGCTTGAACAGATGGTAAGCATTGAAGTGCCTGTTGACAGGTAGCCTATATTTTGTTTTCTGAGCTGGCGCTATCACACACATATTGAGACACATTTTTACAAAAAATAAGTTAAAAAAAATGCAACACACATCTATCTGTGTGTACAAACTCCAGCAGCTTTAAGTTCTAATTGGTACCCAGAAGGGTTTCATGGAGAGAAACAGTCAGAGGAGAGACTGAAATGAAAGAGAAAAGCAACATAAAAAATGCAGACCAGCTGGTCACCTATTTACCACCAAAGCAGCGTAAGAAAGAATTCACATCTAATGTTAAATTTAATTGATTTTTCTTTTTTCAAAATGAGTCCATTTAATGACAGACAAAATTGAGGCTCAGTGTGTGAAGTGTTGGTTTGAACCCCTGAAGTATGACAATAAAAGCCTTATGAGGGAAGACATAAAATCACAGCTACTGTACCTGTTTGTTGTTCTTTCACACATCTTCCCAAAGTGATGATTCACTTATTCCATCATAATTTTATTTTGCTACATCATTGGAAACACTGGATATGGTGTTTTCATCGCGTGCTCCTGACAGAGTGGTTATCAGTCAAACAGGAAGATACCACACATTTGTGACTTTCTATATTATGGCTTTCACAACTAAATCTCGCCAGCTTTTATTTCTGCTGTCAAAAAAGACTTATGATTTCTTCATCTCACTCAAAAATTGGATAATTGTCTTCACATTTAACTATCCAGCATAAAACCCATTGGTTTATCCTCCACAAATGGCATGGCACTCAGGTAATGCTGCCCTACAACTACTTGTAATACCAACATTCAATTATATTCATTCAGTCACACAGATATCATTTACTGAGTTATTAAATGCACCATAACAGGATATTTAAACCGCTCTAAACAGTAAACTGCTTCTGGGTGTACTCTAGGGGAGAGGTGTTTGAGAGCAGATGGGGTCCATGATATGGGTATTGCATTTATAATAGTCCCTTGTATTTCGGAGTGTATGGGCTACATAGTGGATGTGTCAGGTCCATAAGGTTAGTCGCACCCAGGAGTGACAGCTGATATACAACATAGTGGTGAGATTTTGAGGAAACATGCCAAGAATAAACAAACATCTTCCGCCTGAACCTTTTTCCAAAAAGAAGAAATTGGTAAAAATGAGGAAAAAGAGTTATGTTGCTTTGAACAGGGCTCCACTGTGTTTATACATCATGGGTGACTTTTTGCTGCAATTCAGACATGAAAATGGATAAACAATCTTTATTTTGTTAAAGGATATGAACGATCTGATTTCAGCATCATTCCTAAGATGACTAAAACAGGAGCCCACTACACCAGGGGTCCGTTTCACAAAGCAGGTTTAGTGGAAACTCTGAGTTAGTTAAGCCTGAAATGAGGCAAATTCAGGATTTTCGGTTTCAGGAAGCGGGTTCAAGTAAACCAGAGTAGGAGAGAACTCCAGCCTGTTTCACATCGGAGGTTAAGTTCAACTCTGAGTCAGTTGCTATGGTAACAGTGTCTCTGAACTTAACCTGGTCGGGAGCAGCTTTTGTTCTGGAAACCCAGAGTTTATCTCAGTCTCCTCCTCTTTCAGAAGTACTGCGCTCAGTTTCCTCCCTTTCTCTGTCTATGTTTTGCGAACATGACGTGTCCGTTTATTGACAAAGAGACAATGATATTTGATAGAAATTGCTTTATAATTTCAAATATGTAGTTACATAAATTTGAGAAGAGGTCTGGCACTGGAAAACTTATACTGCGTACTTGTGCTGTGGAAATCAAATATATATAGCCTATGTATAAATATCTTTTTGTTAGGTCGCGTGGCCATCAATGGACCAATCCAGGCTGCACTCCGCCTCTCGCCCGTTGACAGCTGGGATTGCCCTCCACCACCACACCCCCACCCGCAACCCCGATCAGGGAATAAGCACTAGAAAATGATGATTGGATATATCTTTATTCTTATTTCTTTGTCTGTAAAGAAAACTTAGTGTCATTGGCCTCAGTGACGTCTGGAGGCTCCAAGAGTGTAATAATTCCACCAATAACTGTTGGGGAAATAAATCTAAATTTGATTCAAAATCTGAAATTAATAGGCTTGAGTAAAAACGATATGATTTATTTTTTTTATGTGTCTTGTCCAGAACGATGGTTACTAAAAGAGTAAAAACTATTGATAAAAGTTACATTTCAGGAAAGCACTAGTATCATTGCTGGCTCTGATGAGCTTTTCCAGAATCCCTTCAGCCATTGGTTCCTCACCTGGAAGGTGCAGACCCACCTGTGAGAGGAGCGTCTGCTTTCTTTCTGTTAGCTAAGCACAAATGGTGTAGTTATTTTATTTAAATTTTTTTTTTTAGAAGTGCATGGTACAAACACACCTGTATTATGACCATCTTAATGAGCGTGCATCTGATGTTTTTTTTTAAATAAAATATAGAAATGTTCGCATTCAGACTCTCAGTAATTTTCTCCCACGCTGCCTGTCTCTTATTTGCTGCAGCGGTCATGTTTTTTCCTGTAAATGTGCTCATAGTCACCGTACATCTGCATTAGAGCTTCTAATTCCAGCGGGGAAAAGAACGTACACCTTTTTTTCAGCGGTTGCCATGGTGACTTGATGTTTCTGGCTTCCATTGATGATGGCTTTTCAAAGTCTTGGTGCGCATGATAAACTCAGAGTTATCTAATTCGGGGTTGATTAAACCAACTCAAAACAGCTGTTGTGAAATGGAAAACTGAGTTTCTCATCTCAGGCTTTATCAACTCGGTGTTACCTCTCAAACTCAGTTTGTTGAACCACCTTTGTGAAACGGACCCTATGTATATGCTAATTCAGGCTGAAACCCTCAGGCTCAAAAAACAAGGTCATGCAAAGACACTGACCTTTGGGTGAAAAATACCTGTTACAGGAACAAGTATGACAAGTCTTTTTTCTGTTTAAGGCTGAGAGAAGGTGTAAGCCATCAATCCTTTATTGGCTGGAAGCAACTCAGGAGTCAAGACTTCAAAACATATTAATATGTTCAGGAGGTGTGTGGATAAATCTTGTCTGCATGGCAATGATTGGGGAATGACTTTAAATTTGCACGTTAACTCACCCAAAGGAAGCAAAGATACAGCAACAGGTTCAGATTATAATTGAAATTTTAAGAAGAAATTAATAATGGGAAAAATACTATTTTAAAATAAATGAGGAATAAGGCAAAATCCTTAGACCAGATAACAGTCATCTAATATTACTTTTCAATCTTAACTTTAGCAGTCATACATTTCTCCAAATTTTGTTTTATAACAAGCCAAACAGAAAAATCCTCCCCTTTTTTTTTTTTATCACAAAACAGTCCACAGAATGACCTTTTCCCTAACCTACTATGATGGAAAATGTTGCACCCGGTGCTCATTTTTAGGATCACACAACTTTTTTCATCTATTGCTTCTTTTCTATGTTTTATAAAATAATAATAACCACAGAATTGCCTGATTATTAAATGACATTCTTACTTTTAACATTATCAGAGTAATGTGAGTAATTTAGACTACAGAATCTGAATACCCATAATTCATTGCAGATGTTTTTTTTATCAATTGTATTTCATTGGCTATAACTAAAGCTTTTACTTCACCTTAGAAAATAGGAATTTTTCTAAAAGTGATATTGTAGCACTGTATTGCTGATTGATCCAATTTAATAATTTGTGCTGTATAGAAAAATTTGCTTTGACTTGTCTGACAAGAATAATTAGTGCACGTGTGTGTATCTGAGCGCATATGTTTATGTGTGGTGAAAGTCTCACAAGCTGTGGTTTCACGCCAAATAGCACATAGAGGGGCTTCATCTGTGTAAGTGGCAACTGGGGACAATGCTAAGTGTCCTGGAGGGTCTCCAAGGTCATTTAACACACATAAACATGCTAGAATCCAGAAGCACACACACACACACACGATTCAGAAATGAATGTGTCCTGCAGGGATTTAGGGGTCGTTACCCTACTAATGGGGCCATATGGCCACAAAACAAACACAAACTGTTCCTCCTTTTTTTCTTTAATAAGGTCATGAAGATGCTGGTTTCATTCTGATGGAGAAACCAGCCGAGGAAAATGTGCCAGAGGATGTGGACCTAACTAAAAGGGAGGAGGGTCAATAACCTGCAGCATCCCTTCACCGCAGCAGCTGGAATGAGAGGATTGTATATGCATTAGATGTGACCTCTAATGACATTACATGATCTTTTGATGTTTTTTACATGTTCCAGAAATGTGCACAGAGTATTTTGAGACTGATATATTTTCATGTAGTATTATTTACGGTTTAGCTCAGCTTGTGGGATCACAAGATTACTGTAACAGTCTGCGGTCTTCAAATGCAATGAAACAAATTAGTGTGACATTCATAGTTTGGCTTCAACTGTGCCCCATTTCCCACCAGTTGTATTTATAACTCTGCAATAAAGACTCTTCACAATGGAAAAGTAACTAGATAACTAATTACTAGTTACTAAACTCACTCAAATTGTTAAAAACAAAACAAAGGTGTGGAAATGCACAGAATCCCAGAATACAGTAATCCCACCTGCAAAAGAGCACTAAATTATAATTTAAAATAATATTTTGGAGTATTTCAGGATAAAGTAAAGTTCAGATGATCCCTCACTTTCCTGTTGTTGCTTTCTTATTGCAGTCTTACCAACACCTATATTACCAAAGCAAGAGAATCTGTGGACATTTGAATGGAGTAGCTTGTTGGGCAATACTTTATAGGACAGATTTAAACAAACATTTGTTATCATGATTATTTGTCTTTGTGTTTTCTTCTTCTTTTAATACAAATCATTTTACATGGATTTTGTTATAAAGTGGTTATGAGTGAAATGCAGAGAAATGAGTCAGTAGGCAGAAAAGATGTTTAATAAAGACTGTTTGTTTGCTATAAGACCGTAGGTCGTTGTTTTTGTGGTTCTGACAATATATCATTTTTATATATTTTTACAGTAGAAAAGGATTTCTCCTTTTAGCTTTACTTTCCCCCACTGTATTTTTCTTTCTGTTTTAATTCTGTGTAACATATGGTTTTGCCTTTTCCACTTTATCAACCTGTTTATTGTCTTTATCTGTTTACAGCATACTTGCTTGTATCTTACGGATAACCCGCTTTTGTTCCTGTAGAACTGTTCATACTGCTATGTGCGGTTCTTCACCTGTGTCATCATTAAAGTGCTCCAGTTTTATCACAGACATAAACACTATGTTTATGTGTAATCCTGTGTAACTCACCCTGTGTTGTTTCAAGTAGTGAAAATAAACTGCACATAAGTATTTCAGAAGTATTTCAGAATGGGTTTGGACTTTCCTTGCTCTATGATCTTTGATCATAAAAGATTTAAACAGAGCCAAGTACCTTTATTTCAATAGAGTAAGAATGTTTTTAATTGAAATTAACGTGTTTCTAGAAGAAACATTGGAAGGATTTGCATATTTTTTTCTTTCACAGAGCAAAAAAACTAAAAATCTCAAGGAATCTTTGTGTGATCCATTCATCTGAGGTCTAATATGATATTCTGCTTTACAGTGTCAGCAAAATCTTTTTCAAAACTAAAATAAATGCAGCTTTCAAAGACTACCCAAAATTTTCCCATGAAAATGAATGAATGAATGAATGAATGAATGAATGAAATCTAGGAAAATCCAGTTTGACACATCACACAATGTTAATTAGTATTTTTCTTTGATAAGTTTTTACTTTTTACATTTTTTGTGAAGGACTTTGGTGTGGATCCAAATCTGAGAGTTTAAGTCGACTGAAAATTTCATTTGTCTGTATCAAGTTCAAAGCTCAGGATCTGGGATGGAACAGAGTCAGATTAGTTTTGATCAGTGTGAACTCATACTGAGGAATACTGGAATGACTAAACTTTGGTGATTTTGTCCATATGTCATTTATTTGAAACTTTTCACGAGACTTTTTTTTTTTCATTTTATGTCCCAAAGCAAATGGACGCAGGTTCTGTCCTGAAGATCTACCATCTTGCAACTTTCAGATCCAGAACTTGTCCATCTGGATCAAATGAATGGCTTGCTGTCAGGCTTCTGCAGAAGAGGGAATTCATCAGCTATTTCAGTCAGGTATGTTGCAGAAGGGATGCATCTAAAGTTGCAGGAATGTACCAGATTTGGGCACCACTGGTCTTTAGTTGTAGTTAAATATTGTCTGTGCATAAAAGCTATTTTTGATCTTTATTTGTTGACTTAATAATGATATTGGGGTGGTGAGTTTAGTAAGAGCCCTGCATTCAGGCACCGACAGAGGGTCAAGGACATCTGGTGTCGAGGGTTAGGAATAGACTAATTTGACAGGATGGGGTGTCACTCTTCTGCAGTGCATGTAAAATAGCTTTATTATGATATTTGGAATGAAAAATAATAAAAATTTCTATGGTGAAACGTCCAGAGGGACATTAAGACGTCCTGGAGGCAGTGACAAATGTTACCTGATTGTCTTCATTGGGGTAACTATGGTAAATCAAGCAAACTGTTAAGACATGTTTGCAGGAAGAACTTCAGTCTGCATTACTTCTTTGCATCTTCTATACAAGAATGGTTTTTAATATCGTATAATGGGATATAACAACACATAAGATGAAAAAGTGGGGACAGATTTACCTTTTCATCTTTTTTAAAATGCATGAGAGGAAATATAGTCTGCAGTCAGGTGGAAGTTAAATTAAGTGTATCAAAAACTTTCATTTTTCATCTTCCACACAGTTACACTTTTTATGATTTGGCCCTTAGACACCTTGTAACCCCCCTCCCCCCGAAAAAAAAGAAAAAAGAAAAGAAAAAAACATTGTAAAGTGCTTTACTAAAATCATTGATTCCTCCTGAAATGAGCATCCGAAGTAAATGACTAAATGCAAGTGAACAGTATAAAAAACTTGAATGAATTATTCAAAAGATTAGGCCTGCATCAAACCTTGTTGCTCTTTATGGGAGGAGATGTGAGAGATTAAAATGGTAATGGTATGATTTGAGTGAAAGTTGTCTTTCTCTCACCCTTGGGGGAGGAAATATAGTCTCTCTGTTACTTTGTGCAGATCTGATACTTCAAGATTGTTTTTTTTAACTTTGCTGGAAATTTTACAGATGCATAAAAGGATAAAAAGGTGGAATCTATTCTGTAAAGTACATCATATTCATATAAAAGGGTAAAAAAAAAGCTATGTTTTTAATGTGAGTGTAATTGTACCTATTATTGCTTAATGCTGCTTTTACAGTGTTAATAACCAGCCTTTACCACTTGCTTCTAAACATAGACAGGCTGCTTTTGTCTTATATCATCCCAGTTTTACAAGGTTTATTGATATAATTGATAATATTAATACATTCTTAATTTATTTACAAAATATATGAGCAGATGTCTGGATATAGATGACACACCTGACCACTTGGTGGGGTTGTTAGTCCAGCTATCTTGTGCCAGGTGAAAGGGTGATATGGAATTTGTGGAAGTGCCCGGCACACACCATTGCAAATAGAAAACTGTATTTAAAAGAATCTCTAGTGTCATGAAAGTGTTCATGTAAAACTTCATGTAATCACATGGCCCCTGTCCTTCAGCACTGCTGGGAGTGAGCGACAGAAGTAAAAAGCTGATTTCCTTTGTTGAATTATTTTGCTAAAACAATTCACCTGACACAAAAGCCAGGTGACCCCATTCATGTATATTAAGATTTCTGCATCATAGAAACAGTGGCATTCTCATAGGAATAATTATTTGACAGCACTTGATACCATCTGTTTCTCCAATATAATGTCCAGAAAGGACTCATGAATACATTTAAAATCAGTCATAGTGATTAGTAGTGATTAATGAGAGGTGACCGTAGATAATCATGTCAATATTACCCTATTCATATTCAGATTCTGTACCGCTCTGGCCTGGGAAAACAAAGTGACTAATCATAACAATGTCATAGGCAGACTTTAATGGATGCATTAGGATTGATATATCCCTGGAGTGAACAGGTTATTGTTCATACAGCAGAATCATCTGCATGGCCAATTAAATCAGGTAACATTACAAGTCCATTTAAGAAACTTCTACCTAATGCACCCATAAAGAAAATGGTCAAACACACAGTAATTGCAACAAATTTAAGTGTTTGAGTAAGAATACGTTAAAGGGATTATCAAAGTTGAGTCTGTGACTGGAACAAGAGGGGCAGAAACCTGTGCTACTTCTGGGATTTTTATTTAATTGAACCAGATTCGCTTCATCTGCAGACATGTAAAGAATTGAGCATTAAACACACTTAGTACAAATATGATTCATGGTTGTGCAGTAGGGTTTTTTGTGTGTTTATAATGAATTTTTACTTTATGTAGGAGAAAATGACTGACTGGGTCTAATAAGATGGGCAGGTTGGGGTGTGTTGAATGTGGGAGGGTCTCTAAGTGACACAAAGGGTACATCAACTGGATTAGAGTCCATGTTAGGGATGCAGCAAACATTTTAGTAAATGTAGATAATGTCAATGAAAAGGCATTTAGCTTTATTAAATGCCTAAAGGAAAAAAAAAGAGGTCTCTGACGTGGTGGGCCTGTTGCATCAGCTGTGGGAAGGAGGGGTGAGGTTATGGTTCAGAGAGCTGTGGGTGAAGCAGATTGGCGTAGCTGTAACTTGTCTGATCAAGATCTCTCTTTCTCTGCAGTCGTGAGCAGAGGCCAGGCTGGCTGTTCTGGGCTTCCTTTCATATCACATTTGGATCACAAAATCTTGTTGAATCAGAATCATTGTGTAGTCGCTGCGCCAGGTGAACCCTCGACATAGCCACACTGTAGACAAGTCATTTTACAAAGAATACAAGAAGACCTGAATTAAAACAGTTGGTACCATGTAGGAGTTTTTTTTTCTCATGATAAAACCAAACATATCTGTTAGTATACCTGTCAAGTCATTCAGTTTTAGTGATCACACTACAAAGTACATTATCTTTTGTCTGGAACTATAAACTTACATATACAGTTTTTGTGATATTTTCTGACTTTGCTCCTCAGTTTCAGCTTAAACTATGAGTCAGTTTAAAACACGGTCCCCACTGGCCAAATAATATGAATGGAAAAAACAAAGCAAATAATTTGCATTCAGGATAGTTTCTTAGGAAATCACTTCAGCATAGTCCATATCCTAAAATGTTTTTCTGATTTTCCTTATGCTGGCTGTGGCATTCAATCTAAAATTCCTTGCCACTTCAAAAGTTCGAAAGGATTATGTATGTATAAACAGCCTCCTTCATTTTTCCACACTCCTCATAGAAATGTATGTCAAAGTAACCCTTGAAACCTTGCACAGTTTATGCACACATACTGGTGTGTTTATGTGCATACATGCACATATTGCAGCAAATAAGATGAATATTTGGCGCTTTCCTTTAGGACTTGGTAAACCTTTATTCTGTTATGATCAGGCTGTGAGCCAAAAGAGGATGGTGGCATGCGTCTGAGCATGTGTAAGGGATGGAAGAGGGGGAACAGAGGAGGAGAAAAGGTGATATGTGTGTTTATCATGGGGAAGAGTAAATGTTAAAATACACTACTGGCATGTGTGTAAGTGTGCTGCTGCTGCTGTTTCACGGCAGATTAAAGCCTCCTGTGGTCAATTTGCTCTCCCTAATGTCAGGTCCCCTCCAAAGACTTGAATCACTCGTAGCCTAGCAACCATGGCCACAGCTAAAGGAAGCGCAGCCATGCATGCAAAATTTCACCTGCTAAGGTGTGTGTTTGAATGTGTGTCTATATATTCTGTGCAAGTGTTTCCTTCTGAGCACCTCATGTCTTTCAATCATAAGAACACGTGACTTACATAAATCCCAAAGGAAAGACGGCTTTATTTTTTTGTCTAGCTATTTTTGTTTTTTCACCTAAACTGAAAAGCCATCTTCTTTATTCTTTACCTTCCATCACACATCCCACAATCTCTACATGTCTGCCCCTCCAGAAAAACCAGCATTGTCTCTGGTTTTTATGGTTAAGATTTGAACTTTCCAACACCTATGGCCTGACTTATGCATTGGCCCGCATGATAGCTCCAGAAAAAAATGGGGATACATAATTCCCAGGTAAAACAATGAATCAGAAAAGAGACGAACAGGAGGGTAATAGTTTCACCATCACCATAACATACCAGCTGGTCACCCATTTAAAAATAAAACAGATGGGATGTCTTATTTCATGCACAATTTGCTCAAACACTGAAGACCTTGCTGTAAATCTCTTGTTTATAATCAAAAAGCACGGTGACAGTAGAGGAAAATATATCCATGCATGTAATAAGACAACAAAATAAATAGGATCATTTATACAAACATCTTTGGTTAATACATTAACTTAGCGTAGGATCAGCTATGTGAGAAAAAGCAAGATATTTTTTAGAAGTAACCACGCAGAAAAAAGAGAAAAGTGTGTTGTTGGCAGGCATGATCACAGCGACAGCAGAGGAAAGTGAAACCTGACACACATGTTAATGTGTGTCATTAAAAAGTGAATTGATAAACAAAACCAAACAAACAGTATGTCATTGCTGCATTGTGGGATAAAGTTAAAAGATGGTGCCGAGGCTGAAGTGTTTAGAGTCTGGCTATTAGTTTTATTGTTTCATACCTTAGATTGAGAAATCTATTCACATTGTTCCTATAGCTTGGTTATGGGTCTCCCACTGGTCACTTCCAATATGGATTTAGTAGAAAAGTGTTGAGCATCGTTGATGAAACTGTCATTGACCATTTTATAATGTTGATGTTAAATAAAGCAGAATGTTACAGCTACGTTACCCTAAAACACCTTTTAGTTCAGGTAATGGAATAGTTTTAAATTTGTAAGTCATAAAAAAACCCTCAAAACAACTTAGCATTTTCAGTAACAAAACAGCAAATAAGAACATCAAATTATCACTAAAACATTAAATGTCTTCGGTAAACTTTAACTGGTTAAGGATACAAATGGATGATTTGGAGCCCCGCAAGAATGAGTCATCTTGATTTTATTACCATAAATCCATGGCTTCTTTGAAAGGTTGCAGTCAGGCAGTGTTATAAATCACAAATGGTACATGCGTAGCTTAAGTCTAGTTACAGCTTTACAGATTAATCTGCTCATTTAGTACAACACTCTCCTTTTTGAAGTGTTCATTTGTGTGAGAGGAACGACGCTATTGACCAAAGTATGTTAAATGCTGTGGCTCTGGGATTTTATGAGAAAATGAGAGATACAGCTGAAACTCTCATCCAAAGGTATTGTCTTTACTTGAATCGGCATTTTTGTCAGAGATATTATAAGGTTACAACATGGCAATAAAAGCTGCTTAAACCTGGGATGACAAAAGTCTTCAGTGTTTTGGCAAAACTTTATCAACAGATTTCTTTATTGCTTACAAATTCCCCTCAAATACATTTTCAAGAAGAACAGCCATGGTCATATTCTGCAAAGTCCTTTTTTTTTAAGTTTGAATGTTTTTTTAAACCAACGCAGACATAATGTACTGTGTGATGGATGTACCAAGCCAAAATAAGCATCACGTTACTTTATTACCAAATCTACAAGATGAGTTAAACTGGGCTGAATGAGAGAACTACAGCAGCTCACCTGGAAATATTCATGTCTTATTTACATGAACAGTAAGACTGAGGACTCCTCTCCTTCTTTTGGATAGAATGATTTGTTACATTTGTTTCTAATGCTGATTTTGCACTTTTCAATCTCATTTTTTAAGTTTGTAGTTTAAATAGATTCAAATCAATTTACTGTGCAGTACGCAAGCCAATGTTTCTTACGGGCAATTTGCTAAATGAGTACTGTTAAATGTACATTTAGATGAGAGAGGCTTTTAGATTTCAGTCTTATTTTACAGTAAAGAAATGATCTACTGAAAATCTAAATACAGTTCAAGACAATAAACAAGGTCCTAAGTAATTTCAACAACAAGACAAATCATTTAAAAAGAGAGAAAAACAAACAATTATTGGACAAGGTTTTCTTTGAAGGAACATTTGTGCCGAAGAGGACAGAGCTGTGGGCAGAGAGACATGAGCCAGCAGCAGCACTAGATTACATTAGCAAGGCATGAGGCAGCAAGAAGGTCAGTGAATCAGATACAAGTTCAATATAGCAGCACAGCTCTGAGGGCAGGAGCTGAGCTGGTCTGCTATCCAAGCAGACTGCTGAGGAAGCCTTGTTTTTGCAAGTGCGTTTAAGGAATTTGGCCATGCTGGGAATAGACAGAAGAGCTGACTCCTGAAAATGGTAGAACGTCCATTTCATCTGTGTGGGAGGAGGAACTGCTGCTGAGTAGAGACATAATAACACAGAGGACAAGCTTTAGTATGCTGTTTTCTGACATGTCCATATTCTCTAAAAATATCTGTCTGTCTCTGTCTGTCTAAAAAAATCAATAACAGAAATTATAACCTTGTACTTTCAGTGAGTCTAAATTTTGAGAGGCTACTAATTGTCTCATTGGTGATATTGACTTAGATATGGTCCCTCTAACTTTTAATGGCCAGTACTTACAGTAGATGAGTAGTTCAGCACTCTTAGCCCATTATACTGTTAGTGGACACAGTGCAATCAGGAGGGTCAAAGACTTTAGTGTGCTCCATCAGTGAAGTGCACCTCTCAGTTGGATTCTAATTGACCTCCTGTAAAAGGAGTGGACAAGCTAGACCTCTCCCAGTGAAAAGTAATAACTACTAATTGTCCAGTTGGCCAGTAGGAGAAACCAGATTCCATTATGGTCTTTTTAAACAACAGATGTCCAAATCAATTGTGGATGAATTTATTAAGGTGAGAACATGAAAATGGACGACCTTAAATTAAAAGATAAACTTACAAAAATGTCTAACACAAGGGCATCAAAATATACCCATGAACCCAAAAATCATTTCAGTACAAAGAAATGAACAGATAGCTATATATTGTGACCATTGACCTGAGAATAAAATAACCATTTTATCCCTTTGAGGAATAATTTCCTTTTTAGAGGGCACTGATTTAAACTCTGATGATGGTATAAATTAGACAATTCATTACATATTATTGAGTCATAGAGTAACATGACCACTTGTGTATGGGGTTGCCAACAGGAGCTGTCATTGTTATAACCCCATACATGTGCGAGTGATATCATAAATTCAGTACATAAATATATATAATTTTTATATATATAGGTGTGTGTGTGTGTGTGCATGTTCATAAGATAAATAACAATGAAAATCCAACTTTTTTCCGCCAGAAATATTT
>JBAMIG010000015.1:14699279-14731958 GCA_037177335.1 Kiunga ballochi
GGGAAATGAAGTTCAAACCAGGACTTAATAAACAGGAGATGATGAGCGCACTGGTGGAAGTGGCGCAGGCATGACATGTATGATCTAGTAAAATATACCAGCCTAAGGTAATTTAAGAAAATATATCAAATATATTTGTTTGCCACATAAAGGGGCATACTGATATACTATCTCACTCCAGCCATATGGAAATCAATAAAAACAATCCTCACTTTCATAAAATATAGCTTGTGTTTGTAAGTAACCCCCAAAAAAAGTGGCGTTTAAAAGGAAGAAAAATAGAACCACCCACATCCAATCCCCATAGCAACCAAAACACTGAACTACATAATTGACAATTATTGGACGTATGTTTGGTGCTGGAACCCCCATGTCCAGCTTCATCCCCCATTATAATCAACGTATTGTGAAAGCTCAATGTTAGCATCTATGCTAACAGCAGGCTTAGTGCCACAATAGCATAAATAAACCTTTATAATAAACTTTGTATAGTAACAATGTGATAGATTGACATTCACAGATTATGTTTAAAATAATGTAGATGATTACTTCTTAACAGAGTACGTTATTTACTTCAACTAGTAGATTTGACATTGAACCTTTTTAGTTAAACAATGTGTCTAACTGAGTCTGTTATTAGTTAAACAGGTCACAGCTGCTGCTGATTTAATAATGTTAACTATATTCATTGGGCCGATAAGTTATGAATCCAAACAGATAAAATACTGACAAATAAAAAAAAAATGACATTGAAAAAGTTTTATGTTCACAATTTGTATTAAACTCATTAAGTCTCAACCCATAAATTATATACCATGTTTTTGTGATGACAGTAAGGTATTTTAAATAACTGTTGGATCTGGGATGGACTGGAAACCTGTCCGGGCTGTTCCCACCTGAATTTGAAAATGAATATATCAGGGTTTGGGTTTGAGTTTTCTGTTTCCTGTTTTATTTGGATGTTTCCAGCTTTCATCCTGTTTCGGTCTATAGCTTTGTTTCCTGTCTATTGGTTCCACTTGGTTTAAATTACCTCACTCATTCTACCTGCACCTTGTTCTGTTCTGTGTATTTATACTGCCGGTTTCTGTTTCTGTCTAGCACTTCATTATTTGTTATTAGTGGCAGTTGGTTTTCTTTCGATGTTTTGTCCTTAGTTTGTATATAAATTATCCTCAACATGCATCATTCTGCCTCTGCCTCCTGCCTGCATAGAGTCCTCACACATTGACAGAATAAATTATCTTTTTGGACATCTTCTCTACATGAAGCTGTAAATTATATTATTCTATATATTAGTTTAGTTACTCTAGATTTTTCCATGATCATCCATGGGGTTTCCTAAAGCAAATAAACTGGCTAGTGGAGAAAGGCAGAGCATTTAACTGCTTAAGTTATTGTTTAGTGGTGTCATAACATCACACAATGGTAGACAAGCGGTCTTGAGCCTTAAAAAATAACTTGTGAACAAGTTCTGCAGCATATAAATATTGTCCATTGAAGTGATGGTAATTCTGAACTAACTGAGCAAAACGTAAACTTTTTAAATTACCATGATCGGCTCATTAAAAGAACCACAACAGCAACCAATGCCTAATCTAAAATGTAGAATAAGAAAGAATCGTAATGATGAAAAGAGGTGATTATCAAAGGAAGCCACATTTGCTGCTCCACAACAGTGATTCTCTGTCTTTGAACCCAATGACACGCTCAGCTTTATTGGTTTATATTTAAAATTTCAGCAAATTACAGCTGTTATAAAAGAGCTCATGGTTGATAGACTGTGATATGTTCATCTTCCCTCTCAGTAGGAACTTAATGATCCTTAGCTTCTGCCAAGGCCAAAGTCAATGGGGACACATGAATCTGCAGATACTTTTAGGTTCCCTTTGAAATCACTTATTTGAGTGCAAAGCGAGATCTTTAAATGCACAACTATTACTGCTTCGAACTTCAGTGTTATGTAAGTGACGAAGGCAACAGTTTCGCTCCACTTGTACTTGGAAGGGATAAAGCAAAATACAGCATGACTGAAAATATCTGATGCAAACAAGATGTCTAAATTGCAAAGGAAGTGAAAGTGCTCTCGTTACAGGGAGTTGTTGGGTTTAATATGGCTCAGTTCTCACCATATTCTACCACCAGGTGCAACCATATGAAACTGCCTCTCAGTTTCTATATAAACCACTTTTCGTCTGTCTGGGTGAGAGCTGATCACACTTACTCCGTGGTGTGAATGTCAGCATCCTGCCGAGCTGTGATGTAGACGGCGGCTTTGCCAAGTGACAAGCATGAGCCTCACAGTCGGAAGCGTATTATTTCATAAGCAGCTACTTGTCTTTGACAAATCTTCCGCAGTCAAATTTGTGCAGCAGGGAAGCTGTTGTTGCCCTCTAGCTCTCCTTGGATCACACCCTAACACTAATGGGATAACTCCCTTCACCCTTTTGCCCGTTTCACAGATTTCACACTGTCTAATCAAAGGAGATGCATCCATACTACAAGTTGTTTAATGACTGAGTTGTCCTCAGATGAATATGGTCCACTTCATTTTCCACTTTGGCATTAACACATTGATCAGGCTGATTGGACTGTCTGTTTAATCATAAAGTTAATTTAATGTGTTACTTTGTTGCGTGCCATGCTCATTGTCTTAGTGTTAATCTTCTGCTATGATTAATGCTTTTATATCTTCATCTGATAACTACACCTACTTACATCATTTTATGGTTGCATCAAAAATAAATGTCACAAAACTGCTTTTGGCTTTTATGCTGGGTTTTCATCAATCTTTCAATATGTTTCAACAAACTGCCACACTTTTAACCTCTTCATTACTACTGTTTTGTTGGTGATCGATGAGTACACCCTATGGGAATCTGGTGGTAATGAAGTGGTTAAAACAGTATATTTCTCATATTTTTGAAGAGGCAAGTTGTCTGAATCCTAAGAGGTTTGGTAAAATCTAATCTCAGTCTTTGCAGAACAAGAAGGAATTGCAAGGTTTGATGCCTGAGAAGAAGTTATAATTTGGCTAAACAATATGATTTTCCAGATGTTCCTCTGTATTAATTCTGTCAGAGGGTGAGACACATTCTGTGTGTGTGTGTGTTTTGTAAAATAATGCATTTAGATCTGAAGTGTCTGTTCAAGATGATTTGTTCACACGTGTTTCATCATACTGTGATGAAACAGTTCTTAGTGGTCAGTTTGTCTTTGGCATAAACCTTTAATAATCTATGGAGACATTAACTGCATACTGGGATGTGTCCTGCTCTTTAATGATTGGTGTGGAGAACTCAGTGTGGTTCTATGATTTAATGGGCTATTATGCAGAGGTGTTTTATATGTCCAATGAAATGATCAAATATGTTCATTTGCCCATAAAAAGTTAAAGTTATGAAGTGTGTTTTAATGTTGCCACTGGGCAATGGTCTCTTACTGTCTTATGGTTCCTTTACTTTAGGGATGATAAAAGGTTTAATACAAATCTTATGTAAATCATGTAAAAAAAATCCAACTAAAACTGTTTAACCTTTATTTTGTAATTTTTAGTTTTTGCAGAGTCTTTGTAAAGGTTCCTGGGACTGTAACAAAGTCCAGCAGATAAATTATGACCTCAGTAATGCAGTTTCAAACTTAATGTCTAAGTTGTTTAATTCAAGTCTTTTGCACTGGATCTGTCTTGTAAATCACACAAAGGGGGAAGTGACAAACAACTGTTTGCAGTATTTTCTAACCCAGGAAGAAGAAGCATGGTGGCGTGAAAGTGCATTTACAGAATGCAGTGTTATCTCTGCGCTGAAGCTGCAGTGTATTCTTCCCTTTTGCCCTCCAGCTTTTCCTCAGAGGACTCACTAAGATCAGTGATGTGTTTTATATCAGCAGTGTTAGTACCTTGGAGTGGCGACCGTCCCTGAATAACTGAAAGGTCACAGTGAAAGCAGATTAAATGTGTGATTCACTGTTTTGGGGTAAAACTAATTTTAGATGTAATCCTGCGAGACAAAAGATTGGGACTATTAAAGGACAGCAAATAATTTTTTTAAGGACTGCTTTCTGTATTGACTAATCAATTTAGTAATAAATAACTAAATTAATCAACAATTCCTCCGAGTCCAAGATTACTCCCAGCCAGCCAGTGCCTACATTTGTTGTGAAGATTGATTTTATCTGTAGCTAGTCTTCCATTAGGTAACCAACCCATCCAATCTATGACAAATCTTAAACATCCTTAAAAGTCATTAGCATATCGATATTTTTTTCCAGGTGGGAAACAAATCCTCCTGTGTCAGTCTACCCGGTACAATAGAGGAAGAGATAGTGGAAAAACAAACATTTTAATATAATTATGCAAATGACTGTTATGCAGAGTGAGATATCAAAAAGCTTCATTCAAACAGGAAACATCCAAGCTCTTAACACCTCATTTTATTGTCCCAACATTCAAAAGTACAAATAATTCAAACACAACAGTTTTATGAAAAAGAAAAAACAAACATTTACAGCAAGATTTTTATTTTGTTTCCAGTTTCAGAAATGACCTAAACTAGCAAGGATAACATGAAGTCATTCATCGCAGTAATTGGATTAATAATAAGAATAAGAATACTAAGAATAATAGCAATAATAATCATAATAATCATCATTGATAATTGTTAAGTAATAACATAAGCAGGAGAGAGTAGAGAGAGCCGCGGTCATGGGGCCCCGTGAGCATTTTTTCGTCTTTTTTGTCTTTAAAGATTTAGTTTATAGATTTTTCAGATAGTAAACAAACACGACTCAGGAGGAAAATGAAAACTGACAAGAAGAGCCGAGTTCCTCTGTTCACGTTCCCTCCTCCACTACTGGCTGCGTTGTTCCTACTGGCAGGCTGCCACTATAAGGCGCTACAGGGGATGGTGTGAGCCATAGGGGTCGGGCATAGAGCGAGGTGACGCAGCCCCATGTTTCAAACACCCTGACATGCACACGCATTCACACACACTCAAAACACGCTCTAAACATTCACCCCTGCCAACTGGGTCACACACTCACATGCACTCAGGGAGACACATGCATACGTTTGTGTGTCTGTGCACCAAAACAAACCCAAATGCACTTAAGTATGCTTACACTGCACGCACACGCTAACAAACATATAACAACAAACACGCACGTGATCACATGAAGGGACATGCATACAACGTGCACACGCACACACGTGCACAGGGTTAAACACAGGCACACACCGAAAGAGTTTAAAAGTCATACAGTGTAGGAAATTCACACATCAGAACATTCTACTGGGGTCGTTGCATATTTCAAGCTCCCGACGGCAGAGGGGAGCATGAAGGGGTCTGGTTGGTTTGTTGCTGTTATGATGATAGAACACTTTGCGATCGGATGGGAGTAGATGAAGATTGGAAATGGTGACGATGTCAGGTGACCTGGCTTGTCAGATGAGTGAGGTGTGAGAGAGAAGGATGTACTATGTAAGCATGCGTCTGAGTGTTTCAGATGCTCTCCACACACCTCCTTCATGTTTTCAAGTCTTAACAACTAACAAAAAAAATCCAATTTCTCATATTTATACGTCTGGAACCATTTCCTTACCTTTCACCTTTCAAAATATATAATATATATCATGTTAGAGTATATAAAATATAGTATCGGCGCAATCCCCTTTTTATTTCTCCAGAGTACTTCTTAAATATAGTAACTGCTGCTGTAAATAGCAGTTTGTGTGCAATGGTAACAACTAGTCATTTTTTTCTTTAAAGATTTGTTGGTATGTTATTTGAAAACATGAACATTCTTAAAAATAAGTTTTGATCGATTTAGTCCAGTGCAATGAACGACCCTCAAACAACAATTTTAAAATTGATCTGCCCAAGCCTCCAAGAGCTGAATGTTGAATACAAATGTTTACCAAAAAACTAAAAACTATGCTTGCAGACCCACATTTTTGCATAAGGTTTCATCACAAAGCGGTAGTAAGTGGAGGGAGGGTGTGGACGGAGTGGCTTTTTTTAGAACTACACAAACTTATCACAGGTTATATTGAACCAGAACAACTGTTTATAACATTCTATTAAGACTAAACTTTATTGAAAAAGATCTAAAGATTTCATTTTAACAAGACAAGAAAAAAGCAATAGCAAATTTAACTATTAACTAGGTTATGCATAGCGAGTAACTGTTTCTAGTAATAAGGGAAGAGCGTCCCCCAACCCTCCAGACATTTTTTTCAGTTTTCTTGACTTTTGGATTTTTTTATATTGTAATTTTGATATATTGGTACAAAGCACAAACGTACTAAAAGTTCTCTCAGTGCAGTGGACTACTGGAAGAGCCTCTCCACTAGTCGCTTTGTTCCCTTTTGCTCAGTAACGCCCCCTTCCCTGTACCAGAATCACGCAAATACACAGACAATGAAACAAATAAATACATAAATACACATATAAATTAAGCAATCAATAAATATAGAATAAATACAAATAAATAGAAAAATAAATAGTTTAAAAATAGAGAAGTAAATAAATTGTCAAACAAATAGTTATTTTCTAAGCTTTTGTTCGGTTTCTTTTGCCGCGGTAGTTAACTGAAAGTTAATCCAATTTTTTTTTCTCCACAAGCAACATGACGACAATTGAACAGTTTCCTCACAAGTTTTCTAAGTAACTGAACCACCACTTCATAATAAATTCTCATATGAAAAAGACAAGCTCAAATAAAAAAACAGTGACAACTCAGATAATACAGTAGATATTGTAAAACAAATGTAGACTATATATATATATTTATATATATCATCTATTTGTACACAGCAAATAAAGACACAGTTGTCATAGATCCTTTTTCAGGAAACAAATATCTAGACTAACGGAACTAGCTAATCATTGTTCAGTTTCTGACAAACGTTTCACGCTCAGCAAGTTAACCAAAAAGTCAGCAAGCCAAATGAAAAAATAACAAAGAAGCAAAATAAATAAATAAATAATAAACTATAAAATTAGTTCAGTGATTCTTACGAGCCCCAAATGCATTACATCTGGCTGTTCAGCAAAGAAATAATCTCACCAGATTTCTGGGGCAACATTAAACAAAGATCAAAACAAAGAACAGCAGCTCAATTCAATGCCAACATCGAAGTATTTTTTCTTTAACACATAGAACAACAAACTTGGATATTTAAGATATGTGAATAATGTAGTATAGCACCTACGGTTGATCGCTAAAAGGAAGTTCTTTTCAAATGTAAATTCACAAACGCATAGCAAAGAAAATAATATAGATCATGTATAATATGCCTTCTAAATGGATAGATGCGTATATATCTATTTACTGATATCCCATATTGACTGATGACAAAAACAGAAAACAAGTGGACAAAAGGGTCTTCTTGCTTTGGGCTCTGGACTGTAAGGTTGGTTAGGCCTTGGAAAGACCCCTCTCCCTTCCCTTTTGGGTATCGCTGTTGAATAATTACGCACTAGTACATATGTGAAAAATTACCAAAATCGCCTGCCTCAGTTTGCATCCATTTTCACAAAACCTTCCATCTACAAAATCACTACCAACTTGATTTCCCAAAAAGCAAACAGCCTCTTATCCTATAAAGTACCACGGCAGAACGACAAGACAAGGTGGTGCCCCCTCCCACCCACCCCGGCCCCCCACTCCCCCCAGTTAGCCAGTCAAAATATTTTTCTCTTTTTTTCAAATCCAGATTCTTGTAAAAATTCTTCAATAATTATTATTTTAATTATCATTTATAAAAATAGATCTTTCTATTTATTTTTATTTTTCTAAACGTATTTTTTTTTCTAAGCAAAGAGATCTTCTCTTTGGCAACAGTGTTTTTTTTTCTTAAATTACTGAATGTGTCATCAGGAAAGCTAACCCATCCCCTCCCTCGTCCCATGTCCCCGAATACCAGTGAGGAAAGACATTATGCTTTGTTTGCGATACAAAACAAAAACAATGTTAGAAATTCTTTTTTTTTCTATTTTTTTCTACATCCGAGTTACTGGAATTACACAATTCCATGTATAATCAACAAGGGGAAGTTTGTTTTTTTTAATGGACACAAAAAAAATGAATGAATGGTTTATCATTTTAAAAAAAAACAAGAGCACCCTCCCTTTTACCGGTAGGAAGGATAATAATACTAACGACAGTGGATCCGGATTGTGAAACTAAAAAATAAAACCCAAACAAGACAAATTTATCAAATCCTGATTCAAGACAGAAAAAAATGTGCCAATCTAAAAAGGACATTCTCTTCTATGAAATAAGGAGATACAGAGATTTGCTACCGTTTACACAGAAGAGAAAAATCATTTTATAACAACCACAACAAACAGAATATACAATAAAGAGAAGCCTGCATTATCACAGGAGCTTCAAAAAACTTGTGAACATTTTCATCATTTAATTTTTGTAATACTTAGGCAACATTGGCTTATAGGTCCAAAGTTATAATATAAGCCATTTCTAGTTCAATTGATTCAATGGTTTACTGGCTGCTTCGTGTTCCACTTGTAGATTGAATTTGCTGTGTTGGATGGCTGTAGTTGGGTGGAGGTGGTGGTGACTGAAGGGGCTAAGGGACGAGTGGAGGTGGGGAGGTGGGGGCAATTTTTTGAGCAGACAAAGTTGCGGGGAAACTGCTTCTTCCTGTCAGAGTTCAGGACTTGTGTGCCTTATTAGTCTTGAATGAGACTTGCAAGACACGGTCGCCCAACCTGTAGCCGTTGAGGCTGGCGATCGCCATGGCCGCCTCGTCGTAATTTGTCATGGTGACGAAGCCAAAGCCTTTGCACTTGTTGGTGTTGAAGTCACGGATCACCTTGACATTGTTGACTGCGCCGAACGGGCCGAACAGCTGCCAGAGCACACTCTCATCTGAATCTGGGGACAGGTTGTACACAAAGATGCACCAACCGGTGCCAGTGTGCCCAGGGATGTTCATGCCAACCAGGCTGGTCATGCTGTCAATGGTGATAGGCGAAAACCTGAAGAAAGAGAGAGAGGAAGGGGTGGGGGACCATGAGTGTTGACTGAACAGCTTCAGGTATGGAGCATACATAAATATGCATCTATGCACATGAAATGGCCAAAAAGTGGTTAAATATCTGCTTTTTTTCCTTTTCAGTTACACTTCCAACTGAATAAGCTTGCGATGACACTCGCCACTAAAGAAACCTGTTCTGTAACTGCTTCATCAAATCAGATAAAATCTTATAGTACTGCATGCAGCTTGTTAATGTCCTTACATTCATGTGTGTCTGCAAAACTGCCACTAAATCCACCCAGAGCTCCTCAACTCTGAAAGGTCTTCTCTCAGGACTGATGACTTTGCTGCCTGTGATGAACTACGCTTCATCTGAAGAAGTTGCAAGCGAAGGTTCTGCTTTTGTGTCTCTGAGTGGCTCTTTTTGTACCCAAATTGCAGGAAGTTGTTGAATTAACTGTTGCTAAAAATTCCTCAAAGATTACATGGAAGCGTGCAAACTGTCCTTATTCACCTCATAATCTTTCTTCTTTCTTGTGATGCAAGAGATTTGAGTCTTCAGTTGATTTCACTAAATTGCTTTTCCACTAGAAATAAATGGAGAGCGGGGGAAAAAAAATCCCACTACTTTTAAATAATAGGTAAATGAGATTAAAAGGTAAATGAGATTAAAAAAGGGTTCATTTCTTATGCCACCTCTCTTCAAGAAACGACTATAAGCATTATTGGAAGTGCTTTAATTGAGATTTCCGCGTTGCTGCAGCTGTCTCAGAGAAGCTACTTTCTTAAGGAAAAGGAGGGAGGGAATATGGAGCAAACTAAATGGAAAATGGAAGCACTTTACAGCCCAGTGGCATTAAGGTACAAAGTGTATTCCTCCCCCTCCTCTCCCTCCTGCAGTGTGTTCTGATCTATTCTATTCCAGAGCTTGTGGCACTGATCGATAGCACTGCTTGCTGCTAGGGGCCTCAAGCCTTCTCTCTCCAGTGACTATATATGGTCGGCAATCACTACGACCTTCCTGCATGACTTTGGTCATGCAGAGACTGCCTCTGGCCCTTGTGGTTGTTTTGAATTCTAATACAATCATCCATGATGGTTGGCTCATTGCACAGATTAAGACCCTCAGTGGAGTTATGTTTGATTTATAAGATAAACACATATCAGTAAGAACTTTGGCATAATGCGGAAGACATTACATATAGTGTCATTTGACTCTATGATACTGCAAAATCAGCACTTTTTACGGACAGCTCACGACTAGTCAAATAATAAATTGTTTTACAACCAATAGGTGTTTCCTTAAAGGAAAGGGAACACCGTCACTGTGAGAATGTAGAGATGCGTGTGCCTGCATGCTCACTGTGTGTGCGCGCGTGTGAAGGTGCGCATGGTTGAAAACATACACGTGAGTGCACCTATCGGAGCGGCACCGAACACTAACCAATGTTACAGCCGAGATCAGGGGTTGCATAGCAACAGTGTAGCTGACCAGATATCTATTCTGTCCTTCCTGGAGCTCAACCATTTCCAGCTTTTAATGCCTTTCTTCTCTTTCCTTTATAACAATCTCTTGATCAGATTTGATGCAATCAAGGGAACTAACTCCAGCACTTTTTCCACTTTTACAACATCATGTGAAGACTTTAAGCGAGTATAAATTGCATAATGAAGGTTGATAATGTGAATCCAACAAAGCACATTTATCCAAATGTTTGTACTATTTTACAAGCCTGTTTGATTATTTAATAAAATCCCAAGTTCTTAGGGGAAAATTATCCTGAGCTCAACTTTGCTCCTCATCTGACTGGCCTATGGTGTTCCCTATGCTTCAGTGTGGAAGAGCCCATCATCAGATATCATCTATTACTAACGTGGCTGCTGGTCTGATGAAAAACATCTATAGTAGCATGAAAAAAAAACAAACATTGAGGCTAAAGGAAGACAATTCAGGAAAAAAGTGCCAAGCAAAGCTTGAGCTGCCTGCAATGAAACAGCATTCCCTGTTTCCAGCAGGGATCCAGGTTCATCCAATCTTATCAAATGTTTCTCTTCCTGATCTGTTTCAGCAGATATTAGGAATATGTGCAATTTGCTCCAAAAATGGAGATCAGACAAAGGATCGCTGACATGTCTAATGTCAATTTTGTTTCATTTTAAAGATAAAAATGGAAAATATCGATTACATTTATATTAAATGAAATATTCTGGATTTAATTTCTGTAAAGGAGGCTGCCCTCTATGCTGCTGCAACATGACAAGGAAGGAGAACCCAAATCCCATAGAAAAACCACAACAAACAAATAAAACAACAAAACCAACATAAAGGCACACACCTGGAAATAAGTCTGAAACCAGAGAACAAAATCTGTTCAGTATACAAAAACCCAAAACAATCCAAGCCACACCGGTACTTGTCAAAAGAAAGCAAATTTATCACCACCGAAAAAAACAAACAGAAAACAAAACTTTTTCGAAACATCCGAAGTGTTTGGTAGAGTTTGAAAGCCAACTCAAGCTGACGAAAACAGAACAAGAAACAAATCAAAGAACCAAAAAAACCAACAAATTGCCAAACTTAAAGTGACGGCAAAGATACAAAAGAAACTCAAAGTAAAGAAAAAAGGATATTGAAAAATCATTGAGTCAACATGGACATCTGGCATTGGGTGAAGTTTTTAATTACCTCTTTACGCCATAGGCCATATTAAGCAAATTGTCCAGCCTGTAAAGAGAAGGAGGGTTCTGGGGTTAATGGCGGGCAGATGGTCGACTCACTCAATGGAACTAATGTTAAGTCCCTATAGAAACTGCATGGTCTTGCTCACTCGAGAACAAACAAACCCATCTATAGTTGGTCCATTACACTGAGGAGCCCCACCAGAAAATGCTATTATAAGTTAATGAATCTACAGTACAATCAGTATGGTCTGCACATGCCTGTCCGCCCACTAAGCTGCTTTGTAGGTTCTAGCATCACTCTGAACCTGCTAATGCCAGAGCAGTGTTACAGGAACACAAGTGCGATCAATTTACTTAATATATAAAACTATAGCAGTAGACTGGTCACAGTTTAGCTTTGCAGTTAAATACAGAGCATTAATGGCAGGCAGGTTGTGAGCATAGCATTGCAACAGGCTTTATTACCATTAGATTCCAGTCACAATGCTAAACAACTGCAAATATTTCTCTCAAAATTGCATGTGTTCATCCATACAATTTATATCGCCACACTGATGATTTTTTTAAAAAAATGAAGGTATTTAAAAAAAATAATCTATGGTCTTTAATTCAGTGTTAACTCAGCTGAGAAAACACCTGAGATGACAGGAAATGATCCAGAGTTCTGTCAGTGTAATGGTTTGGAATTTGAATGATGGTGAGTGAGATTGGGGATGATGATTAGTAGCTTTTCTATGCTGTGGGAAAACAAAAACACAACTAAATGTTAAACTAGCCATGAAATCGTGAATGTCCCCCGTCTTTGTGGATGGGGTCAAGCTGTTAAGTGCTTACAGGTCAGCTGGAATGACTGAGTGCTAGTCAGAGGGTGTCCTCTGTCTGAAAGCGTTAGCTTTTGGGAAATGCTTTGGTTTCAGAATAATTTCAGCCTGCAAGATCCAGCCGTTGCAGTCAGCCAGGGTAAATTACAGTTTGTGCCTGTGTGCTGGGCTTCAGAAACCTGTGGGCTGTATGAAATGTTGGCCCTCATGGATGAATGCAGCCTGCTTGGTAACTCAATGACCTTCATTCCTCACTTGGGTCTGGCCTGTCTCATGTCTTATTAACTCCTCCAGCCTAATGGACAGGGGCCATGGCTTATTGAGCAACAGCTGGACAGTGAAGCCTCACTCCTCTTAAAAACACTAAAAAACTCTCTGACTTTGACTCAACTATTAGGGTTGCTTCTTGTTGCCCCTTGCAGTAGCCGAGCTTTTTGCTTTCTTTTAAACACACCAGCACATGTGCATCTTTACAGTGTTTATCAAAACCATCAAATGCCACATTGGTCAAAACAGGGTTCACCTGGAACAATGGCACAATGGCCCCCTTTGGGTGTACTTCCTGAGACAACACTGAAAATCTATTGCCTAACATTGTTCACACTGAAAAAACATTCTCCTCAATGAGTTACAGCTTGTATGGAGATGTTTTCAGTGACAACATTGTCTTAAATTGAACTTAAGAGAACTTGCCAATGTAGGCAGGTTGACTTGACTTAAGACGTAACTTGAATAATAATACTAATTACAATGTTATTTTTTTTCAATATTCAATAAAAAACATTCAATTTTCATTGCCTGTTTGTGATAATAAATTGGTAGTTTAATCCAGGTCAATTTAGTACGACAAGGCTTTGTGATTGCATTAAAGTACCCATATATAATTGTTTAAACATTAACATAAATTAAGATGTAAAAAGAGTTATAATGTTACAATTCATATTGGATAGAATGCCTATAACAAATAAGTTTACATAAATCTTCTGGAAAATCTTCCGCCGTATTTCCATCATCTGGAATCAGTGTGCCTGCGGGTTAGTATTTAAAATGACCAAAAAGAATGAATGCAGACCAAAACAAAGAACTACAGAGGAGGGAAGGATATACAGAATCATTAAAACAGTAATTAGCTCATTACGTGGGAAGGGAACAAGGAGTCTGCTTTGTGGGTAAATGAGTCAATTGGAGAGGAAGCTCAGAGGAGAGGCACTCCAGGCCCGAGAGCATGAAGACATCTGCTGGCCGCTGGGCCGTCGGGCCACAACAAAACAACCTGCTGCTCACACTCTCTCCCTCCTTTTCTCTATTACACATGTGCAATAGCACGCTGATGCAAACTCACCACGCAACTGCTCTGCCAGCTCTTCAAACTGCCTCTCCAAGCTCAGTATAAACAATAGGGCTTTGTGCTTCCTGTCAATGCACATTAATGGAGGAATGAGCGCTTTTTTCTATTTATTTTTAAACAAAATATTCTCTTAAATTAAAATTGGCTCCTGCCCTGGGTGTAATAAGGCTAATTTTCTAATTACTGCCATTAGCTAACGACAGGATCAGAAACAAACCAGGATCAAGGGCTTGGTGTACAGAGCTGGAGTTGATATTTTCTGTCTTGAGGATGAACCATTATACATTAACCTGTGTAACAGCAGGCTTGTATAATTCATTCACAGTGATTAATGTATTTATATCTGCAGGAAATTGTGCTTTATTATTATATTTTCAAACCGTAGCTTATGCTTCTCATGTAAAGCTAAATTTATGTCAAGTGTTTCAATAAACAATATTTCTAAATTGTCATATCATATGACATAGTGATATTGTTAACATTGCTTTTTATACAACAAAATCTTTTAATCTCAACATGTCTCAAAACCTGCAAGGTTATACTAAATAAAATGTTGTATTCAGGAAAAAAAGTTATTTTGCAAAGCTGTCCTTTAAGATTTGGTTAAAAAAAAGTAAGGGAAGCACTGCACATTAAGCACATTTCTAACTTCTAAAGTGTTGAGGTTTCAGTGAAGAGCTTGGGAGCAGAGAGCGGGAGCACAGGGACACAGCAAGGAAGTGTCCTGTGGTTGTGAGTTGTGATGGGAAGCGACAGCTCTCCTGCAGAGCCTGTAAATTGGCTTGGCGTATCACAGACACACAGCCACGCTACATCACTCAGGTGTCACACCAGGGAAGCTGCTCCAGAAGAAAAATACCTTCCAAGCTCTGACTCTGATGGAGAGTAAACAGCACAACCAGCTTAGAGCTATTGAAAGAAAGAAGAAATGATATAAACATATTGTACCTCCAATGAGAAAATTCCCATTGGGTTTGATGATAGAGTGTAATATTTCTGACAGTTCATGTGTTTCAATAAGTAAGCTATCTTGAGGTGTCATGTGATATTGCTACTACAGAGGCTCTTTGTGTCATCAGTGAGTGACAGTAAATGACTGTTTAGGATGCCATAAATGTTAGGTGATGGTTTGGTGCAAATGTTACAACCCTGCGCAAAAACATCTATTAGAAGTTTAGGTCGCTTGAAATACCCCTCAGTCAGACTGAAACATGCTCAAACCTTTTAAACAAATCGTTTAAATAAAAAAAATTAAAAAATTATATTCATCACATACATTTTAATGCCTAATATACGTTTTTGCGCAGGCCTCAGACTGAGACTGAGAAGCATTGACATGATGGCAGCAAGATGAAATGAGGGGGCATGTATAGTTGTGAACAACAGAACCCCACAGTCTCTTATGAACAGCTCCTCTCTGATCTGGGCGGACCCACCCAGAGCACTCACTGGTTTATCCAACACCTGCACCAGGTGCTGAGCTCACAGCTGCTGTTCAAACGGAGGACGTATTTCGCCAAAATGACTGTTCACAGGAGAAAAAGGTGCCTCACTGTTGTAACACAGACAATGAGATGAGTAATGCTCTCTGTGTGCAGGCGTTGCATCCTCAGTTTGAACAATCTATAAATTGCATTTGGTGAAAATCTTTGACCAAAACGTTTAGAGCCAACATGTTGGCTGCTAAATACTGCTGTAAAATTTGACACTTGTCAGTAATGTTAGTTTAGTAATAACTAGAATAACAGCTTCTTAATGCACATGAAACTACTTTTTCTTTGTCTGTTAAATATGCAGAATTAGCTGTTATTGCATTAGCTTATCACATTAACTAGGAGTTTTCTGAACTTTAGGATTAGCTGCACCTAATCAGGCCATGTCTTTAAATGTGTCTGGAAATGAGTTAGGAATAAGGAGGAGCCACTAATTTCAAGTATATCTTTGTTTTAAGGAATCATGTGTCTTCATTTTGCCAGGATTTCATGGCTGCCATCACTGAGCTGCTTTAAAAGTATTTCACTTTGCTTTTGAGTAAAACATTCAGAATCTTACGGTGTCTTAATAGCAAAATGGGAGTCATAATTACCAGATCAATTTATAGTTTTTATAAGTCATTAGTCATGTTTCAAGTTTTTTTTTTGCTTCCAATTTAGCTGTTGTGACAAAGTTAAACAGCTGTATATATATTTACTGTTAAAATGATTATATTTTAATGTAGTTAGGGTAAAAAATGAAAAGGTTTACTGTCCAAACCAAGATTTCTCTTATTAGCTCCTCATTTCAGAACTTTAAAATAAAAATAAAAACTTGCAGTGACTGTTAAGACGATGCAAACAAGACTACTGTATGTTTAAATTTACTGAACATGAACCAGCTGTGCCATTTTATCTGTAAGTGTGATAAACTCAAGCCTGCTTAACCGTAATTTATTCTGAATTAGAGATGCTGTGGCTACATTGTCTGCAGTCTCTTCCAGACCTATTTCTTCCACTTTCTCCTGCCACACTCACCTGAATCTCTGAGCCTGGTGGTGAAGGGGGCCTGGGTATCGGCGATTGGGAGACTGGTAGAGTTGTGACAGGAGGGCTTGGCTGGTCTTCTGGCTGGGGTTGTTGGCGAACTTGACTGTGATGGGCTCGGCGGCACCTGATGGCTTCTGACCATTCAGCCCTTTAATGGCCTCCTCAGCCTCTATCCTCTTATCAAAGCGGATGAAGCCCACACCTCGGGAGCCACCTGCGGGGCCAGCAGATCACAAACAACAGGGGCTCCTGTTACTTTACACATTTCAGCTGAAGTTTTTACTCTTTATTTTTTGTTTTCTGTGCGAAAAGATTGCAGTTTAGAAATGGATCGTATTTACAGCAAAAGCAGGGCTAAAAAACAATGAGACCAATAAACACCTAAACATGCACCACCTACAAATGAATTTTTTGGTTTAGAGTTATTTAATACATTATTTTTGATGCTCACTGCAGTCATAGTCACACACTCTTCATCCATTGTTCTCATGGCATTTCAGCCGTTTCCTTGGAGACACTTTTTTGACTGTCACCTTGGAGGAGTGCTGTGCTTCCTGGGAAGTCCTATTGGTGTCTGCTAATGCTTTGGGTGTATTATTGACTCTATATGTATGCATGTGTATGCATATGTGTACATGAGTGCTGGTATCTATTAATGAATGCTGTGGCTCATTTTAATGAGGCGGTGTGGATGGCCCAGAGGATGCTTGCTCAGTGACAGCAGCACTCTGCCGAGACTATTTACATAATACTGTGTGCACACAGGCATGTCTGTGTGACTGAGGCTGGATGAAAGAGAGGCAGTAAGAAAGAAGGGAATGTTTGAGCATCATTGTGTGCAGCCTCCTCACACTTAAAAGCTCTCCTTATTGTTATTCCACATTTTTGTCCGTTGCATTTCTCTCCCATTCCTCTTTTTTTTTATATGCACTTCCTGTTGTTTTGCTACTGAATCCTTACTCAAAGAAATCCCTCAAACCCCTTGCTCTCCCCTTTTGTTGTTCTTTTTCTCAGTAGCAACAAGCACAACAGACTATTTGCTTTTCAGCCAAGGTGAATAATAAAAAAATGGTTATAGATATTTTAAAACAAATCATTAAGGTGTTTGGATCTACTGTCTTGTATTAAATGTAATAATAAAACCATTACCATTTCTAGGTCATTTTTGTTAAAAGAAATATTTGAAATCAGGAAGTTTACTGTTTTGATTTGTTATAAATGAACATCAAAGAGGAATTTTACAATTATAGGATCAGAATATACTTTATGCCTAAAGGATAGGGTTTTAAATGCTACATTTCAGAAATATGAAATGCAGCTTCTATATTTAACTTAAATTAATTCTCTAAATCACAATTTTTCTTCACAAATCCAAATTTACCACAAATCCATCAAACGTTTCTTAAAATATGAAACATGAAAGCTTAGATGGAAATGTTTTATCTGAGCCTTTACTGTCCACACACACAGTGCCATGCCCACACCTGAAGCACATCATTTTCCTTCCACCTACTAGATGATCCCATTAACTCTTAATGTAAATGACTCTGTTGCATTCCTTTTTAAACTCTGCAGCTTTCTCTCCTCTGACAAGCTTTCAAAATTCCCTTACTCTCCCTTACTTCCTTTTGTGCCAATGCTGTACCTGTTCATTTTAATTAGCTTGTCAGAAGCAGAAAAATAACAATTCTAAAGGGACTTACACAATACAAACAACCAATGCTGTTCTGTTTTTTTTTACGGTACTTGTCATGCGTGTGCAGTACTGGGGGTAATATTAAGGTCACTGCTGTGCTTCTGCAACAGTTCTGAAGGTAATGACGTTAACAATTACAAGTGATTGACATTTTTAGCGGATTATATTAACTTTAAGATTTTAACACCAGTATGATGCTTAATAATTAAGATGCATCTTAATTTCACAAAATTCTACAGGTAAACAACACTTATAAACTCAGAGAGCTTGGCTCATGAGTACCACAGTTGTAGTTAAGTGAGTGCAGAGTACTGCTTACTCACTCAATTCCTCAAATGCAATGCGAGAAGAGAAGTAAGGACTCTATTCTGTCCTTTAATCCTCAAACTTGTTTGGCCTTGAGCTCCTCCTAAGCTGGCTGTTACTGGAGGGCCTCAAGAGAAATGCTTAGCATACAGATGAAGGTCCAAAAAAACCCACACATAAATAATAATAAACATCCTTGCATGTGATTCAAGAGGTGGCTTTAAGAATGAGAGGACAGAGGTATGCCCATGACTATCGGAGTAGTGAATTACTGGAACTTGTTTTGTGAAAGGGCTCCCTCTTAGCACATGATGCTAATATAATCTTCACCAAGAAAAAAAAAACATGTTTCTTATCAAATCTTTAATGTAACCTGCTGAATTACTAAAGTTATAAATATTTTATAAACTGCAACACAGGAAGCCAAAAAAAGACAACATGATTTCAAACAAACAATTGGCAGATTAACCCTATGTTGGGTTTAATATGCTGAAATTAACAGAGGAGTGGTATTAAAGGATGCTCAGGAACAGTTTTAGGGTTATGATTAAGCCAAAGATGAACTAATTGTGTCCAAATGAACATTATTTTGTGCATGTTCAAATGTAGCCGTATAAAAACTCAAAATATTTGGATGAAAATTATTTGCTTCTTTGTTTTTGTCTCACTTTGCAAAGTTTTAATTAATAAAGTGTTTATTAGCAGCAAAAGATAAATATGTTATGGTTTTTTTTAAAGGAGATAAATGTACATTAAAGTTATGTGGCCAGTGCTCAGGATAGAGATTTTCCATGTGGAAAATGATATTAAATTAAAAAACTTTCTTCATTTGGTTGTCTAGGTGTCTCACAATGACAAAAAGCTTCTGACTCACAAGGTGTTACAACCCAAGTGAGGCAGTGAGACACCACAAAGGCGTTTAACAAAGTCACGTGTACAACATTGTCTGGATGCGGACTAGTTTAGACCAGCAGACCTCTCACCAGCAGATGCCACCCGTCCTTCTATTGGGATATATCTGAACAACCCCTGCCACTTAAAACTAGTTTGAGCTTTATTTGGAAAAAGTGACAATGCTGATTTGGGATTTTCTCAAAATATAACCAATGTCTGTTGGCTATAACAAAGAAATCAATGTTGTATCACTTACTTTCAAATAAAATTACCTTTAGAGTATAAGAAATGTTTATTGCTCTGGGGAACATACAGCAGCATCTGGCTTTAGCTGCACATGTAACATCTGCCAAGATCAATTTATTCCCTCTTTTGTTTTTAACAGGTCTCATCAAAACTATGTATTTTAAGCTTTAAAGATACAAAATAGAGAGACTTGTATATCTCCAGGCATTTGTCTGCTAAACAAATTGCTGATATAATCAATTCATTGTTTTGACTGAGAAAAATCCGCTTGGCGACTCCAGAGTAAAGTCAAAGTCTATTCTGCACAGTTTTTTAATTACAACTCTGTCATGCCATATTAATGAAGTAAACCTTGCGAAGGGTTTATTTTTTCTCCTGTTAAACATTGGAACAAAAGCAAATTCCCAATCTTTGAAGCAAGCTGTCATTTTTTAGGAAGTCCAACCAAATGACTGTCCTTTCAACCAGCCCCAAAAGCCTGGACCTACTTATCAAGCACCAGCCAGCCTTACCTGAGACATTAGAGCACAATGTACTTACTAAGGTACAGCAATCTGTCTTTCTCACTCACTCTCTCTCTCTACTCTCACTCTCTTTCTCTGGTCTCTCTCTCTTCCACAGTAATCAACAGAGGCTTATGTAACTCTCAACCTGTGCTTATCTCTCTCTAACACACACCGACAGGCACTTTGGCTGCCTTACTAATAACATGCCGCCTCAGTCTGGGGTGGGAAAACAGAAGGAGAGAGGATGGGGGACAAGAAGTGTGTGCTAGGGTTAAGGGTAGGTAAGGCTCAAAAGAAAAGAAGAAAGGGGAAAAAGTGGAGAAGCTAAATAAGGAAGGGAAGGACAAAAGCAGAGAAGGTAATAGAAAAGAATGTTAAGAGGTGACAGTATAAGGATGATGATGAAAGGAAACAGTGCTATTCCTGCTGGTTCCTTCACAAACAAAGCCACACTTTCTCTAAAAACTGCTATCATTTCTCCAAACACTGACTGACTGACAAAGACAAAATGACTGCTCCTCTGAGAGCCCAGAAAAGAGAGAGGTGAAAAACATGGGAAAGCACACACACACTTTCTATCTCTCTTTTGAACACACTGAGTTTCATCCAGCGAATCAACTGTATGCATGTAAGCAGTTGACATACAAGAACTGATACAAGCTTATTTACCTAAAACTTGTTTCTGGCGTTCTGCTGCTACTTCTCACATCATTTTTAAGGCTGGGTTTAAAAAAATTGACCTATATAGAACCCTCGATTAATTTACTGACAATTTATTCAACAATTACAACATTAATTCATAAAATTTGAAGTAATTTTTTTAATATAAGTCCTCTTTTCCAGTGACGTGACTTTACCCAATTTACAGAGATTCACATGATTCTCACCATACAACTGGTTTCCTGTGTCGCTTCTATCCCACATTATGTTTTCTTAAAGGTACAAAGTTTACTTCTGTTTCTGTGCTTAGTCTTTGTTTTATTTTTTTCTGGCTGTGAATGAAAGAAACACTGTTTTTATGGTATTTAAGAAATGCGTGTAGATGTCATCTCAGATTCCTACAATTATCTTCTCAATCTTTATTAGCCAACTTTGACTGTCATCTAAACAGGCTCAGCATATTGTAAAACGTCTGAAATGCTTTTTATATTCAAGAAAATTATGTGTTGTTTCAACATAAGCTGACTGGTGACCTGTCCAAGGTGTCCTCTGCCTCTTGCCTGATGATTACTGGGATAGGCTCCAGCTACCCGCATGCCTGAACAGGATGAAGCAGTATGAAAGATAGATGGATGGACAAAATTAGCTCTAATGAATCCATATGAAACTGAATCAGACTGAATTGAACTCAAATAGGCTGTTGTGAATTGAATTATATAGATACAAGACATTTATGATGATGCCTAGCTCTAATCCTTTCTGTTCTGAAGAAACCACAGTATGCAAGTGATTAGACTTTGATATAGCACAGTGAAAAGGACCCTCTTTCTGCTATTAGAATCATTAATAAAAATGAATGTCATTGTTTAAATTAGCATTAGTATACTCTGATTAAAGAGACTCTGCAGAGTGAAGCCCTTTAGCCCCTGTTAAAGCAAACCTCCAACCATCTGTCCAATGTACACATGCACGTATTAATGTGCATAGCTGTATGTGGTGTTTGTGTGTGCTGGTTATCAAAGAGAAAGTATGCACACAAAATATTACTGAAAATAATTAACTAAGGGCAGAAAGGTGTAAGATGATGGAAGCACCTCTCTGCTTATATTACCTTGACGGCTCTGTTCTTTACTATTCGACAGACAGCGATACAGAACAGTGTCATTATTCAAGTCTAAAGAAAGGAGACCATAGAAACTGTGTGCAAGGGCAACTCTTTAAGTAACATCTTTATTTGGTCATAAATGCTTGAAAATACTAGGAGTTATTTAAAGCCCTCATTCAGCCATGGATATCTTTGCCATTTAGACTGATATTTTGTTCATTTAGTCCAAGAAATTCAGATTGATCATATTATGTGTATGTCAAATTAACAGCTGTAAAAATTTAATAGTGAAATAGTATATAGTCACAATGTATAAAATGTCACATGCAGGTAAAATTGTATAAATGTTTAAGTTAAGGATAAATGTTTTTGTTAGGTGTTTCTGTTTTGAATATCTGTATAGATAAGGTCATCAGGTTTGAATTTTATTAAATGAGGATGGGACAGGAGTTGAAAAAAAATCATTCTTCCTATTCAAATTCTTTTTTTATCGTGGTGTAAAATGCATTGAAATTTTGTATCGCAGTTATTGTAATCAAGAACCTTTCCCTGCTTTGTGCAAAAATGCATTACCATGCATGTGTGAAGAAGAAAGACAAAAAAGAAAAAGAGAAAGAAAGAGAGAGAAAAAGAGAAAGGAAGAAAGAATTCATTCCATTTTAATTGTATTTCTGGTTGTTTATGTTCGTTCCCTTGTTCCTTTGCAATGAGGCTCATATTCCAAATGGTTGTCTGCCTCCCTTCTCTTCATTTACTGAACAGAGCAAAGTCGTATCCTGTGTTGAGCTGATATCTCAAAATTTTTTAAAAATATTAAAATTATCAAATCAAAGCCAAAACTGTGCTTTTTATGTGTTCTTCCATGTGTGGCAGAAAAGAAGCAGGAGGTGGATTTTGTTTTTTTTTCCATTAGAAATACATCACGTCTGTCTGCTTCACTAGGTTTTATCACCACAAAAACCAAAATCACAAACCAAACAGATATGTATTGTTGCTCCACTGATTACTTGCAGTGATGCAGCAGTTCCGTTCTGATTCTTTCTCCTTTTTTACTTTATTTCTTGGTTACTGGTCTCAGACATGTGTTGCTCATAAATACTAAATCATGAAAAAAAAGCACCAATGTGAGCAGCTTTCACACTCTATTGGCTTGTTTTTTACGTGGGTCTGTTTGTGTGAGAGAGATCACACTAAAAACAAACACAGTACTTAAATAAAAAAACGGCTAACACATTCTAGTTTCACATATATGGCCAACATCCGGATCAGATTGGGAGTAGGAACCTGCTAAAAAAAACTGAGTCTAGCTTTAGTTACTCAGTTAGAGATAGCTTAACTCTTTCAAGAGGAAGAGCAAATGCCTGAGGGACATGAGGGAAGGAAGTTGAAGTTGCAGTAGCAGAGGGAAGAATTTGACTCAAGCTGTGGAGAGTCAGTGCAGTGTTGATCAATTTGACATAACACTACATCAGCCTCCTTCACCCACAACACCAGTTCCTTTTGACAGCAGAATGTATGGCTTCAATAACTTTCCAAATATAGATTACATAAAAATGTAGGTCGTGGAACTAGTTTAAATTATTTTTCTATGATGCACATTAGGGAAATAAATGTTTAATTATGTTTATACATCACCTGCTAAGTTTTAATCACACTGACAGTGATCTAAATGCAGACTAGGATTCCTCCTGATACTATGTTTCACTATAGGTCTCATTAATCACTGTATATTGAAGCATTCTGGATTGACTCCCTTCTGAAGGCTGACTACATCACAGCTGCAGTTTTTTATCGGGAAATAACACGCTTTGCAGTCCTCTTACCTCTGTTAGCCGATTCGCTTCTATTAAATCTGAGTTAGCTGAGTTAGGTTTACCTACAACTAGCTTGGAGTTCGATAAATGTTAATCATCCACCTCCAATAACTCTATTTCATCTCTTTGGCCATTTTTGTCCTTTCCAGGAATAATCGCACTAATGACACTGCCAAGATGATGTTGGTAGAGAATGTAATGTTGGTACTGCACACCGAGCTCCAATTCAGCTCTTTGTAAACCTACGGTAGAGAGGCATCGTCTCTATATTTACATAGAGCCTTTGGTAATAACACTATGCTGTATGATCACCAGGCTTGTGACCTGTAGTAAACAAAAACAATTCACAAACATGTGGGGGTACAGAAAGATTGACAGAGGATATGTAAACAATCTGATCTGATTTCAACCAATGCTGAATTCCCAACTTTAGCATGGTTACGCTCCATATTTATTCCAGTGAAGAGGTTTGAACTAGAGATTTACTACAGGCTTCACCATCTCTCCACAAGCACTTTAGTCTGTTGGACAAACCTCACTTGACATAACTGAATGGTTCAAGCAGTCTGAAAGCAGCAGGAAAAGTATACTGTATAATAACCCACACCAAAGTGTTAGAAAACATGTTCACGTTGTCTCTAGCATGTGCATCCAACACCAAACTGAAGCAGAATAAAACCAAAAATGTCTAAGATGGTATGTTCAAAGGCTCAAAAAAAGAAACTGACCCCAAACCAAGTCAGACCAGGACTCAACCAAGCCAAGAAGGAAGAAGTTTAGGATTGTTTTTACTCAGATTACTCATACAAATTATTATTTCAAATGTTATTTCTCCCTGAAAAGCACAGAGACTTTAAATATTATAGCAACATTTTTAGGGCTGTTCTGAAAACACCACACAGTGTTGAGTGAAAAAATAAGTCATAAAATAAAAGTACTTTTTAAACTAGTTAGAGATTACAAACTTTATTCCTAATTTCCTTTCTCATGTGAGCGTAATTTATGAGTCAAAAGATTTAAGGAAGCCAACAAAGCGGAACAAATACCTGTGATAATCATATCAGTCATTATTTTCCAAACAGTCTTAAAGAGGATGTAAGATGAACTGAAAACGTTTTTTATATCACGTGTCACTTTTTATTCCTCTGTTCCTATTGCTGCAATGTTTCACCACAGTTGTGCAATATTTCACAAGTTTTCTTTACAGAAAATATAAAACTGTTAGATTGATCGATTGATAACATTGTAACTGCCATGAAAGTGGTCTGTTAAAACCTGGCAAAAAAAACTTTGTAGCTAATTAAATTTAATCATGAATTGTCAGATAATATAATTTATTGCTCTTGTCTAATTTTATATTGTGTCTTTACCTGTTTCTCTACACCAGTTTGCTTATGTTCCTTCCAAGGTTGGCAAGGGCAAAGGTTTAGTTACAAGTAACTTTATTTTTTTATGATTCATTATGATAATGATGATAATATTATTGTTAATATTATCATTAATTATTATTATTATTAGTAGTAGTTGATAGCAGGAGTAGTAGCAGTTAGTATAGCAGGATGAGGCATTGTAGCATTGATAATATTGTTAAAGAATATGTTTGTGTAGTAATTTGAGTATGCAATTGAGTCTTGAACATGGAGGCTGAACCCCAGTTTATGGGTGATTATTTAAGCATGACTGCATTAATGGTGGCGGGTGCAAATGTGTGGGAGATGCCATGTTTAACTGAGGATTTTGAACATTTGGTAATTTTGGGGGAAAAAACACAAAAAAGAAATTTGACAATATGGAATTGAAGGTGTTGGTTGATAAAGCCAACATGACCGACAGCAAAGAAATCACACTGCCTACAACAAAATTATATAAGGGGACAAACCCTTAAAGTCAATGCAGCTGGTAAAATGATGCAAACAGCGGGTGAAGTAAAAATGATAATACAAAGACATCAGAAGGTGATGAGGAGAAAATGGGGCATTAATAAAACCTCTGCAAATAAAACAGGTGAGGACATAGGATGAAGAGGGAATGCACTGTCATCTTATAAAACTATTAAGAAAATATGAATGAACATGACACAGGCTGGTTTCTAAAATCTTAATTTGCAGATATTGTGCTTGTGGCTGTGTGTTTTGATGGTTGTTTTCCTGTTAAACCCAAAATATTTACCAAAGGATGAAAAATGTCTCCTTGCTTTGTTTTGCAACAATGTTTGTGGAATTACTCATAAATGTTTGCAGTTTATTTGGAAATGTGTTAAACATAAGCACAGTTTCTATGAGCAAAAATAGCTTTCAGATTTGATAGATCATTTTACTGATGCTTAATTAACATATTTACATTTTCTCCATATTGCTTTTATTGTAAAAGACATGCTAAATTAAAGCAGATTCGCTATTTTGAACCTTTGAAAATGCATCAGTGTGCACTGTAAATGACATGTGCAAAGTCATTGCACACATTTTTTTGCTATGCAACTCTTTATTTAAGCTGGTCGGAGGTCTCCTAATGCTTGCATACATCAAAGGGATCTCTTGGCTAATTTTAAACTGTAGCAGCCCTAATAAAAAGATGGGATATATTGTAAGATATGGACAAGACCCCAAAAGTTTAATTAAGCAAATAGTTAAGAGCCTTCCAATGGAAAAATAATGCAGTTATTAGGACGTTTCACTTGATAAAACCTAATTCAACCCAAGTCATGCAGAGAGGGGCTCCTCAGTCTTTAAGCATGTTGAGAAACACTTTCCATGATCAGAGAGAAAATGCAAAAAACATAACGGCTCAAAGACATCTAAGTAGATAGCTGAAATGACTGAAGTTAGGTTCAGAACAAACCATTCAGCTCATTATTAAAGCCATTACAAAAAGTTATAAACCATAATCTTAGAAATAAACATTTTGTTGTTGGAGGAATATCTTAAATGAAAGGTTATGGAGATCATTTACCGTTTGCTTAAAAAAATTTTAAATAAAGCAAAAGTTGCAATGTTGGACGCTCTTGTACCTACGGCACAGCGTGGCCCATACAGCCGCCACATCGACTTACGACTTCCCTAGCCTTTAAGTGGGACCATACTGTTAATATAAGCTTTATGTCTTGTTGCTAACAAAGACATTAACATGTGATCAGCAAGGATCTGGGATGATACATGATCAGTTTTGTGCAGATCTGGTGTTGTGTGTAAAGAAAATAAACATTGTGGTTGATGGTGAAACATTAAACTTTGAGGTCCCACTCTAATAATTACGCCTTGTCTTTTAAGAATGTTTAGAACAACGTTTAAACACACATGTCTGGAGGGTGTTCAGGCCAATTTTTGAGATTGAGACAATAAAATGTGTAGGTGTTTAATATGGTGCTGAATTTAATCAATGTAGTGGCTGACTGAATATTTCTAGGAGCCATATTGTATCGTATCCAACATTTATTTTAACACAGTTCAGGCTGTGACTGTCATCATCCATGCCAAGTTTGGCAGAGATCAAAGGTTTTATGGCTTGGTTGTGGGTACTTCCTGTTTCGTGGCATCACACTATAATTTTCCATGGTTATATATAGGATAGGAACTTCAATATTTTACTTTACTGTACCATCAAAAACAACGTTTTTTTTTTCCCAGATATCTTCATCAACTTCACTTCTGGTCACCAGGGGGAGTGTCGTGACATTGACAAATTATTAGCATATGGATGAATGCTGACGATAGGACTTCCATCATATGTGAGCAGTTCTGTACAAATGAAGGCTTGTATGTGAAAGTTAGAACTTGTATTTCATGGTGAACATTGAGGGAATGACATGCCCACGCCAACCAGTGAAAACTCAAAATTTACGTTTATTTGATTTATAGCACGCACGTTTAGCCAACATGGTCCAGGCCTAACCCTACTAAGAAAGTTTGAAATAACAGGATAAAACTAACAAATTAATGAAAACCCATGTCTTTCACTTATAGACCCATACGTACGCGCACACACACACACACACACAAACACCAGGTGAGAAAAACCTCCTGAAGGTGGCCATCCACATTAAGGGTGTCATAGTCTGTACCAACAAGAAACCCCACTACCGGTCTAGACTCAACACATGCTGCAGAGCTCCCAGTCCCCTGGGCCCTAAGGGCAGGCCAGACACATAAAAACACACTAAGAAAGAACAAAAACAAGCAACAGGTAATATAATAATAATAAAATATATAGATGATGCATAAGTCTGACTCTTCCATCACCAAAATGAGCCATGCCAACTGTATTTATAAAGCACTTTAAAAACACCACCAACCAATGACTAAAGTGTTAAACATCTGAAGTTATCAAATCATCTGGATTTTTATCCCAGCAACAGGATTTAATAAAATAGTTTATATCACATTAGATACATATAGTTTCTGAGACCTTTTGCATCACAGAATGGTAAAAAAAAATCTGATGCTTGTCTTTTGTCCTCTTTTGGATAACTTTGGCAATAATACAATGTTTTTGGTATATCACATGGTAATGAACTGTCATAAGCTAATCTGACTTTTTTCCTTTTGCATTTTGTTCAAGAGCTAAAAATTCTAGATTTTGGGTTTTAATGGGTTAAATTACAAATAAACACACAAATGAATATCCAACAAAAAAAAATCACTTCTACAAGTAAAATTTAGTCATTCCTAACAGTAGTGATCACCCTCATGTGTTTTATGTAACTTGTTACCATGGGAATCTTTCCTCGTGACACTTCCATCCCACAAAAAAATCAAACCAGCCATCAGCCTTTTCACAGTCAATCCTTTCACAAGCTGAGCAGCAATTTAGTTTCACATTACAGCTGTCGTTTGCAAAACACATTCTCAGGGATCGATTGTATTTGCAGTCATTGATCAGGTAAGCATTGACCTCCGTGAACATACAGGTCCAGGAGCATGGACTAGAAATAGGCAGCTATTGATCGATGCTGTCTGATATTATCTCTGTTTCAAATTGGGCCTTGCCTAAAACAGCGGCATGAAAAAAAGAAAGACACACACAGTTTCACAGGCTTCCCTGAAGGTTAAGAGAGAAAGACAGGGGAGGGAACCTGGAACTATTTGCACTGATAAAGAGAAAAAAAATATGCTTATCCATTCAGAAGCAATCAATATGCAGAGGAAGGAAGAGAGGACGGTGAGGGAGAGATGGAGAGATACCCTTGTCAAGTCGATGCTGTGTTCACTCCCGAGTCTCTGGGGCAATTTGGCAGTTTTAGTGGATTTAGTTTCAGCTGCGTCTCACTGTGAATGATGCAAACAGTGATGTTTTTCTAAGTTGCTTCTTGTCTTGATGAGCAGAGCAGTGACTGCAGGGTGCATCCTGACGATGAGAACATTCAGAGAACAGATTCCCAAGTTTCCAATTTAGCAGAGAAGGATCCGTGGATCATCAGCCCATCTGCTAATGGTCACTGGAGAATATGCATTACTTCAATAACTTTCTGAAACACTGCTGTCAGTGTGTATTTCTGTTTTCTCTGTGTGCCTCGAATCAGCCCATCGCTGCTAGGAAGCGTAAATCACAGTCTAATTTAATTTTAGGCAATGATTTGGTCTCTCATTCAATAAACACATGGAAGCAAGCCAGGAAGAGTTAAGTTTTATTGAAAGTTTCTGTTTCAACAGATTTCTACAACATCCCCCGCACGACAATGCTGACATTAACTCATCCTGTGGATGCGTCCAAACCAATCTGACACACTGAGCGCAAACCCGTCTGTGATTCTTTCCTCTGTCTTTGTCTTTTCTAGATCTCCTTCTGTGCTTACATTTCTAGGAGACACAGGAGAGTATTAATTTGCAGCCCATTTCTTTCTTAACGGCACTGAGTGCGTGGGTGGATGTGTTTCTTCTGTCTATACAGTATCAGAGAGAAGAAAAAGATGAGTCAATGATGCCAGCATGCTTCTCTCAGGGCCGCTCTAAAGTCCTCCATGTTTTTAATCACCAGCAACTCGAAGATCTAATTAATCATTAACATTTCTCCTGCTGATCCTCAGCCCTCTGGGAGCACCTCGTAGAACATCCCTCTCTCACATTATCTTTCTTTTTGTGTATGTGTGCAAATACACTGTGTGTGTTTGTTTCGGTTCTGAGGCAGGTGGCCAGGGTAGTTGTTAGGACAGCAATTAGTGTAGACGAGGGTGTTAGTGGGGTGAAAAACATCTCCTCCTTTGTATATTTACTGACCAATGTACCGTTTTGTCAGGGTTGTGTTCCTGCTACATTATATAAGAGGAGAAGGAAAGAGGGATTGTGTCATGTGAAATGTATCGTCGTGATGTCAGTATTTAAAATGTTGGGCTGAACATTAATCATTTTCTAATCAAAATCACAAGCTAAAACGTTGCAATTAGCTAATCACAAAGCATGGAAGAGCTTGATTCATTCTAATGTTACACCACCCCCACAATCCACGTTTCACATCACAGCATCAACGCTTTTATAAATCCTCTTGTTTTAGTTTTAATTCCTTTTGTGGTTTTTCTTTTTTTTGCTAAACTAATTGTAAAATCACGTAACCATTTCAAAAATCATTGTGGACTAATTTACCATTTCAGAAATGCTGTGACAAAACCTGCTGACAAAAAGTCCAACCTTTGACATGGCCTGGAAAAGTGAATAAAGTGGATTAAAAGGTTAAACAGCGGAGTTGCTTTATGCGTTCTTTTAGCTTATTGCTCAATAACGTGATGACTTCAATTAAACCTACTGAGAATATTAGATCTTTTTAGGCCCAGAAATGACAAAAATGATGTCAGATTAAGTTTGCTCAGCTGTGTCTCCACAATGATGAAGTTAATAACTTTTTATAATAACTTTATTTGTATAAAACTTTGCAAAACAAGCTTTACAAAGTGCTTTACATTAAAAGCAAAAGTACCAATAAACATAAAATGAAAACATTATATATATAAAAACACAAATAAAATAAAAATGATTGATATGATAAATTAAGAGAATTAAAAGTTAATTAAAAACAATCTAACTAAAATCAGTAAAGGCTCTACGTTAAAAATGGGTTTTGAGACGTGACCTAAAAGATGACAGCGATTTAGCTGACCTGACCGACTCAGGGAGCTCGTTCCATAATCTTGTTGCTCGAACTAAAAAGGCTGGATCTCCTTTACCTTTCAATCTTGTCTTAGGACCTGTTAAAAGACCTTTACTAGAGGAACATAAGGAGCGTGGAGGGGAGTAGGGAATTAAGAGGTCAATATAGGAGGGGCAGAGGCCACGCTGTGCTTTAAAAGTGGATGATAAAATCCTAAAATCGATCCTACAACATACAGGTAGCCAGCAGAGAAACACCAAAACTGGTGTGATGGGTTCATACGTTTTTGTTCTTGTTAAAAACCCGGCAGCGTTCTCAGCATCATACAAGCATGACCTTCTTTACCTCCATCGGAAGGTTGAAAAAAAAGTTAGATTTTTTTTGTCTAATTTTCAGGTGACTGAAGTAAAATATTTTGTTACTTCTTGGGATAGCCTCCAGCTACCCGTGACCCTGAACTAGACTAATTCTATTCTATTCTCGGGATTACATTAAAGATTAATACTGCAGTCTAACATTAGGGCTGACAGACTGAGTTGATGACAGTGACTCAGATTCACGTTTCAGGTTTTGTAAATCTGTTGCCTTTTCAATGAGTATTAAGTATTGAAGTGAACATTTAAATCACAGGGTAAGAAAGAAACCTGCATTGAGATTCCTTCCACTTTAAAACTGACCTTGTGCTGGTAAAGAAGGAGCACAATGAATCCCTGAGCCTCTTGTGAACCATGCGTGCAGTGAATGTTTGACAAATTTGCCTCGTTGTAAGCACAACTGCTTGTGGTGAGCTGTTTTATTCATGAAATGAGGCCTGAATCTTAATGCAAAAGAAAAGTCAGAGATAGGTACGTTCTGTTTAATCATCTCCTGACACAGTGACTTGCATTGTCTTATTTTTAAATAGGTAGGAAGGGTAGTAGTATTCATTGAGGGAGTATCTTTTCAACCTTTACTATCCACTTTTATCTATGTTTATGTTCATAAGCGCCCTCCCCGCATTCCCTCGCCTTGCCACGTCCCCTCTCCTCTTTGCCCTCTTACTATTACTTTCCCCATCACCTCTCCTTTTTTCCTTCGCTCTTCCTCTGCTCAGTGTGTACAGACAGTCATGCACTTCACTGCCAGCAGTGATTTATACTACTTAGGCAAATGAGTGGCTTACAGCATGTTGCTCCTTCTCTGCTTCATCAGTACACATTGCACATAATGCTGGAGCAGGTTGCCGCCTGCAGGCATTCACACAACTGCTGAAATTGATCTAAGAGACGTGCTGGAGGGGTTCTACTGCAATACAACAGGCCAGTGTGATTCATTTCTGTGTTTGGGATGTTATGGAGTGTGTAGTTGTTGAGCATGTACATTTTGGTGCACATGCGTCTCATGTAATCGGTGTTTTCATAATGGCAAAATTGCCTGTTTAGGTCACTCACTGTGTAATGCGAAAGGGCACTAAAGCGGGAAGTGAGTGAAAGCAATGTTTTTCTCATATAGGCAGATATCCTAGCAAGTATGAAAAATATTATTTTAGAGGTAAATCTGCCTCCAACCATGTGAAATTTCCATCTTTGGGTGTTAAGGTGTGTGTGAGGAGATATTGGTTGCTTGATTACAGCTCAGATTGTGGTGCTTAAAATTCCCCCAAAAATCTTGGAAAAATTGATAGTAATATTATTTAACACTATTTAAAAGTTATGTTTTAAAAAAAATTTTTTTTTTGACTGAATTATAGTCACCCCTTGTATGACAAAAAAAACCAACATATGATATTTCTACTAAAAGTAAATAATAATATCTACTGGCTAAATTCTGAAATAATGCTAAACTGAATAAAACTACACAAATGGGTGCATTTAGAGCTGAGATCAAAGATGCAAGACATATGGCTTCTGACAGTGACTACAGCGTGGGTAGGAAATACTGTATGTGCGTTTTGACAAAAGTTCCTGTAAATGCCATCAGAGCAGGAAAGCATTTGTCGGCAGGAATGAGTTTTATGATGCCACT
>JBAMIG010000015.1:14748991-14795699 GCA_037177335.1 Kiunga ballochi
GGGGTCTCCTCCCACAGGGACGTGCCCGGAACACCTCACCAGGGAGGCGTCCAGGAGGCATCCTAACCAGATGCCATAGCCACCTCATCTGGCTCCTCTCGATGTGGAGGAGCAGCGGCTCTACTCTGAGTCCCTCCCAGATGGTCGAGCTTGTCACCCTATCTCTAAGGGAGATGCCGGCCACCCTGCGGAGAAAACTCATTTCGGCTGCTTGTACCCGGGATCTCGTTCTTTCGGTCACAACCCAAAGCTCATGACCATAGGTGAGGATGGGGACATAGAGCGACCGGTAAATCGAGGAGGTATAAATGTACAAATCTTTCTTGGTCATGTAAGAAAAGCAGCTGGATGTATAATACATACATTTAGATACCATGGCTATATCATACATTTTGCATTTTCATGCCAGGATATAAAAGCATGGAATTATCATTTAATTCTGCCCTCAATTCAGACATAATAATGACTGTTTTAATGTAATAAAAGTATTTGATAAGTTCCGTTATTCCTTAAAATTTACAAAAAACAGAATTTAGAAAATATTTTTGATATGTACCCTGATACCCTGCCATAATCTGCAATAGAAAGAAAACATCTTAGAAAGTGTCTGATAACTGAATACTTGAAATAAAGTTTTGCAAGTTCAAGAATAAGTTTTGAAACTATGAATGTCTGAAAAAAAAGTTGACATCCCTGCAGACATAATTTTAAACTACAAACTATAGTGTTATTTGTCATAAGTGCAACATGTATATTACAGAGTTTCAGTTTCACATTTTCATTGAGACATCCTCTTGTAGCACCTTTGCAAGTTTCAAATATAGCATTGTTACCCCCCAACACACACACACACACCTTGAAACCTTGAAATATGTGACCTGAATACTGCTGTTTACATGTTTGCAAAAAGGTTTTGAAACCTTGAAACTTGAGCTCTGATATGTTCAAATCTCCTGAAAAACACATTTTTAAGGTTTCACAACGTTTTCTGTCAGTTTCCTATAATGGCAGGATTATAATCCCATAGTTTTTTATTGTCAATCTTAATGATCCAAAACCAAACATGAAATAAACACAATGTACACAATACATTAACAATTTCTTAACATTTAGAAATGCACAGAGTGGATGAAAAGCCATGATGATATTAAAGCCTCTGAAAATTGTACCATAGTAGCTTCTAAGGATTGTGGGAAGGACAGTATATAGGACAGCCTCCTAACTGCTGATGATGCTGCGACAGAAGAAAGTTTGTTTTTACAGAGCATATTCAGATGAAAGCAATAAATAACAAATGTGACCTTGGTTTGTAAATCAGTAAATGTGAGAAGAGAAAGTGAGGACCAGATGAGATCAGCTACAAACTTTGCTGTTCTACCTTACCATCTTGATATTTACTTAATACTAACTGAATAAAAAGTAGTCCAAAGCACAAGCAATATGTAAAGAGAGATTATTTAGACATTTGCATAGCAAATATTCATTTGATCAAATAAAAGACTTGTGTATGACTGTTGTCATGTGTTCAGTGTGGGTGGATTAGTGGTTTACCAGGGGAACGAGTGAAAACAACTAATCTGCATCACCTAATGAGGGTGAGTGAACCAGAAAGAAAAACAGACAGTATTTACTTATTTATGTGTGGCATTACTGAACTGTTTTAATAATGGTGATACTGTGTGAAATACCTCTCTGAAATGAATGCAGTTTACTGACCTAATCAATGGACAAAATTGAGACAAAAACATTCTCTGATCTGATTCAATAACGTTTGTAATCTTTCAATTCAGCACCCGGAGCTCTCCTTTCTCTTATTCAACCATTCAGCTTTTGGTCTATTTTTAACGATCCTTGAGCACATGCAGACAAGCTGCACTTGCAAGCAAGGCTGGTTTTAGCAAAGGCAAATTGACACAAGTCCTATTTCACTCTATTTCTGGATTATCAAAAGATCTGGTTCTAATAATATAGCTCAAAGATAAATTAAAATTTTTTTCCAGTTGGTCCAGAAATAGTTTTTACAACAAATTTAGACATTTACAGTGTGTGTACTTCTTGGCTTTAGTCCTGTAACTTTGATCTATCTACATTTGACAATAAATGAAACAAGAGACTTGTTTTGCAAATATGCAATGATAAAATGTGAATTATGTGCATGTTATGCTGTAATGTGTTGGCTAAGCTAAACAATAAAATTCAACCTTAGACCTTCAAATTAAACACAGTCAAATAGCTATTGGTCGTTATTAAAATTTTCCAAACAATGTTTCTTTTCTCCCCTTCACATTTGAAATAAAATATAAGCATACCTAAAGGTAAAACATCCCTATATTTCCTGGCTTTAAAAAGAAACTGTGATCCAAAGAGTCTTTTTTTTCCTTCTTCACTTAAGTGTTTATGAGCAGGACCAATATGGGGATATTATCATGCCATTTATCAAGAGCACATTTGGTATATCTTAGAGTGTTAACAGTTGTATTTTAGCTCAAATCTTGTACTGCTCTCCTATAACACTCTGCTCATACTCAAAAATCTCTGTTTGCACGCAAACCCGTTTTGCTTGCTCTCAAAACGACCTTTCTGCTCTCTACAAACTTCCTCTTTCTCAAGTAACAACTCCTCTTTATGCTTGGACTTTTTCAGCTCTCTCTCTAAATTTCTCCTCTCGGATTTTTTTCAGCTCTCTGCGGTAAAATCCTGCCAAAAGTCCGCTAACCAATAGAAAGCAGGAGCCCAGATTCTGACCAATGATATTGTCGCTGCACCCTACACACCCTACGTGGGGGTGGGTCTAGGCTGCATAAGCTAGTGGCCGCATGTGGAGACCGAAAGATTCATAAACAGTCAAAATCTTTAAAGGCCGTCCTAAAAACGGGGTTTTCGCTGCAGCTAGTCCAAATGTATCTCTGCTACAACGTAAAACCCTCTTCAAAGCATAGATTAAGGAACAGCAAATGGCTTGTTGTTATGGGCCTGATTTTTTACCATATCCTACAATGTTGCGACCCCTGCTGGTATGTGAAGGTAGCTGACATGGCGACTTAATATGACATTAATAGATCAATCGTGATAAATGAAACGATTGCTTTATCCCAATAAAGTTTAATCAAAGTTCCTGCTGTTCACAGGAATTGATAATTTGACAGAATGTAATGATTGTTACAGAACAGCAAACAGCCTTACAGACAGATTGATGATCAATAGATTTAGATCCCATTCCAATCATTTAATTATAAATTGATTAACAGACGGACAGATTGCTAACATTTAAAAAACTCTGTACAGTGACAGACATTTTATTATTATTTTACCAATGTTGTCAATAAAAACAGTGCAAAAGATCACACCTATTGTTCTAAATAGGACTACTGTACAAAGTTCATTTTCACGATCAATAATGTGGATTTCTCTGTACAATTACGCTGATAAATGTCCTCTCATGTCGCCCATGACAAACATGTTCACAGAGTTTGCTTGGTCCTGTAACAGTAATGGCTAGCTACTGGCAAACGGCATTTACCTGTTGTGGATCTCAAATGCCAACCGGCTGAACCCTACCCCCATGTGGGGTGTGTGACGGGTGTGCAGGGAGCTGCGATAATATCATTGGTCAGAATCTGGGCTCTTGATTTCTATTGGTTAGCAGACTTTTGGCAGGATTTTACCGCAGAGAGCAGAAAAATCCAAGAGGAGAAATTTTGAGAGAGCAGAAAAACTCCCAAGCGCAGAGTTGTTACTTAGGAAAGAGGAAATTAGTAGAGATTTGAGAACAGAAAGGTCGTTTTGAGAGCAAGCAAAACAGGTTTACGTGGAAACAGAGATGTTTGAGTCTGAGCTGAGTGTTTTTAAGAGAGAGCAGTACAAGATTTGAACTAAAATACAACTGTTAACGCTCTCAGATATACCAAATGTGCTCTTGATAAATGGCATGATAATATCCCCATATACCAAAAGTCCTAAATCTGCATCCTTCATCTCATTTAAAACGCACACATGCACACACTCTTCCACTCATTCATAATCTGTGGTGTCTGCAGTGAGAAGACGAGCACACACTCGAAAGGCTCACACATACAGAGAGAGAACAATGGCTCAGGCCACAGCAGAAAACAAACAGACAGGGAGATGTCGAAAAGCTCTCAAGATGAGAGCTGCATGCAAATTGTTCTTTTGACAGTATCCTTCCCTGCTCACTCACCACTCCACCATAACAGAGATACAAAGACAGGCAGGGAAAGACGAACGAAGGGCTGAGAGGGAGGAGAGAAAAGCATCTACTGTAGCCATAACAGAGTTGATTGGAGAGAGCCTTATTAAATCTGTTTACATTCCCTGCTGGGCTCCATTCTGTCAGAGAAGCTTTCAACTCCATGGGATGTATTCTGAGGAGTTTCTACACCAAAATGGCTGCCTCTAATTAACTGGGACCTGCCGATTCTCCTCTCCTTGTCCCTGCCCACCAGCATTCGTGCTGCTCAGCGGTCCACTTCATGTTGGTTGTGAACACTCCGGCTGCCCCTTCCCTCCTACTGTGGAGCCTGGTGCTGAGGACAGAACTCACTGCAAGTCTCGCTGACTTGGTACAACACACAGCCCTCTCTGGCAATTAGTCTCTAGAGTTCAGATTCAATCTGTGTATGGAGAACAGCCAACACACGCTTTTGGTTAAAAGTAAAACAAATGAAAAGTTTGGAAAGATATTATACAAATGTGAGAGGATGTTGCATAAAAATGCAAATAAAATGTGCCAATATGTAGGGGTCATCTTCAGAGACATACGATAAATAGTTTCAAAGACTGAGGCTGCAGTTATACTGTGGTTTAATTAGAGCTATAAAGAAAAGTGCATGGGAGAGAGCTATTGCTTTAAAGATTTAAGGGACATGTGAGTGATTGATGCACAAGTAAAAGAGAAATCAGCAAGTTAGGAAAATCTCTGAGTGTCAGACGAGAACATGTCCACAACTGGAAAGTGGAACTTGTATCTGATAAACTGTGGATCCTGAAGCACAGACCTGTGCACACAATATGTAAGAAACCTAGACAGACGAGTGCACACTTCTAACTGAATTCTCAAATATGTACAAAGGATGTACAGCTCAGCTTTCCACTCGTATCTGCAGGCTTTTTCACCCAATCCTCCCTGCTGCCCCCCACCCATCAATCTCTGCTCCCGTTCAAACCATCTCTGTCAGCAGCATCACCAACCAGTGCGTTTTTATGTAAACACAGTGCAATATCAGATCACATTACTTCACGTGTGTAAAATGGCTGGGCCATCTATTTGGCAGCAGTAGTCTCCTTACCATCTTTGGCTGTGTCAGCAATCCCTTCTCTGCCCAGCCCTGGAGCTGCGGGAGCTCTGCCTGACGCCACTGTGTCTCTGTCGACCCCTATGGAGCAGAGCACAGGGAGGGAGGGATGCACAGCCCGCCATCAGCATCATACACTCACTTTGCAAGGTTAGAGTTGTGGAGGGATTTGGGGAGTAGAGGGATTGAGGGGTGCTGGCGAAAATAGTGGCTTGTGAGAAAAATGCAGTGACACCTTTGCAGACACCAGCAGTCAAACTAAAACAAATACAGGTGGCTCAGGAGCTTTCCGTTTTTTTTAGGGAGCAACATAAATGCTTGAGATGAATAGATTGATAAATTATATATTTTCAAGAATGTTTTTTTTTTTAAAGATTTCACCTGTTTTTTATAGAAAATTATTTGTCAAAGGAAGAAAAGCTGCATGTGTGTTGAAGGTGGCAGATTGGTCAGATAACTGCAATGACCTTAGCAAGGTTTATAATTAGGGTTTTCCTTCATTCTATCTGTAGGTAAATACACCTCTGGTTGAATAGACAGAAATGCCACAAATGAACAGGAAGTCTGTTTTCTGGCTCTCCAGAGCAAGGGGCTTAAATGCCTGCAGCCGTCTATGGATGCTACAACAGCCAATTTAGCAGGAGGGGAGGATGAGAGGAGGTATGACCTCTGCCTTCATTTACTCCTTCAGAGAGATGAGGAGATGGAGTGAAAGATCAGCTGGGAGAAAGAATAAAAGGCAAGGGCTGAGTAATGGGGAAGACACTTCCAATTGTTCAAAGGAAGGGAGAGGCAGAGGTGGGAATAGAGAGAGAGAGCCTGTACATGTTCTGTTGTCAATGTGTCTTGTAAACTAAGGCAGCAATGCATAATGGAGGTCTAAATGAGAGCGAACTGTCAGCTTGAGAGGAAACAAAGAAGACACTGAAGAGTTAGAGGTCAAGGTGGAAGGCAAGAAAAGGCATAAGGCTTTCTCTTTACTGACAGGTCGATGTAAATATTGAGATATTTTGGGGTTTTATTATATAGAAAACCTATTTGAGCCACCTTTTGTTTTAGTATGATGAGATCAAGGGTTACTGCTTCATATTGCCTGGCTAAATGACAAAACTTTTAAAAACTTTATAATTGCTTTAAATTTTAATAGTATTTTCAGTGTTTTATCAGTGCTAAAAGATGTTAGAGGACAAGCTTTAGAAAAAAAATCAATAGGGCAGGGCCATGGAAAGGTAAAATGCAAAAAATCCCACACTAGTGGAAATTAAAACATCTAAAACAAAATTAACCCCCTGTAGTGGGTATCTAACAGTGTGTATAGTATTCATATTAAGATTTGACCCATACATTCAATGTAAAGCTGAAAAGCTGCCCTGAAAAAAGGAAATGTTAGTCAGAGGTGAAACATCCAAATCAATTTTCACCCGCTCTGCAAAGCCGTCACTTTACATACTATGTCAGTGTGGAAGTGGATGGCATGCCGTAGCAAGCAGACGTGGTGTTTTCGCAGCATGTACAAAATGTGGTGATAAAAATGTAAGAAGCAGAAAGCAGATGTGTATGAATCTCAATTTAACATTTAGCGCAGTGCAAGGGAGAATAAATGGCAGCAAAATGAATTATACTTCTCTTTTTAGTCTGACTCTCATTTTCGAAACACCGTTCAATGCTCAACCATTCATTAAAACAAACACAGTAGCAGGCGCTACACACACATACAGCTTAATCTTTATATATATATATATATATATATATATATATATATATAGTATAAACACACATCACATTTCCTTGTTTTTCTCGTGTTTATCACATAAACTCACACATGCACGTCTTCTGATAAAATCCTAAATAACACCGGGATAAGGGTGCAGTGCAATTACATTCACCAACCATTGAGATGAAAACTGCTCATGGATATATTTTCAATTATTCAGAGAATACATTTCAGTCAGCTCTCAGATGCTGGAAAAATGTATTATATAATCAATACACTCTATAACGCCATTAATATTTGATGCCACAAAAGTGCTTCCTGTCTCCTTGGGCAGTGGTATCTGGGCACTGCAGTCAAAATAGAACAAGCCTTATTCGCCCTGAGCAAGAGAGAAGAGTATATATTTGCTTTGCTCTAATGTTAGAAAGTACAAGACACACAAGATGAACTGCATCTGCAACAAAGGCTACCTCATTTTTCTTTCTCAACAGCCAGAAAATGTATACGACAGAATCTTTGGTCTTTCTCTCAAGCATTTTCATCTTCATCACTGCTCTTCCGCTTCTAGCCAATAAAACAACCACTTTATTATTGCTGGTGTGGTGTAAGTTTCCCCGCCCCTTCCCTTACAGCGCTTAGACAATCAATTCACTCTGACTTGGTCAGGATAGATGGATGCTGTAGAGACTGTGGAGTAGACAGTGTGCTGCAGGATCTCTCCACAGACAGACCCACTGCCTGGCAGCTACAAAATGGAGCCAGCATGCGACCATCACACTTGTCAAACTTGGCATTCCCGTCTAGTTTAACCTTTTGTGATTTTCTTCCTTTAAAAAAAAAATCTTCTTGTGAAGATTTTAAATGGCTGGATAAAATAAAAGTTAATCTTCCAAAAAAAAAACATAGTTTCAGCCTTCATTTATCGCCAGCTACTGAGATATTGATAATCAATGAATCCCCCTTCTTGCTACCACAGAGCCGACTCAAAACTCCTCTTCTGTCCCACAAAGTGAAACTGAATTGTATCAAACCGAGGAAGACATAAAGAGATTAATACAACTTTACTATCTCAGCTTCTTGGCCAGTCAAGTTCCGTGTAATGCTCTCTGCGATATTGATTTTTTATTTTTCTCTCTCCTCTGCCTTTCTTCCTGGCCGTCTCCCTCTTACCATCTCCCCACCTTCACCAGCCTCTCCTGAGCTGTGAAATGTCCTGCAGGTCAGACGGATGCTGGGCCGGATCAATCGGGAAAAGTAATCTGGGACGCCTTATGCACGCAAGTAGACATCCAGACACATTACAGATCCACATGCTCACACACATATACACATACACACACACACACACACACACACACACACACTTCCTCTGATGCACTCTGGCCTGCCTGCCTCCAGTCTCATCGATCTGCATCTACTTTACCAAATGGATTCCTCTCTTCTTCAATCCTTCTCTACCCTTTTTCTCTCTCTGACTCAGAATAATAAATGTTCTAGACCATAAGAAGCGTCTATGTAAGCAATTTTTTGTTTAACTTTGGCTTGAGTCTCCATCCCCTCTTTCTTTCTCTTTTGTCATGTTTCCGCCTTTTGGTGAAATCGATGCAGCTTTCCCACAAACTCCCGTACAGCCTCTGATTCATTTGCACATGTTGTGTAAGGTCAGAAGTCAGTAAATGATAGGATGGGGCAAACTTCACACAGTAAACAAACAATAAGCAGGAACCAATATGATCACAAAGCTTGGATTTTACAGTAAATTGTAGATGTTCGATGTTCAAACATACGTTTTTATGGAATGTAAATTGCTGGAGAAAAAATGCATTTTCATTCAAATGCTCAAAAGTGATGTTATGTAATTTGTTCTATCTTTAAAAATTTACTTGGCCCAAATATTTTTATCTAAAACAATTTTATTGTATGCTGCTCTGTGGGCTGTCATAAAACAGAGCATCCTTTAGTTACAATGACCTGCAATACACACAGTAAATAGTTACATTCTCTCTGTCCCACACACACACAAACACATATCTCCGTCTCCATTGCTGAGCCAAACTGTAGGCGGAACTAGAGCCATTTGTCCACTGGCTGAATCCCAACTCTGCACCAACGCATGCAGAAAATTGGTGAGCATCTTGACTCTAGAGATGACACTTCAATTTGTGCAGCTCCAGTGACTGGTGCTCTGCAGTTCCTCCCTTGTGAGAGTGTGAGATCAGCTGGACACCTGCCTAGCTCTTTGGCTGAAGCCTGGAGCACAAGGGACTGGGCCTTGGAATTGGATGCCTGGCCTTGCCTGTCAGCCCAAGTCCCTGTCCCTTAGCCCCAGCCCCAGCCTGGCTTCTTCCGTTCCCATAACACTTCCTGTAGTTCCACTACTGTGCCAATAGCAGTCCCTCCCTCTATGCCCCTGACCCCTAATTCTCAATCCAACTGTCAGCTGCAAGTCAGTGCAACGCCATCCCGTGCTTCCAGCAACATCAAATCCCTATCAACAGCTTACCAACCCTTTTTCAACTCCCAGCCACTGCAGCATCTCGACTTGCAGCTCAGTACCATCAGAAAGATGCATCTCAGCCGCGCAACGCCTGTCCTGTTGTAATCCTTTGGTGTGACGGATGGGAGGGATCAGTCAAGCCACTTAAGTACGACATTTTGGTGGATTAAAGAGACTAAATCATTGTCTCATTCCTAAATAAATTTAAATGTGGTTATGGAAATTGTATTTTTCAGTAAGTATAATGTTTCCGTGAACGGTAAAGCAGATTAAACAAAAGGGATACATCATAAGGGCTATGTAGTGTTTTTTCAGATATGGATAAAATTACTTTAACTGTCCATAAATGAATAAACTATGACGGGCACATTAAGTTCACAGTGTGGTGACACAGACTTTCATCACTTTGGGTTGTATTTCAGGCTTACTACTTTTGTGTGGGGCTTGTTTTTATGTTGAGCTGAGGTTGCTTTTAGTGAGGCTAGAGAATGCAAAAACACACAGTGAAGCAGGGAAAAGGCAAGGGAAGATGATCCAACTGAGTCAGCACCATGTGTCCTGAGCGAGGACATCGCATCCAGGAGTAGCTGCTAGGTAAATGTGGCTGCACACCTGTGCAGGCAACCAGCCACGATAGTTAAACTGCCTCCTATCTTTAGCAAAATACACTAGGACACACTTTTGCATGCAGTAAATAGACAAACAAATTCAGCTCCAAAACTCAACTACATACCTGTAACTTTGCCCACCTGCATGTGTTGGGTCAGAAATAAGCTATTCAGCATTGTTTCAAGCCTGCAGTTCATGCATGTTTCATTGCTGGCTAAAGAACTCTTTCCAACCACGAGAACAGAACAATGAGAAAACATTAAACCCTTCGGACCAAACTAAATTTTCACTTTAATTCAAAGCAAGAGCTCTAATTAAAATTTGTTTGAGGCTGGAAGTGGTAATATTTGCTTTGTTGAGCAAGTGTTTAAAAGCTTTAAACAGCCTGCAGCTATTTGCAAGAGCGAAACCCTACAGCACAGCACGGAGAATGAGAGCAAGGCAGGAACACTAAGCAGAGGCCAAGCTCTACCTAATCAAATCACTGTTTCCCCATCAGCTGCATCTATTTGTGCATTGCCTTGTGTGTGCGTGCATGTGCGACTTGTAGCTAAATACACATAGACCGGAGAATTAATTTTACATCCTTGGGTCCTGTGTGAGTGTGTGTCCTTGTATTTACAAGTGTCTTTTTAATTTGGTTATTGATTTGCTTCAGAACTGGACCTCATAATCAAAGACCTGCAAGGGAAAAGGACAGCTGTCTGTCATTTGTCTTAATGACTTAACAGTTTGATGGAGACAATGAATAACTCGTATCTACATGTATCTGCAGAGGAGGAAAACACATTGCTGACAGAGCAACAAGATGAAACTTTACACCCATCTTTTGACAAATCACTTGGTAATAATCTTCTTTTTCTGAATTTCATTAAGAATATCAAAGTATGTCAGTCATATCTTCACACAGCAGTCACTGTGCCTTTATTTCAGCTTTGAAATGTTGTGTAATCTAATAATGCAGTCGAATGAAACTGTTCTCTTACATGATTCTTTTTTTGGCCATAAACACACTAACACCTCTAAACCCATCATTTTGCTAGAGACCTGCGTCGCATATCTGAGGTCATCAGAACAGACCCGTGTTCTTCCTAAAGGCATACTCATAAAACAATACCATTACAAGGCATGAAATACAAAGTTCTAGTGTGTACAAATCAGTTTTTCAGACTATCCAGAATCCCATGTTTTTTAGCTACTATTTCATCCATCTATTATCTGTACTGCTTAGTCCCACAAAGGGTCGCACATAGCTGGAGGCAGCAATCTTTGGGTCAGAGGCAGGGAATGCTCTGGACAGGTCGCTAGTCCATCACAAGGCCAAACACAGAAACAAACAGATGAACAACTAGTTACACACATTCATTCTTAAGGATAATTGCACATCACCGTATAGCCTGTGTATCTTACTATTTCATTTACAATAAAACAGCTTCTAAGCTGTCTTAGAAATATCATTTTAGTCAATTTGTAGCAAACTTTCATGTTAGATTAAATTGAGGTGATAAGATGACTTCTACTACAGCAGAAGGAAAGAGAAATACAAAAGCCCAGAGAACATTGTATAACAGCACAGCTAACAGCAGAGACCTGTGGCACACCAACTAAACTATTAAGAGTGGCGTGCATTGAAATGAGCAGATAAATATCCCATAGTGCTATATAGTGCAGATTCATTGAAAATACCCACAGGAGGCTATCTCTGTTCGTATACTGTGGCGCATGCCAAAGAGACGGCATAGAAAAGGTGGCTGTTGCTTGCTGTAAAAAATTCAGCTAAGGTCTTTGAGTCTGGCAGCATGTTCAGAAGAGCTGTGCATCTATGAGATAGCACAACTCTCTCCAGTGTTTCCATTTTCTCATTTCCCATCTTTTCTGTTTACCCCCAATATCAACTTGACAGGTGCTGGTCATGTATGCCGGAGATGTTTATCTAGCTTGATAAGGATTCCATATCACTTTCCCTGCATTCCTATCTGGCAATACTGTGTACAGACATTCTTCACTATTGGAAGGGAATATGCATTAACTGTGATAATCCATACTTTTCAGGATAAAAATGACTTATCAAAAGTAGCCTACCTGCTGTATGACAACTGACTGAGCTGAGAAACTATCTATGTTCCACAAAATCAGAAAGGCAAGCCAAACTTCTGACTGACAGATATTGTTATTATCTACCTCCTTCTCATGAATTTCCTGTATGCACTAGAAGATCCAGCAAATTTACCTTTTTAAACTGAGTGAGCTCAAGCATTACAATATAAATACCGTGACCCGTATCTTTTTCAGTCATTGGCTAACACTGACTGGAAAATGTAACCTTTCATTTCCCTGCTAGAGCCACTCGAAACCTCACGCTTAAGCTTTACTGTGAAAGTCAGCAGATTCTTTAAAGTTTTTAGTTATTTGTTAGCCTGCAGCACATTTTTATGATTGTTTAATTGTATGGAACTCATCACCACATCCATTTAAAAAAGGATTTTTGCTAGTTTGAGTTAGAGATTGTAATGATTTGCAAATCGCTTTTAACATTTATTCAATGTAATACATTAAAAATACAAGATATTTATTGTTCAAACTAAGAAACTTTATTGCTTTTTGTAGTGATTGGCTCATTTTGAAAAAAACTGGGACAGGGCCATGTTTACCACTCCGTTTTCTTTTCTTTTAACAACACTCAATAAATACTTGAAACTGTGGACTCTGACTGCTGAAGTGTTGTAGGTAGATTTCCTTCTTTTCCACATTCGATGAACAACTTCTGTTTCTTTAACAGTCCTGGTTTTTCTTCGCGTTTCTTATTGAGCCACACATTTTCAATGGGAGAGGATCTGGACAGCAGGTGGGCCAGTCTAGTTTCAGTTGCTACAAAGCCATGCTATCGTAGTGATGCTCGGCATTGTCTTCCTGAAAAGGCAGGAATGTCCCATGTTGTTCTTTTTTATTTGACCTTTTACAAAACATTCTAACTTTAATGGAATTGGAATTGTGGATTAATGCACTTGTACTCTCCCAACTAAACAGGTGATTCAAACTCTATCAAGTGACTGTTCTGTCTTCCCAGCTCTCCAACTTGACTAACAAAAGCCACGTATTTCAGAGTTCATGACCCGTAGTTTTAGTCAATCACTAGAATGAACATTAAAAACATTTTTTAAGTCATCCTATTGATTCATCAGTAGACGACATGAATTTTTGAATATTCGCATCACAGATTCAGCGCAAGTTGTTACACAACAACTCACTGACTTTGTGAGCGATGCCATGTTTGGAAGAGTATATGTGTCTGTTACCAACCACAACAGTGCCATTTTGTGGTGTGTTCAGTTGCATGTTCAATTTATAATTTATCCCTCAACAGAAATGTATGAATGTTTCATTTGTAAGCTTCAAAAAAGGGCCTGTTGAAAAGCGTGACCTTGAAACATCCTTTAAACATCACAGCAATAGCACATGGCCGGTTAAGCTGATGAAGCCAAACAACAGGCAGCGCACACGCGCCTTCGCTTGTACGCATACACGCTGCCTGCTGATGCTCTCCGCAGCTTTCTGTTCCCTTTTTTTTCCATGGGATGCAAAATGCAGATGAGACGAGTCTGCCGCTTGTGCACAGTCTCGGGAGAAACTGCCAGTCAAATCCAAACATCTGTATGAATACCATAACACACAGAGAACAGAGGAGGATTTGAGACAGAGAGGGAAGAAGGGGGAGTGAAAGACAGAAGATGAGGGAGAGAATGGATCGCAAAGAGTGAGGAGTAAAGTAGCTGGGAAAGCTAGTGTTCCTTTCTCATTCTGTATTTTTGACTGAACAAAGAGCTATATACACATGAATACGTCTTTCCTTCCACTGAATTTTCCATCGGGATATTTATTCTGAAAAGCAGCGATGCACAACAAGGGCTCGGTCCTGTGTTTGCTAGTGGGCTGAGGCGTTAATACTCCCCAGCTGATTATGTGTCTGTCTGTAGCAGTTTGAGCTGCTGCCAAAGGAATTAGGTCTAGTATTTGTGAATACTGCTCCCCTCACGGCAGAACGCTTCAGCGTGCCTCTCAGATTTCTAGCTTTTTAAAAAGACAGCGAGGGGAAAAAAAAACACATTTTAAATAAATGAAGGAAATCACTGTGGAAGCCTATTAAATTTTTAACGTAACCATTTTGCGAGTCTTCATGTGTGTTTAGGCTTCACACAAAAGGAATATTTAAAAACCAAAGCATGCTAATTGGGACAGAGATTGTTACAACAGCTTCTTATTCAAACAGGCTTTTGGCTCATTAAATGCTTCCATCCAGCTTTTGTTTAAAGGGAAGTGGAAAAGACATTAAAGACAATAAATATTTTGCTTTATCTATACTGACATAGCACAGACATAAACTGCCAAAATATGCAGAAATGGGGAGAAACCCCTGTTTTGAGAGACATCTAACAGCAGTTTTTCCTAATTACTAATGAATCTAAATACATATTTAACATGAGAATGTTTACTTTTTATTTTACTTTCATGTTTTTAGCTAATATAACCAATACAATAGTTTTTAATATATTATTATGGATTATGTAGGTTAAACTTTTCACTTTAAATAGTTTTAGTGTTGTAATTTCACCTCACAAACCAAAGAAGAGAAGGTTGTATGCACTCCTGAAGGAGTTCCTAAATCACATTACATATGTAATCCAACTAAACGACCTTAGAGTCATGTCTCTGACTCTCATATTATTATCACCTCTATCTTTTAATCCACTTTAAACCTCTTTACAGTCTGTGCCTAAAGTTGCTGCAGTGAATTGATAGCTGACTGATGATTGCTCACAGTTGTTTGTGCTCATTGTTTGTTTTTGTGTAAATGCTGTCTAAATCAAGACACACAGACAATTACAACACATACACAGTCACACTTACTACACACAAAATGTGACTATTTGAAATGCATTAGCATTAAACCTAGGACTGCTAAAGGCCTTTTGCTGCACCAGTGTTTCCAATTGTCCACTGTTGAAAGTAACTTTATGACAGTCATTATAACATATTAACCTGTTGAGAAACAGAAACACTCGAATACAAAAAGCAAACAAAAGACATCATCATTTGCTTCCACCAATCGGACCACTAAGTTTGCCATACATCCTTTAAAAACACCTTTAAAGTATATGAAGTAAGTGCAGCTGGTCAAGGACATCAGCTTAAAGGAAGAGCAAAGTAACTTAATTTGTATTCTGAGAATAATACCAAAGGAGAGTACTGGTCTAAATTTGGCATTATGTTACTTAATAAACAACTGGTATTTTATCACATAATGATAATAAAATAACAATATAAGGTTTGAATGGTTTATTATCTAATGTAAAATATTGTTAAGAAAACTCCAGAGAGCCAATGAAGACAGAAGGTGGAAAATAAAGGGGCAATTATTCCTCTGCCTGAACCCATCCATATCTCTTCCTTTCTTTTCCACTCAGTGTATTTACTTGGTGTTAACCATGTCACTCTGCTTCTGGACACAAACCAGCAGCTCCTCTGACTCACACAGGTTAGAATACTACACAAACAAAGCTTATTACAAGGTGTCAGGTAATTTAACTGTTGAATGCCATTTTTGTTTCTGTTTTCCATACATTGTCTTTATTTCCCTTCCAACCAATAGTTACCAAAAAAAAACCCTTCTCATGAGGATCCACTGCATCTTTCTCTCATGTTTCTATGATCTTCATTCATGTTTAAATCACTCAGCCCACAGAGTGTGTGGACTGTAGCTAATAAATTCCTAACACACCTTCCTTATTAGCATTGATGTGTAACCTTGGAGCACATGGTGTTCTGCCTGAGGGCAAAAGAGTCACGGTGTGTGTATGTGAACAGTATATGCACTCTCTCTCTTTCTCTCTCACACACATACACACACATATATATATTGCAAACACTCGTCAAAAACTGCCTTCAATGATGAGTACTGACGAGGTCTCAACATCTCCACTGTTCGTTTTCATTCTGCTTACATGTGAAAATCCTTCAAACTCTGTCGATACACTATGATACAAAAGCTGTCTCTGGTCAAAGTGACTTATACTGCTGATAGGTTGTCACACCTATGCTGACACAAGGCTTTGTCCTTAAATGCTCAGGGACACAGGATATAGATGATGATAGAAAAACCGGCCCAACATATGGTTTAATATTTTGACGCCATCCGAATAAAAGCACCTGACAAACAATGAAAAATATACGTTGTGTCAAACCCATAAAGCTCCGATTGTTACTTATGCTAATATAAAAGTGATCAGGTTGAGGATGGCAAGGAAACAAATGGTGGTAAAAACATTATGACTAGAACGATCTTAGCAATGAAATATGACTGTCTATCTGTCTATAGGTAAAAGTGATGGGTGGATAAAATGGCTGCTAGTTTTATTAGTCACCTCACTCTGTCATTTGGAGGTGATGGATGAATGGATAAATGGATGCAACGTTAGAAAGAGTCTCGGGAATGCAAGCAAAGCAGAAAGCTTAAAAATCACAGCTCACATCCTGCCGCTTCAGTGAGTAGCTACACACCTTCATATATCAGTAAGGGAAATAGGATTTGAGATTCGGAGCATGCACAGAATCCACATCTATTGTCATCCAGGGATGTGCAAAAGTCAGGTCTAGCTACTTTCTCTCCTGTGGCACACATGGACAACAGATCACACAGCGTGTACACTGCTGGCTCTTTTAGTGGCACATCTACTCATGTGCCTTCCATACTTTACACAAACTTTGTCTAACATACAATGCATTTAGTATCCGCTGTGTGCAATCAACCTCTGCAGCAGAATTCTGTAAAGGTAAATATTCCAGAGTAACGTGAAAGCAAAAGAGGGGACGGAAGTAACTACTCCCGAGCACCCCACACCATTATTTCTTTCCTCTACTCCTGCTTTCATACATCTTTTAGCATGATATCTGGCCTTATCCCTGTCTTCTTCCATTTCTTATTCTGCCCACAAACCCTTAGTCTAACCCCCTGCTGTAGCCTTCTTCCCTTCAAGAAGGAACTTAACATTCTGCACATGAAATAGTTTAAAAGCATCACTGCACTGCTTGTGCAATAAAAGTAGCTATAACACGAACTGACTGTGCACAGCATTATAATCACAACTACAGCCTGTCCTAGCCTCCTGGAGAAAGCTGGGAATGAAGCGACATATAGTGGCAGGCTGCTTGTAGCCTTTCTTACCATCTTAAACCCATTCCACTCCATTTGGGAGAAGCCGGCCGTTGTCTCACGTTTCCTCACTCCTCACACAACAGCTACACCAACGCCTCAGGAAAGAAACCACCTGACTCAGTCTAACTCTCCTTTTATCGGTCTTTTCTGACAGTCTTTTGCTTTCTCTCTTCTTTGAGTCTTAGCTGAGAGTAGGAAACTGCGCACTAGAGGTGTTGAGAGCAAACATCGCCTTCTTCTACAGATGCTATGAGGAGAATGATGTATCTGGATGAGAGAGCTGAGTTGCCGCAAGGCTCTCTCTCCCTCTCTCTCTCTCTCCCTCTCTCTTCCCTTACCGATTCCTCCTCTGCCCCCCCCCCTCCCCCCACCAACCCACTCTCCTCCTCCCTGCAACAACCCGCCCAGTCTCCTGCTCAGCTGGGAGGTCAGAACCCGCCCACACGCACTCTTTTCGCGTCTGTGATTGGCTTTCGGGTTTGCCTGTCAGCCTTGGCCTAACCTCCCCTCCCTCAGAGTTAACACCTTCGCTCTCTGGCTGGCTCTGAGCCCTAGTCGGCACACGCCAACCTCTGGCTGATTTGGCAGCGAAAAGGTTCTCTGAATCCCAGCAAAGCAATCAATCGCGGCTGAAGTCTGCGCTTGAGTGAGCCGGGGCAGAGCAGCACGGAGCGGAGTGATTGCAGCCTCGAGCGTCATAGTAATAGGATGCCCGCGCGGCACAGTGTATATAAATGAGCTATTACCGCGTGCATGTTCAACCCTCCCTACATCCATGCCTACGTACCGAGAACATCTTCCTCGTTAATTTCGGGTATCCCTCTCACCATTAAGACGGTTTTCTTTAAGTTTACAAAACATGCTAAAGTCACGAGACCCCACAAATTGTGTAGAGTTTTAGTGCTTGCAAAATATTAACATTTTTTAAAAGGATAAACTTCTCACATTAAAATACGCGTTGTTTTAATTTTTCAGAGTAAAACAGAAATGACCTGATCAAACAAGTCCTTAAAATTTTTAGAGAAGATTCCAGTGAGATATAAAAAGGCTAATAGGAGATGTTAGGCTACTTTTCATGACATTTTACTCACCATGACTATCGTCTTGAGCTGTTAGTTGTAGCACTGTGAGGTGACAAAAAAGCCAAAGAAAAGCTGAGGAAGTCAGGAAGGAGATCCAATAGCGTGTTGGAAAGTGGCTTATTAATGAGCCGAGGAAGAGGCGAAAACAAAAACAAACAAAAAAAAACGAGTGGAAGTGGAAGACCCGCAGCTCTGTCTCGTGCTGTCTGTCCTGAATGCAAACACACTGCCTTCAGTAAAATATATAAATAAAACAAACAAATACAGCGACATCAGCTGCAATCTGCACAGCAGACACAAAGAGTCAATGACAACGCTCTCTACCTTTTCCAAAAAAAATAAAAAAAAGCCAGTACTGTAATGGAAAGTCAAGCCGCCTCGCGCGCCATCCCCCATTGGCTGAACAGGTGCGGACGGGGCGGTGCGTTTGCGGATGCGAGTGGAGACTTTCTTGTTGTGGTCCAAGAAGTGGGTTTTGGAGAATCAATATGTAGAGTAAACAGGTAAAACAGTTTAGGTGGAAGCACAAGACAATCTGTCCGCCAGCGTATGATTATGCACAGGATCAGCATAAGCTATAGTTTCTGGGTGCGTAGCCCCGCGCCCCTCTTTGTCATAAAGATGGATTGGAGATAAGTTACCTTCGTTATTGCTGTTTTTGCTATTGATGTTTTAGTGTATGGGTTCCTTTCTAAATGCTTGTGTTGCGTGCTCTCCTTAGTTGGAAAAAGCAGAAAAAGCTCCTTGTTCAAAGCTGTAGGCTTTAGTTTGTTTGTTTATTCCCTGTCTGACATCTGTAAGTTTACTGATAAAATGCTATGAAATTAGTATTTACTGATGCTGAAACCTACTTTGATAAGTTTTGATAATATCAAGTGATATAGTACAGTCTGTTTATTTAAAAATAATGATTTTAAAAGCTATTTTTGTGCCCAGCAGCAACCCCGCCTCATATTGATATCACCCACCTGTTCCTCTCTCAGGCAGACAAGAAGAGGGAGCTCTTGCCTCCTTTATGTCACCTGGCAGCCTATGTATTAGTCATAAACAAATGCATAAACACTCACAATGCATATATGCTGGAGCCCATGTTATTTTAACCTAACATACGGATATAAATGCATCTCAGCATTTTATATTACTGTTTAGATTCTCACACAGATCCTAACATTATCAGGTTTGAAGTTTGTTTCCTTTTGTCTTTCATACAACAGTATGAAGGAGTCAACAGGTCTGTTTTGTTTCAACTACCCCTCAGCATAGCTACATGTACCATACTAGTGGAAGTCCTTTCACTTGGTATTTTTATCCTCTGTATCCAGCTAAAAGTACAACTCAGTCATTTATGTAAATTCCTCTGGTTAGTGTTATATCAAGTATTAATGCTTACATACAGATTAAAACACAATAATAGAAACTGATTCAATTAAACAAAAGAAACATATTAGGCTCTTCTTCTCAAGCACTTTTGAATAAATTAATGTATCAATTAGCCATAAGTATCAACTGGGCTACAATAAAATAATGTCAAACAGCAGATTAATACATTTCCAAATCTATAATCTAACTGACATGTTAACCTCAAGAAGATTGTAACACCGTTTGAACACCAAACTGATACCTATTATCAGAGTAACCTATCAATCACTGAAGGCTGAGCTTTGTACATATATTAACAAATAAAATCCTAAATCAAAAACTGTGTGCACATTTACCACTTAACCATGAATACAAAGACTACTTTACACATGAAATTAGGATACATCGTGCAACCCACGTTTATATAACCGAACACAGCATTTAAACTAAACCTTAAAACTGTAGGCACACAAATTAGCTCTCAAATAAACCCACACAGGGGAAAAAAAGGGAAAAAGCTAGTTCAGTCAGACAAAACGGCAGCACTGAACCACACGTCCCGTTTCTCTGCTTCTTCTCTGACCCCTTCACCCGTCTAGTTAGCAACATCTAGCTAGCTAGCCTAGCAGAACCATGTGCCTGACATACTAATGAGAATCCTTGCTATGCCCTCAATTAGGACTTAGTAGTATATGTACACACACACTCGCACTCACACATGGGGTAAGAGGGGCTGAACAAGCCGCCTTTTATTTCAGATGGAATAAAATATGCTGGCACTTGCAGTCTTTAGGCTTGCACCATTTATATGTCACATAACCAGAGGGAGCGTAATATAGAATGAAACCCAATGAAAATGGATTTAAACACAAGTGCATCTTAGCGTTTCTTTCTTTCTTTGTTATGAGCTTCTATATTTCTGGCACTGAAGATGAAAGCTACATTTAAAGCTGAATGATACAAGCAACAAAATACTCATTATCTAGCTTTTATTTCCTTATTCTGACCTTAATAAACACTTTGGGGTTGGACCCCCAAAAGGACATTGTTTGTCCCACAACTTCCAATAAGCCTGACCAAACTGTGTTTTTATTGTTGCTTTTTTATTCTCTTGAGTAAAAGCTAGAACATTGGTTGTGACTTCCTCACAAAATGTTTTTTTTTCCTCCTGATTTTCAGTCTTTTGTGCTCTGCTTTAACAGTAACATAGTGAAAGATCATTTTGGGTTTCATAATGGACAATGTTTTGTGGTTGTTTTCTCCTTCTGTAATAAGATCCAAATAACCTTTTCTACAAATGAGAATGTGATTTGAAAGTGAAAATAGTCTCTCACTGTTGTCTTGCAGGGGGTGTCATTTCACTAGATTGCTCTATGGGACAACCATTTGAGAAAGCAATGACAATTACTGCTACTGCTCAGTAAATTAGCTATAAACACATCTGTTCTTTCCACTGTGTTGTATTTGGGAGTAAACACAAATCTGGAACCATGTTGTTGCCATGAACCCGTGAAGACACAGAGGGACTGGTTCACCTATTTGATTAAAGACATCAACGATGTGATGCTGCTGTGTGGATTTCCTATGCAGACATCAATATAGCATTGAGCAAATGCAAAAATAAATGCAAAAATGTCAAGTAATTACGTCAGATGATTAAAAAGCACTTCTCTTTGTTGCATAATGTTGATTGGATGCATTATTTGGCCTTTTTGATGATGGATGGTAAATCCTTTTTGAGGAGATAAAATTTATTTCCTTTTTGTCCTTACATAGTTTTGAAAGTTTAAAAGCTTTTGTGGCCATAGCCCAGGAGGTCCAGCTATATTGTCAGCAATTGACTGGCTCATATCCACAATCAGCAGTATGCATGCACAGATACAATGCACACACACACACACACGAACATATATATATATATACATCCATTTTCTACTGCTTTGTCCTGAACGGGGTCGCGGGGGGGCTGGAGCCTTATACACCTGGGACACCACTGACTGCCTAAATCTGATAGCACTGACCTGGCTAATTGTCATGAACTCATTCTGCCCTCCATTACACCCAACTTCCTTAAACTCCTCCCAGCCACAGCCCGTAATGGATTAACTGCAGGCTGCGGCGCTCCCTTGATACATTATCATTCTCTTGCCCATTACATTTCTGCCACTCCCTGCAATATTTGATTTTAGATGCTGAATCTGTCCATTTGACCTGTGGATACTCTGGCAGCATCCAGCACATGGTCTTCTGAAAAGTTTTTAAGAACTACTAAAGAATAGTATATTCAGTATGTTGCAGCGCTGCATCGTGTAGACAGTGATAATTGTGGGTGTCATTGGTTTGAGTCGTGTTAACTGTCAGACGCAGCGTTTTAACACCTGTCTTGTATTTCACTCTGCATAATAGCACTTCTATTTAAAGGAGGAAAAGTGACGATGCTAGCTGAGGTGTTACCTCAAAGTGCTAAAAGAAAATACCTCAATTATTAACAGGGGAAGGAAAACTTTTTATGTTTGTCAGAAAAACTCATTTTTACAACTGCAGTGGGTGTTCACATGCAAACAAGGAAAATAATTATCATTGTAAAGGAGGCCATAACACGCTGATAGAAATAATACTCAAAAATGTAAAAAAAACTATTGCAATGCTTTTCAAGTCTCAGCTGTGAAACATTTTATGCTACAGAATCTACTTTCTTTGCTTTAATTCACTTTCTTTGCCCTTGAATGATAGATTTTGTCAGTCTATTGAAGTTCTGGCAGAAGTAGGATCTTGCTGTGCTACTCAGACTGATGACTGCCCTTCTCCTGGCAGGTGTCCACCCTCTGCCGGTAACAATCAGCAAATGAGGGTCGCAGCTCTCAACGTGTCCCTCAACAACCACAAGCTCAGCATCACTGAGCTCCAGCCATCAAACAGCTGTCCACATGATAACATGTGGCAGTCTCTGGATGAAATGGCTCTTTTTTGTAAGGAGTGTTGTACGTGTGGATGGACTTTGATCATTTCATGGTCAAGAAATATAAATACTTTGCTGCTTCGTGTTCTGTCAGACTACTATCTATCTAGTTATCAGTGGTACTGTTGCCTGACAGGGGCAGCCCTGTAAAAAAAAAAAGAAAATCTGTTCCAGAAAGGAAATCCATGACACAGAGACAATGGCACCAAACCTAAACCACTGAGAACAGATGAAGGCTGCTGATTAGAGAGAAGCATAAAATAAACCCAAGTTGGTTCACTGTAAAGATGCTAAAGGCTGAAATTCTCCAGCTTGTTACATCGACATCAAGCATGTCTGCCATGTTTGAACTCCTAATCTTATTTTTATCCTTAATACAGCTGCTGTGTTCTCACAAAATGTATAACTGGATCAACATTTTGAAGCAATTAATGTTCATTTTATGCAGTGGTAGCAACTAAATAGCATAAATAATTGAATGTATAAAAAGAGAAGAAAACACATTAAAAGTAATCTTAAAAATTAAACTTTAAGTAAATCCCCACTCCAGCCTGTTACATTGGACATGAATACCTTTACTTAGGAATACTCTATATTGACTATATAGTTTGTGTAATCAAACTAACTAGTTAAAATCAAACTAATATAGTTGGAGCTTTTCTCCTGCAGTATTTCTTTCATGTCAGTGAGCAACGATACTCAGCCAGCTTCACCCCGGCCTGTATCAGTCTCCCTGCTGGAAAGTCCTTAGATCAAAAATGATTTCTTCATTCTAATCACAGAACAAGGCTCTGCTGCATTTGTTACAGTCACTTCCTTCAACTTTTAACTCCAAGCTGTTTAGTATGGCTTGTGCTTTGCAGACTGCAGAGATGTGACTGAGGGGACGGTAGAAATCCCAAACTTGAACTTGAGTACTTTTTAGCAGATCCAATTCGAAACACTTGTTTTATTTTGCCTTCTATTTTCTGTTTTGATTTGGAGAAAAAGAGAACACAGGAGCATAGCTTATTCAATGCCCACATTAACATTAAGAACTTTAAGGCTCAGACCAGCACACACTTGCTCCAAACTTAGGAAGAACATTGTTTTCCTAACACAAAGACAGAAAGTTTGTGTAGGAGTCCAGGAAGGCTTAGCTATGCATTTGTTGTTGAGTGTGGCATGTGTTCTGGCACTGAGAATGTATTCTCAACAGGACTATGGTGGATTAGTGTCCATTTGGACAACAGAGCGGTCCACAGCTTGGGGTGACATTCAACTTTAAGGGGGCCAGCAGGCCTCACACCAATCATTAAGCTTAGTCTTGCTGCTATCTGTGAATTAGAGAACATAAATGCAAAGGAATGCAGTGTTTGTGTTACGCTGCAAGCCACGAAGGAGTAAAATAAACACACTTATATTCTATTAAACCGTTTTATAGTGTGAGTTGTGGGTGTGAGATGAAGCGGCGAACACGCTGCAGTGTGGTGGGTCAGTGGATCATGGGGGTTTATTTGTGGGCTTAGGGGCTGTGAGACCAGCAGCTCGTTTTGTGTTTGATCCCAGTCGGGGTACATCCATGCTCACAGGGTGATTGCTGCGGTCCATCTGGTGCAGACTTTAATCACAACCACCCCCACTTATGCACATACAAGCACACTACAATAACACAAAGCACAGAGAGATTCCCACTCGAGGTTCTTAGGCTGATGCTTCTATCAAACCTCCTTATTTACAGTATTTATCTTGGCCATCTTTCCTGTAATATATTCCCCTGCAGATCATAGCCCCATTTTCCTCTGTTACAGAATCTCCTACTCAGACCTCAGGTTGAAAAATGTTCGTCCTGCTATCTGTCACGCTGTTTTAAACCTCATCAAAAATCGCGCACTATCAGATCCGCAAAATGGCTGCGCTGCGGTTTCCGATAAGGAATAACCTTTCAGAAATTAGACACATCCAGAGTCCTTTACATGGCTGGCCATCGGCACTATGGACCCAACCATGCCCACGCTGCATAAATCCTTCTCTGAAAATGTCACTTCATGCTTGAGGAAAAGCGAGTGTGTAATGCAGAAAGAACCCTGATGGGTTTCAGCTTTAATGCCTAAACGCTTAGAGACATGCTTCACTTATTTAGTGTTGTTGAGACTTTCGGTGGATTAAAGGGGGGAAAAATAGTAGAAGACAAACACAACTATTGGGAGAACAAAACAAACTTAAAAAAAATCCCAGATGTGATATAGCGTATGTGTATTCCCTTAAAGCTGAACACAGACAATTCTGGTTCCTAATGAAGCTGTTAGAATAAATATTATTATTACTGGAAGGGAGGGATTTGCAGATAATGATGTTTATTTTAGGTTTAAAAGGGAAACTGTAATGTATTACCTCTTTAGTATTTAATAATTTCCTAATATGTCCTTTTTGAGTCTGCTTGTCACTTCACTTCTGATCCAGCTGCAAAATTTCTTGGTGAGCTTCTGTAACTTTAATGGTCATTGTGCCTTTTTACTAATACTAAAGTCAGCCATACATCATTTATTCATGATGATAGCAGAAAGCCTTGCCTCATCCCACGCAATTAGCAAATCAATAAAAAAAAAAAACCCGGCTTTGAAACTATCAATTTTGAGAAGAGACCAAGTAGTGTTGTTCATCAACATGCCAGGAACCCAGACACAGACAATTACTCAAATATTGTCTGTGTCAGATCAACGTCAACAGGCCTGAGCTGTCAAAAATAACATCATGGCACATTGTCTGCTAAGAGACTTACCTAAAGAACAATGTTAGGGAAAAAAAGGTGGGGGAAGACCACTTAATGTTCTTTGTGTGAGAAGATTATGTTTGAATTAGGAAGATTTCTCCATATTGTGAAGCAAAGGACTGAACAGAGGCCATCCAAGTGAGATTATCACAGATGGAAGAGGGTCAGTAAAGGCCTTGTGTGAGCTAATACATCTTTTGTTAAGGTTTACAAGGCTGACATAAATCCACAAGGCTGTCAGTTTCATAATTAATTCAGTAAGGCTGAATGATCCAATGCATACACCTCAAACTCATCTTCCAGGAGGACAATATGTCCATTTAGAATGGCATCAAACAGTAGCAGAGAAATATTTCTATCTTTTTTTATGTTAATATTTAGTAAATGACAGAATGCCTCACCAGATTTGCAAACAAAAATCTCTCTCTCTCTCTCTCTCTCTCTCTCCAGACATCCCTGTTTCATTATTTTCTCTGTATTTATCCTTCCTAAGCCAAATGAAATAACTGCAGCCGGATGTGAAAATATTGTCCTGGAGAAGCAAAAACTTGTGTCTCTGAAAGTAAATGATTTTTTTATTGCTATTATTTCTAAGCAAAACCACAGCCCTGGGATTTTTTTCACGAGTGAAATGAGCAGCGGAAAGTCCGTCATTTTTAAACCTGCTGAACTACAGCCAACAAACGCTCTGCATTATTTCACAAGCACACAAAAGATATTCAGTTCACTATGACGTAAACCTTGATAATGATGATATACTTGTGTTAATCTGTATTAAAGGAGCTGTCAATCAGGATAGGAATAATAACAGACTGACGTCTTCTGCTTTGGCTTTTGGTGGTGGGTGTGACCTTTTGTTTATATTCTAATTACAGGTTATTCTCTATAATAATAGCGCAGTGTTTGATGATTAAAGAGACATTATCAGATGCTTTTGTTCATAAATGTGAGGAGATGTTCAATAATGCGTACCCAAAACAAATGGAGCGCCACTGGTAGGGTGATGTAAGTGATATCGCTGGTGACATTTGGCTGGGGATATTGTTTTATGAGAAATAAGTAGTAATCATTCACACATTTATTTATTTATTCACTCTCCCATGCTGCTTTATCCAACTTGGGGCCGCAGGGAACCTCTAATTCATCCCCGCAATTTAGGTAATAATCAATCAGGTATAATGCGTCTGTGCTGCAGTGATCCAAGACACTGCAACCATCGTGTAAGCTGTCACTTTGTGCTTAAAAGGAGAAGCAGTAGATGGAAACAGAAAAACCGGCAAGAAGTGGAGAAAGAGTACCGCTAGCTTGAAGCATTTACAGTATGTGTATGGGGTGGGGTGTGTATGGGTGGGTGGGCGTGGATGCGCATGAGCCTGCAGACACCTGCTCCATTCTGCAGTGATGGCTCCCAGCGGGACACAGGCTCAGCTGCTGATCAGTAGGCCCTCCCAGCAGCACCAGTGGCCAACACACACACAGACACACACACACACCTCAGGGCCCCCCTTGCAGTGCATCTCTCTATGTTCCTTGTAACTGACACACCACATGTGCTTATATCAACTGCATACATGACATGATGTGCGCACACACACACACACACACACAAACTGTTGTGTGTTTGCACAATGCTGAATATAAATTTGATGATGCGGTGCGGTCATAACTTGTTCCGCTGTAGCTTTAGGTGTGCTACAGGGGTGACACCATGTCATTTATTTCCTCACAACTCCGAAGCTAAAAATATTTGCTGAACAGAACTGAATAAAGTGAGGTTAAAAAAAAACTTTTCAGCTTTCCATCTGCTAATTTAATTTAATTCTTTTTTTTCAACTAACCTTTCAAAATAGTACAGAAACGCCACATTTCATTTAGTCAGCCTTGTGTTAATCAACCGCGATTGTACTTGTGGCGTGATTATCATTTCTGATCCCGCAATTTAACATATCTTCATCTCTGTTTCTCCGTCTACGAGCATCTTTTTCTCTCTTTCTTTGGTGCTGTTCAGTCGGCTGCACCTGTTTGTGCCTCAGTGACAGCAGGGTTGTGGAGCATAAATGAACTAATTTCCTGAATATAGAGAACACTGCAATCAGGGAAAGGCGAAATGCAGTGAGCGGCAGATGGAAGGAGCTAATTATTGTTATGAAATAGAGATGACCTCTAACTATCGCCTGGCTGCTTATATGCTGTGGCTACGCATATTTGCCAGCTTCTATGCCCCCCCCTCTGTGGTTTTGTTGAGGTGAGGATGATGAATGGCTTCAAGGAGGTTTGAAACAAGACCCTTTTCCTTTTTCTTTCCTTTTCTTTTCTTTTCTTATCGTTCTATTTTACTCTCTTTTCTTTTCTAAATATTGAAACAAAAAGGTTGGAGTTGTCAAACAAAGCCCCGTGTCACATAGAGAAAAGCAGCTGCCTGCAGTGGGTAATCAGAGGAGCTTTCAGCATTCAGGTCTGAAGCATGGCGCACAGTGTGCTGTTAGATGTACTCGTTTGAAATGAGATCTCAGAAACAGAAAAACCAGAATCATTTGCAACTCCTTTGTTGCCCACAAATTTAGCCTTTTAGCTTAAAGGTGATCACCCCACTCAACTTATTTTTAACTGCAGCTGCAGATGCTCCACACAGAAAATGTGCATCAGTATTTCATTAATCATACAAGTCTTTGGATAAATTCTTTGGATGTTCTTTTAAAAGCACTGCCCTGAAGCTTTAAACCCAGGAAACACAGCTGAACAAGCACACATGCTAACCAGCACGGAAGCGGTAAATGGAAGACAAACACACCCATGAATGCTTTAAAGATATTGCGATGAACAGGAGCAGTAAATCGTAAACTTAATCACTGTCGCATAATTTTTTAAAGAATAATTGAAGATTTTTAAAAGCGTGTGTTCACTTATCATATTCATTTAAATACATGGAAAGTGAAATATAAATACAATATAGTATTCGCCTTAAAAAGAGTAATAGTCGATTGATAGATCAAATAATTGCTGTGTAATATGATGCTTTTTCTCCTGTCAATAAGCTGTAGAATAGTATTTCCTTTGGATAAACACAGTCTAAAAAATGCAGTTCTGCTTTTGAGGCTTTATACACCAAAGCCAGAATCTTCCACCACATTTATCTAATGTATGCAAATGATCTAGCTGTGCTTAATGAAGGCGCCATTAATCACTTTAACGATGGTCTTTTTTAACCAGGGTAATCATGCACAGACACACAGATACACAAGTGCGCATTTACAAATAAATACAAAAGCACATGCACTAATGTTCTTTGGTAGAAATCCACACAGAAAAATGCTTCATCACCAGCAATGCAATGATGTCAAATGTGCAAAATCCAGAAAAAAGAATTTCTGGCAAAACAATACAATGCACAATGAAGACTATATCATTATTAAAACAAAAGGATCAATTCTAAGGACTACATTATTATGTAGCATTTATTGTCAGCTAGTCTTCTATTCATCAGGCTCCACCCTGAAAATGAGTGGATTGGTCATTTCTTCAAAATTCCCTTTTAATAACGTACCAAAAAGATTCACCAAAAATACTAACATGCTAGTTATTTCTATGTAATAAATTCCACTTATCAGTTCCACCGGTCACTTTAAATTATTTAAGGTTTGTGCAAACAGCTGATAAGAGTGCTGTGGGTCTAAATAGGCAGAGACTAGACAAGTGTTCTATGTAACATCAACATAAGGCTGGGTTGATGTGTACAAATTTAAGACAAAAACGAAAAAGGGAGAAAAGAAAATTGTCGCCTGGCTTGTCACGGACGTATTCCACCTCCTATCCTTGCTATGCATACAGATGATGGAAAACCCTGGGTACAGTCAGCAGCATGACAGTGGGTTATGAAGGCTTCCGGGAGGCTCAGGGGTGTGGATCTGAGCCAGTTTGAAGGGGAGCTGAACCAATGAAGAGCCCACAGCAGATTAGACACCCACAGCTTCATGTCGCTTTAATGCGGCGAGTCTGGGATTTTCCTACAATGCTTTTGCCGAAACACTTAGGGCTTCCTCATGCCCCTTTTCTCTCTCATCCCCTTTTCCCTCAAGTAATCTTTACTATTTAAATTGCAGAGTAATGTTGACTCCAGTGGAAAAATGTCTAAGCGCTTTTGTTGCTTCCTATGCTATCGGAGCAAGACTTGGGATTGGGACTGGGATTTTAATTGACACAATAGCTACAATCAAATGCACTTTGCATTCCTTTCATCTGACACAGACGTGCATCTCTAATCTAAGAGTTTCTGTCAATTTAAAGGTTGGTACGTAAAGTTTTTAATTAAAACTGTAAAAAAAAAAATGTAGTGCAACTGTATCTATATGAATAAACAAAGAGAATGAATTAGTTATCATCAAGGAGCATGTGCAGAAATAAGTAGAGGAGACTTTTTGTTTGCACAGAATTCACAAAACTAAACAAGCATTTCACATGTTACTCACTGAGACGCATGTTAACACATGCGTGCACACACAAACATCTCAAATTCCCTTGATAACAGTCTGACTAGCAGAGGCTAAAGACAGAGTAGGCGTCCGTAATTGAACAAATATAACAGTGTAAATATTTACTAATACTACCCACTGGGGATACAGGCAGAAACCCAAAAGTGATTTCCACTCTTTCTATCATTTTGTGATTTTTCTCAACACAAACCCTTGTTCTCAAACACACTAACTGCTGCTATTTCCCCGTTTCATTTCTTGGTACAGTGCCTAATGTTCATTAAAGGCTAGGAGATATAATCGTTCTGTCTATCCTCTTACCAGGGGTGACCTGAAGCCCATCTGGGCTGGCGGTGACAGGAGATCCCTGGGAATTAGCGGCGAGTGCGTCTCGGGGACGGAGCCCACGCCACTGGCTGCTAGTCCCGAGAGCTGCCCGTACCTCGCCATCATCTTGAGATGCTGCTCACAGAACACACACGCTCATACACAGACACGGGAGAAGGGAGGAGAGAGACAGAGAGGGAAAGAACAAAAAGGGGGAGAGGGAAGGGGTGTGAGAGAAGGGAAGGAGAGCAGATAACAGCAGGTAGGAAGGACAGTGGGAATGGTAAAGGACAGAGGAAGGAGTGGGGGTAAAAACATGAAGAAAGAGGGAGGTAGAGGGGTTTTACAGAACACTTTGCTTGCACACAAATGCATGTGTGAAGATGCAGACGTATGCACTCGTACTTACATCCATACTATGCTTGCACATGGGAAGGCAAATATGCAATTTTAACCCCAGGTGGGCAATTTCACAAGCAAGCCTATGTTTGATGGGTTGAATAGCTATACCTCGGTCAGAACAGTGGGATGTGAAATCTACGTATTGGTTGTCCATTTATGATTACAATGCAGGATGAGCGAGAGAAGCATAGCGGTCCCTTTTTCTGCACAAAACAGCATGAAGGGGAAAATATAATAAACAGCTGTTGTTATCAATAATCCCCTCTGTCTTCTGGCTATGAGCATACAAAGGTTTACAGACATACACACACGCACGGACGGACATATAATACAATACAACACACATGACAGAATGGTTGGCAGCAGACATACACAGGTGAGGTGTAAGGGGGGGGAAAAAGCAAATCCAGATCTCTTTACCTCATTGCTCAACAAAGCAGCGTTGAGTGTTCGGCTTATTTCGAACATGTTCAGATTCGATGGTTTTTTTTTGTTCTGTCCTTTTATATTTAGATTCTCTTCAGTTATTTGCTCCCCCTTTTTTTCTACAGATGGGAGTCTCTCACTCACTCAGTCCCAGGAACAGAGAAAAAGAAAGAAAAAAATTAAATTAATTGAAAAAAAGAGGAGGATAAAAAAAAAAATTCCTCTTTGGTTTCTGATTTTGGAGTTGAGATTTTTTGAGTCTTCTGCTCTCTTTTTGTTTTCTCTTGCTCCCCGCTCTGCTGATGCACTTCTGCTTGACTGTGGCTGTTCGTGGAGGCGTTTGTGCCCAGGGTCTCCGCACACGTCTGAGGAGTCAGTATGCTGTCTCTTAAAATCTCCCCAGAGTCAGCACATTAAAACAGGCAGTTGGTGGGTCGGGTTGGCGGGCTGGTCCCTTATCTGTCCCCCGCACACTGGCTCACACAATACGCTCCGATCCTCACACTGCTCGCTAGCAGATTAGCCTGTCCCAAAACATAGCACTTAGTTTAAACTCCCCTCCCTTTTTGCTCTCTTTCTCTCCCTCACTCTCTGTATCGCTCCCTATGGCTTGCTCACTTCCTCTCTCTCTCCATCTCTCTCAGCATCACTCTGTCCCCACCACCCCAACCCCCGTAGCTCTTGCATCCAGGCAGCTACAGTTCACTGTGCCACCACAAGGTGGGAAGACTGTCCAAGCAGCAGCACTACCACGCTCCATGCCACTCCTTTCCCTTAGATTTTCTCCCCTTCTCCTTTTTTGGGTAGTTATTTATAACCCATTGACATAGATTGCACTCAGGGCACCTCACACCCTTATATAGAATTAAAAAATAAGATTATTTAAAGTTAGTAGACATGAAGACTAATATTTTTAAAGTAGGGACAAGGCTTTCTGGAAAGCATTTTGCTTTTGCAAAGTCTTGGAGTACAACACAAACCTGCACACTTTGAAGGGAACCTAATGGAGGGTACCTAGTAACAAAGAGAGAAGTGTGGGTTGGGCTGATGTGAGCATCAAGGTCAGGTGGCTGTCCTTTCCCTCAGCAGGGTGTGGCACAAGGATGACGAAGCAGCCAGTCACAGACATGGCAGGAGATCCCGAGTCCTGGATAAAAAAACAAATAAACAAAAAAAAAAAAAGATCAGAGAGACATGAAGACAGGAAATGATTCATGCTTTACTATGAGTCAGTCAACAACTGAGATAACAGTGAAATGACTCATGCTGCTGTATCCGTATCTTTAAAATATCAGAAAAAAATATTTTACTATATTGATTTTGTTTAGGTGAGTTCACAAATCAGCGCTTAGTGCTGCCTTGCTTATGGCCAAATGAGCATGCTAAAGTATTTATTCTCAGTACTTTAAATGCACTGTTTTGCTGGTTTGGATCAGTTAGGAGGGGCGCAGCCAGTTAATAGCAGTTTATTGACACCAGACCATCTGTTTAGGTGGATGGTGTCCAACACAGTGGAATAGGGGGAGGAGATAGAGATTGATAAATGGAGAATCTTAGAGATAAATATATGAGAGGATCAGTAATGTTGAGTGTTTATGAAATAATTATTCTGACCAATATTTATGTTAGCATGGAATATGAGTCACATATTTGTTTTATCTAAAAAAAAACCCCACTTTTATCTGCTACAAGAAATGTGTAGGAGTTACCAACATCACTGTGCTGTGGCACTGTTACACTGTCTCAGCTATGATTTAAGTTGTTACTTCTTCCCTTAAAAAAAGGACGGTTACAGCCACATCCCTGTTCCTTAAAGCCTGTGGTCTCTGGAGACGTCTGGTCCGGCACAGCCCTGGGGGGAGCTGTCACTTGAATCATCCAGAGTGAGGGCTGATTCCTCAGTCAGCTGCCTCTCAAGCCTTCCTCTCTGACCCAGCATCACTCCCCTGAGCCCCTGATTGCAGTCACCATAGTGATTCTCTGTGTACTGCTGGCTGGTCTCTTCCCTGTACTTGCTGGAACACGAAAACAAAACCACGCATTCGCTTCTCTTGAAAACACACCCAGTATTTCACATTCAAACAAGAAACAGACTAATAAATTTTTTTTAGTAATGCTTTGTTCCTATAAGCAATGACTTATTTGATCATTTAAAAGTCAAAAGAAAAACTTCTTAAAAAAAGGGTGCGACAATACCTTTGCTTGGTAAAGCAAGCCCCTCCAAAGAAAAAAAAGACAGTTTTTGGGGCTAGGGGCTTCATGTTAGTGTTGGGGATTGCAGCCTCATAGTAAGAGGGGCACTAGTTCTCAGCTGAGGAGGTTTGCACTGTAGTCTTTCTTTGCAGAGTTTGCATGTTCTGCCCATATATTTGTGGGATCTCTGTGCCTGTTTGACTGGAGGCGCGGGGGTGAGGCCGATGATATTAATTTTTGATATTGTAGAACATAGTTTAGCAGATTTTTCAGGTAATTCGTGATCCGGGGTTTGCTACTGGTTTATTTCCTACTGTTCTTAATTGGACAATGCTGTCCACACAGTAGTTGATGTAACTTGTCACATTAAGTCATGGTACTGGTGTCCTCTCCATGCGCATCACAGAGGACATCCCAGTCTGTGATCTCTAATGACCTTCTCAGATCCTCTTTAGGTTCATCAGGCCAGGTTTTCATAGTCTGATTATTGGTTGCTGTTTGAATAGCTGCTTTGGTGGGGGTGCAAAGAACTAGATAATGATTTGAGATTGCTAATGGAGGCAGGGCACAGTTTGTACAGTGATAGTTTGTCAATCTTGGCCAGCAGCAAGTTCACATTCTCCACGGCATTACAGCTCTTAAATCAGCTCCACAGCTCCGTCGAGAATGTCATGTCATATCCTGGGTCGGCCCTATGTGCACAGTACTGCCAAAGCTAGCAGCTAGGTGAGCTAGCAAAGTTTGCGGGTCTTCTCGTTAGTAAAAAATCTGAGGAACTGGGTCTCTGTCGCATCCCAAAAGCAAAAACACTCACTGAATATAGATGTGTAAAACATAAACACTATCTCTTTGCAAGAAAAGCAGAAAGTAGAAAGGAAAAAAAAGAAAAAAGACTTATTCCAGATTGTTTTGTATTCCAGCTGTGGGTGAGTTCATGAAATCTCCTGTCTGTAGATATACTGGGACAAGAAATTAACTATAAAGCACTTTAATGAGCAATGTGGAGAAAGGGAAAGGTTATCTAGACTATTTTTCAACTTCCTCAGACAGTTTTAAAGGACTCTGGTGTAAAACATAATATGTATAACATGAAGTTGTAAAAATTTAATTAAACTTAAAAGTTTACTATAACATCATTGAGGTACCACCAAGATATAAATTATGCGATTTAACATCTTGTTTCACAGCATATGCCGTCAAATTCTATGTATAATATCACATGTAGTGACAGAAATGGATATACTGTTACAAAATCAGAAGAATGTTTTCTAAAAATAAAATAATTCATATTTATTACAACCTCTCGCCAATGACTGCCAGGATAGACTCAAGCTACAACCCTTCACTGGAAGAAGCCATGCAGGTAATGATGGATGGATGAATGGTTATAAATTCAGTAACCAAACATTAAGAAATCTATGGTCAATTAAATGTACCTAGTGCAGATCCTTTAGTCTACAGTATATCTATATTTATATCTGTCTATATCTAAATGTCTATCTCCAGCTATATATTTATATGAGAGCTGAGAAACAAAAGAAGATGTAGCGTATCTAATTCATTCTTCTCAAACTTCATAATTCAATTTCTATCTCTCTCTTGAAAATGAATGATTGCACCACCATAGAGCTCTTTAACTGGCACAGTGTTAAAGGAATGACATAGCATAGAGGACAGCAATTCAATTTTAACAAAATATCACACAGCTGCTCTGTATTCTTTTCTTGTCATCTGAGAAATAATCATTCCAACCTATCTAGTCGTCGGCCCGTTGATTCTTGCCATCACATACAGATCACACACTCAGAAAAATCATTGCCCTCTCCCTAGTCTTATTCATTTGGTCCTGTTACACACAGCTTATAACCTGAAAATTAGCAGCAACCTGCATGCCTCTTGCTCCAGAAACTGTGCGGGTGCTCATTTGATGTACTTAATCAGGTGCAGCCTTTGTAATGTGAAAGGAATAGGGCCAGGCTTGATTGGTCTTGATGACATCTCTGCTCCAATTGTCTAGAAAATCTTCAGCTTTAATCAATCTGCTAGATAATTCAGATTCTCTGAATGCTGCTTATGGTGATTAGCTTTTTTTCCCCTGAAAAATCCTTATAATAGCATTTATTTCAGGTATGACTGCAATAAAAAAAATCTCGTGCAGTGTAATGACTGTAAAAAGACAGCATATTATGAGCTTTTTTGTGTGTGTATGACTCATTGTCTACACAATATAAAATGTCTGCATTTTGCACACTGAAGCATAGCTGTCTCTTTTATTTTGGGGAATGTTTGTTAAATGACTGAGACTTTATTAAAGATACATCATTAAGTTAAGCCACTGTAACGGTTTGAGACAGAGTTACTGTTTTAGATGATAATTTTAAATCGGCATGACCTTTGTTTTGGCTCAGTAAATGACCGCAACATGGTTTTATTCCCACATAATGCACTTTGCTGAAAGAGAACAATTAACTATATTACTACAAGTAAATTTGACTCAACTCCTCTGCATGTTGCTACTGCCCATAGAGCTTACTGATGGAGGGGGTAGCTCCTTTTCCTCTTGCTCCGTTACCGTGACAACGCACAGAGAGCGTCGGCTGCTGCTTAGAAATAGATGGAGAGGAAGATGGAGGAGAGCCCTGTTAGAGACGTCGAGGCTGGTGTGTAAATATGAGCTTTACATGGTTTCTCCTTCGTTGTTATACAAGCATAAAGAAGGGTATTGAGCCCTGCTATGTTACAAATAAGGTGTCTTTAGCTTGCAGGATGTCCTTATACTGACGCTGACGTTTAGTGGGCAAACAGCCTAGCTAGCAGGTACATAGATGTAAACACGATTCCTATTTCCAGTAATTTCGAGCTACTTTTGCTGCTACCGATATTAGTTAATTATATAATGAAGTACACGTGACATTTAATTACCACGGGAAGCATTTTGGATAAGGGCTATCTTTTTAATGTTTACTGTCTAACCGAAAGGAAGGACAGTTTTGGCTAAGAAAGTATGTGCTAGCTAGCTGAGCTACTGTACATGCCTTTAGTGTGCGAAGCGCAAATTAGCTCATTAACAGTCCACGATGGTGCTGTTGAAAATGGGCTGTTTTCCATATTTATTATAAACTAAAATATGTCACGTTTTCGTTGCCAGTATTTTAAACAGCGACTTTGCAATAAAAAAAATTTAAAAATACGTTTTTATTAATATTATTATTAGTTTTTGGTTTAGGTTGTATTGCCTGCTCTTATTCCTGTTATACCGCTGTGCATCTGTCTGTTGCACATTTCTTTCCTGGCTCTCCTAGCAAAGTAGATCAATAACTTACGTTAATGGCGTGGCTCAGTCCCGTTTATGACAGTTACTTGTTACTTCAGGGGAAAGAGTTAAGCAAAGCGAAGAGTATTGAGCAGATGCTGCAACCAGACTTGTTTTTCCCCTTTGGAAAGGTAGTGAGGCCACAGAGATGGAGGACAGAGGAAGTACCCCAAATAAACAACCACAGTTTATAAACAAACTCCCAAACAAGCAAAACATTGTAGCTAGAGTTTTAGATTTGCTTGGCAACTGTCTGTTATAATTCCTCAGTAATATCTCATGTAGTGGATGTACTCAGATGTTCAGATCACCCTACTTTTCATTCTTTCGTGTATTCTGTTCATATTTTTTTGTTGTTTTTCTGAAGCACCTTAAATGGAAGATAGAATGAGCATTGTTATTTGGTTCTTAGGTCAGGATCAATTTTATGTTTCAAGAGTTTAATGTAAACTTTGAATCTTTAATATGTAGCAATTAAAGATCCTTTAGATTATTTTTAAATATACAATACATAACCTATACGTCCCGTTTTCTTTCAAGTCGTTTTTTCTTTGCTGCACACATGATTCTTGACTTGACAAAGAGAAAAACTTCCAAATGTAGTCAATCCAGAAGTCTGAGATTATTTTTTGGTGCTAAGTTAAAGTAGCTTTGCTACAATGTTAGACTGAACATGTGAAAAACACACAGTTTTGTAAAGCCTTTCAGTAAAAGTGAATCTCATTGTTCTTCAAAAAATGTTATGAGTGCAAAACTATTCTTTTTACTCTCCAAAGATCTTCTACAGCACTCGGAGCCAATGCTATGCACAGTATGTTATCTTATATACTGGGGACATTCCCTTTCATCCTTTTTCACATCTGTGACACAAGCCTTTGTTGCAGTTGTATAATAAATTCTCTCAACTTAAATGCTAAATTTTCCCTTTAAGCTAAACTGCGAAATCTATACATATTGTTTGGCTTTTAGATTGTGCACAATCTAATCAATTAGTCACAAATAGACTCCAGCCAAATTTCTTGTAACGATTTGAGCTTCAGTGACAGTTGTATGTATGAGATTTCAATGAATAGAAACATAAAACATAGGACTTTTCCTTTGTATAATTGCTGATACTATCACAAGATATCTAAATGCAAAAGCAATTTCACCTCCTACATTGGTGGACGTTCTTTTCCTTCATTGTAAATTTCCAACAAAAACAAAAGTAAAAACAACAAAATAATAATAATAAAAAAAAACCTGTAAATGTAGTGTTTCACAGATAACTATGTATTTATAATTTAAGTTGAAATGTGCCTTTGAGTCAAATAAACTCAGTCGCATAATTACTTTTTATGAAATAATATTTAAATTAAATTTACTGTAACAAACTTGTAAAAAAAAAGTGATTTATAGCTATTTAGTGGAATATCATATGTCATCTGCAGGGTGGTATGGACAAGCAAAAATGTGTGGACCCAAAGGCAGGCAGGAAGCAGATGGGTTGCAGGACCATAAGTTTTATTTACCTACAGAACCGAGTGCAGAACAGAACTAGTACAAATGACTGACGAAAGGATGAACTCTAAAAACTTGATAATTAACAGAAAGTAACACAGACTGTAGAGACCTAAAGCTCAAACTAACAGAGGCAAATGGTAACTAATGAACAATGAGGATGAACTGAAACCTGAGAGTATAAATACACAGAACCCAAACAAGACACAGGTGGGATAAATGACCTAAATGAAAGCAGGTGAAATCAATAAACAGGAACTAAGAAAGCTAAAAGAAAAATATGAAACCAAAACGGGCAACTTAAACCAACAAAACACAAACCCTGACAATATACCGGCAAATCAATGTATGCAGCATCTACAAATACATCTTAAATGACATTAATTAATATGCAATGCACCTGCTCTCAGGTTGTGAAGCTGCAGGAGAGGATGCCTTGGTGGGGAACGTGAACAAGCTGATGGTGAGCCCGCCAGGATATTCAGGACCTCCACGGAAAGGACATATGATTTTTGATGCTTGCTTTGAGAGTGGTGAGTAACAAAACAGCTCATGTTGTGGGAAATGTGAGCTGGTTTATATCTACTTTAGTCACTTTGAAAGCATCCCGTCTTCAACAGCTAAATGCTGTCCAACCATTTACTTAAACAATCAATGAACAGCTAAGTGCTATAACATATTTAAATGCTCTAAAATATTTAACATTTTTCAATGCTATATAAATACAAATTATTTTTCACTATGTGCAGGTCTTATAGAGATTTAAAGAAGTGGATTTATATACATGCACTGATGAGTGCGTTTATACTCTTACTGGTTATTGTTCTGCATACTTCATTCTTCACACAGTCACATACATCTTGACTTGGACTTTAGTTGTTATGAAAGTGTGATATAATTTTTTTTTATTTGTGACATAATTTACTTTGTTAAACTCTATTCTGGTCGTGTGGTGATCAGCCAGAAGAGGGGGGAGGTTCTTTGTTTGAATCTTTTTAATCTTTGTTGGGTTGAATCAATGATTTAATCCAGCAGTTCATGTTAGATAAACCAGTAATTCCAAACTAACTTTAGGAATGACAGGAAGTGTGATTGTTGTTTGGGTAATTTGTGTTAGCTCTGTGATTAACTGCTGACCCGTTCAGGGTGTACCGCTCCTCAGCAGTGGCATTTGGGATTGACCCTTGCAAATGATGAAGCTCTTCATAAGAAATGTGTTGCAAAATATGTTTTGGATGGATGTGGAAATGAGGTAAAATGACATATTTTAATATATACACAATCACTGCTAACTGAGCTAAACAAGCTATCTAATAATATATCATATAATGTATCAAGCACAAGTTAAATGTTGACTGATTAGCTGCTCTACTTAAGATTGTGATCTAAACTAATGCAAGAACCAATAGCAAGACAAAGATGACAGAGGAGCAACTTTTACCATAAAAACACAAGAGCCAAACTAAACGCTAAGCACACATTCTTGTAACAAATGCATACTTAGCTTTACATTTTCTGTGCTTATCCTATATTTGACATATCTCTCTATATTCCTTCATCTCCTTCCTGGTCAATTTTTTCATATTTCTTAAGTGATTGAGGTTGTATTCATTGGGAAACTTTACATTCAAATGTTAGATTACCATTGTAACCCCTGTTCTCTAAAAACTGAGTGAGGTATCTATTTACTGAAGAAAAACTGAGTGAAAGCTGAACTGAGTTCTGTATGAAGGTGCATCTACATGCACTCATACACAGTGTTGGCAATGTCCATCCCAGCGACTGGAACAACTTCCTGATCCAGAAAGTTCTGACATTATGATGATTGACAAATTGCTATGCAGTTCTGCAGCAGGGCCCGGATGTTGGAATGGGAAATTACAAGTTATTTAGTAGCACAGCCTCACAAATAGCTCAAGGAATAACATAGGTGGAAGCTTGGCCTGCAGTAAGTAAGATGAAGTTAATATAGTCTGGTGTCAATTTCTATACTCCGTCTTCTGGAAGTTATGACGACACATAAATACTGTTTTCACCTTTGATAATCTCTGAGTTAGACCCCCCCTTAACCATTTACTGTCAAATGTCTGAATTATCTTATACACACTTCATTCTGCTATAGTTCAGATAATATTTAAATAAGTTTTCTTATAGTAATCACATCAGATGCTCGAGTTTAGTACTCATGATTTCTCTTGTGGAAAGTTAATAATGTATCAACATTTAGGAGGTGAAATGTAACAGAGGAAAGAGAACAGAAACGTATCCAGTGTTTTGCACACAGATAAGAAGTATTTGAAGGTCACTGCTTATGTACTGGAGAACAAAATTGTAAATATCTAAATATGTTGCATACTGTGAGTTGTGCTGAGATATCAGTGTGGTTATTGCCCTTTTTTATAAATTTGCTGCTTTCCCAGATGACATGGCCAGGGGAGCAGTGACATTGATTAATGGGCGCTGAGCTCCCACACTGAGATCAGCTAACATGAGTTGCCCTGGTTCCGGATGTATCTCCTGAATGATTTATGGAATTGATATTAATCTCTTTCCAATAAATGCATTACTAAAGCTAGAATTTGCCCTTAATTGATGTTTGTTAGCCAATATCAAATTATTACCCTGTTATTGTTTAATTTAAAACATTACTTGTTATAACCGCATTCCTTGTATGATACTTCACCGGAAAGCTAAGCTTATATTTATGACTTTTCTGTCACCATTGCATTAAAAAAATATTACACCTCAAGCCAGTCAACATTGTCTCTACATATTTGCTTACAAAATGCACCACCTACATGATAAAAGTGTTTAACAATATTAAAACGTGCTTTTCTGATATTAAATGGTGAAAAAAAAAATCTGGTTAAAGAAATTGAATGATATGCTGGAAAAAATGAGCTACTCTTGAATAATGAAAGACCAACGTGTGTTGATTTATTAATTCAGTAAAGTTTCATCTTAGGATAAAGATAAGAGGCAATACAAAATGTGTAGAGCCATTCAACTAGCATAGTACCAAACAATGTTTACCTTTGATATAGGGTGTATACTCCTGTTGATAGCACAGTATGCATGCTGAGAGTATTACCGGGGCTTGTAACATGAGCTGCTGTTTTTCATGTGATACCCATGACAGGAAGGGAATTGGAGACAAGTATGTAAGCTCCAACTGCATATGTTCATTTCTCAGAGCTATTGCATTGGTTTTTAATGTCTGTTTTACTCTTCCTGGAATGAATTTCTGAAACACCGTACTTCAAGCTGACATTTTTATTAGAAATTTATATAGACTTATAATATAATTTTTTCTGCATCTCTTGTATTTTCATTCCATGTACATTTTCACATAGCACAGGTTTTATATTGTTGCGGTAGTATCACAAAGAGTAAAATCTAATTGGCTTATTAAAAGAGACACAAGTTTTATAAGTTTTTTGCCAAAGGTATAAAACTACATTTACATTCAGATAAGGTTTTATTCATTTTGTTGACGCCCTATACTGATCAAATGTGTGATGGCCCACATTTACATACAGTAGATGTCATCGCCAACAAGTCTTCACTCCAAACCAGTGAAACACTCTATTTACACTGACCTCTGTTTGGCTGTATTTGGTGGAAAATATATCTGTGATAACTTCTTTCTAACGACTAACTGCTCTTGAAGATTATGTAACAATTACCATGGGTGTTTTTTAAATAATGGCAACATGCCAATAAAATTGTACTTAATGAAACTTGTGTGTCATGTTGCACAGTAGAAAATAGAAGATTATGCTAATCTGTAAACATTAACTTCTGGCCTATTGTTGTGTTTTGTGTCAAGAGGCATGATTAACAAAAAATGATAAAAAGCAGCATAATTATTTTTAGTGTGAAATCCAAATGACTTTCTTATCTTGTCTTGTCACACACCAGCTGTTGACATTTTTAAGTCTGGCCCCAAAATCTTTTGTGATTGTAGCCACCCAATAGTGCTGACAAAAGTGCTATCTGCTTTTACAAAGGATGACACTGTCAGTAGAGGAATATTGTTTTACTGCACCTCTGGACCGTTCACCCGATGTAATTAAGCAGTCATCGATTCATCAGACTGCTCTCTGTTGACAATGACTTGGATGGTCAAAGAAAGTCCCCAGAGGTGACAAGTGTTTAATGGGGTCCATTGATAGGCACAACTGACTTCTTCACTGTCAATTCATTCAATGAAAATCCAGTTTATGTGGCAGACTTGAAAACAGGTTTTACTTAATACCGTCTCTGAAAATGACAAAGTACTTATACTTCTGTTTTTCTAATGAACTAACTTGATTTCTGTGTTTCTTCTGAGCCTTTACACTTAGAAAAAAAGGTTTTAAGTGAGAGTTGTGTTGTTGTGGCGGTAGATGTTGACTAAAAGTTTCACTCACTGACTGCCTATACAGCCATTGTGCTTTTACATGTATCAACATCATGAGTAATTTGGGAATAACAACAGTCTTTATTGAGCTCCATTACAAATTTTGAGGAATTTATTTATCTTTATTTCTTTATCTTTATTTATTATCTTTATCAATCAAAAACAGAGGCATGCATCTAAACACATTCCCCAATGTATTTCAAAAAGTGAACAAAATACAAACTCAGTGCAATTTCTTAAGGAGTTCATGGATTATGCATTACACACTACATGATAACGCCCCATGACATGATAACACTTAATAAAGAACATTTTTCTCTATTTGTTTTTTTTTTTTTTTTAATTAGGAAAAATAAAATGGCTTGAAGGAGATGAGTAAAGTTCAGTAAATGCAGAACCGCATTTCAAGTTTATTCTTTTCCTTTCTTCCAGCACTGAACACTGTATTTTTATCAGCTAGGCCTTATCTCTTCCCTGAGGTTTTCATGTTGCGGTTGCAAAAACCTTTTAAAAAGTAACTGATTAGAATCACGGCTAAAGCAAAAAAAATCTCAGAAGAAATACAAAGTTAGAAACAGAGACCTAAAGAGAGATGGTGAGAAGAGAAAAGGGACAAAGGTAGTACAGAAAAAAATCGACTGGAGGGTGGGGTGGCTGGTGTAGGGAAAACGCAGTCAAGCTTGTCAGAAGATATTTATGTACTTCAGAGTACCCCGTGAATCAGAGTAGTTGAGTTTCCATTGATTAAAGAAGAGGGGAAACGTTTTTACAATCAAGGCAGATGCTCAGAATGAGTGCTTTGGAGAGGCCCAAGCTTGCTGCAGTATGCAGCTCTCTGCATCACCATGTGTCTGTCTCATGAAACTATGCAGGAGGGCTGCAGCCCATAGATGAGAATTGTTAAAGCCTTTATTTCTATTAAATAAAGGGATTAAATTAAAACCAAGTCAGCATGAGTGTAATTTAAATATATTGTGATGCTGCTATCCTCCCACAAGCGTTCAACCTGGCACTTTGCATGGTACAGTGATGTGATCCAGCATAACCAGATTCATGACTGTGTTGCTGAACAACCTTTTAAAAAAAAAACTATCTTATGGGCTTCCCAAAAGAGGATCCACTTGTCTGAGTGGAAGGGAACACTCCTGACATGCGATGTATTAAGAGGCACTCCCAATCTCTCTGTCCTTGGCAGCCCAGAAGTTTCACTGTTCAAATCACTAAATGGCCTCTCCAGTTTTCTCCTTTAAGCAGTTTTCCCTCTCTTTTCTCTCAACTCAGGATCAGTGTATGGAGATAAATTTGAGCTGTCTTTGGGACTCTTGGCTAAGCCATTGCGTTTGATTTATTTTATTTATTGACCATTTGTATCCATAAGAGATTACTCTTTCTTCTTCTTATTATTATTATTATTGTGATTTTATACGATTGTCTTTTCCTGTCTGACTTTTTCCAGGCATATATTGTCAGTTTTTATGCTTCTTTTTATGCCATTTCAGTTGATGAGAATTGGGGGTGGCTTACATTGCTTACACTGCCTAGACCCTGAGGGTAAGCTTTGATGCCAGACCTAAAACTAGCAAGTAAATGGCTTCAAAGCATGTTTAACGCTCTATGGTAGCTGTCCATTAAGTAAAGAGAGTCATTGTCATGGTCTTATGTTTTTGGACTGTCTTGATTTGGAATATGATTTGCTTTTCAGAGGAATCACAGTGATTTTGTCACGAAGGAAATGCAGTCAAAACTTACCTACTTAACATGAACTAAGCAAAAGTATGATTGATTGTGACACAACTGGGACAATGCTCACTTCATGCACTGCAGAAGTAGGTGTAATTTATTTCGTAAACTCCTGGTGGATGAAGAGCAGCAGTGGGTGGATCAACATCATAAGAAACACAGTGAAACAATATCTGACTTTAGGTCAAAACTTAAAATCAGGAAAAATGAAATGCTAAAATCTTCATCTACAGATATTTCTGTATACATCTCTGTATATCCGATTTGTGTATACAGAGATTTTAGCCTTGAAGTGAAGTGTTTGACTTTGTATGCAGGCAGCCACATGTACAGAAAACTCGCTTTGTTTCAGTACATGAGTACATTTAGATTGTGGATTATGATTCTTCCCTAAATTCTCATCATACAATTAGTTTGCTTTATAGCAAGACATGAATTAATGAAATGGCTTAAATGTAAATCTTCCAGGACTGGGATATACTTGCTGCTGCTGATGTGTTCATAATTATTCCTCCCTCTTTCAAATTGACAAACACATGTGCCTAGTTTGGAAAAGATTGGTTAGCTATTGTTGACCACATTGCTTCAAAAATCCAACATTACCAGTGGATTGATCTTTTCACTAGTTAGGAGTCCTGGTGTTGCATACTGCCCCCTAGAGGTAACCTCCAATAATAAATGATTTGGCTGCAATATGCTTGTATTGTTTCCAATGTGCGTATAAATACAGACATAGCTAAACCCGTCTATGCATGTTTAGAAATGTTTGCAAGTTTCAAAATAACCATTATTGGCTATTGTAAATGCAAATTTATTCTTGGTATCTCATTGAACAATAAATGCTGTTAAGTGTCAGAGTTGTGCAGAATAATGTCCTTGTCCATAAGATGAAGGTCTGACTTCATTCAACCCTCAGTCCTCTTTACCACTGTCCTTGGGAGTAGCTACTGTCAGGCAGCCTTATAGCAGTGGGCTGAGTGGAGCTGACAAGTAAGTTTATACCAATGTTGTGAAAATATTAATGACTTGGCAATCCTCCAGTTTCAGTTTAACGCTCTTTGTCCTGTGTAAGGACGCATGCTTTGTTGCATTTTTCAGGCTTTTGTTTTTACTTTACGTTGTATAGCTAAAATCCTGCTAACCTGGCTAATTACTTTCTGTCACACTAATACTAAGCGTGATCTATGTATGATGTGGTCAGTGACTTTGATCTGTAATTTGAAAAATGATTCGTCACAATAAGTGATCCGTTTGTACCATTGGGTGGGTGGAGCTAATTTTATGTTATTATAAAAGGTCCTCCATATGAGCAAAGAAAACTTTACATTGTCTGTTAGCAATAACATTGCTATAGCATAGCATTGGCTGGCAGGTTGAAGTTCCTCCTGTTTATAGTATTAAACAACTATTTATCACTTTGTAGCTGTTTATTGAGGCATATTTTAGGAGAAGTAATGTGAACAGAAAGTGGAGGTTTATTCAGAGCAGTACGATATAATGAAGTTTTGTCAGAAAATACTAGAACATGATACATCATCAGAGGGTTAAATATATATATATATATTTTTTTTACCACTAACTTCACTCATTAACTTGCTTTTACATAGCATACACCTATGGTCAGAATCTAGGAATAAATTAATTAGTTCAGCTGTATCCATCTGTGACTGATTGGTGACCTGTCCAGATTTACCTATCAGTCGCCTACTAATTGCTGGGATGGGCTTCAGCTTCCCTGAATTGGATTAGGCTGTATGGAGGACGTCCAGCTGACATCACTGAGTCACCTGACTTTGTTTTTCTGCTATTTTGGACGATAGGAACTCCAGTCTCAGACCAGTTCAAATAGGACAGATTGTAGTGTGTGGAGCATTCTTCCTGTTCAAAGTGGTGATTTTATGCTCTGCATTCGGGTGTAGCAGCTTAACAGGCAGGGCAAAAAGAATGACCCGTCATTTTACAGATTAATCAGACATTAATGGACAACACGGAGGTGCGGTTGCTTCTACAAAGTCTATTAATGACTTCACATCAAAGGACATTATGCTGCATCTACCACAATGATTTACAAAAGAAATAAATACTACATTTATATTAATACACTTTTTAAAACCGTTTTAATAGTTAATTTTCCCACAGGAAACGGCTGAGTGGGTTAATTACAGTTAGTATGACGCGTTGCTAAGCTAACCTGCAGCTGGGTCTGCAGCAGCTGGTAACGTATGTTCTAAGTTTGTTTCTTTCTTTGTGTTGTGGTTTCACAAATTCTACAAAATAAAATATAATGTAACTGGGCACTGTGGGTTTGTTTCTGGTCATAGATTTTGCATAAATACGGCACATTCTGGCTGATACTAGAAACAGGTATGGAGCGCTTAGTGATAGATTGATGTAAACTTACCCGAGACATAATGACATAGAGGTTTCTGTTGGTACCATCCA
>JBAMIG010000015.1:14795799-14817802 GCA_037177335.1 Kiunga ballochi
ATTACAGATTACATTTTTTGACATGTAATCAGTAATCTGTAACGGAATACATTTTAAAAGTAACCCTCCCAACACTGTCCATAGAAAATAAAGGCATGGGCTGTATCCAAGTATTCAGAGGTTTGCTGCTTTGTAAAATGCTTTTGTTTTTCTTTAACATTCCTTTCTCCAATAAAGAGAAACAAGAAATGAAGCATCAAATATTGTGAAACAATAAAACACTGCGTAAGTCACATTTTTGTTCTAGTAAATGTTAGGGAACCAAAAAAACAAGTGTAATTCTAATCATTTTACATTTTTGATTGGCTGATTAATTGATTATCAAAGTTTATTTTCTTTCAGTTATCATAATCAGCATTGGCCTCAAAATCTCCTTATCAGGCCCTAGTGCATATGCATTATATCTCAGCCCCTAGAGAGAATAATTCATGGAACCCCCATGTAGCAATTCATATAATTAAAACATATTTAAGAAGAATGTTTTTTGCTGTTTAAAAAACAGTTTTGCTGTCTTAGTTCTTTCTTATGGTCAAATTATTATTCTTATTTTAAAAAAAAAGATAAAAAAAATGTAAGCATCATTACAAAACAATTATTGGTCTTTGTCACATTGCATTATAAGAACTTGACTTTATGTTTTGCTTAAAATGTTGCTTAAAAGTGATACAATATTACTGTCAACCCATAAAATGTAGTGATAATCTTGTCTGACATTCGGGCCAGTTGCGTATGGTCGTGTCTAATCACCGAGTGAACACATTTGCTCAGTTGTGCTGGTCAGAGATGTCAGGACGTGGAACAAACAACTTCTGTGTTTTGTAAGTTAATTGTTGATGGCTTTGATATGGGCTACACGTAGGAGACCTAGTCAGTACCTCATCTCTTCAAAATGTCACCAAATGCTAGCAGCAGCGAGCTGTTTTGGAAATTTTGAGTAATGAAAGGATTTGATTATCAACAATATGCACAGTGTGACTGGGAGATTTCTAAAGGTTGAGGGAGAGAACTTTTATACACTCGTGATGCTGGGAAATGTCTTGTTTATAAAACAAAAAATGATGTTTGCTCATCTACTGAGGAAAGTGGTGTGGCTCAAATAAGTTTAACTTTCTTGTTTTTACACTTGGCTTCAGGCTATGTTTATGTTGTAAATGTACTTTAAAACATCACCATTTATTGGCTTAGAGCCTGCCTCCAGGAGTATAATACACATATGTCATCAGTGAACATTACTGCCTTGCACGAGTGTTGCTTGCACACCAGGTGCCGGCTTCAGTGATTCATTGAGTTATTTATTTTCCTAGCAATTCCTGACACCATAAACACAGTTTCAGTGCAGACGTCTCATTTTTCTTCCGTGGCAAGATTGTGCAGTTTGGGAAAATTGGGAGGATTTGTAATGCTTTACCAGTTCATGTTTTTCAAGCTGACTGTGTTTATTCTACTGCTTTATTCAGAAAATTTCTCTCTAAGATCAGCTCCATTTACTTGCCAGGGTTTATTTGATAGCACAAATTCATGTACGAAATATACTTACACTGTAAAGGGTGAGATACTAAAATGAACTAAATTTTGAAATAATAAATGTTTGTGTGAATCTCGGCAGTTATCTTGTTTGAAAGTTCCCTTCCCGGGCTAAATGTCAATTTTCTTGCATGGTAATTTCACATTTTTACTGGTAAACACATCAGGAAAGTCCAGGGACTGGACAGGAAATCCGAAAGATTTCACATCTTGCTGTGGTTTATTTTCAGTTCAAACTGCCCTTTATTCAAGCTTACCAAACCACCTTGGCATTGTCACATAGCAAAAATGCTCCCTCAAAATGACAGTTTTTCAGATACAAATATCATAGATTGAGTATTTTAAAGATACAGACAGATATTTATTTAAAGCAGATTGATTGTCAAAGTGTTTGACTGATCAAGCACCACAATCGTGTTTACTGTGATGCCCTAATCAAATTAAATATAAAAAGAAATGCAGAAAATTCACATTTATTTATTTGTAAAGCACTTTTTTTTGCTATGAGGGACCACAAAGTGCTCCATCCCCACCCATGACTACTGAATCACAGCATGTCGAGGTCTCGACCACAGACAAAGGGCTGTAGTGCAGGACGTCCCTCTAGACCTCCAGATAGGACAATTGCTGCATCAGCAATCCAGCAGACCATAAAATAAAAAAAATTAAAAAACTATAAATAAATAAAATGTTAATACAATAAAAAAACCCGTTAAATACTAAGCTAAAAAGATATGCCTTCAACCTTCTAATTAAAATATCAACAGTTTCTGAAGCCCTTGGCAGGCTTGGTGGCTGTTCCAGAGACGAGGACCATACGTGTAGAAATAAGCCTGGAGATACATATTAGTCCTCACTTTAGTAACAATTAAAAGGCGGTACCAAAGGACCTCTGGGGCCACAAAGGGTCATAATTTAAAATTAAATCTGATAAATGACAAGGTTCAGACCAGTAATATATTTTAAACTATTAAAAGAACTTTAACATCAATCTTGGAACACATAGGAAGTCAATGTAGTGACTTTAAAACTGGTGTAATGTGTTCCTGCCCTCTGGTCTTTGTCAGAACTTGTGCAGCTAAGTTCTGGAGCTATTGTAGATGTAGTATACACTTTTTTGGAAGACCAGAGAGCAGGGCATTACAGTAATCTGCTGGAGATAAAGCATAAGTTAACACCTCAGTTCTGGCAAGAGAGAGAATTGGGAAGACTCTGGCAATAGTTTTTAGATGATACAATCCTCTTTTTTTCTGATATATGGAATAAAATCCAGATGAGTCAAAAAGCACCCCCAGATTTCTCACACTTTTAGGAAGTTTTAAACTGTAATTTTGGAAAATGATCTCTCTCGTCTTCAGGAGCGATGATGAAAGTTTTAGCTTTTTCCTGATTAAGCTGCAAAAGATTCTTTGCCATCCATGACTTTATATCTAAAATTCTGTTTAAAAGTATGTTAACTGGCTTAAAGTCATCAGGAGACATAGCAATGTAAAGCTGTGTGTCATCAGCATAGCTGTGGAAATCACTTCCTTTGTCTGCTTGAGCTTTATTGTGATTGGTTTATTGCAAAGCTGCCTGACAGCAAACAGGAGGCTGGGCCTTGCTGTATAGGGTTTTGGTAATGTCTTTGGCTGTGTCTCAATTCAGAGACTCCACACTTCAAAGTGCGGATTTGTAGACCGCATTCGTCATACTGGTGCGCCAAGTGCTGTCCCTATTTGAATTGTATTTCTGATCCATATCTTAAATGTGCACTTTGTTTGAGGCTGAATTAGCTTAAAACAAGTGCACATGCTATGTATCTTTCGCACTCAACCAGAATGCAATGCGCGCCAGACAGAAATGAATAAGCAGTCTCTGTCTGCGAGGACGTTTTAAAAATAAATATATAAACACATATTCATTGAGGTAGACAAGCGGGGATGGCTGTGTATTTTATGAACACAAATTAATTTGTATTACATGAGTCAGACCAGAATTATTTGTCACGAGGAGAGCTCTTCTGGGCCTCCTCCACATGTTTGCAATTTAGACACACAGGTAAATAAAAATAAACATTGAAATGTCTGACTTTATTTTCAGTCATATAAAAATATATTTTTGTGGTGTTTGTGGTAAAATAGGATCACTACATTGATGATACACATGGCATATGATGTTGCTAGGCAACAGAGGACTGGAGCACTATGGGTCATTCTCGTACATTCGTAATTCTCGTAATTCTCCTGGTGGTCTCATTTCAAACGGAAGGCGCACTTTGGACTGCGCAGAGTATGAAGGACACTTCGTGGACTTTGTAGTCTGTGTACTTAGAAGTGTGCAGTCTCTGAATGGAGACACAGCTCTTGTGTCTGGGTTCTATCTAGCTACTCCAGCTTCCTACTAAAGATATGTATGTTAAGGTTAACAGATCACTTTAAATGCTTCCTAGGAGTAAGTGTGAATGGTTGTTTATTTTTCTGTGTTGGCCCTGTGATGGATTGGTGCCTATCCAGGCTGTACCCTGCCTCTTGCTCACTGGTTGCTGAGATAGGCTTTACCTTCCCCCTGACCCTATGGATGAAGTGGTGTAGAAAAATGAATGAATGACTGTATTTCTGCTGTTTGTGTGATGCTGCAATTCCTAAGACTTGTTTCTTAGATTGTAATCCTTAAAACATGCTACGATGGAAAGATACTTTTAATTTAACTTTTCTAATTTAAGTCTCTTCACAACAAATCTGCATCACAAACTTGACTTTCTAAATATCCATCCCAAAAATCTCCTTGATTTGCTTATTTCTAATGTACTATGACTAAATTGAATTACCAAATGATGTTGCAAAATCTCTCATATTCGATAGTATGAAAATGGATTAGCTTGTTATTGGAAGGATCTGCTTTTATTGTGTGTGTTTTTTTTAAGTTAGAAAGAATAATGAACGTGTATATATCTATACTTTGACTTTCTCATTTATATTTGACTTGATTTATATTTTTCCTAATATCATGATTGGGTGTAGCATCTGGCTATATAATCAAACACTCCTTGCTCTTCTTAGCAATATCATTCATTGCTGGATTGTCTTTAAATGTCTTATGTTTGTCTTGCATTTTTGTAACAGTAACAGCACTTAATGTTATTCCCCAGACTGAAATGCTAATTTGTGATGTCAATCTAGCTCCTGACTGTTGAAAAGCCCACTCAGAAATTTGAAGGCATCTTATTTTTCCTTGATCTGCCCAACTTCTGCATGCCTGTTAGATATGAATAATTTTAATCAGTACAAAAGAAAAAGCCAACTTTGGCCAACTTCATGTAAGGATCAATTTAGCGCTACATTAGGTTAATTGGCTGTTACTTATTTGAGGAACTGCAAATCAAAATTCTGTTTTCTCCTGAATGGCAAGACATAAGCACTGGGCAGAAAATTTGTACTTGTTAGACCAACACGTTATTTTTGTCAGATTTTCTGTGGCCATTTTTCTGCTGTGTGATTTGGGTTTTTTGCTGACCTGCTGGTTATTGGCAAGTGATTTCTTGCCTCTCTTGTTTCCTTTTTTCTTGCATTGGCTCCCTGTGTTCCTGAACTCATTACAGAGCAATCAGCCCCAGGCGTTGAAGTGTAGACCCAGAGGAAGCAATAACTGTAAATAAACACTACTGCAGGCTCTCCGATAACATGTAACCAAGATGATAACAGCCCTTCTTAGCAGGCCTGTTGACCTTCTCCTTGCCTTAGGCTTTGGAAGGACTCCTTAGCTCTCTGCACTTTTATCTCAAAACTCCACTCCACTGCTGGAGCTGGAGCTGAGGATGAGAGGAAAATGAAGAAGCAAGTTTATATCAAGAGAAAAAAAAAGAAAAATAGAGGGAAAGAGAGTGCTTGAAGACGAAGAAGACACAAACAAGATAGAACAACAAAGAGCTGACCGGGGCAGTTGTGCCTCTGCCATTGCTGCCGCCTCATCTCTGCCTCCTCAGTCTTTGTTGGGCTCAACCTAATTAACTTGTTAAAAGATAGCATGAAATTGGAACAGATTTGTATTACTCTGTAGCCACCAACACAAGCTGCATGAAAAAAGCAAGAGGGAATGGAGATGTATGGGTAGAGTGACAGACATATGAATCAACAGAAAATAAGCGACAAAGAAGATGAGAACCAAGGATGGCAGTGCCTAAATTTCCATTAAGACATCATTCAACAACCTAACTTATCAGTTTTGGTTTTAGACACAGATGAAAGTGAAGATTGCAGCTCCTCATGGTTCACTCCCCAATACTAATGCGGAGTGTCTGACGGTAGCATGTCCAGAACTGAGGGGCTAAAGCACTGTCTGGATGAGATTGATAATACAATTAAGCCTGTCCCACTATGAATGCATCACTGTGACCCATTACTACAGCAACTGCTTCAGATAGAGCATACAAGTCTGACTCTAGGGCCTTTTGGAAGGCAAAAAATACAATTATAAAAGGCTAGCTAGAAAATGTGTTCTCTTTAGAATGTGAAGGCAGGCCTGTACATCATCAGATATGTGCAGGCTGCCTGCATATCTCACTGCTGTCCTCAGGCCTGGCTTTCTTCATCTATATTGAAACGAGGAGCTCGCTGGAGCATAGACGGACTCATAACAATATGATTTTTTCCCATCTTATTCTCTCTTCTTATTGTCTACTCTTATCGATGTTTTTGTGGCGTTTTCAAATTATTTTCACTTTCTTTTTTTAACAAATGTGCGTATATATGTGCCGCAGAAGACTTAAATTATTTTTAATATAGTTATTATATAAATTGCTTTACATAAATTTGAAGGATTTATACCCTACAATCCAATGTTGGTCTGGTTTTTTTTAAACTTTTTTTATTCAGTTTTTTTATTTTCTGAACAAAATATTGCTGCTCATTTTACAGGATGAGAGAAAACATGCTTTTTGTTTGTAAAATAGCGATATATTCAGATTGCATGATTTTTTTTTTGTCATTTTTAACAGCCGATTTGATGCTTATTTAATGAATGTGTGAAACGATTTTAATCCACAACAGCTCTTTTCATTGCTTTGTTGTATGAGTTGATATCACTCACTTCCTTTATGAAATTAAATTAAAAATATTTTAATAATCCCAGAGGGAAATTCCATTTACAGCACCTTTTTCAGGTCACTGGTGATCTAGGGTTTGTTACTGGGGAAGCACCTCACTGTTCTTGTTAGAAATGGTGCTGTCCACACCAGATGTTTATCAACAAGAAAGCTTCTTTATAGGGAACATTGTGCCATCTGTCAAAAAGCATTTAACCAGCGCGACCTCATTGGTTGTGCCTCTTTGAAGCAGTGATGTCTCCTCGAGAATAAAATTGTCCATTTTCTCATCAAGAATTTGTATTACCATCATTTTGTTTATGACAGGGCCAGGTCTTTATTTTCCTGCAGTTTCTTCGTCTGCCTTTGTAGATATGTTTCTCTACTGATTCATGGCAGAAGGAGGCAAACAAGCCCTGAGGATGGAGAAAAATCAAAGCGGTAATTCCAAACTGTTTCAACTTATAAATGCCATGGGGGCATGGTTCTGTGCTGTAACATTTAGGGTGATCTATAAACAGAAATGAAGTATGATTTTTACTGTATTAGTGTCAAATCATGTGAAAATAAGATTTACTTTGTGTGTTTCTCCTGGAACACATAAATCCCTCTTTTCACCAGCTGCTATGTAGCTGCAGTGTTATAATAGAAGCCCAGAAGGGATCTAAAAAGTGTCTTTAACAACAAAAAATTGACCCTTTTGTAAGTTGTAGTTTAATTTTGATTATGGCGTCATCCTCTGTGACATTGTTTTCATAAACTGCGATTTCATAAGATTTTTTTTCCTCCATAGTGTTGATTTTTAACCATTATCTTGCATTGATGAGTCTGACTACTTGCAAAACCTTTTACAACTCATCCAAAAGATTGTCCATGCAGTTATGGTCCAGAGACCTCTGGTTCTTAACCTTGCTGGAGGCACTGAACCACACCAGTTTCATATGCACATTCACAGAAGCCTTCTTTATTGAAAAATAAAATGTGATTTTTTTTTTTTATTTTCAAATTCAAGACATAGGTTGTGACATCCGGAGGCTCAATGATGTGGTTAATGCATCTGCACTCCATCCCAGGGCTGTAGATGTGGCTAAATATCCTCATCATCCATCTCATTCGTCATCATTCATCTCACCTGCTGCCAATTATTGCTTGTTACAGACTCATTCTCATCGGACTCACCAGCTCAACACTTCCTCCTTCCAGACAAACCACAGAATCATATTCACTGTAAAAAGAAGGAAGAAGTGTGCAGTTGGTGCAGCTGTGTCCTTTCGGCTTGTAGTCTGCCTCTGGGATTGATTAGCGGTGGTTGTATGTTTGAAAAACTTTGTTGAAAACTTTACACTATCCTTATGGTTATAAGTCAAATTTAGATTTCCCTTTAGTTTTATTGAACGGTAATGTTTTTGTATTCTGTTAAGAAAAGAAGCTCTTACCTTTAATGTGTAGCCATTTTTGAGTGGTTTATAATCTTTGGTTGATTTCCTTAAGACACTCTTTTGATTTTGATTTGTTTGGTTAGTAGTTAGTTTTTAGTTAATTGTAATGATGCCATCAATTTCATCTGCTTGATCTCCTTCATTCTGCATGGAAAACATTATCACCTGGCTGGGATTGGCTCCACCTCATCCCACCTTCATCTGCCTTCCTGATTTGCTGTCATCCTGACCAATGGCTACTCCACACATCAACACCACAGTATAAAAGGAGCTGCAGCACATCATTTATTGGCTACTGTTTTGTGGAGACAGTTGGCCCACTTTGTATTTGGTCTCAGGGTTGAAAATTGTGATGCCTGATAAGGCTTTTTAACTTTGTGTGGTGACTGGATTTAGGTTAGGTTTTTTTTTAATTAGTTAAGGGTGCTGTTTTCTGTGGTTGAGTTTTATTTGGTCCGTTTGATTTTTGTTTGGTTGGAGCAGCACTACCTGCTCTTCCCACCTTTTTTGTTGTTGTCTTTTAAGACTATAAAAAGCCATTTAACTCCATCTTCCATCTGACACATTCTTTATTTTATGTTGCGTTCTTTCCCCCTGCGAGCCGGGTCATAACACTGTTAATTATTACCTCGTTGTGAGGACACTTTTTTGTTAACTTGAATTGTTTTCTTTTTGTACCGGATAGATATATATAACCTCCTTTTGGATACATTTCTGTTAATTATTGTGTGAAACCAGGATTTTTGTTTATAATTGTTTATATCTAAGTTTTGTTTTTTTTTCTTGGTGTCTCGCCTGTTGGCTGCTGGGATAGGCTCCAGCCCCCCCGCGACCCCGTTAGGGACAAAGCGGTAGATAATGGATGGATGGATGGTGTTTTTTATAGACCACACTCCTAGTTTTAAAAAGAAGTTGTAACATAGGTACATGAATTTGCCAGCGCTAGACTTAAAAATGCTCAACTTGACATAACAACCAATGCAATTAGGACTCAGACTCCCATCACGTTCCATTTTAGATGCCTTGCAAGGGACGTATGTGAGTGATGCAGGCACTTTCGTGGTGCAAAAAAACTTTTGTTTGGACCAATGCAAAAAACTTATGACTTCGAGGAGAAGTTTTCTAAACTTAAAATACCATCTTGCTGTGCTGTGGCACGTACAAATCAGAGGTATGTCTTTACTCCATACCAGGTAGAAAGCTTCCATTTAAAAAAATAGACCGGTTTTATGGCTACATGCCATCAGCCAGGATAACTGGACGGAGGCCAAAGTAAAAAAAAAATAAATAAATGCAAGAATATGCAGTGTACATTTTATTTCAGGTTGATATTATTATATTTAAGTAGATCTATGAGAATTAAAAAGAAATCCTGCACTGGCTTGGATATTTATAGCAGCCAGCTGTGATTTATCAGCATGGACTGCATATTGGTATTGAAATGCATTTTTCATAAATCAGGATTTGTTTATTAGGCTACTTGCACACATTTTACATTTTAGTCTTTTGCAACAATTTAAAATAGTTTTCTACACACTAGATCAAATGTATTTATTAGTTTTTTTTAGTCTGGCATTATATTGATATATTATCATATTACCTTTCACTATATAAGGTGTACCCCGTTCTCGCCCGTTGACAGCTGGGATAGGCTCCAGCCCCCCCACAACCTCGTAGGGGACAAAGCGGTAGAAAATGGATGGATGGATGGATGTATGAGGTATTTATGAAAAGTCTGAACTATTCTGTTCAGAAAAATCATTAGGTGTCCATCCTTTAATGTCTGCAGTTATATTTGCCTGTTGAGTCGGACTTACAAAACTCAGAAGTGACGGCTTTTATGCCACCTGTAGATGGTCTGATGAGGTATCAGGGGAGGAGCTATGCTTTAAGAAATTGGGAGGCAGGAGATTGATGACAACTTGCCTTTAGACAAGAAAGAGAGAGTAAATTCAGACTTTTAGCTGCAGGACTTAACTGAGCCCCCCCTTCTTTATGGCTTTCGCTGCTGCTGGCTGGAATCAATTCTATCTTTATCAGTCTCCCTCTTCTGTGTCCAGGAATCCTCCTCACACCGTAGAGCAGCCGGGGGGAAAACTGATGTGTTTTCCAATAATGAAATGGAACACAGCAAAAAATAAGTTTAAAAAGCTGCCTGGCTGGTCTGCCTCAGCACTGCAGACCTCTTTGTTATGTGTTGTCTTGGTTTTAAACACAGTTGTGGTCTCTTTCCCAGCAATAGACACTCACTATTATGTGTAGGTTTGTCGGTTTCGGTCTGTGCTAAAACTGAAAACTTTTTAGACCAAGAATTTGGAATTTAGCTCAGATATCTTGGGACATTATCACAATGGATCTGAGAAGTCAATGAAAAACTATTTCTAAACTTTGTTTATTGTTTCTAAAAGAACATTTCTGCCTAATGTGTGTAACACTTTGTACAGCCACTTATACATGTTTCATAAAAGTTTTTTTTTACGTGATTCAGAATCCTGCTTTATCTATTATGTTATTATCCTTTTTACTTTGTTGTAAAAGTTTTCTCTTGACGTTTTTTCCTCTACCAATGAGGATATGTTACCTGCATTGTTTTTTTTTTCCGTTTGTCTCTTTGTTTGTTTCTAACTTCAGACAATATCTATTGACGGATTTTTGTTTTCTTGAGAATGGTTTTTAGTATAACAGGTTCCATTGCATTTTGGGAGGAATTCAGATGACCCTCTAGATTGAGACATTTTTTTAAGGATTTTGTTATAAAAAGATAGGATCTCGGTCTAAGTCTACAAAAATGGTCACTGTGTCTGTCCAAAAACTACAGAAGATCCCAACAGGTTTTACCAGATATCAAGGACAGATCTGTAGGGTTGAACTCACAATGTGTGTGGAAATGAACTGATTTGTGGAGGGCGCATCCTCCGTTCACATAATTTGTGCACATGATTTACTCATGATTATAAGATGGTGGTCCCTTATTGATAGAAATTAATAAAACGGAGAAAGAGTTGGATCAGATGAGGTGACATCATATAAACAGGAATATTCTGGCCACATTTCAACCAATTTATCTTCCAAAACGTACTTGTTTTTAACTTTGCTGTTGGTGAGCGGAGGATGCGTCTTAATTGGTCAGTTGAATTTCTGCCCTCAATACTTACCTTTCGTGCACACGGTGAGTTTTTTTTTACCTTGTGAAGCAAAATATGTCACATGTTAGATTTTTACCTCAAGGCCTCGCAAAGCAGAAAAGCAAACAGTCTCGAGAGACTTTTGGCTCAACAGATTGTTCATGAATGTGGCAGGCTTTAGTGCTTTTCTAGTTTTGCCCTTTTTTTTGGTTCAGAATTGTTGAATTGCATTTTGGGTCTCATATTCCAGCCAGTATTTCCATATGTGGTTATAAGGGTTAAATTTGAGTGATGTGGGTACTGACTGGACACAGCGTTGACATGGGCAAATATTCCTATGTGCTATGTGGTTTCACTTATACATGCCTCGTATGTAAAGCCACTCTAAGCTGGCTATTTGAACTCTGTAAGGGATGTAGATTAATTTGGTGGGCCAGTCCATCATTTTGGCCCCCAACTGAATCCCAGAAAAAACCAACCTAAAACCCATATGGTCAAACATAGGTGAGATCACTGTAAAGGTGGGAGCCCTAATTGAATTATTACAGCAGTGTAATGGTTAGTATTTCCTGTTTGTGATGTCTGAATATTTGTTATTGAGATTTCATGGGCTAAAACTATTTTCTGGTTATGAAATATGCAATATTATAGAGCCCACACTTATGCTAAGTAGGACAGACTAACAATAGTCTTTTGCATTTTGAAACAACTACCTATTACTATTCTAACGTCTGGCTGTATGAGTGAGTACCACCTTAGGCCTGGGGCAGACAGGCCTGCTGCTGCTGTAGGATGATACATCTGTATGGGAGAAACCATCCATCCGGTGGATAGCTACAGGCTGCAGGCTGACCCATTGTGTGGGCTGAGGACTGTGACTGCTCTCTCTTGTACCTCCGTAATGGGATTACATTAGCCAGGTTCTTCTGCTCCCTCTTTAGCTCTTTTTTTCTCATCCACACACACTTGGACACACACATATACACACATTCAAAAAGTCATTCATACTCTGAGAGTCATTGTGTAAATGACTTGACTGTCCACTTAGTCAACTCATGTTTGCACCCTCTGTACAAGCCCTGTGTAAAGTCTCAGGTTTCATCATTTCATAGATATCATCTCAGTAACAACAAATATTAGTGTTTTTATCATTTCCACCTCTGAATATTTCCCATTTTGCGGTTCTGTTGTTTCCATTGGTGTGTGAAAAAGACAAGGATGGTATAATCAGATATGGGCACATTTAGAGAAAGACAAGGTTTTTGTTCATGGTTTTCCTCTCTGAGAGCTTGTGTAAAATCCTTTTCAGAACATGCAATTTTGCTTTGTTGGCATGCGGCAGTAGGACTAAGCTGTTCATTGAAAACCGATTTGTTAATATCTAAATGCTGCACTAGGTTTCCCCTAAGGGCAAAGATTGATATTCAGCTTAACCTGCCAAGACACCACTGAAGAAGAATATGGCAAGAAATGATAATGAAACTGAATAAAGCAAAGAATCTCAACCACTGGAAGCTGTATCTTTTATGTTTCTTCTTGTATTCTTTCAGTATCTTGCTCATTAGCTTCACTTAATGCATACAATCTCATCTTTGTTCTCTGAAGAAACTTATATGCTTCTTGCATTGGATATACTACAAAATCATACAAATTGAAATGAATTTTCTTAGCATTAAACTGTTTATCATTTATACATTCCACGGCCATTTTCGGAAAATCCTGCCAGCAGTTAATGTTAAGTACAAAATGATATAGGATTGATTAAAATGGTCAGTCCACCAGCTTGCCAAACCGTTTGAATCTGGAGGTAGCCACCATAAAATTAAAACTGGGATCAATGGCGTGTCATATCCCGGCTGCTCTGCAGGCCGAACATGTAATTCTAACCTTGAGCCCACAGTCATCTCTCACATCAGACCCTCCAGTATCAGGCTCAATAAAGCAGCCGCCCGTAGCTACTGTCTCTCGCTATTCATGATCTATACAGCATGAACAAGCAAAAGAAAGCAAGGGTTTGGTTTCCATTTTAAATGTGTGTTCATATACAGTATGTATGTAAGATTTTTGGTGACTATTATCATTTGTTGTGTCAGAGTGAAATAAACTGAGTTTCTTTGAGTGTTTGAAGAAGAAATTCAAAGGAAAAGTAGCTGATTTTTTTCTTATCAGTCAGAAGCTTGTGCAGAGGGAGTAAAGGAGCTTTACTAACCTTCTCACAGATCTCTTTGTTGAGGGAGCAGCTTCATGGGTACACGCACATGCATACAAAAGCACCAGTTCTGCTGTCAGTATTATCGCCTCGTAATAATGGTAAAAACATGTAGTTTGAAGCTCTGACTTTATAAATCTTTACTTTTCCGTATATTCTGGTGTGAATGAACACGGACGTATATAGTCAACAATTACAGGTAGTTTACTTTTAAATGTTTACGCACTCTTTAGTTTTCTGTGTGCACATATAGCAGCCAATGTCCTTTAGTGGTTGTCATATTCCGTCAATTATCTTAATAGTGGAAAATTACAGTCGAGCCTGTGATATGTGATGCAATCCACTGACACAAAAATGAACTGCTGTCAGTTTAAACACTTAAAGATGTACACTTCAGTGGTTATAATTGTACCTTATGTTTTGTTTCTGACAGTATTTCAAACCATCAATAATATTTAGATATGGAACAATATGTTTCAGACTTTCAAACTAAGAAAAAAAAAATAAAAGTCACAGGGATGAACCATGAGGTCATTTCCAAGCCACTCTGGTAACACTTAATATTTGGTAGTGTCATTTCAATGAAAAGGTATCTTCCCGTGCTCGTGTCCTGTTTTTGTCAGTACACTTGCTACAGCTTGGGTCCAGTTCAGCATCTTGCCTGCTTTTGGCTTCTTCTGCTTTCACTTTCTTATGGTTACTTTAGTGACCAGTCAAATCTCCAGGCTGCTTTCTTTTTAAAAGTTTATTTATTGGGCTTCATATACATCAGCTTTTACCATGAACATTAGCTTAATTTTGAATATATTATTTACAAGGATCCTGATAGTTATTATTCTTAATGATGTTAACAATGAGTGTTTTTATTATCAGGAACAGGACTTGAATTTTTAACACAGATCAAACACTGTCAATAATTTACATCAACAGCAGGAGTCTAAATGTCAACTTTGGAAATCTTAAGGACAACTTAAACCATTTTAAATCTCCATTCAGTATTATAGCCATATCAGAAACATGGATAAGTGATGAAAAAGAGGACAGTTTTGAATTAAGTGGATATGAGATGTACACACTGAGTAGAAAACACAAAACTGGTGGAGGGGTAGCATTGTATGTTGATAGAAAATTGACATGTAAAATGGTAGAGAACAAGACATCAGCTGTGGATGAGTTAATGGAACGTTTGGGAATTGAAATAATTGGAAACCGAAAAAATACTATAGTAAGTTGTGTATATGTAGAGCACCAGGATCAGATTTGGATCAATTTACAGATTATATGGAAAGGATGTACACAACAAATGGCTATAAAGATATCTTTGTTTGTGGAGACTTTAACATAGACATCACAAAAGCAAAGTTACATGAATTAAAACAGACATTCTTAAATACAATGTAAAGTTTTTCATTATTTCCCAAAATTACAAGACCGACAGGAATAACTTCACAGTGTGCAACTTTGATAGATAACATCTTTACAAATGTAACAGAACACAAAATTGTTGGTGGTATACTGATGAGTGATATTAGTGACCACTTACCAGTATTTGTTCTGTTTAACAGTAGTGATGGAATTAATGAGGGCAAAAGAAGGAATAAAACTTATAAAACAACCATCTATAAAAGAGTAAGGACCGAGGATGCCATTAATGCATTAAAAGATGACTTGATGATACAAAATTGGGATATTGTCTACAGGGAAAAAGAAGTGATCATGGCATATGACACATTTATTTACATATTTAAATAAAAATATGATACAAACTTCCCACTTATGAGTATTAGTTAAAGTGATAGATATAAAAATTGTTCATGGTTAATCAAGGGACTAAAAAATGCTTGTAAAAAGAAAAACAATCTCTATAGGAAATTTTTCTAGATTAAGAACTGAAGATTCATAAAAGATATAAAAACAAGTTAACTGACATAATAAGAAGTAGCAAGAAATGATATTACAGGAAAAAACTAAATGAGACTAAGAATGACATTAAAGGCATTTGGGGAATATTAAATAAACTAACAGGGAGTGGGACACAGAAAATGACATAGCCAGAGAATTTTATTGATAACGGTTGTGATAATTATGACATAAGAAGTAGCAAATGGAATAAATCTTTTTTGTTTAATATTGAACCAAAGTTGGTAGCAGATATATTGAATAAAGAAAGAGACACTGGGTGGAACACTGATCAGGAATAATTCTCACTTAGTTTTTCTCTCAGCAGTGGATGAGCTAGAGGTTAAATCTGTTATGACCTGCAAAAACAAACTGTCTACAGTTTGTGATAATATAGATATGGCATCAGTAAAAAAAAAAGTTATTGACTGTTTTAAGTCAATACCCTTGCCCTTGATGAAAAGCACCAGAAAAAGTTTGTGTGTCTGTTTGTGGGAGTAAAGTATGGAATAATTTGCCGGAAGAACACAGGGGGTCTACTAACATCCATGTATTTAAATAAATATACAGAGAATCTTTCATTGAAATGAACAGATATACAAATAAAAAAAGTGGAATAATTATTATTAATAATAATATAATAAGTATTATTATTAGTATAATAATACTATATAATATATTAGTATTATTACTTTATTATTATTTGTATAATATTTCGCTGATTTTTCAAATTTATTTTATAATTGCATAACTTTATTATATATTATATTATATACATAGTTTATAAGTATGAAGGTATCATTGTTATACTATGTTGTTAGGACTGTTGAATTATTGTAAAATATATAGTAATAATTGTTTATAATGACATAGGTTATAATATTTGTGATTACTGCGGTGGGAGTATTTAAGCTTATGCTTCTTCCCACTCCTTTTGAACAGTTTTTTTTCCTTTTATGTTTTACCTCTTGTTTTCTTTTTTTTTAAATGTTCAAATAAACTTTATAATTTTACAAAAAATTACAATTTACAATGAGATGTTTACAGGTTAAAGATTGCACATCCAGATAAGTGGAAGAAGAACAGTAAGTACTTACAAATCAGTCCAAGCGATAGTTTTATGTGCTGCAGGGATTTAGAGACACATGCCTCCATTAGTTGAGGCTTGTTATAGAGAAGCTTAAAATTTCAACACGACTGTCACAAATAAAACAAAAAAATTAAAAGTTTTTATGATTCCTGTTTTTTTGTGTATATGATATGTAGTAGAGATATAGATCAATATTTCAGGGCACCATGTAGCTTTTACATATACATCTGACCATTCATCTATTGATTGTTTAGACATGTTCATTCCAAATCAGGGTACATCACGGACTGGTAGCCAGTCTACCACAGAGTTAGTCCTATACAGTGTATCTTTTGTTTAAAGTTGTAGTGGAACAGAGAAAACTGGGTGTCTATATTTGTGTGTCTGTTGCAAGCTGACTTGTGGATTAGCTATCTGGCGTCAGAAGGAGGGAGATCTAGGTGGTAGTAAGACCATCTCTTGGTAATAATTTGTTTGTCTGCATACTGGTTAGACTTGTGTGGTACCACCTGCCACCAGGTGGCCAACAGGACCTCATAAGTCCTGATGTAGAGTTGTTAGAGAAGCTCAGCTTTGTGATCTGCTTAGTTTGTAAGTACACCTGACTCCTGAGTGAAAAAAATACTATATATAATTTACTAGTCACTTTTCCATATCCAATCATGTAAAAAGGAAAACACACCTGCTTTAAGTTCTTATTTTTATATCACAATAAACCAATCTCAACAGACCTTATAATGTGATAAATATGACTTGGAGGTAATTAATATATACAGCTACAAGGTGTGAATATTTACGGAGCAATACTCAAGCATTGTGTGGAATAACAAAGGTAAACCAGAGGTTTGTTGAAGCATCAATAGCAGAAATATCTTACTTGTTTTCACTCTGACTTTGTTAGTCTTTCACATAGTTACGAACAAATTCTGATTCCTCATCCTTTATCTATTTGTTTCACTTTATTGAAGTTAAACCAGTGCACGACTCTCACGCATCAGTTTGAAGACTGGCCTTTGGCTATTCCAATTCTTTGATTTTCTTTTTTCTTGTAGCCATTCTGTTATAGATTTGCTTATAGAGTCCTTGGAATCATTGCACTGTTGCATGGCCCAATTTTGACCAAGCTATTAAACTAAATATTTTCATATCCACAAAAGTTCATAGTCCATACTTAACTAGGTTCCATGGTCATAAAACGAGCCCAGATTATCACCCTATGCTACCGTCCTGTTTGCTGTGAGGCCACAGCACTGACCACTGCGCCACCAACTGTCTGTTTCCCACTTGTGAATAATCTTCGTCACTGTTAAATGATAGACTACAAATGAATTTAAAATGGTCCTATAACCATTCCCAGAGTGGCGGACAGAAACAGTTGCTTTTCTAAGATCCTTTCTAAAACCTTTTTTCTCCTTGACATTCTGTAAGCAATGTTTTTATGCTCTTTTCCCTGCAGACCTTTAGAATTTAAAGGGAGTTAGCTTTTTTTTTTTGCATGGCTTATAAATGCACAACACGGCTTCCGTTGCATGTATGTGGACATATAAAGTAGAGGATAAAGATAAGGCCTATATATGGGCATGCTTGTCATATAATTGTTGACAACTCAGTCTTCTTATGGGCAGCTATGAGGATTGGAAGCTGGAAAATAGTTCCCAATGGATTAATTATACTTATATTGATCATCTGGGTTTTATTTTTAATGCTGTGAATAGGATACTGAATGTCAGATATGGATGACTAAATGGTCTTTCTGTTCTTCAAACTGTCTCTCTGTGGGTATCGTTTAGGTTTGAGAGACATACTAGCATTGAGGAATGTGTACATGTACAAAGTGATGAAGCAGACAAAACAGCACTTTGACAGTGATGCACCATTAGTAAAAACTTTACTGTGGTGTATTGATTTAACACAGCAGATTCTTAACTCAAAGTGAGTGGTGTAATAGCAGCATTTATCCTCTGGTTTCCTTGCTTGTCTTTGCTAAATATTGTGACTGTACTGACAGGCAGCTTTTAATAATTCAGATGATTGTGTTGTGTAAGGTTCAAGTCTGCACCATGGTAACTTAAAATGTTTCACCCTTTTTTCCAGGAAACCTGGGGCGTGTTGATTACATCAGTGAGTTTGAGTTTGATCTCTTCATCCGTCCAGACACCTGCAACCCACGCTTCAGAGTCTGGTTCAACTTTACTGTGGAGAATGTCCGGGAGACACAGGTTAGGATGCTACTAGCTTTATGTTTTATATAGCAAACACAGACTAACAGAGATGGTGATTCTTCTACCTGGGGAAGGGGAAAAAAAATATATTAAAAAAAATAAATAAATAAAAAAAAAAATATATATATATATATTTATGTTTTATTTCGGTACTAACTGGCATTGTTAGATACTGTTGTTTAAGGATTGTGTGTGCGATAGAATAAATTCAGTAAAAAAGATTAAATGTAGAGTATTTGACACAATAAATGTAGCATAATTATGAACTCAAAGATTATCAAACTTTCAGACAAATTCAAAGAGATTGTGAGAAAATAAATAAAGTAAAGGAAATAAAAATGTTAGTATTTTTTATATCTGTAAATAATCCAAAATGAAATGTTTGGCAAAAGCAAATGAACATATTTGATTAACCTGTTAATTTAGTGATTTAAAACTAAAACAAGGCTTTGATTGTTTTACTCAGATGCAAATAGATTAAAAAAAATTCTGTTCTATTGTATGTATGCTGTATGCCAGTTCTGTTCATATCAGAGCATGACTATTTGTGTTAATGGGAATGTGTTGAATGTGTGTTGTTTAGAAAGCTACTTGTTAGAGTGTGTGAGTCTTTACTCCCCTTTCCCAGATCTGCACGACTAACAAACACTACTCCAAGAGTAATTCATGTATGGGTCTGCAAGATCACAAAAGTGTCTAGGATTACACTTTGTAACAACTCACACACATCAGTAATAGTTGGTCCTTTAGAAGAATACTGGATAATGCTAAGCAGGACTGGGCAACTAGTGAAAAATAACAAGCAGCTTGCCTGTAGGTCCAGAATGAGATATTTTTTTTACTCCTGGTTCTGTAGTCAGATTAGCGAACACAGCTGAAACCAGTAAAAGTGGATGACATTGGGTTTATGCTGCATTCTCCCAGTAAAATAAATAAAGCCCACAAAATGCAAAATAACAGATTTCTTTAGATAGTCTAGTGCTTCATTGTGATATGATGCAAGTTAAAGAAAAGTCTTGATCAAATTCTGTCTAAAATCTTCACATATATTTACTGTGTTGTTTTTTTTTTCCTTTTTATTTATTACAATCACATTAAACACAAGAATAATCATTGAAAATAATGTATTGAAGCAAGGACAGCGCTGTATTTCCAGTTACTTAATCTGTTAACGTGTGGGTCGGGTCACAGGTTGTACATAAACATGTCTGGATGAGTTAAGATTTCCATAGGAGATATCAACGGATTGAGTAGGATCATATTAATGCATTCTGGTGGTAAAAACTGGATTCATGCAGGACTCTTGTGTTTGGGTTCAAATTTCTACGGTGATGTGCAGAACACACATTTTCTGAACACATGCTGTTGGCTTTGCGTTTTGTCACTGGATTGTCCATTTGCAAGCGAACAGCCTTTCGGCTTTCAAGTGGCCCGGATTTAGCTTCTTTGTTCCGGATCAGACTGTGGTTGGTTCTCATACTGTGACAAACAAATTGTACTATTCTTGAAAGCAGACCAAACAGCCACGGTGTGAACAGGCCCATGCTTTACCGTTTCCTGCCTCGCAACTTATCTTTGAACATTATTGCCTCAGTGATAAAACTGGATGTGGTTTCCATCATTTGAATTTACTTTGTAGAATAAAGAGAAGGCAGGACTGACAATATTGGAATTTAAGTTTGACTGCTGCGCTTTGATTTGTGTAGAACTCAACAACACTTGTCAGGTTTAGAAATAATGAGAGATAAACTAGAGAGAGTCAGTCTGGATAGGGCCAAATATATATAGACAGAAGTGGTGAGATGGAGAGATGGAACAAGTAAGAGATTGACAAAAATGAGGAAGAACAAGCTGTTTATAGAGACTGATAGAGAAAAGACTGAGAAAATAAGACAACAAATTAAAGAAATAGAGCAAGGAAGAATCCACATTGTGCTGTTGCTGCTGTCTTCCTGTTGAGTGTCCAGCCCAGCCTATCTGTGGCTATCAGGCCTATCAGCCCATCTCCCCGCAGTGCTGTAGTCAGCACTAATCACATTTTATGGCAGTGAGATGAATGGGAGGCCTCGGCTTGGAGCCGGATCGATCCCAGGGCTAGATAGACCAGCACCGGCAGGCGGTAGCCTGGACTGACAGGATATTTGCTGTAGCGGCAAAATGACAGAAAAAGTGAGAGAGAGCCAGAGTAGGTCACAAAGGAATGGTGTCATAATATCTGAGGAATTTTAAACATCGGTTACATGAACACAGTCAGCAACCATAGCCATACTATCCTGCCTTTAAAGAACCCATCACAAGTCATTTTTTTCTTTGTATAAAGCAGTCCGTTTCTTATCCGTTCCATTTCCTCCTTCATAAAGGTGTTGTGTGAATTTAATATTCCAGTTGAATGTGTTGGAGTTAGGTGTTGGTTATACATTATACTACGTTATGTTTACAAAATGTCTACATACACTGTGATTATATATTTTGTGTCAAAAATTATCTAAATTTAAATCATCAGTTTACACATAAAATGTCTGATAATATGCAAAGAAAGCTTAAAAACTAAATGGGGGAAAGAATAATAGAGTAAAACAACTACAGTATGAGAAAATGGCTGTGCTATAGAGATATCAGTGGGTTCCAGGGAAGAACTGGGCTGTTGGAGTGTTTCATCCAGCTAAGCCTTGCTAACTCTCAGCCAGAGCCAAGGGAATAGGGGAACAGTAAAAGCCCGTGATATTGGAAGTGAGATGGCCATTTTGAAGGAATGTAAGCTGGTGAAACAGATTTGGTCTGCCTCAATCAGCTTAGCAGCTTTGTGGAAATTGGCTTCACCGTAGCACCAGTTATGATGGATGGTTGGATGGATGGATGTCTCTTTTTTGCATGCCTTTTTTTGTGTTTACTGAGCTCTTCTGGTTAAGTTAGTGGCAGTGACCTGGACAATATTATAACCATTTCAGTGAAATATTTTTTGTTTTGATGCAGTGATATGCGTCACTTTGCTTCTGCTGTGTATAGTGATCTCTTTATGGGGCAAAGTCGCTGTTTTTTTTTCATAAACATTTATTTGGTGTCATATTTGTCCAATTTATTAAAACCGCTTAAATATTGTGACAAATAAAATTATGTAAATGTAATATCTTTTAAAAGATGTATCCTGCTTTTACTGTGTGGTTTGGCTGTTACCTTGGCCATGTGTCACTTGGAAAAGAGATTTTGAACTTAAATGTGACATCCTGGATAAATAAAGGTTAAATAAAAAAAATAAATAAAATAAAATAATAATAATAATTTATATTATTTTCAAAATATTTAATTTTTACTGCTAGCTTGTTACAGTACTAAACTAAGGTGTTGAACATGTTATGTACTACTACTGTTATTGATGTGACTTTCTTCCAAAGCATTTACATGTAAGGCTAACTGCAGTGGGAAGTATACAGGA
>JBAMIG010000015.1:14833760-14855441 GCA_037177335.1 Kiunga ballochi
TCAGCACAATGCAGCATCCAGATAATCATTCTGCCTGCTCAGATGCTGGACAAGACACGTTAAAAAAAAAAAAAAAAATTATTATACTGTATACATCTTGCACATACCTTTAGACCTGCACACCAAGAGGTCTGACATGAGACTTTTTCCCTAATTTCAGTTTGATTGGATTAATTACATTTTTACTAAATAGTTGTACTATATAGCTAAGCAGTTTTACTACTGCAGGTATTCTCTCTCTTTGTCACAATGTATAATAATCCTACATTTGTAAAATCTTGTGGATCAGTGACATGATGGAACAACTGTCGATTAGAAGTTATTGTTTGATTTATTTCTGTATTATAATGCGGTTGGCAATATGTTTTATAGACCAGCTGGATGTGTTTTGTCATTTTGAGCAGGCTTAAGTAGGCTTTGGCTTCTTTGAACATGCAGGGTGGATTTGATACAAGGTAACTTTAACATTTGCTATGATAATATTTTCTTTTACTTAAAATAAAAATAAAGCCAAGAGTCAATATCAGAAAATGTCATATTCAGTGAAAAACACCTGATTTGTTACAGAATACAACATGCTTTGAAATGTACGTTTAGTTAGTTGCACACAGATTTTTCTCTTTTTATAGAAGTATTTTTGACCTATCATACTATTTATATTATCTGCAGTAAATAAACTAGAAAGAAAATGAGAAATCTTTTTAATATGGATTCAAAATCAAAATTTTACTCACAAGACAAATGTAGATTTATATTTGAGAAATCATCATTTTTACATTTTTCTAAAAACCATAATGTAAAGTTCCCCCCACTAAGTGACAAAGTTTAAGTTTTTAAAACATGTCAGAAAAATAGTTTTAAGTTCTGAACTTGTACAACAACATTTTGCTCATCTGACTACACAGTGAACTGGGATAATGCCTGGTGGATCACTTCATTACAAATAACAGCTTATTCTGTCAACCTGTCATTAGAAAGACTATTAAAACATGATCTAATGATGCTGTGGATGTTCCGAGAGGATGCTTCGAGGCTGCAGACAGGAATGTCTCATGGAGATGATATCAACACCTTGACTGAGTGTGTGACAGATTATATAAACCTCTGTGTGGACAGCTTTATTCCAACAAGACCAGTGAGATGCTTCCCCAGTAACAAACCCTGGATCACCACTGACCTGAAAAAGCTGCTGTTAACTTGAATTTCCATCTGGGATTAATAAAGTATTTGTTGTATGAAAGTTACATATGACCGTCTTTTTCCCATGTTGGTAAAAGACAGTGATAACCTACAGTGTAAGATTATAGGAAGAAAAAATGATCATGTTAAATGAGAAATATTAACACTGGAAAACGGAACAATAGACAACATTTCATACATTGCTGGCTGTTTGCATCCACAAAGTTTTTCAACCTTTCACAGATGACAAACCTTTTGATGTCCTTTCCTTACTGCTCACTTTGTAAACACCAAATTATCTTATGTTATTTACTCTGCACCTGTTTATCAGTGATGAAGATTTACTACAACTTTTTGTTCCATAAATTAATACTGAAATTAAACACCAATGTAACCTGTAAACCCGTGAAGCAGCAAATTACATTATTACCAATATTTAATAGCATAATAATTCAGGCATTTAAATTATTGTCTGAGCGTCTTATTGTTTGTGTTTGACATGGAGAAATAGATCTTGTGTACCTACTTTGGTGTGTATTTGTGTGTGTGTGTGTGTTTGTGGGTGAGCAGATTCTGTTGTAAAACCCTGGCTGTCCATCAGCAACCCAACTGCATTAACCTCAGCCTTTGTGCCTGCAGGGCCCACTGCTTCCATTTCTCTGCAACAAATACAGGTCCTGGCCCAAAGCACCCTGGCAGCAAGCATAGTTAATGACTTATTTACTGTTTAATGGCTGTATACCACACTACCACAACAATTAATGAGGAAAAGGCACATTCGCAAACTGTGGGGGTGCCAGGTGGTAGAGGTTATTTTCTCCTTCTAACTTTATCTGAGCTTTGCCTTCTGCTGTTCCCTGATAAATTCTTGCACGCTTAAGTTGGAGACAGACAGTGCTGACAGCTGTAGGGACAGCTACTTTTACAGACAGGGAGAAGAAAATGCATACCTGGGGATTGACCTTATTATGACAGAAATAACTTTTCTGTTCCGTCTATTCCAGTCTGTCCTGTTCTGATCAAGACCTGGGTCTTTTTAAGTCTGCACAGCAGTCTTGTGTGTTCCGTTTATTTTCTTTTTGCTTGGCATTTCTTCTCTCCTCTGGTTTTTCTGTTGTAGGTTCTTGTTCTCTGCAGCTCTCTTTAGTCTTGCAACTACCATCGCTCAAGCACTGAGATGTTACAGGCACTTTGTTGCTGACCATGGTGCTGAAAGCCTCCCGCCTTCCAATTGCCAGTGTTCATTTCATGGTTCATATACCCTGTTCTCCATTTGTCAGGGTGCCATTAGCCCCAACACTTATTTCTTTAACCCCTTCCAATACAAATAATAACAAACCAAACACATATTTGTTTTCCCCCAGGGCCACAGCACTTCTTCCACTGTCTGATTTTCAATTAAGGTGAACAGAACATCTTGCATAAAGTATTTACATTCATGTGTTCACATGTTCTACTTAAGCACAATTTTTAAATGTCTAATTATTTTCTACTGCTGACCTAATTACCTACCTTTTATCATTTTGTCAGTCATTAAAATCACACAGTAATCAATCTGTGTGCCTGTGAGCACATCCATTGAGTCATTTCCAATATCAGATCAGCAGAATCATCACAATGTATGCATGCTTGTGTGTTGCCTTCATATGGTCACATTAGGGCTCCAGTCTTCCCAAGAAACTCTCCAATAAATCAGTTAAGGAAAAAGATGATAAAGAGTTTTGACTATTTGACATCAAGCATCTGATGTTCTTTTCCTGATGGTACTGTGATCTTTTATCTTTGACTTATCCCGTGGTAGTAAGAAACCCACAAACACAGGCATTTTCAGTGCCACCTTCTGTTAGTCTTTGCTAGGTTTATTGGTAATGAATGCACTTTCATTTGTACTGGAAGACTTTTCTAAGGTGTATTTTCATATCTATACTATTACATCTGTATTTGGATCACTTTAAAATGTACTTTACACAGATTTGATCTAAATATTGAATAATGATATAAATGTAATTTAGCCTATAATGGAGTTTCCTTCTCAGCTAGCTAACACAATTACATTTTCCATTTCATTCCCTTGGATGTCCTCCATTTTGAAGGCTACCTATTTTGGTTCCAAATTGTCCTTCATGCCAAGCTGGATTTGTGAGCAGCGCTATGGCGGTCGCTAAGTGAATGTGTTTTCAATCTAGCTGCTCCCCAACCCTCCCACTCACGTCCTTCTTCCTCTGACTGTGTACTCTCTCAGTCCACTGTGTTTTTAGGACAATCTCTATGTTGTCTCATCTTTTGCCTGCCTCCTTGCTTCCTTAGCCGGCTGCCCATTGGCCCTGCCATCATTCCTCCCCGGTCTGGATAAATAACCTTGCACCTCTCTGGCCCTCAGCTCGACTGGCTGTTTCAGGAGCACATTTGTTAAAATATCACCCGCTGTATGGGGGAAATTGATACCGCTTCAGTGTGTTCTGGGCAATAGGACTTTTGTGTCGAGTTAAAATGCCACAACACAGTCGGTTGTAAGAAAGTTCACAACTTCATAAAAAAAGGGACTCATATCTGTCTCTTTATTTTTAAGAGAAATAACTACTCTTAAGTTGGAATCTTAAAGTAAAAGGCTGTGTTCCCATACTTATAGGTTACATCAAATATAAAAGCAGAGGTGTAATTAAGTATGACAGTATTTCAGATATGTTATTTTTCAACATAGTTGTTTATTACTGTCAAGAAAAGTGTTAAAAATTCTGAAAAAACACACAAAACACAAAACAAAGAAAACTAGGGTCACATAATCCCCTAACGTCAGAAGATTATGTGACCCTAGTTTTATGAGACATTACTGCTGCTGTGGATCTAAACATGATCATACCCTGTTAGCACTATGTAGCCCTGACTTTGAATGGTTCAGGTTTTATCTGGCTGAGAGGAGAGTTTGTTTGCACATTCACACACACCAGTTTTTTGACTGATTCTACTGTGTTTGTAAAGTCTGCTTCATTTGGTGAAATGCAAATTAATTTTGATTCAGATCAAAGAAGTGACTGTAGTTCACCTATAATTGTGGGTTTCAGTCCTCTTCAAGTGATGGAAATACAGGCAGTGGACAACAAAAGCTAAAGGGAATGAGGGTATTGTGGACCCAAAAGTTATGTGTTTGGGATTATCTGGTCAGGGGAAATGGCTTGCAGTCATATAACGGAAGAGCACAGTTATGATAAAGTAATCCCAGTAGTAAAATATGGTCAACCCAAGCTCTCCAGTAAGTTTTGCAGCTCCTTGTTTAGGTGTGCTATGGTGGAAACAGAAGTAGTCCTGTTGTCAGTTGATGGGTGAGTTTTGTTCTTCATTGAGAGTCTTTTCTTTTCCTTCTGTAATTCCTGATGCAGCGCTACCACCCGCGAAGGGGGCAGGGTGCTGTTTAAAAAGGTCAGATTCATTTGAGTAGTGCGATATGAACATAAACTAGAAGAATGTTGCACTCCCAAACCAAACAGAATTCCCATTCATACCAAGTGAACTATTTTACTTTGAATGCATTCTGCATCTTTTAGAGTAAGACTTAAGTAAAGCAGAGAAAGATGGTCAACTAATGACAAACTAAATCAGTTCATCAGTACATCTGCGGTTAATTCAAATGTTAAGATAAGGGAAAACAAACAAAAAGCTCTACGACAAACCGGTGTATTTTCCTGTCTAAGCACATTGCTTTTAGGGTTTATTTTAACATGATCTTGTTTTAAGTCATTGAAAGGTGTTGCACCACCCTGCTGCTTCTACCACTTTAAACTGTAGCATGTCCATTTCCCTTCTTGATCACTTAGGTCAGCTTCACCAGCTGTGGTACAAGAGGAAGAGGTGGATGAGGAGATATGGGTTGAAAATGCAAGAATCAGGCCTGAGGCAGTGGGAATACAGATCAACATTGACTTTATTCCAACAGAGGACACAACTAAATAAAACACTGGCATATACGGGTAATCAAATGTAAAAAAAAAACAACGCAGAGCTAAACTAAAGCAACAGGGACACTAACTCATCCAAACTGAAGAAATGAAAGAAAAGAAACCAAAACTGAAGGAGTTTTAAGACACAGCAAACAAAATGAGGAACAGCTGTAATGAATAAACTTATCAAGTCAGGTGAAGCTAATAAATAAATGCAGAAAGAGGAAACAGGGAACTCAACAAAATAAAACAGGAAACAAAAAAGGAACGCAAAACCCATTAAATTACAAAAGCTGCTTCTAAAAGTACCAAAAATGCAGGAGTTAGAGAGATTTAGGCATTGGCAGCTCCTATGCCGCTGCATGTGGACAGACTTCTCCACTGTTTATTTATAAATATCTCTTTAAAAGCCAACTATTCTCGCTGAGATTAAATTCAGCTTAAAAGCGGATTTTATTGTTTTGCATCTTATCTTATTGTGTTATTTTACATTCTTGTCAATAACTTTGCATTTATTTTTATTTTCTTTAAATACTTTTTTGAAAGCACCAAAGGATGTATTTTCCTTGGTTTGGTTATTAGTAATAATACATACGGGTTACTAAAAGGTGCAGGTATTACACTTTTTTTCTCAATCTTTTCTTGTCTGGGGCTATTGAACATTTTTTCTTCTTCCTACTCATTTCTAGCATTGTGTTGCATTACAATGTGCTTTTGATTTGTTTGTCCAGTTAATGTTTGCCGGGCAATGCTATGTGAGAAATAAACTGTCAAACTATGTGTAATTCCATCCTGAATAAATTAGAGATTACACCAAAGACAGACACGCTCCCAGTCTAGTGGTCTAGAAGAAATTATAGTAAATAGACAGAAAAATAAAATGGATGACTGCAAGCTCCACTGTGGGAATGCTTTTGATGCCGGCACTCTCAAGCCAACAATGTGTTATGTTTTTGCTTGGATCCTGTTTTAAAAACAAGTTTTAAGTGCATCAATTGAAACATCTTTTCTACATATAATGCACTGACAGATCAGTAGAAGTTGATGTTTACTACTGTGTTACCATCTGGACCACACTACAAATTACATTAAGCGCATACTTGTCCTTTTTAATTACTAATATACATTTGATTTAAATATGGAAAATATTAATAACTTGTATTATTATTGTATTCAATGTCACAGAGGGTTTGTGCTGCAACAAAAGGGAAAAAATGATCTTATGTTATTGTGTAATAGTTTTATTAGAAGATAAGTTAAGTTAAGTTTCTTCCTGCCTGATGGTAGAAGTGGCCTGAGAGTGCAGCCTGTATGGAACAGTCCCCACAGTGGAGGTTTGCAGCCCTTCTGAAAAAAATGTTATCATTATTATTTTTCTAAGTATTTGAACTATTATTTTGTGAGAATTTGTACAAATAAGAGAAGTTTTTTTTTTAAATGTATTTAAAAAAAAGGGAAGAAAAGCAAAAAAATAGTTAAACGTTATCAACAATGCATCATTTCCTGTACTTTACTGACCCTTCCTTTTTTAATTAGGTTAATTTAGTCCAGTTAACCTATTGGCCTATCAAATATTTACTTTAAATCAGTTAAAATACTTTGAAGCAATTGTTTGTAAAATGATTCCACATGAGTCCACAGACTAAATGGCATCTTAACAATGGGGCTTAAAAAAATGGATGTAACAATAGTATCATTATAATACATATTATAATACATACATATGATGTATTCTATCTAATATTTTGTCTCTTTTGTTCTACTTCATTTCTCAATAAAAAAGACTAATATTCTGGTGACAAATTTCCAGATGACCAAGTAAGAAGAAGAAGCAAAAGTACCTTTCTGAAATCTGCTATTATCCAGATGGCACCATTAGTGAATAAGCCAGAACATTTCTCCCCTCTTATAATTGACTCCATAGGCTATTAGGCAGGTTGGCACTAGGCTAGGTCCACTGGTGCACACTCCAGATGTTCCCTTTGAGTGTGAGTGTTTAGAAAGTGAGAGGAAGGAAGAGAGTTTGACCGTTGTCGTGGGTCTTGTGGTAGGTCCAGGGCTGCCTACAGATGGGCACAGGGCTGGGTGGGTTCTGGCAATAAGTCACATTCAATTATATCAATGTCTCTATCAGTCTGTCTGTTTGCTGTCTGTCTGTTGTCCTCTGTGTCTCTTTCCTGGCCTTGGGGAAAGAAAGATTAAAGTGTTCTGTTTTCTGTGCAAGATCTTTGTCTCTGCTTTTGGGTTTTATCTGAAGATTAAATTATCTCTTATCCGTTATCTGTCTTTTTAGTGTGTGCAAGCAGAGTGATGTTTAACAGACTGTATTAAGTGCTATTTCTGTTATTAAATCACAAATAATGTGGAGAGATGTAATACTTAACGGCTCTCTTTAGTTTTTGTTGCGGTGGGATTTAAAATCAAGGCAAATTACACCGATATATGCCATTTTTACAGTTGTAGATTAATCTACCAACAAATCCTTAATGTCCACTGCCTGTATCCCTTTATCAGGACAGGATTAAAACCCATTACTTTGAACAACTTTCAACCATGTAAAAGCTTTTTAAACATTTGCAAATGCCTTTTTTTCAGTTTTGTATTATGTTACAGAATAGACTTTCGGTAATCCTTTTACAGCTAAAAAAAGATAAAAAGCTATTAATTATTCATCTCCCCATGGCTGGTGGTAAAAGGAGGCACTCTTAGGTTTCCATCAGCTATTAGTAAACAAATCAATGCACAAGGCTGAGCTCCTTGTCATCACAGAGCCATCTGCCCTTTACCATGACTTTCAGGTGGAGGCCAGAGATGGGCCTCTATGCCCAGTTGCTCTGCTCTGAATGAGGTGGAGTACTAAAGTTTGTTTCTCCGAGAGGATTTTATCAAGTTTAGAAAGCTTATGCTGGCATCTTGAATGCACAAACTGCTTCTTCTCTCAGAATAACACTTCATTTATGCATGACATCTATCTAATTTGCAAGAACAGTTGCAGTTACATTACCACTCAAACTGGGTTGTTTCAACACATTATGCGTCTGTGAGCAGACACGCACAAATTTGTCACGATCCACCCAACAATAGGTATTTGATGTAATCAAAGAGCACAGTTTGAAGCCCCTAATCCAATTTCTTTGGCAAGATACATTGTAATTTGGTATCATCATAATTACGAACTGAATTGTGAACTGCCTGTAAGGGAATTGAATTAGCCAAAAGAAGAGGAGTAATATGATTGGAAACTGGGAGAAATCAATACAGCGCTGCTCGTCATCTCAACATTGACCTGAATCTCGCCTGAATGTGGATCTCTTTGGGGATTCAGTTTAATTCAATCTGGTGGAGTTAACATGCTCCCTGTCCCCTCAACTTGGTTGACAACAGCTCTGTCTTGATTTAGACTGCTGGTTGGGAGCCCTGCTGTGGGGAAGCAGAGCTCTAAAGAAAGTAGCTGCAGCTTGATTTGATCCATTTGACTGTGTAAAATACTTGGAGGCCTGTAAGCCCCCATGCAGCGCCTCGCTCTCACTGCACAGCAGTACATACTGCAGCTGTCCATTAGATGGAGGATATACTGTTATACTGTATGTATAATATTTGGTGATAAAAACCCCCGCGACAGCACTGTGATGAGCATTGCACACTTCATCTCTGCATTTGACAAACAGCCCTACAATTCATCTACAGTTGTGCTGACAAATGGGCCCACTATACTGAGATTGTCATCCTCGTGGGTGCAGCTCACTCATGATAGCTTCACCCCGATGGAGGCAGTAATCCAACTTTATCTATAAAGCACATATTAAAACACCTCCAAAGTGTATCAAAAGTCAACTATCACTAAATAAAAAAAATCCAAAACTAATTAAAAAATGAATTCCTTTAGAAAAGCACAAGAAAATCACACAACTCACACGATGTTAAAAGCCAAAGATGAAAAGTGGGTCTTTAGATGGGACAGAAGGCATTCCACTGTGGGGGCAGTGGACCCATGGCAAAGAGATGCTGTTAGCCACTGCAGCCACAAAGTAGTTCACTTTGATGAATTTTGCTGGGAAAAACTGAAGTTAATCATGGAGTTGTGACTAAAAAATAACATCAAATGAGCATTTTCTATTTCACATATCCTAATTCTGAATTATATTTACCTTTTCATCATGTTCCATTTAAAGAACTTGACCAGTAGATGTGAATTAGTTAGAAAAACAGATCTGTAGAGCAGCAGGTCCCTTTTTAGCTGTCTTTGTTTGAGGGAAATAGCTTCTGTCTTGTTGTATTGACTTCCTCACATTCCACTATGTTCTACAGCACTCCTCATGGATCCCGATTAAAACCTTGATAGCTAGCCAGAGATGCTCTCCTATTATCAAAGATGGTTTTTTTACAATCATTTTATCTTTACAGATAAGATGAAAAAGGCCAGCTTGCACTGCACATTGGTAATCAGAGCTGAGAGGAAAGAGCACCTCTGATGCCAAGGAGAGCCCAATGTCAAGAAAATCAATACATCTTCCCCCTCCCAAAATCAAAGCTTCCTTTTCTTCTCCCTGCATGGCTCACTCTGATAAAACCCATATGTGGTGTGTAAAAACTAAACCAGAGAGGCAGATGTCAAATAAGTGCAAAATGCACCATTATTTTGTTTTTATTTGCAAAAGTGATGAAATTTAGGGATCCTGTCTACTCTGTGTGCACAAAGACATCTGGGTCATGTAATACCAGACAGAGCATTCTATCAGTTTGGGAGTGTCCTTTGTTTGAGTGACTTGAATTTGATTGCAGGCTTTGTGTTGTTTGTGTAGAAAACTCGTAAAGGTTATACAATCCAGTGAAAGGCTATCTTATTCACCAGCAACAGAGACGCATGTCTCCGGAGTCAGGCTGAGAATGGACTCGGGAAACAAATAGCTCTTCCTGTCTTGTTATTGGGGATGCACCGATAAGGTGGCAGAAGGAATGCTGAAGGATGATTACAAGGGCGTCTTCTAACGGATGCCTTGTGACAATCAACAGTTGTAGTTATGCACAACTATTTGTCGGTATTGTACCCTGCACCTCACTCTTTAGCTACATCACCTGCTGCACCCTGATTCACTGGACTCTGTCTGTCTTGACATGTACTTAATTCCTATGGGTTATTGCAGATCCTTCTCCACTAAAGTGTCTGTGTGTGGGTGTTTGTGCGCAGAGGGAAATCATTGCTAGCCTGGGAGAAAGGAAAAAAGCTATTCAGCAGGGGTGCCCACGGTGGCAAAGCCATTTCCAATAATGTCCTCTTTCTGCTACAACAATTGTGTTTAACCCCAATGGCTTCAGCTAGCCGCTATTTGTCATCCCACTGCTTCCTCCCTCACTTTCCTCCTATGCCTTCATATACAGAAGCAATGAGAGTGAGAGTAAGGTTCATAACTGCATGGCACATGCATTGTCTGACTCCTGCTGTTTTGTTCGAGGAAATGGCATAAAAGTGGTCAAACATCTGCTTTTTGGTAGAATAAATCCTACTAATTCAATATTTTTCAATAATAAGAGCAGCAGAGGAAGCTGCTTTATTTTACACAGGAAGTAAGGATGATTCATGAAAGTGTGTTCTGTCAAGGAAAAGGGGTATAGTTGCTTTTTTACTTGCATAAAAATAAAAATATAAGTAGCATTATCAGTTTCTTTCTCTTTCTCTCTATTATTTCATAACCTTCATCTTTCTTCTCCCTCTGCACACTTCCGTAATCTCTCTTCAGCTCCCAGTACGCGTGTCCCTTAGCTGGTGAGCTGCGTGAGAAGGTGATTTATCTCTCTCACTGAAGTCCCCCTTGCAGTAACGTGCACACATTCAGAAACACATGCACTAATATGTTCACAGACATGGGAAAAACACACGCTCAGAACACACAGGTAAGACTGCAGCTGTGATACATTTTAATTACAGTTTTATTCAGGAGTAATTAAGATTTTATATCAAGAGGGAAAGCGCCTCCTCAGTGCACGAGTGCGTGAAAAGACCACACCTTATCCCCCCATTTTCTTTCTCCATTTTTGCAGTGATATTTTTTTCTTGTAATTATTTGTTTTATTAGCAATGTATTGATTAATCAAAAACTGCAGTCTATACCAAATAAATCCATTTATATAGAAAAAATAGGATTTTTTTTTTTTTTAAAAAAGGGGCTGCAAATATACTTAGCATTTCAATTTTGTTAAGAGGTCATTGCAAGGTTATGGGGACCTTTATTGGAAGAAAACATTATTTCATGAACCTTGTTTATATGCATTTACTGTTTATCGTTCACAAATAAACTCTTCTTACACACTTTCATTGTTAATCTAGATGGAACTGATAAATAATGACTTGATTAAACCCACGTTAGGAAAATGTCAACCTGTTTCGGACTCACTTTGAAACACTCACCAACAGTTGTTAGATACATTTCCTGACCTGAAACTGCATGATGCACCTGGGACTGAGATATTACGGTTCATCTGTAGTTTGCAGCCCAGCAGCTCAGTGTTTTGCTCTATAGTAGCACATTACACATTAATAACCAGATAACTACATACGAAAACTACAGTTTAAAGAATAAAAACATTTTGTAATAACATGTTAAGTTTAATCTGAAATGACACTTAGGTAGATGTAGCTAACAGACCCGAACCACAGCTGTCAGAGAAAATAGGGAAAATATGAAGAAGACATATAACAGGAATAAACAGACTGATTGTCTGGCAGACACGTGCTTTGCTGCTGGCATTAAGTGATAAAGTATGCATTTTCTTGTTTTGTGTAGTGTTTGCTCTTCTGAACTCCACTGGATAAAGCTGCTACTATTAGCCACCTTAGTCCTGCTTCATGCTCACTTGCTAATAAGTTCTTTCAAGCAAAACATTCATATGTTTTTTACATTACTGCATGCTTCAAAGTTTGCATCTTAAAAAATGTTTCATACTTTACTGTGATACCAGAAAGTGTATACGTTTTTATTTAACATGAGCACTATATACAAAACCTTTAAAAGTGAAAATCAGAAAAGCTACTGCTCTTTTAAGGATCCCTGTCCATCACATATTTCATCGTTTAAATCTAGTTAGGTTCTGTAACATCACCCTAAATATGCTCTTGATATATTTGTTGATCTTATCAGAATTGACTGTTGATTCTCATGTATAGCTGTGGGTTTTTTTACAACAGCAGTATTGCTGCTCACAACTACCGTATATCAACCAGTAGCAAAATTATTGCCACAATTTCTTGTGTTACTTTGAATGTCATGAATAAAAAAATACATATGCCTAAAAAACAAAAAAAATTTACAACATTCTTTGATTAGATTAAAAGCAAACATTTGTTATTTCTTGACATCTTTTGGTTTGCTTTTATAAAAATGATAAACAGTAATAATGTAATAACAGACATTTTCCCTTCATTATTTGGCACATTAGTGTGCTTCAATAGGATATGTGGGATTGAAGGAACCATGGTGAGAAGGACGAGACTGCAATAGGATGAGAAGGTGATTTGTGCAGAAACAGATAGGCTTTGCACTGTAAGCTGAGTTGAGGTGCAGATTTGGAAGCTGTGCGACTCTTGTGTTGTCATGGAGTGCTAACAGGGGTGGCAAGCGGAAAGTGTGCTGAGGAATGCGAAAAGAGCAAGATGTGTGAGTGTCGGTATCGATGTGCGCAAAAGGGTATGTTGTGTGTTTTGTGTGCTTGTGCATGCAAGAGTGTGTATGCATGGCACAGATGGAAAGACTTCTCAGGGATTACTGTGTAACTGGAAGAGGAGAGGTGGTAATTGCCTTTTAATTACAGTGTTGATGGTTTTGGGCTCTGCCAGATGGAGGGTTCTTTAGGTATAAGCACAATATAAATCAACCTGTAAGAAAATAAATCAGCCTATAGGTGACTAGTTACTTACTAAACCGAGTATCTGACCTTGCCTTGTGTCACTGGTAATAATGATTTGTTTTTGGCCAATTAGATCCTAGCCATTTTTCTTTATTTCTCGAAAGGAAGTTGGCACATTTAACAGTACATTAATTCTTCAAACTATTTAGGATTTTATATTTCAACAAAAATACAAAACGATTCATCAAACTTCATGCTTTAAGAAGAATGAAAAACGATATAACAAAAAAAATTAAGCAAATATATTGCACTCATCTTATTAACATATTGTTAATAAGACATTTTCCCCTCTTATGGTGACAACACTATTTGTTAAAAGAAAACGGTCCAGTATCGTGTTGCATGAAGAAAAGATTAAGTCTTCACTCATTGCGATAGATCCAGGTACCAGTTGCAAACTTATTGCACTGTGCTGCAGGTCATGCCTCCATTACATTTAAAATAGAATTAGGTGTTTTGAATTACTCTGATAAAAGTCAGCAGCATGTAAAACACAGGTCTAATGACATGTGATACACAGTAGGGATGGTATTTCAAGAAAAAATCTATTAAAAATGATTAATTATTCTATTAAGATTTTTCCCCTGCTGACCACATATATTTGATATTGGCTAACACCTTGTTGCTAACTTTTCCATTTATTCACAGTTTGTTCACTAGCTATGGGAGGCACATTCACAAAGTTTGCTGCTATATGCCTTTCTGGCAAGTCTTTGTTCTGTAGAAAATTATTGTACATTTCCCAGTTGAACATATAAAGACCTTTGACAGTTACATGATGCTGTTTTCAGCTCTGTCTGTAAGTCTGTAGTTAGTGACAGTTTTTTTTTTTACATTTGCTGAGTGTATTATATCATCATTTAGTTTGCCAACTTGATCAGGTGGTAAAGTTAGGCTCAGTTAATTCCATTAAACTTTGTAAAGCTTAATCTTCAAAAATCTGGTGGTAAGAATGCCTTTAGCTTTTATCTTTTTAGAAAACGTCTAGTACAGGGGTCACCAACTCCAGTCCTCGAGGGCTACCATCCAGAAGGTTTTAGTGTTTTCCTCGTACAACACACATGATTCAAATGAAAATCTTCCCCAATAAGTTTTTTTTACACCTGCTTGTTAATGACCCATTGATTTGAGTCAGATGTGTTGTACCAGGAAAACCCTAAAAGCTTCTGGATGGTAACCCTCGAGGACCGGAGTTGGTGACCCCTGGTCTAGTATTTGCTCTTGTGTAACATCAAGCTTACCACCTTTTTGTTGTAGGACCACATTAGTACAAAGTGTTGCTAAAACCAAGATACACACTGACACAGTGCTTACATATGTTCAGTTTCTTACAATTAAACAGCAATTTAAAACAAAAAAAAAACTATCCTTAATCCGTAGTACACAGGATGCTCATCTGTACCATGTGTTGCCATGATACTGATCTTTGTCGTGCATATCAATATTTTATTGCAGGAATAAAAATATAAGGCTTAAAGTTTTTTGAAGCTCAACGTTATTTGAGTTTTGAAATTCAAAGCAAGCAAGGACAGAATGTGTTCTGTTGTTGTCAACAGGATAATAACTTAAAAGCAACACTAACCAGTATTGCTATCAATGACTTGCTCCTGCTTTTCCCCAAACTCAGAGCAAAGAAGCCTTTAAAAAAAAAAAAAAACTTTTCCTAGAGTTTTCAACCTCCAGAGATCTTTCTAAAAGTAAGGTGTGTAATGGTCTACAAAGTCATAAAGGAACAGCTTTCTCATGTTTGGCTGATGTTCGTCAGGAGGACAGTCTGTGTTGTTTATGGTGCAAACATAACAAGAAATATGTTTGCAAACCTTTGACACTCATTATTTTAAGATCAAATTGTTTTCCAAATTGAATAAGTAAAGGAGGAGTTAGGATGAATCAGAGAAAGGTACAAGCCATCTTGGACTGGCCTAAACTTATCATATAGGCTCTCCAGTTTTTTCTGAGGTTTTCCAACTTCTATAGCTGCTTTATCAAGAGCTAAAGTACTTTGGCCATCCCATTAACTTCTATGCTTCAGAATAAACCTCAAACCTTTACTTGGAATCCAGAATCTAAAGAAACAGTTCATTTGCTGAAACAAGCATTTGTGTCTGAACCCCATTCTACAATATCCTGATCCAACATTTCCTTTCCGTGTAGAAGTGGATGCATCTACTGCTGGTTTAGGCACAGTGTTGTCCCAACAATCCGGTCATTCATCCTAACTGCGTCCCTGGGCATTCTTCTCCAGAAAGTTCTGCTGAGCCAAATTATGATGTGGGTAATCATGAACTCCTCTCTATAAAACCTGCTCTGGAAGAATGGCAAAATTGGCTGGAAGGAGCTCTACGTTTCTTTAAAGTCGTCACCAATCACAAGAACTTGGCTTACCTTCAAGAAGCACAAAAACTCACGGTGGGCCTTGTTCTTTACCCAATTTTAATTTCACTGCCGCATATGTTCCAGGATCCAAAAACCAGTACGCTGGTATCTGACTTTGTGTCAGATACATGGTCCGAGAGAGCTTGTGGAGGAACTAGAGACTATATACTTCACTCAAGTGGTTGTGGAAACAATCCAATAGGATTTGGATGAAAAGACAAGAGCATCTTTAAACTAACATCCTGCACCTTCAGATAGTCCACCAGAAAGTGTTTGTTCCTCCAGATCTTCAAATTTCTCCGGTGAAGGCAGCTCATGAAAGTCAAAGTATTGGTCACCTGGGATATACAATTTACCCGGTCATTGCTTCAACCTCTTTATTGGTGGCCAGAGATGTCTGCTCAAATAAAATGATTTGTTTCTGGATGTCTTGCATGTGCTCAAGTTAAGACTCCTCGTCAACTTCCTAAGGGTAGATTTTTACCTATACCAACTCCTCACAGACCTTTTTCTCCTCTTGTGGTGGACTTTCTCATAGATATTCCTTTGTCACAAGGTAACACATGCATATTGGTGGTAGACATATTTTCAAAGGCTTGCTAATTGGTCCCTTTTCCTGGTATGCCCACAGCAGCAGCCACTGCTCGTGGCATCTTTGAGAATGTTTTCTAGAACTTTGTCATCCATGAAGATATAGCATCTGACGGTGGGCCCCAATTTATTTCTTGTTCCTGGTTCACTTTCCTCTGCTTATTAGGGGTTGTTGTTAACCTAAAATCAGGTTATCATCCTCAAACTAGTTGACAATCTGAATGTAAAATCCAAAAAATTGGTCGTTTCTTGAGGACTTTCTATCAGGAACATCCCTCATCTTGGAGTGAATTTCTTCTCTGGGCTGAATATGCCCAAAATTGCCTTAAGGAAAGCTGCCAGTGGTCTGAAACCTTTCCAAGGTCTTCTAGGGTTCCAGCCTCCTCTATGTCCCTGGAATGGTGAGAGCTCCAATGTGCCGACAATGGATGAGTGGTTCAGATGCAGCGAAGGAGTATGGCAACGGGTGCACCAACATCTCTGGAGTGTTGTCAGATGTTACACCTGCAGGCTGATAGATGCTGAGGAGTGAAATGTACCTATTCAATAGGTGACCGGGGTTGACTATTTACTCGTAACTTCGGACTCTGCAACACGTGTCAAACAGTTAAGTTCCCCTGTTGGTCCTTTTAAAGTTGTGGCACAAATAATCCACTTACATATTGTCTGGAACTGCCTGCCATTTACAAGATCCACCCAGTGTTTCATGGTACCCTACTCAAACCTTACAATCCTCCTGTTGTCTCTCCTTCCACAGAGCCTGGTGCAGGGGTTGATCTTCATCCTTTGGATTTGGATAGTGATCTGGTTTTGGCTGTGTAGAACATCCTGGATTGTAGACGTCGCGGGGGCCAACTGCAATATCTGGTCAACTGGGAAGGATATAGACATGAGGAACATTCATGCATTCTCCCGAGCTGATTTAGATCTCTTTCTGCTCAGACTTCCACACATGGCGTCCCAATCGACTTTGTTCTCGTCCTCTTGGTCAGCCCCCATCCTAGTCTCAGTGGGGCTTCGGGAGGATGAAGGAAGGGGGGATGAATTTCTATACCCACACTGGGCTCTGCCATGCCCACTCGAGCCAGATTCTAGTGCAGCCAGTCTCCTGATTACTAATCATTTGCACCTCTCATCAGTTCATCTTCCAGCTATATATATATAGCATTTCTTAACTCACTCCATGTCAAATCTCATAACTGCTTAACTGCATCTTCCTTTTTCCCCTCCCCCACTCCGACTCTCCTACCTGCCCTTAGGATTGTGCTACTTGAATTGCTTTCCTGGCTTTGATCATTACCCATCTCTGACTTCTCCTTGGCCTGACTTCTCGGACTCCTTCCCGGTTCCAAACCCTGCCTCCCTCTTCGATATACCTTCTAATCGCCCACTTTGGTATCATTGTAAATCATTCCGTGAACTAATAAATTCTTGTTAACTTGACCTGTCTTTGAGGAATCCTTTGTTACAGGTTTTCAGTGCATTTATCTGAATAGTGTTGACAAGACCTTTTCTTTACACTGGTTTGCTAGCAACTTTATGAGAATGACCTTTGTCAGCTTGCTCATCGAAGTCTGTGTGCCAGTCCTAAACTAAAGATCTCACCTTCTCTGCTTAATGAACCAAGCAAAACTGAAAAAAAAATGCAGTCAGCAATTTTAGAAGTCATTCTTACCATCATGGTTATGTGCTTGTTTTTTTTTTTTTTTTTATAATTTTGACTTTTCATTACAAAGTCACACTTTATTATTTATATATTGTATAACTAACTGCAGCATCTACAAACAGGAAAGAGGTTGCAACACAGAAAAGGAAAAAGAGAGATGAGACATTTACAGATAGTGCAGTTTGAATATTCACATAAAATACGACCAAAACTAGAGAACAGAAGCATAAAGTTTGAGGTCAAGTGAAAGTAGAAGCTTGAAATTTAAGCCAACTTTATTTTTCCTATCAAGGTGAGTCCCCCAGCTGTGTGCTTTGTGACAGGATGACCCTCGCAGAGCTGTGAGTCTGACACAACCGACAGCCCTGTGGCTTTTCGACCTGTGGCTGTTTCTCACTCCATCTCTTTTCCCTCTCTGTCTGGTTGTTTTTCTGTTCTACTTTCTGTCGTTCTATCCTTCTTGCTTCTTTGCTCTTTGCAAACTGTCTGAAGGAGATAAGGCAGCTCTGATAAGCTGGCTTCTGTCAAAATGCACCCCCTTCTATGGGGACCTGTACCTCAGAAGACAAAATATATTTGTAAATACGCTCACATGCCTGTTCCAGGTATGATAGCAAGCTAATGAGTTTGTGACAAGTCTGTGAATAAAGTCTTTAATTTTTTTTTAACTAAAACTTTCAATAATGAGTAGAAAATAACCTTGGAGATGCTGGTTAAGGTGGGATGGGAAGAAGAGGTGAGCTGGTTCTAATGCACATTTAGGATAAACACCCACAGCTTCTTGCTCAGGTTATTAAAAAAAGTAATTTCAATTTTAACACCAGGGTATTTCTTAGTTATTTCAAGTACTTGCTTACACATTAAGCTTACAATTTCATTTAACCTTTCAATTAATGCTGTTTGTTTGACTTCTGCTGAACCAAGTGTGTGCATCTGCATTTATATGAGAGTTTGTAGTAAGTTTACAGCCCTAATATTCGTGGCACATGGGTCATTCTAATAAATTGAGCAATTATCAAAAATTTATTTCTATCTAGCCCACAGCCAACATCATTGCTGTTGTGATATTTTTGTGCACATTACAGTGCTAAGCTTTACCCCAGTGTGGAAACCATTTTGTGTAATTTGCAGATAAATTTGCTTGCTGGTTGTACAAATGAAGCGGAACATTTTAGAAACTCAGTGACACAGCAGCCAAAATATTACCAGACTTTTCCAAGACTCACAAAGAGCGGTGATAAACTTGCATTGAGTTTTTTGCTCCAAAAATGAAGACATTTATTCTGTACAGTCATAAATGTGTGATTCCAATTTTGCCACAATGCAGATCCAATATCTAAACTGAAGACAAACTTTTTATGTAAAGCTTCGTCCTGCTAATTAACCCAACAAAGAGTAAGAAAAATATTCTTTAATCAATACTTTCTTTCCTTCAGTAACATCAATTGGTCTTGGATTACACAAGGGTGAAAGGCCTGATAAGTCACCTTTATTAATTAGGTATAACTTGTGGGGATCATGCTCCTGTGGCTTGAGTAGCACAGTTAATTGCGTGGATAGTCTCTCAAAAATTGTATAAAATGCCCTTGGTTGATTGTGTGTGGTAAGTTCCCACAGTAATAGGAAAAAAATACTAGCCATTTTTCAATTTAATGAATTTTATGCTGTCTGGGATCACAGTACTATGTGGAAGAACATCCGTAGTCACAACAGCTTGTTACATCCTCCTCAAGCTGGTCACCAGCCTTGTCTCATTTGCTACGGGGTGACTTTCTATTCCTCAATCTGAAGCTGTTGAAAGTCAACCAGCAGTTGTGTTGGTCTCTCTAACATGTACATGGTTTCCATGCTGATCATCAAAGTGTTCAGTGAAGTTATAATGTGGACTTTTAAGCAGAACATTTCTTCCTCTTCCCTCTCAATATTGAAGGTTGTCTGATAATCATGGCTTTATGGCAGGGAACAATGTCATCCTGGTGGAATAAGTGAAATTTGAGCTTGCACTACCCACTATACATGTTGTAGCTGTGGTGCTCATTCCACAGAGCCATGATCCTCAAGTTTTACCTTGAAAGTAAACTCCAATTATGCATGTATATAATAATAATAATAATAATAAATGATGATAAAAAACTAAACACAATTCTCCCTTTCTGGGGCTTAGTTTATGTTCACCAACATGCTTTCTAAATTTAAAATTAAAAAAAAGTTCATTTTAGAGATGTTACCAACTGTGTGCACAGGTCCGGACCTAAAAATATTCCATCCTGCAACTTTTAGATGCATCCATTGTCCAACACAGCTGAATCCAACGAATGGCTCATTAGCAGGCCTGTGGGGCTGGATGACATGCAGCAGTGAAAGTTCAACTATGTTGGTCAATCACAAAACCAATATCCCCTTTGGATTATCCTGATTTTTTTTAATTAGGTTGTTCAAATCTGTTCTAATTCCTCAATGGAAAATCCATTAGTGTCCACAAATGAGTTAGAAATTTATAATGAAAAAAACATATTGTTTGGAAAATGAACCATCTACCACTTCAGCCACTGATTCACTTCATTTTGTCCTCCAGTTTGCATACATTTACCATGAAACCATAAAATAAGCCAGTTTGAATGAAGTTTTAAGTAGTGTGGGTATAATAAGTGAAACAGCTGGTTCAATATTCAGTTAGAAAGATGCAAAGTGAAAGTATGGTTGACAGAACCTTATACGATCAATATTTAATATTACGTGAATCAAATCTTAGATCAAAAGCTGGATGACTTGCTGGTCAACTACACATGACATTGCAAAACTGAAGTTATGAAAATGTAGTGAGCACAAAAACAGATTTAAAAACCTATTTTATTTATTTATTATTAGATCTTGTGACTAAACATGATAAATTATTTTAAAACATAAATATTTGAAGTTAATATACTCATCTGTAATGATGAACACATTATGCCTGTGTTTCTGAGAACCTATATGCATAATTGGCAATCTAAATACTGAGGTCAGAAATAGCAATATCCGGCTCTTCCTGCTAAGTTTTGTCCTGCTTTTGTTCAGTAAAGTGGGTTTTCCACTCAAAGATCTATATGCATTATGAGCTGGTCTGAAACGCAGCGGAATTCAATCTAAGAAAAATGGCACCATGCCGACATGCTCATATTTGAGATTATACAAAATGATAGCGTCTTGTGTTCAGTCTCTTTCTCTCCTCTTTTTGCCTTCTCTTTGTCACTTTCTATGTTGCACACACACTATACACACCCTTTTGTGTGTGTGCATACACAGAAGACACTTGCATCCCCTGTTTCTGATGTGCCGGTGGTTGTTGATAATGAGAATCCTACAGGATGGGGAAACTCTGGGGAGACTGAGTGACGGCCCACTTTAAACATTGGTGACTGACTTTTCCCGTTCTGTTCTCTGAGACTCGTATGATGAAAGGAGAATGGGAAAGAGAGTTAAAGCAGACAGTAGCACACATATACATATACTATATACCAGATGTGGGACAAAGTCATTGTGTAGCAAGTCGGAAGTAGGTCCCGAGTCACGACTAGCATGTCCCAAGTCAAGACAAAAATTCCCAAGTCAAGTACAAGTCCTCAACACAGATTTTCAAGTCTCAGCCGAGTCACCATGAGATCCTAATCATAAACAGTCCTGTAAAATATTAACAGAATGTTATTTCCATTTAATCAGTTCAGCAGTGGGAGGAAAGCTTTCAGAAAAGTGAATGACATTAACATGGGAACCTTTTATATCTCTGCTGTAGCATTTATAGTCTGTTAAAACTTATACAGCATGATTTTGTATTCTGACTAAAGTGCAGTCTGATACAGAAAAAAAACAAAACATGTTTACTTTGTAGTAGCTACAGGTGTGGGCTCAATAGATTGCTGAGGGCATCATGCTAATGTTCTGTTACTAAGCTAACATTAGCTAGCTAACTTTGACAAGCTAACTTTACTTCCAAGTCAATAGCCCAAAGTCAAAGTTAAGTCACAAGTCATTTCAGTGCGAGTCTAAGTCGAG
>JBAMIG010000015.1:14855541-14868573 GCA_037177335.1 Kiunga ballochi
GACGTTGAGTGTGCGGGTGTGGGAGGTATGGCTCGAGGTTTGTATATATATATATATATATATATATATATATATATATATATAATATTCATGATTTGATGCCTGGGCACAACTTTAAGGGGGGATGCGGGGGACATGTCCCCTGCATGTTTTGCTCCCCAAAACAATATTTTGATAAAAAATCAGTCCCAATTTGAAGGCTACTTTAAAAGCCACACTTGAAATGCACACTTTGTTTGGAGCAGAATTAGCTTAAAATGAAAAGTATATGAGTAAATTTGAATTCTTCCCAGAATTCATTGCGCTCCAGATAGAAAAGAACAAGCAGCAGTCTTTGCCTGTAAGGACGGTTTTTAAAAAAAATATAAATAAACAAATATTTGTCCCACCAGACAAGTGGGAACGGCAGTAATACTGAGTCCCATGAACACAAATAGATTTTCTTACATGTATCTGACGAGGATTATTTGTCACGAGGAGAGTTCTTCTGGGCTGGCCCCCTCCACATAGAAATATCTGGTACTATTTTCTGTCATTAAAAAATAATCATTTGTGTTTGTGGAAGAATAGGATCACAGCATGGATAAACATGGCCCTCCTAGCAACACAGGCCTGAAGGACTATGGGTAATGTTGGGATTAGGTCTAGGAAGTTTCCAGCCTGCAGGAGCATGCTGATATCTAAAAGTTGGAGGCCAAATATAGTTTGATACTTCAGCATGACGTATGATGTGTAATAAGTGACCAGAGCAGTACGTTAACATGTGTAGAAACATCTGGAATAGACTTGTCTGTTGGGATGGATAAGCACACTCGAATATAACTGAGATGGAGAATCGGGGTGCAGCTTTACCATCCCAAAACTGTGTCAGTCTGACCCAAATTACTATACTGCTACATCATTGCTGTTTCGAGTCTGCAAGATCTTTTCCACAACTGTAATTATTGTACACTAGGTAGGCTGTCTGTAAATGCACTTTACCGAGTGTGAAGACTACAAAAGGACACGTCGTAGCCTACGTGGTCTGTGTATTTTTACTGAGATGCAGCCTTAGTTTAGATGGCCCACGAGCTCCTCTATTGGCTCTGCTGTTTCTTATGTGATTGCTTGTACCTACTATCACCCCACCTTGCTTCCACAGCAGTAAGTCAGGAGTTAATGTTAATATGCTACTGTAGAAGGTTTTGTCTACATTATCATTTGAATCGATGTGCGTGTGCGTGTTCGGTAATTAGCAACAGCCAGGATGTGTAAAAAAAAAAAAAAAAAAGAATAGTGGACACAATAGACTTCTTTAAAAGTCAATATGTAAATTACTTAAAGAAATGCGTTACACACATTCTGCAACACCTTCACCGGCTCCTTAAAGCAGCATATCCACTTTAAGATCCTCCTCAATTTTTCCTTTCAAATTTCTATTCTCTTTTTCTTCCCATTTTCCCCTCTTTACTCCCCCTTCCCTCCCCCTTCCTTTGTTTCTCTGGTCAGTTTCAACATTGTCATATCAGGGCTTACATTACAGTAAAAATATATTATAAAAAATATTTAAAATAGCAAAAGCACCAATTTATTATATGTCTCCCTTGGCACACAGACCACTGTTGTGTTATTGTGCTGGACGGTGGGTAAAGGAACTACTTCTTCTTCCGCTTGTCATAGACGTGTTAAACAAGGCACAGCATTGGGATTCACTCAGTCCAACATGCAGATATGATGGAGATATTTCACCTCCTCAAACAGCAAAGATATGCAGGTGGATCTGTGTGTGTGTGTGTGAAGACCATGTTAATCTTAAACATCTTAGTTATAACACAGAATCTAAATCAACATTGAGTTGTGTCTCCAGATAAACTAACCTGACTTTTCTCAATCTATTTAGTGTCACTACTAACTATAGAGAGATGTGTTAGGGTTATTTCAGAAGCTTCTACAACAGGGCTCCTCAAACCCTGTCCTCGAGTTTTACATTCCTACAACTTTTAGATGCATCTCTTCTCTAAAACACATGAATGAAAGAGCAAAATTTCCTCTTCTGCATGTCATCCAGCTCTGCAGAGGCCTGGTAACAAGCCATTCCTTGATTTGGTGTCTTGCACAAAGGTTTCATCTGAAAAGAATGGTCAATGTCAAGAGCTAAACTTGGGCACATCTGACGAAACATTAAAGAACATCAGCATTATAGTCTCACTATACTGGGTGAGTGTGAAAAGGTGTGGACTAATATAATGAACACATTTGATAAATCAGAGGTTACAGCTAGAAGAAGACAGTAAAAAGTAGCAATAGAAGAAGAAGAGAGAGTGTTTTTTTCCCTTTAACATACATTTTGGTCTCTGCAGATGTGTGAGCGATAATAGTGTTGCTGTGGCTCTGTGTTTTGCATTTGCACCTGCTGCAAGTCCATTTATAAAACTAACTATGAAAGCATAACAACTTGTCATCTGGTGCTTTAATACAAAAAATTAGGCTTTTATTGTCTTTCTCACAATAAAAACTGCAGGACTGAAATAAGTGAACAATATGTTTCATTTATCCAGTTTATCACAAAGGGGTGGAATGGTTTTAAATATAAAACTAAAGAGCTTAAAACTGGTTCCTCCCCGGCGCTGATGTAGAAGGAAACACTGAAGCAGGGAAAGTGAGAAGCTGGAGGCTCATAGGGTGAGGTTAAAAGAATAAATGTTAGTCATGAAATTAAAGCATTGTGGCAAATATTAGCTTGATGATAATCTGTGTCAGAGCTTTCAAAGAGCAAAACCATGCATCAATATGTTTTGTCTGATATTGGGTTTCTTAGTTGGTGTAAAAGTGGCTAACAAAGTGAAATACAGAATTAGGTGATGATGCTACATGCTTTACATCTAGTCACACCATAAAAGTTCCATTAAGCTTAAAAGAAGCAACAGAAAACTAGAAGAAATAGTAGAAATAAATAATCTTTAAATGACTTTAACCAGAACAAGACAAAGGGATCCAGCAGTGATCCCAGCAACAACAATGATCCAGGAAATGTAAACTAATAAACAGAGGGTATAAATACACAAGGAGAAAAAGGTATGACATATAAACCAACGAACTGGAAATAAAGATGGGTACAAAACACAAGGAAAAACATCACATTCCAACAGGTAACCAAACTAAATACCATGCAAAAAGTTCAAACCATGACGAGAAGTATTAGGAGTATGTATGTTTGGAGAATGTGTGCACCTTCTTGACCATCATATATACATGTGTCTCAATGTGCTTGATCTCTGATGGGGGTCATAGCAAGAAAGAGGATAATTACATGGTGCTGCTGTCGCGTCAGGTTGTCTTACTTGCACAGGTTTCCTTAGCACTCATAGGTCTTGCAGAATATACAATATATTTCTCACATACACAGGTTTGATGAAGTACCTGGTGCCACAGAGGACAAACAGAACTCATTTCCTGTCACCGCCTTTGGACCTCATCTCTATTTTCATTTCCTTTCTTTGCTCAGAATACAATAAAGCCACTTTATGGTTCCTCCAGAGATGCATGTTGTTGCCTAATGCATTTGGCTCACAGAGAGCAGCACTCATTAAAGCTTCAACAAGGCCATGGATTTTGAACATCGTTTTGGGCGGTCTTTGCGTTGTACGATGTGATTTGTATGATAATTATGCATAATGTGAGAAATTTCAATCAATATTGATACTTTTCTGCTTGTCATGACTGATAACCGACAAGTTACCAATATATATATATTTTTTAATATAATCTGAATTTTGTACTGGATGCAGTGATGAAAAACAGATATTTAGGTAGCTCTGTTGTATCTGTAACATAAAAAAAGTTTTGGCTCTTAAAATGTTTTTTTTCCGTCATAGCACAAAAATGTGTGTCATTCAAGCAACAACAACAAAAGGCATCCTTTGAAAATTCTTTAACAGATGTACAGTTTTTTTTACAAAATGTCATCAAATATATAAAAGAAAATTGGGTAAATTCTGTGACCTTTTTTGCGGTCTTTTAAAAAGATTTAAAGTGTTACGAACGAATACATGCCCCTCTGCGTTGTTTTAGCTTTAGCACCACTAGCTGCTAGCGCTAGCTGCTACTTCCCTTAGCTTAGTATTTTCCATATTGCATCACTGTCATGATTTTTTTCTTCATTTTTCAACCTGAATTCTTCGTCTATCTTGGAATTCCCTACTGTGCTGTTTCATCTCTGCTAAAATACGACCGTACTGCTCATTATTAACCAGGAAGACATTTCTTTCTTTAATGTTAATGAGTTGAACGTAGTGCAATACCTTCATTGCTCAAAAATTAACATTGGCTGCTTCTCGCTCACCATACTACCACCAGGCTGTGTCATGTACTGTATGGCCTGGGAGCTTGTGAGTCATGATGATTACATATGCATGCTTGCAGCTGCAAAGACTTGGGTTGTTGCCAGACCCAAAGAACCTGTTCTTTAGGTATATAATCAGATCTGTGACTGTCCATAAGAAAAGTAACGCTGTGCCAAATTGAAACATTCATCCATCCATTTTCTACCGCTTTGTCTCTAACGGGGTCCCGGGGGGCTGGAGCCTATCCCAGCTGTCAACGGGCGAGAGGCAGGGTACACCTTGGACAGGTCGCCAGTCCATCACAGCAAATTGAAACAATAAAACATTTTATTAGTCAATTTACAGTAGTAACACTGCACACCACCTTTTACCTGAAGAAGTAGTTATGCTCCTATAAAGTCCCATCAAACATCCGTAACATTGACTGTTTCCACCTGTTCAAATCCCACCTCAAAACTCACCTGTTCAAGATAGCATAGTCCCTGTAGTCCCTCCATCCCATGGTTTTATTGTATTTATTGTATTTTAACCTATTTTATTGTATTGTATTTATAGTTTGAACAGTGACCTTGAGAGTCTTGAAATGCGCTTTAAATAAAATGTATTATTATTATTATTATTATTTAGTTATGTTAAACACAATATTGCTAATGCACACGGAGTCTTTAATCCTGAAAGGTCTGATTGCTTCAACAAAAACGTTAAATGATTCACTTTTCATATTTTGAGGATTTTTCTCTAACACACATAAATAAATGCTGAGCATTCACCCAACACAGACTATTGAATCATTTCTCTCATTTGTTATTCTTTCTTTAATAAATAATGTTGAAAAATGCACCTGTTACAGAATATTTGTCAATCTATTAAGCTTATTCCTGTTGCATATTAATGTAGTCCAAGTTGTGCTTCTCCATAGTTTTATTCCATGTTTATCTAACACTTATGGCGTAGATAAGTTGTTTAACTTTTATGTTGTTATCGAAGGTCAAAGCTTTTTCTCAGTGCACACCTCAAAAGTCAAGGGAGATGACTTAATGTAAAATGATTGGCCAATTGATGTTTTTCTCAGTTTTAAGTCGTATTCCCAATGTGAGGTGTGCAGTCTGAAGCAATAATCCTAACTAAATGGAAAACATGGCTTGGTCGTAATCCAGCTGCCTCTCGGTTCCCTTAGTGTCTTCGTTAAACAATCTACCATGTTAATGAAGTGCTAATCTGCTCAGCTCTTTACACAAAGCATCTGCATGTCTCCTGGAGGCAGAACAGGTACACAAAGGAGTGCTCTTTTTTTTATTTGCTTGTAGTACCAATAAAAGAGACAAGTATACTTAAATGCACAGAGTAGGTACAAAAATAGCTGTATCTGTCTACTGACATTTCTGTATGGTGTATAAGCACATTCAAAGAAAGAGCTGGACCCGTGATTGTGTCTGGTGTTTTTTGGACAGGGTCAGGCTGAAAATCTTGATAGCTTAGCCTGCTGGTTTTAATAGACCATTCTATCTATGAACAGCTTTTCCAATCATGTTCCTGAAGTAACACATACATTTCACATTAGGCTGCTGTTCAGTGTAATCTGTGGCATTAGCCGTCTAACTATATTAATCCATTTGCACTTTCCCCTGTTGATTAGAGCGCATGTGAAATGTGACGGTGGTTGGCTGTTATAGGGCAGCAGTTGCCTGCGGTGGCAACAAGAGTGTGAGGTTTTATACCCAGCCATGTCCGCATTCAGATCATGATTTATTACCCACTTACCACACACCTTCACAAATTCACACTCATATGCAAAGCTACACCGATATTGACAGATCATGCACACGAGGACTGTCTGACATTTTGGAGCATGCACCAAAACATCACTTTCAACAACAAAATATTATATCAATTAAGAATTTTGCAGCACATGAACTCATACAGTATGGAAAATGTAAGCTGTCATGGGCATTTGTCTGTACCTCACAAATAATCTAGAAAAGGTGAAGAAATCTTTTCTCAACTTGATGCTTGAAGAATGTGGTTGCATCTATGTAAGCAGGACATGATCACGGACGGGCTGTTGTCACTGTGCACACTCTAATATCCAGGCAGAAAAATAGAATGAGGCTGATAAGAGAGCAGCAAGATCGGCGGAGAGAGATCAGAAATCCCATACAGTTGAGAGCACTAGTCCATTGCAAGTGTGGCAGAGGTCACAGTCAATTTCAAAAGGAGCAGGTCTTGTATATTAGAGTTTGGAGAGATGGGAGACCCTCCTGCTCTCTATCATAAAGGGGCTTGTGGCAGAGCAGGGCCAGATGTGATCAACATGGACCTGGTGGAAATCCCCACTGCGCAGAGCTGTCTTATTGAGCAGTTGTAAGGACAATAGCAGCACAACATCCAGACCGAGGCCTGGCATTGATCATGATTTACAATCCTGCAGTGATCACTTTGATAAGTTAAAATAAAGAACTACATCAACCAAGCCTAAAAAAAACCCAACAAAAACAGAAAGAAATCAAGCGCAACCTGGAGTTGGTTGCACAGACAAAACAAATCCACCCAAGGTGTGGCAGAGAAATGGGTTGCGTCAAAGCCCCACCGTCTTTATTAAGATACCAGCATCTGTATGGACTAGCTTTTTTTTTGGTATTATTGTGTGATATTGTATGATATGTTAGGCTGATATTTGTTTTTGTCAGGTGCATTCTTTGCTTTGGTCTCAATTTTTTTTTTTACTGTAACAGATAGTTGAAGGGGTCATTGGTGCAGATTGGCTGCCATATTTCAAACCATCAGACCACAAAAGCATTTCTTTTGTGTCTTTTTGTGCTGAACAATATTACTTTGCAAGACAGGACTTAATGGAAAATTAAAGGCTCCCCTTGATATATGTGTTAATTATTTTGGATATCACATAGTAACATTGTTTTGCTAGACCTGATAAAGGGAAGCAAGGGAAAGAGGGTGTGTGAAGAAGAGAGAAGGAGCTACAACAACTAAACAACTAAAACAGAAAAAACAACCTTTTTTTACACCCGTAGAGGAACTCAACAGCCTCTGTACAAAAATAAAGCAGACAATAATTGCTAACAAGGACTGAGACAAGCTGAGAAAACACAAATAACAACAGAACCACACATAAGACTGGGAAAATGTAACAGTTTAAACACTATTACACAGTTTTTTTTTATAATGTCTTTATTCAATATGGTTACAAAGTGGAGACATAAACAGATAAACTAACAAACATCAAGATACATTTCTAAAATAATTTTTCTTGAAATATATTTTCCGTTTACTGTCCAAAATTAATGTCTGTATTCCAATTTTAATAATAATAATAATTTGACATTCTACTAAGTCAAGAATTTAGATTTGTTTATGCATACGACTGCTAAACTGGGAATGATCTTGACTTTAAAATAAAATAAAATGCATTATTTGTTCGAACGCAATGCACAATTTTAACATTTAATGGAGTAATTCTTACACAATATTCATTTTAATAATATTATTGAAAAGAAAATCTAGTCCATGCTGTATTGTATCTGTGTTTTTACAGAAAAAAATCAATTATACACTCGTAAGTCATTGGTAACTCTGCTGCTAGAGTCCTTGCTAAAACAAAAAATGTGGACCACATCAGTCCAGTTCTCAGGTCTTTACACTGACTACCTGTTCCTTAGAGGATAGACTTTGAAGTTATGTGATAGTCTATAAAGCTCTAAATGGTTCACGACTAAAGTACATCCTTGACCTCTTGACCCAGCATGAAGCTTTTCTCTTTTTTTTGGAACAAACTTCCAGAAAACCTCAGATCAGTTGAAAGACTCAGTTTGTTTTTAAATAGGTTAAAGACCCACCTGTTCTTAGCAGCATTTTAAAGCCGATGTAAAAGTCCATATCTGCACAATTTCTTTTAAGCTATTTTTTTTACTTAATCATCTTTATCTTATATTTTTTCCTGTTTCTTTCTGTTATTTTTATTTTTATTTTTGCTTCTTTTTTTTTGTAATGTTTCTGTAAAGGACATAGAATCACCCTGCTGTTGAACTGTGTAATACATAAACAATTTTCTTGCTTTACTTTCTGTCATAAATACCTTTATATTTAATCAAACAAGAATTACAACTCTTTTTATTTACCTGTTGTTGTGACAAGGGGAGGTATGTGGAACCAAACAGCGGTAGGAACGGGCAGGAGGCAGCAGGAATGCAGAAACCAAGGGAGTAAATACACAAACAAACCAAGGTACAGGTTTACATATTAGCTAAATCAAACCAGGTGAAATAATGTATGGCTGAAAACTCACAGACCCTGTTATACCAGATAACACTCTACTGAGATTAAAAACCTATTTTTAAGAAAGTCTTGCAAATTGTGCCATCAGTATCAGAAAGTCTGATAGTGGATGTAAAAAGTGTTCCATGCAAATAACTCAGTTAGTTTCCAGATTTTTGTCACATAGAGAGTAAGAATCATCACCTCACTGAGCAATTAGGGTACATTTGTAAGAAGGCCGTAAATCAAGCACTGCAATATAACTAAAAGTGTAGCAGTGACAGATCCATAGCAGGCCGTCCATCCTGAGAGCGTAAATCAGTGGTGAGTTGGTATTTTACAGTTTGTAATAAACCTCAGAGATTTATATTAAACAGTGTAAACCATTCAAAGACAGGGAGCAGCTGCATTCAGAGTTGCAGCAACAAGCTGCTTTTTGCCTTAAAAAACACAACTTATTTCTAAAGTAAAAACACAATTTATACCATAGATTCTTTACAGCATTTTTAGAATTTGGCTTGACACACACACACACACACACACACACACACACACACACACATACTATTATGTTTAATTCTTAATACTGGACTAATTTGTGAACCAAGCAACTGTCTGAGTCCTGAATCGAGTCTAAAATATCATGGTCCACTGATTCAAATGCTTTTGACAAGCCAATAAAAAGTGATGCATCATGTAGTTTATTGTGTAGACCAACTTTAATTCCATTTACCACCTTTACTCAAACTCTGATTAAAGTTGTTTTTTTATTTATTATGTCATTTGAATATAAATGCTGCTTAGTTGATCACTCACATAAGCATCAAGAATTTAGGACAAAATTGATAAGTTAGAAAGTCTATAGTTGGTTAAAATCACCTAATTTGATTAAAGGTAAAACAAAAGCAGATTTCCACACAGAGGGAATTTAATTGTTTTCCACTCAGGTTAAAAAAAAGAGACTGCACCACTAAATCAGCTGCCAGTTTTGAAAGGTATGAATCTATTAAATCAGGGACACAAAGTTTTTTATTGTTTGAACTTTTAAGAACTCTACGAACTGAACTGAGAAATGTACGCAATTAAAAGGTTCACCAGGGTACACTGGGGAATCTGTGCTGGGTTTCACAGAGACAGCTCTCCGAGTCAAACAGAAAGCCAGACACTGTGAAATGTCCATTTGATCAATTTAAGACTTCTATCTTACCCTCTACATGAAACAAATCCCTTAAAATAGATAGCTTTTCTCAGAAAAAGATTTCATAACTTTCCTAATTTCTAAAGATTATTTAGGTTTCCAGTGGGAAAAGATAAATAGGAATCCATTATTGCTTCTTATTAGGAGAATAACATTGTTTTTTTCTGTCTGAAAACCAACCAGTAAATGGTCGGTTTGGATTTCATTGCCTTGGCCAGAGTCTAATTAAGCTCATAAAAAGATGCTAAATTACCATTTTTGATCATTAACCAATGTGGCAAGTTGAGTTGTAAAATTACCAGCCAATCAAAATTTCCTCTAATCAAATAAAATATTTATCCTAGTAAAATACTCCAGATGATAAAAGCCACTGAATACATTTAACCGGAGATGTTACTTTAAATAGTTTCCTTTTAAAAGGTTTTAAATCATTCAGCTGCACTTAGTTTGTGGAATGTTATTAGGAAATGATTGGCTTCATTTATCACAGTGACTGACCAAATGGTTCATTTCTTATCACTCTGAGCTTCTTGTAAAGCAAAGCAATTATAACTGGTTTGCTTTGGTGAGATGGTTCTGTTTAGTGTTTATATGGAGGGCTTTTTCATTTCTTGTTTCGTGTTTCGTTTTGGTTTAACATTTTTATCAAAGCTTTAAGTGCACAACCAAAAACAGGATCATAGGTCACAAATCTGAAACTGGAAGTTTGAACATTGAGACATAATGATGATGGATGTTTTTACAAATTCTGCAGTCAGCTCTTCAGTCTTTAATACGATCTAAATGCAGCCAGATGCTACTTGTTTTTCATTTTAACAAAATTTCTCAATTTTTCTTAACACACCTGCATTGAAATCCAGCTCCTGTCCATCATGAACCTGGTCTGTACCCACACACGGTCTTCTGAGTATCTGAATAATTTTTCTATCCTTTTTATACCTAATAGTATAATCCAAATTCTGTAATTGGCCATGTGGTCCGTCTATCAAACAAAGGTCCAGCTCCCCTTTTAGTGTACAGCAGCTAAAGATTCAACTCCCCCCGATGAAAGTCAGCCTACTTTGTTCTCTTAAAAGACAAATCACTCATTCATCATCTGCCTAAAAAAAGTTTAAATGCTTAATTTTTTTCAAAATGCCGTTTATACTCCCTGTCAGTCGGGCTGTGTACTGTAGTTATCAGACATTGGTATTTAACAAGCTTTGTTTTGCAACCCATTACATTAATGATTGACTAATCAGAGGGCTTCTGAGCCAGGAAATTTACTTTCTCACCACACACAGCTGGCCTCTAATTTACCAATATTTCCTGATAAATAAGCAAATCGGTTTTTGAGGGAAGCATAGCATAATAGAAAAAAATGATCCAGGATATGCCTTTCATCATACCAAAATCCGTCAGCATTATAACCTTATTTTCTTGTCATTTTTTCCCTTTTCCTTACCGTTTCTCACTTATTTTCTGGATTAAAGAAACTACATTGCTGTTTGACACTTGTGGGAGCAGGTGTTTGACATTATGGTGACCCCAAACCTAAATCTAAAGCCACCATAGCTCCCAGTAGAGAGTGTTCTATCTGGCTGTCAGTCAGCAGTGTGTTATAGGCAGGCTAGCAGTCAGTGGTAATTGATGTGAGTAGAGTTGACATCCTGGGCAGAACGCTTCAGGTTGGTCTCTGACTGGGACAGAGCAGCCCATCATCTGCGGTTATTAAGCAGCTTGCGCTACGCTGCCCTCACTCAGTGGGGAACCGTCTGTCTCTCAATGTTTACATATGCATGTGTATATGCAAGAGGGTTGGGATAGTGGCATGGTTGGTATGCTTGCTCTGTGTTTTAGAAGTAGTGGTAGGGGGATTTTCTTCTCTTTATATTTTATAGAAATAAGCTGAATGTTTTTCAGACGAGGAGTTTTGGGGTCAATAACAAAACCGGAAACAAAATTCAAAGCTATAACTTTATTATATTATTATTTATTATATATTTATTATAACTGAAATTTTCCAAATTCAATAAACAACAAAACCAAAAGTGTCTACAGTAGGATTATATATATCCAGGTAAACAAAAACAAATAAAAAATAAATCATTATTAACTAAAGGTTTCCTCATTACAAAGTTACATTTAAGATTACAAGTATTAACAATTATCGATATACAAACTTACTGTTTACCAACAAAAAGAGTCTCTTAAGGGAATATACTAAAGTTTATAAAAATGGCTACACACAAAATGTGCACAATCATGCCACAATACTTAAAAGAAAAAACAAACACAAACTCTAAACCACACTCTAAACTCTATAGGTATTAATCACTTTCCAATTATCAAAGTTCCACATATTTTTTCAACAAAAACAACCAGCGCTCACACTTCCAGGACAAACTGATCCTAGAGCACACATCTGCCCTAATTACTGAGCTCTGCTTCCTTTTAAAGTCCATACGAAGTCCTGATTGGTCCTGAAGGAGGAAGTGCTGAATGATAGAGTACAATAAATGTGGAAGTCCTTAACAGGGGATGAGTGACGACAGGTGAAGTTAATGACATCTGATGAGCGTCTGCCACAATTGCATTCCAGGAGTGGAGTGATTGTCTTGTGGTTGTTTTATGACATACTTCCTCAGGCTAAAGGCCAGGAGATGTAGCACTGACTTCACACCAGAACACATAATAGACAGCACAGACTTGTTTTTTTTTAGGATAGTTGATAACTCTGTGTTTTGCTTCTTTTTTTAAAAATCTTTATTATACTTATTCAAGGGGGGTTAAAGATGTAAGGTTTCAGGCTTGATCAGAACCATCTCCAGTCCGTGACTCCATGTTTCTGGCTGACTCGTTGGCCAGTTGGCCCACTTACTGGCTGACTTGATATTGTTGGCTTGTGTGCTCTATTCTGCTCTGTGAATGTGCTGATAAAGCTATCTGTATTCTGCAATGTGCTGGGACATCTGCCCTCTGCTGAGCCCATGTTGCTGCTGCTGTGGTTGCTACAGCACTACAACTACTTTTTTCATTTTGTTTAACAGCTGGGAAAAAAAGCTGTCTGCCTGTGTCCCGCTGTGCTGGTCATGGACTTGCTATGAGATTGTTCTAATTGGTATGTCATTTTACTTCAGTGTTAAACTTCGGCATAACTTCTATCAAAGCCAAAGCAAAAGCCATTAGACTGTCCACTTAAAGTTTGGAGGACTATCAAGTATAAGACAGACGTTAGCTTATACAAAAACAATAACAACAATA
>JBAMIG010000015.1:14868673-14893597 GCA_037177335.1 Kiunga ballochi
TTATTATTATTATTATTATTAATAATAAAAATAAGAAGAATGAAAAATAATGCATTTCCTTTCTGTCAAGGGTTCTGTGAAGGGTTTCCCTGACTTGCTTTTCACGCTCATTGCAGATCACCATCATGACTTTATGAATATTAACAGAGGCTTTACCATACAGTGGGAAAGCCCTGGACTCTCTTTTGAATTTTGATGAAGGGTAATTATGCGACTCCTATTTTGATTGGTGCTCTATATTCAGAACCCCCTCTTGTGTCAAAGGGCTATATGAACCTGCATACTGTAACAAGGATCTATTCAGTTTGATTTCAAAAGCAGGTGGAATATTAATATAATGCACACAGATTCAGTGCAAAATCTGATAAGATTTGATGTTTAAGCCAGATCTTGATGAGAATGCACTTTCAACTTACTAGGGTGATGAAATGCAGGCTGTACCTTGTCTAACCATAGGTTAGGGTTAGCACACCTCCTTGTAAATATTGCTGTGGTTGTTCCTATTTAAATCGCTGCATGCTCAGTGAATATTAATGCTGGCCTCTTGATTGGTTTGAGGCTGTTCCGGTCCTCTGAGGCATCCCAAAGAGTCAGTGAATAATATGATCTGCTTTTAACACCTGTCCACATGTTTCCTCAAATTATGTGGTAAGGGTAGAGAAAGTAATAATGTTCTATATAATCTGAGTCTACATTGGCTATGCATGGGGAATAGATTATCAGTTTAAGACTAGAAAAAGTGTTAAAAACTAGTAGAAAAATAATGTTTCAAATGGCATATGCACCTACATGGATGTTTACACAAACTGTGCATCTGGTGCTGATTCATTCAGTGGCTCATCTGGGCTTGGTGAAGTGTGAAGAGCCACCTCTCTTTCTTTCTGATGGAGGCTGGTGTGGTCGAGGTCTTGGCTGCAGATCCCAGATGCTGCTCCAAATCCTGTCAGTCAGCCTCTGCTGTCCTCCATGGTTGAGGGAGGCAGGACAGCAAAGCAGATTTCTCTGTGTTTTTCTACACCGGTGAAGGCAGCGTCTGCCAGCACACATCAGGACAGCAACACCTGAAGGCAGTTGACTCCCTTTTCATTACTGCGAGCTGAACAGCTTGATTTGGGAAGGACACGTTTTGTGTGTGCCTGTATTTGCATTATTGGATAACTGGGTGTTATCAAAGGAGACAAATTCAGAGAGTGGATCTATTATTATGCAAAAATGTTTAGTAAATGAGAACTTGTGACTGTGCTCAGTATTTTAAGGAAAATACAGGGGTAACTGCAAAATATTTACTGTAAGTCATTAAAACAGACTCCGGCATTGGGATTACAGACTTAATAACTATGTATTGTTACACTAAAAGATATTTTCTGATGATCTACTTTTGATTTTTTTTCCATATCCATTGCCACTGTTATATTCCCAAACATCATAACCATTTGATATGAAAAGTGAAAAAATATGATTGCTTTATTATTATGTAGGAGCAAACTACCCTCTGGCTTAATTCGTTTTTCTTCACATTTTGCCTAATTATTATCTTTCTCCACGGGAGGTCTGAGGAAGAATTCAGGACTCTCCATGATGCATTCCTCTCTATTTCTGACTGTCAGTACTTTTTGTTTTGCATACTGTCATTTTCTCATTTTCTTACTCTCTTTAGTTTTTCCATCTTTGTTCCACACATCTTCTGCTGCCTGAGACTGAGGGAATCAACTTTTCTGTCAGGGTTCAGACAAATGTAAAAGGTACACAGAGAGCCAACAAAATGAGAGAATCCTTTTAAAGATACCTCTGTGGTCTTTATTCTCACTCTTACTTCCTTCATGGCTTTCCCCCTCAATGTCCCTTCTATCCTTAATTGGAAATTTCCTCTGCTTAGCCCTGTCGGAGTGAGGGACAATGTGGCACCCATGTTCTGTAGAGCATGGTTGAAAGAAATGGAGCATTGTCTCATGTAGCCAAGGCAGGCATGGTCTGGGAACTTATCTAAATTGAATATCTGTCTTGTTTTTCAGAAGTATAATGACAGTGACACACTGAGCACCAGTGACAGTCCTGCACTCTTAAAAGTTGACATATAACATTGAATAGAAGACATACACCATGAAAATTTGGCTCTAAAAAATAAGAAGAAATGTGCAAATATTAGTTACATGTTACTTGAAATAAGATAAATAATCTACCAACAGGACAAGAAAATTTTGCTTGTCATGAATTCCCAAAAAGAAAGAAAAGTAATCTTTAAAAATGTTTTTTGTAAAAATAATTATTTTACCTTTCAGAGAATAAGTATGTGTCCGTTGTTTAGGATGTTTGATCCTACTTAGATTAGTAAAAGTAGGAGCTCTTTGAGAATACTGAACCATAATACTACAGAAAACAATATTAGCATTGAACTGGAAACGATCATTTTCCTTGCCTCCACAGTGCTAACATGTTCAGGTGGATAATACAGGTAGATGTCGCTGTTTCCTGATAGCCTACATCTGCAGCTTTCTAATAGCATTTTTAGTAGTTTTCTTTTACGCTACTTGCGTTCAGACTTTCCTCGATTGTAATACAACATTTTCCCCATGCCTCACCAAAGACACTATGACACAGGTACTGGTAGCACTTTTTCCTGATCTTGTTTTGGCTAACTGCTTCATCCCGCAGTCTGTAAGATAGCACAGCTGAGATCTTTATTAAATTGGCTTGTTCTTTAACCTTGGCTTCTGATAATGTCATCTTTTAGAGGAAATTAAAGTTGGTCGTGGAAGCAATTGAGATATGAGAAGAATGGCCCCGGTTACCTGGTGGTGATGTTACCGTATCAGCCCCGGGTTTTTCCTTTTTTTTTTTTTTTTTTGTCTTAGTGATAAACATATTGTGGTCATTTGTTTTCTTTGTCTGCTTCATATCACAGCATCAGGAGAAAGAAAGTTTCCTATGAAATATGATTCTGTCTCAAAGTAAGCTGCTGCCCTCTCGTTTTATGGGAGAAAAGGGGACGTTTTAGCTGCGATGAAAATGTCGATGTAAAGAAAACATGTCAGTCCAGAACAGAGGCCTGTGTATAATGAGCAGGCAGATGGTCTTAAGGAGAATACTAAGCAATAGTGATGACAGACAGGCTGACAGGCCAGCGCAGACCCTGCCACTCAGGAGACTGGAAGAGAGGCCAGAGCAGTTTCTATCACTGTCCATGCGCTCATTCTCTTTTTCTGTTTGCCTCACATGTCTCCCTTAACATTAACATCTCTTCTCACTGTTTTATTTTAAATTATGTTTGGTATCTGATGTAGCTGAGAATCTGATACGTTTCACAGTTTCCATTCAGATTCAGTCTATGTTTGTGCAGAAGGAAGGCTGAATGGATTCCACCAGCATGGGCTTAATTACTTTTCTTTCTCTGCCAGTTTGAACCATTTAGGGTGACGTTTTCTTTTTATTTACCTTCTTACCACCACTCAGTTAATTTCCCTCACTCAGCCAAATGAAGAATCGTGGAAGAAAAATGTACAAAATGTGCTCACATGACTGTGTGGTAACGATGTTGCTAATTAACACTAGATGTAGTAGAGGAGGTGAGGAGTTCTGGCTTGAAATAGATGTGCAAGGTCGTGCAGGTTTCTCAGTTTCTCAGTGCAGTTACACACAGCAATTTTATGTCCATTAAATGTGTTTTCATTTGACTACATGATGGAAACCAGGATGGTTTTCATCATGAATGTTTCTAACCACAAAGTTACAATGTTGTCCGCTGTTCATAACCTCTTGTTGAGTTGCAGTTTGCTGCAGAGTCAGCCCTTTGTGTTTCAGGATGTGAGTACCAGCCCTCACGTTGGTAATGTTAAACTAATATGACTAATATGTACAGAGTTAAGCTGAACAAGGCTATGTTTAGGACCCTTTAGTTCTAGTGAATATGGCTTAAACACTATAACCCTGTATTGCATTTACTTCTGTTCAGCTTTCCAGGAACATCTCTCTGTAACCCTTCAGGTAAGTATTGAACTAATTGATGCTGCATTTCAATCAGAAACAGACATTCTTATTTTTCAGTTTATTTAATGAAACATAATCAAAACTCTGCTCCTATATTCATTTCTTTTTTGGGCTTAAGCTTTACTCATTTGGTTTTTCTGTCTGAAATTAATTTTATACTTCTCCCTGCTCTTTTGAATTATTCAGCTCATTAAATCTTTTTTATTCATTCACACTCCTTTCACCTGAGACCATTTTTCTTCTGGCTTGGCTTTTTTGTGTCGAATTTTCCAGGCCTTTTTGTCACTAAGTGATAATTCCCGCAAAATTAATATATGCAGTGATGAATCCGTAAATGTCTTTGTGCTTGTAGTCTCCTATAGGATTGTCCTTTTGTTTTACTTCCTCCTGCACTCTCGTGTCTGCCAACCAGTCCTCTGTGAAGGTCATCAGTGGAATAGGAAAGTGCTCTTTGCAGAGTCAAACAGATGCGGTGTACAGATAATGCATTGTTTATCTAATCTTGTATCAACGTTGTGATGAAGTACAAACAAAGTCGTCTCACAATCAGATGAGAGCTTGGAAGCTTTTCACACTGTCAAGGACTTGATATATCTGCCCTAGAAGTTGTTTACTAGGTTACATTTTGGCATCCTTCGCAACTGCTCAGCAAACTTTAGGAAAATCTGGTTGCAAAACTTAAAATGTATTCCTCTACTCTTCATTGGGTACTCTCTCTCTCTCTCTCTCTCTCTCTCTCTCTCTCTTTTAAGCAAATGAAAATCCAGAAATTGACTAAGATCTCTCTTGCCTCTGAGTGATTGTGTGGTAATCTGGAGCCAGAGCTGAAGCCCAGGCGTTCTGTGGGCTGAATAATGATGGCAGCACATTGACTGAGGTCTTAAATTAAGGGTACTTATCTTAATTGAACATCTGAAATAATATTTTATTTACAACAAAAGGAAGGTGGTGGAGAAATGAAACAGCCTGCGCTGCACAGTTGCCGCCTGTCTCTCCTGCTCTCTCATTCGCTGTGGTTGGTTAAGCTCCACTTGTGCAGTATACATTTCTGATGAGCTTCTCATGGCTCTGATCTGGCACTCAGGAATGTGAAGGTCATAGTATCATTATGCCTCAAGTTCAAAGGTCTTGTATTCTCATTACATGTTATAGACTGAGCAAAACTTATCCACAGTTGCTTCGTTTTGTTTTTGCTTTTCCATGTGACATTTAAAAACCTTAAAATTTCTATTGACCAAATATTTTTTAAAATACCAGAAAAAAATTATCTTCTGAGAGTAAACCAAGATTAGGTACCTTGATTAGTTCCCTGGACTGTGACTTGTTAACAGGCATTATTAGATAGGAGCAGGTGATGTAAAATCCAAATCTTAATAAATACTCTTGCAGTTTTTTTGTGCAATCAAAAGTCATGGTCTCCTCTTTTTAGCAAAGGATATTAAAGAATTTATGCCTCTAAAGTAGGAAAAAGCCAGAAAAGAAATTTGAAATAAACTTTTATTATAAGAGAGAAAAAATTAAATCCATGACTGTGTCTCAATATCGTAGTGCACTGGAATGTAGTGTATAGTGCATACATTTTTCTGTAGTGCGCACTATTGTGGGTCTTGTCTCAAATGGAATACTGGACATTGGGCACTTACCAGTAGTGATTGTAAGTCATATATTATTTCTTCAAAATTATTATTTTGTGTCCACTACACGGCTAAAACTGCTGACATTTACGCATGCTAACTCTACCGGATCTGTTCCTGTTAATCTCAAACAAATGATCGGATATGTAGCAAGCTGCAGAATATAATACAACTGTAACAACATAACGTCCTACTCACATCTATACAAATTAACCTCAGCCGCAGTATTGTTTACCACCATTATTTGGAAAGTCTAGCACTTCCTCTTCTGCTACTTCAGCCAGATGGCGTCGGTTTAGTGTCCATTGTTTCACACTAGGGCTGTGCTACAATGCTCTGGTGTGCTGAATTTGGTGCTAGTGTGCAGAGTGCATTTTTTTCTGTTAGCAGTTTCTTGCCATGTAGTGGACACAATAATAATTTTGGCCTGAGGCAGAATAGTTTAACCTGTTGTACGTCACTACTAGTAAGTGCCCAACGTTCAGTATTCCATTTAAGACAGCACTTATCCATAACAGTGCACACTAGCACTAAATTCAGCGCACTAGAGAATTGAGACACAACCACTGCCTTCTTGTTATACCTGCACTGGGCTCAGTTATGAACACACCCACTGCAGCCAGACTCCTGATTATTGATCACATGCACCTGTCGTGAATTCCCTCTCTGGCTATATATTCATCAGCTCACCAATCATTCCCTGTCAGACCTTGTAACAGCTTAACTGCATCTTCTGCTTTCCCTTCCCCTGCTTTGACTCACCTACCTGCTCCTTAGATTTGCTTCTTGGATTGATTTCTTCATTTTGACTCCTCCGCCTGACTTCCTCATTGTGATCCCTGCTTTTTTCCTGGACTTCTCAGCTGAGTCCTTGTTCCAATCCTTGCTTGTCTTTTGGATTACCCACTCTGACTTTCTTAGTGAGATCTACTTTTAACATTGAGTTTAATAAATCTTTTAAACCTTTTCCATCTGTTTTGAGCGGTCCTTCGTTATACTTCCTTATTGGTGCACTGCTGTACTTAGCGATATCTTCATATAAACTATGTGCTCTTAAACACACTACAAAATTAGCAATGACTCAAGAGGAGCAAGCCAGCGGCTTTGCGACAGCACTCTGTGCATGTAAAGCCTCCCTATAACCAAAGGTCATTACAGAAAGATGGAAGGAAAATCCTAAAAACAAAAACTAATGGAAAAGAAACTTAAAGTGGTTATCTTCATACTATCAAAGATAAAATTTTAGTGTTTCAACTAAAACTTGCCCAAAACATTTACACCAGTTAAATACATTTATGTGCCGGGTAGGTTTTAAACAACCTGCAATGAAAAAGCAGGTGATTTTATAGCCTTTCAGAAACTTGAAATCATGCAACACACGATGAGCTCAGACTCCACAGTAGGAGCTTATAGTTAGAAATGTTTGTGGGCATGTGTGTGTAAAAACAGAAAGTACAGTAGCCCTCAGAAACTTGATTATAACGACGAGGTTTTTCCCAGACCATTAATCAGTTGTATTGTTACAGCAATCGCAATGATTGGCTTTCCATCAGAGTGATTATGCTAATTTCAGTCAACCAAAAATGTCACGTCCAGCCTCCAGGCACACCTTTCCCGGTCTCCCAAAGGCAACGCGCCTGGCATGATTGAGATAGCTGATATTTGACTGAGCACTGGCATACCTTCTTCTGATCACTTCAGTGATTACATCAAATTACTAGTTCTGAGGAAGAATGGCTGTAGATAGCATTTAGCCAGCAGGAATGAGAGAGAGGGAGGCTGGGGAGAATTGACTGAGATTTTCTGCAATTATCCTTCATTCTTTGTGCTAAACATAGACCATATTGGATTTTTATATTGCGTCTCACTCTAGGTAGGGCGGTGCATTTGAGCAAAACTATTGATGATTTAGTAACTTCATGGATACATCAGAGGTTCTATGAAATGATTTGGGAGCATATTTAAACATCCAGACTTTATTTAACCAGGGATGAGTGCAAGAAAGACAGCAAGTGAAGGAGTCATTGACGAGGAGTGTTGCTACGACGTAGAACCACCCACAGTATGCTGGAACAAGTCTTACTCCTGAAAACCCATCCAAACAGCTTTTACTCTATCATAGTTCCACATGTTTGCATGCATTTCAGGTTGAAATGAAAAAATGTGGCTGAACTTGAGCGTGTGGAATTTGTGGAGTGCTTTTAAATGTGTTTGTGTGTGTTTTTGTGTGAATGTATGGCTCTTCTCCACTCATGTGTGCCATCTGCTGCCTCTGCAGGAGGTGCCACCCAGGGCTGATGTTGTTGATGCACCCCTCTCCATCACCTGTCCCACGTTATTACCACACAAAGCACTGAGTAATGAACCTCATGGATGCACATTCCCTCTTTCTGTGGTTGAGGGGGTTTGTGTGTTTGCAGACATGGAAGTGCATAAGCGTGTTGTTGCCGCTGTTTGAAGGGCTCGTTTATCATTATTAATTGTTCATATCAACACAGGTCATGACACTTAAATGTCAGTTGTGTTTCTTTATTGGAAGTGTTTTTCTCTTTGTTGTCTGTCTTTCACTAAATCAAACAGAACTATTACAAGTGTTGCCAGACACTGCAACCTTTTTTCATATAACCAGTAATCCTCCACAGGGAGTGATCATATATAATGGATGGCTTCCCTGTCACTACCATTTAGCCTTGAGTACCCAAATCCCTTGTCTGACTTAAAGATCAATGTTGGAATCTGTCCGTGTGCTGTCAGTCAAAGTGGTGGACTTCCTGCAAAGACTGCCCTTTGGAGCGACGTACTGCTTATCTGTAGCATGTCGGGGGGCTGAATGAGAAGTTAAACTACCGAGGATTTCTTAAAGCCTCTTTGTTTTGCCAAATGTTGTCTTGGGCCTTTTCAAGTGTTTTCACTTTGTCTAATTTGTACTTTTTCTAAATTATCTTCTTCACTCATCCTCACTCTATTTAGGTTCTTACGTGCACTGTTTCTGGAACCATGCTTACTCCAAGTTCTTGCATATTTTTATTTCCTTTCCTTTTGATTACTGTTAACTTTATTCCCACACACAGTTCATACAACCCTCCAGAGGGCACCTTCACCATACTTGTTTAACAGCAGTTACGGTACTTATACAGTGTCATTGTTTGAATCAGTGACCCTAACACACATTAAAACCTCAGCCTTGTATGTTGCTCGTCATTAAAAACAACTCAAACACTCTATGATGGGACGTTTTGGATTCAGTAAGAGTTTAATTCCAACCTCAGGGCCACTGAGCAGACTCTCATTGCTCTCACTGGTGTTTAACACCAGAAAGTTAGTTCCAAACCACTTCTTCTAATTAACCTCAAATAAGCCCAGTGCTAATGTTGCAGATAGTCATATTTTTGTGGTTGAATGGGCAAAAATGTTTGTCTGTGTATGTATTTGGGTGTGTGTGTGTGTGTGTGTGTGTGTGCAGCACCAGACAACTTAGTTATTTTGTTGAATAAATATTCTTTAAAGCTTTTTTTCATCCTGGGTATAAAGAGAGCATCAAGATGAACCATTATAAAGTTTCCTGCTATAACGTGGATAAAATAAAATAATTGTCAAACTGTCCAAATCTGTCCCTGTCTAACACAGAAGTAGTTGCGAAACTGTGAGAGTGCCGAACATTTCATTTGTCCAGTTTGAATGGTGATAAACTGATTTAAATAAATCTGTTTATCAATGTTTTTCATTTGCCGTGAATGATATGATTGCATCAGTTTATCTGTGCTGGTTTAATGTGTTAGATATCTGAGGAGTTGTGTTCACAAATCCATATGGAATGTGTGCTGGAGTGTGTTAGTGTGTATGCGTGCGTGTTGCAAATGTGAATATAATGCAGGGGCTTCAGAGGGAGGGCAGTCCAATAGTTGAAAAGTGGAACTGGCAATTGTGTGTAGTGGTAAGTACAGAACAACTTCTGGACAATAGTAGTTTCAAATATAAATAAATGTAGTGTAATAAATAAATGTGTAAGATTTGCAGTAATGTCTGACACCTAAACAATTAAACATGAACAGAACTCAAATATTTGGTAGGTTCTTCTGTCCACTTATGAAACATGTCTGCCCACAATATTGGAAGAAAGAGTCATGTTGGAGTGTTGAATTTGCAAGCAGTCCTTGGAAAGCAGGTATTTATCCAAAGAAAATTGTTAAAATAAAGAAACATCTCATTACGTCAATGTACAGGTTCTGAAGCTGAGCCCTGGAAAACATCAGTCCAATTTAAGCCCTGATTGCTATACTAGACCGGGGTCATTCTATTCAGTCCATCGAGAGTCGCTGTCCTGCAGGTTTTAGATGTTTCCCTGTTCCAATACACCTGATTCATTGTGCAGAACCCCATGGAAACGGAGCAGGGAAACGTTAAAAGCCAACAGGACAATGGCCCTTGAGAAATTGTGTTGAGGAGCCTGATCTTCACCCTCAGTGTATCTGTGGAGTAAGCCATAAGCAAATTAACAAAAAATTTCATTTTACTTGTTTCCATCCTGATCGCTGGCTGTATATACATTCAATACAGAAGCTGGAGCTTCTGGACAGGTCACCAGTCACAGGGCTCTACAGCATCTGAATTTGTGCGTTCAGATTATGATTTTATTTTTATTTGACCAAATAAAATAACAAATGACAGAAAAAACATTTAATTGTTTACCAGCTGTGTCTCTTATTCTCAACATTATTCATTTATTCTTTGGATTGTTGCGCAAAAAATTCACGATACTGTTGTAGCATAACTCAGACTCATGCAACCTTGATTACCTTTGTGTGCTGCTTTCAGCACTTTTCCAGTCTGGGACATCCCTGGCAGCCATTGGGTTGGACCTCTGCCTCATATCATCAGGACTTCCTGCAACTCCCATAATGTTAATTATCTTATCGAGCACAGAAATCTCTGAAAGATTAATGTATGATATGTGCTTTACTAAGCGTGGATGGTGAGGAGCACAGAGAGATTTGGCAAAGAGGGAGGAAGGATATAATTATTACTGATAAGTATCGATCCTCCATCTCTGCCCCTCTTGTTTGCCCTCCTTACCCTCCCCGCCCTTCCCTGCCTATTGAGTTACGGGTCTGCAGTACCTAAGTAATTTGTAATGGGCATTCACTGTGGCAGTGCATAAATCCTATTTTGTGATGGCCAGCTAATGTGATCAGGATCATTTTAAGCTGTTTTTTTGGAGCTCTGAAATTACATCTGTTCTGCAGAGAGCTCTCTCTCACTCTTTGTCTTCCTTTCTTGCTCGCTCCCTCTCCAACTGATGTGATTAGATGGACAGTCTGCGCTGGCTGTTTGGGCTTCCTTCCTGTATGACACCTAGTCACCCACGCACTCAAATACACTTACCAACCTTGACACAAGCATCTTGTCCCAAATCTCTACCCCTTTGCTTTTTTTTCCATTTTAGTTCCACTGTTTCACACAGTCTGGAGAAATGAGCTAAACTTAAACTGTGTGGTCCTGCAGCAACTACGACAGACTGCTAAAAAATATGCACTAAGCTAAGGGAGTCTTAGTGCCTGTATAACCAGTGTCAGAGCTTGATGTATGTCTGTTTCCAGGACAAATTGTACTCTACAAAGGCTGTTTTTTCCGGGTCTGACATGCCAATCAGTCTACCTTCACACCCTTATCTTTGCTCACAGGTCAAGTTTCTTTTTGTTAATTTGATGTGTGTTAGTACATACAGAGAATCCAAATGGCTGTTCTTCAAGGTCGCAGTACTACTGAGTAAAACACACAGTTTAACCATCAAAAAACTCCTACAATCCTAAAAAAAATACAGAACAAATTAGGTAATAGAATAAGTTCAAGTCAGAAAATAAATCTAAGTTATTAGTACAAACACAAAAACCAGTTGACGATGAGATAAAAGGATGGTTATAGAGTAAAAAAGACAGACCATGTTATTATTACATAAAGTCCTAGCTGAGTATAAAAGATACGAACAAGCAGAGTAGTGACCAAAAGGATGACATGGCAGATACGACTGACCGAAATAAGTTTTCTTTAGTGTGTCTGGGCTCTTCCTTAGAAATGTGTTGAAGGTTGGTATTTCAGGAGGAGCTTAGAATAAAGCTGCTGCTACCTTCTCTTTGAGAGGAGTCAGATGAGGTGGCTTAGGCATCTGGTTAGATTGCCTCCTGGATGCCTCCCTGGCGAGGCGTTCCAGGCATGTCCCACTGGAAGAAGACCAGAGGGACAACTGGGACTTGCCAGAGAACTATGTCTCTCGGCTGACCTAGGAATCCCCTGGGATTCCCCTAGCAGTGCACTACCAAGTAGCAAAGTAAACGGAGGTCTGGCTTCTTTACTGTGACCTGACATTGAATAAGTGGAAGAAAATGGATAGACCAACTATCCCTAAGAAGGAGAGCAAAAGTGCAAAAAACAAACAAACAAATAACCCTTAAGGCCACAGTAAATGGGAGTTACCTACTCACTTTCAATAAAGTTGCATTTTTGGGTCAAACATTGCCACTGATGCCACAGGATGCACATGTGTGTGAAGATCAAACAGCAGCTGTTGATGTCCATGTATTGAGAGTTTTATATCATTTAATTTTGGTACAATGGTACATATATTTTTTTCTTTTTCAACAACACTAGTGAGTAAAAAAAAAAACAGAAGAGATTTGATGACAGTTTTCCCACCTACTCAAGAAAGCAAAATGTTTTTTAATTTGTTATCATTTTATTCTGAGTAACAATTGTAATTTAACTATGATCATTGTTTCCATAGTCATACAGCCAAGAGACATTTAACTTGCAAATGATTAAGTTCAGCTGTGATTCCATAATCAGAGGATTTTTCCAATGAAGGCAATGGAAAAAAGGAAAGAAAAATGGCAAAAATGCCCTATCGATGCACAGACATTTAAGAAGTCCCAGCTTGCATAGTTAGTAAGCAGCCTCAGAAGATTGTTAGAACAAACATCCACTTACTTATCACGCTTCTCACTGCCTCAGTCTGCGCACCGCAGCCCAGCCCTGCGCCAGAGTGCTGTCGGAAAACTATGCTGTCGTCAGAAAACATATTTATTTCCTTTTTGCCAGTCTATCTGCCAATCCCTACGGAGCTATTTAGTGGGAAAGCAGAGATTTGACAAAGTGGAGACGGAGAGAGAGAGAGTCTTTTGCACATTTATGTGTTAAAATCAAAGAGCTTTGTGTAAAATGGGCGTTTGTGCATTCATGTGTTATAGACTGTGTGCACATAAGTGTGTTATAGCATGGCAGTGATAGTTGGCAGCAGGTCTGTGTCTTGCTGTGTGGTGGCTCTGGGGTGCAGCACACACGAGGGGTTGAAGGAGGGGAAGGGGTTGTGGGGGAGGGTGACAGCAGAACGCTCGCCCTTGGGCTCCCTAGCCACCTCACAGCTAAAGAAGAGGGGGCATTATGTATGTGTGTGGGAGTGGTTGTGTGTAAGGGAGACTGAGAAGCTGGTGCACACACATACACATATGTGTGTCTCTAAACGCTCAGATTCTGCTGATCCAGCAGCCTCCTCCCCCTTCGCTTTCCTCCACTCCCCTGCTCTTTATGGCAAAGCACGCAGGTCACCTTCTCAGTTGCTGAATTTAATACTCAGCTGGAGACGGGCAAGGAAAAAAAAGGGACTAGAGGACTGGCAGAAGAGTGAGTGGTGGAATTTTTCCTCCTTTCAGAGTGAATTTGTGGGACCATTGTGGAGACAGATTGCAGGGACCTACGTAGAGCAGAACATATGAGCTTCTGCCTGAGTGGGTAACCCTCCCGCAGTACAAATGCTCACACAGGGACACACACAGGCACATGGTGCACTGAGACTCAGGAGGTTGATTAGCAGTTGGGTCACCTTTCTCCAGCTGTGAGCGTGGTTCATTTAGATGAGAGTGATAAAACAGGGAACATACTATAGCTGCAGGCACACATCAGATAGCAGTGGTAGCTGCCACACAGTGAACATATCTCAGGGTACTCTACACAACAGAGTTTTTTAGGGAACCAGCAGTCTCTTATTGTCCCCAGCTGCAAGTCAGAAACAAATTTACAGTGAAAACTGATTTTTTTTTTCCTTTTTAACATTAATGATGATAAGCTTTAGGTTCTCTTTCAGAGTATCTACTTTTTGTCTCACATTAGGAAATCTCTGCAGGAGATGCAACCATTACACTTTTCTAAGATTGATTGGAAAAAGGCTTGTTGGTGTCAAGGAGGGTGAAAATCCTCAACCGATATTCAGTATAAAGCTGGTATTATACAGCTGCTTGTTCAAAAAATTGTCTTTGCTGCAAGCAGAAGTTTGAGTTAGCATTTCTCTCAGCCCAACATATTTCCTTGGGATTTAGCGTAACTGTCCATCAACACAAATGTGATTGTCAGGCACTTTGAGCTGAGCTTGTGTAGTATTTTTGAGAAAGAAAATATGGCTTGCTAACTAAGTGGTTGTGTAACTTGTCAATGGTAAAGGTAGCAATAAATTTCACTCTGTATACTTGAGTAAAAATACTCTCATGGTAGCAAAATAACAACTAGTATACGTAACAATACTTGGCTAAATTTAACACAAGCTGCAAAACCTGCTGTCAGTAGGGAACCCTGGTCCCCAAGAGCCAGAATCCTGCAGGTTTTCATGTATCCCTGGCCCAGTACACCTGATTCAGATGAACAAATCACAGTGCAAAGCTTGATAAGCTGCTGAATCGATTCAATTTGAATCAAGTGTGCTGGGCCAGGAATACATGGAAAACCTGCAGGATTCTGGCTCTCGAGGACCAGGGTTTCCTACCCCTGATGTACGATATGTCTTAGCTCAACGGCCAAACTGGCTTGCAGAGAACAAGGATACCTCCAATAAAATAAATGGTGTAGAAACCACAGCAGAAAGTCTGCCGCTGTAAAGAAAAAAACATCAAGCTGGGATTTACCTGATGTATGTGATGTGCTTTGTTTCAAAATATGCCTAAGTTGGTTGTGAGTCTTTAGAAGAATGATCACACTGTAGTTGGTTTTCCATTAAAGCTCTCTATTACTGTCTGGCCCATCAAACAGTTGTTACCCAATGGCAATTCAGTCATGATTTCTGCAATAGCCGGTCAGGACCTGGCAGACCATGCATTAACACCAGCCACCAATGAAGGTCCTGGAACAAGTTGTAGCAAAATACTCAACTACTCAGAGTATACTGTTGACCTGTCATCCCTGGATTTGGCCAATAATTCTCAATGCAATGATTAGCAGAGATAATTAATCTCCTATGGAAGGTCGCCAAGAGCTGTCCGTCCGTCCGTCCATTCATTCATTCATTCATTCATTGGGGTACATCATAGACCGGTTGCCAGTCCATCACAGATACATTGACCCATTGAAATACAATGAAACTCTTTTTTAAGTTTGTAAGGGGAATTGTAACAGATGATTTGCCGCTCTGACAGTGTCAGAAAATAAATTGTGATGCACTCAGTCGTAATAATGCATACATTTGCCCATATTTTTTATTTCATTATATTTTTTTCATCAGTGAAAATTTTGAAAAAAAAGAAGGGACAATACTTGTAACGAGTTATCAAATATGCTTGAACAGAAATTTTCCAGATTATTCCATTTGAGGGCCCCTTCGTCATATGGTACTGTATGTTTGCACTGATGGAAATACAATTGGATAGAGTGACAAATGAAGCTTCGTGTTCCAGCTCCTTAGGATTCCTGCCACGTGGGTGGATGCCTTGACCAATATATAGCTCAGCTACTCATTACTATAAGGATGTGAAGATGTTGTAGAATTGTGCATGTGTGCATTTGTGTGTGTGATTTTCGGAGTGTGATAGTGGTGTTACTGGGAATGAAACTCTTGCCTGCACCTTGCTGGCAGAATGCCTCCTGTTCAATCTCAACTCTGTCAAACTTACTTACCTTCCACCACTAACAACAGATGTCTGGCTAGCAAAACCTGCACCTTCAGTTGTTGTTTGTGCCCTTAGGTATCACACAGACACACATTCACAGAGCTGGTTGTGTTAGCCGTCTGTCAGTCAACATCAGTAGCTAGCACCTTTATTACAGCAGGCAATAAGTCAGTGTAAGGGTGTGAACCAAGGAAGATTTTGATGCAGTCAAAGGCAGAGGACAAGAAAAACCCTCTCTCACACACAGACAAAGGATGAGCAAAGTGCTGATGTTCCTCCTTTTGTCCAAAAGCAGCATTAAGGGTTCACCAGTAAATCAAATAAATTAGACTGTAAAAACTCTTCAGTTTAAAAATCACAACAGTCTCTTTTTCTATTTTGCCACTCAAGCATCTGTTGCAGCATTTCCTTTCAAATACCAAAGTGTTGGTAAAGTCTTTGACTTTGGTGCTTAAAGTACCGTTGCAAATGTGCTTTAATCACGTTTCAAACAGGTTTAGACGTAGTAACCTAGACTGTCATCTGAAAACAGAGGTAAAAACAGCACTTCTTTGTCTTTTAACAACGAGTAATTGAAAAGAAAAGGATTTATGGTTTGTAATTATTGGCATTTTAACCCTTGAAGACTTGTACCTATTTTTGAGGAATCCTTTGACAAATGCAAACTCTTGATGATATGAGTACATCTTTGCAAAATCAAGGTCTAGTTAAATACTTTTGTGATGTACATGCCATACGTGTTGCTGATGAGGAATACACAAATATGATACATATAAGGACATTTACAGACTCACCTAGAAGCAATGTAGGTGAGGCCTCCTAAATGGTAGTTTAGTCACCCATAGCCAGCGTCATCTTAACGAAACAGAAGTAAAACATACAAACTAGATATTTTATCATGTCATCATCACATCATCACAATCAAGTTGGAAGATAAATCTAAACAAATATCAGGTTTTCTACTGGATGAGTGGTCTGAAGTAACTGTGTGTAATAAATAAAAATGAATAATGAACATTATATGAATAAAAGTAGACAATATGGAGCTAAATGGAGCTTTTATCACCTCCCACCGAAAGTATTTGATTTGATTTTTAAAGATCGATATAGTTTTATTGCAAACAGCAGTTGTTGTCATTGGTGTGTTTCTCATCCCTGTTGCTAAGTTTTCATGAGATGATTAGATTTCTTAGGCAGGAAGCACAGGCTCATGTCTGTAGCTTTGATGCCGACACAGTTTTTCACAAAATAAAAGTGACGTTTCTAAAATTTAGACAAACTACAGTTGGGATTTGTATCTGTTTCTATTAAACTCTGCTCGCCACAGATTCTAATAAATTCTCCCAATGAGTTTTTATGATAATCAATGCTTTTGCCAGGTTGCCATGTAGCGTTGCATCACAGTGATCCACTTGCTGGAAAGGTTTTACCACAGCTTTTTGAAGTCCCTTTTTTCTTTTTTTCTAATTCCATGTAAAAATTGAGAATTTTACTGTTGTTGGCTGTCAATGATTGTAGTTATATTTTTGCTTTAATCAATTGAAAAAAAAATCTACACTATCAATTCATGTAGTGCTATCATCATCTTGGTCACATGACTCACTCATCAGGATACATAATGTGAAAAAAAGTGTTTAAGTGACACAAAACTTCTTCAAGCAATATTTGAGAGGTTTTTGAAAAAGCAGATGTTTTTCCCCCCCATTTTTTATAGCAATATTCAGGTTTTAGTCAATTTTAAGAGTAATGAAAACACAGTTTGCAACCTATTTCTCGATCTTTGCTGCTTTCATAGACCTGCATTAAAAAACCCATGCTTTTTTTTTAAACAATACTAAACTATCCATCCGGCTTAAAGACAAGGTAGATAATACTGTTTGTAGTTCACCTGAAGACTTACTTTCCCTGTAGATCTTTTAGTCATATGCAGATTGAAAACGTAATATAGATACACATTTCATCTTTCATTTGTCAAAACTACAGTATTATTCATTGCTCTAGTTTGTCAAGAACAGTTTTTCTGTATTTAAATCTAATAATACTCAGTTTTTTTTAAGCTCCGATCAAAATATTTTAACAGAAGTTGTGACTGTTATGCTAATAAAGTCTAAAGAAAACTATTATTCAGTGTGATAAATATGTTTTTGAATGGAGAAACTCCTCTTATCACGCTCCTGAAACTCTTTTTAACAATAACTGACAGAGCATGTTGCTGTTTCTGCCAAATAACCCATCACAAATATCTTTGGCTGAAGACCAAAAGCACACACACACCCACACCCCCACACACACATACATAACTATACTCATGCATAAGAACATGCACATTCACATCCTGACAGTTTCTATATGTCAAACAGTGTGACTCACAAATCATTTCAGCAGATGAGCAGTAAAACATCAATAGCTCTCCCTGTGGGTGCTGCTGTTTAATTCTCTCTTATAAGCTGGGAGCAATAATACAGTGCTCCTCTTCTAACTTATATCTGAGATAAAAAAAAAATGTAAGTGTGTTTAAAATAATCTAACGATGTCTTTAATTTAATTTTTATAAGCTTACCTCTTTTCTGTCTAGACTGAGATGGGAACGACCCGGCATTGATTCATCTTCAGTGTTGATAATTGGGGTTCAGCCTCTATTTAAGAGACTGCACATAACGTCAGATATTACCTTTGCTTTTCATATTGATTGTTTGATTTATGAGCCTGGTTTGCTGATGTTTTGAAGTTTTTCCGCCATTCACTAATTTATTTTGTATTGTTTTCAGACAGTTATCTCCTCAAATAGCTGAAATATGCTGTGTTTTCATTTATTCTATCAGAGACAGAACTTATTGGCATGTTTAAATCTTTGTTCTTGGTGTTCTCCATCCATTTATTCATTGTAAACATTTTATTTTGTTTTATTTTTTTTTCCATTAAATTCTGAAATCCAAAACACACATAATCACAAAGCAACTAATCACAAGAGTGTAACGGTGTAGGGGTGCAGCTCAGCTCTGGAAGAAGTGAACTTCAAGTCTATGTTGAAGTACGCAGAGCATATGGTGGTGACCCCATCCATCCATCCATTTCCTGCTTAACTGAGGTCAGGTCATGGGGGCAGCAGCGTGAGGAGGGATGCCCAGACTTTTCTCTGTCCAGGCACATTTGCCAACTCATCAGGGAGGATCTCGAAGCATTCCCAGGCCAAAGATATAATCGCTCCAGCGTGTCCCCCCGAGCTCTCCTCCTGCAGGGACGTGCCCGGAACACCTCACCAGGGAAGCGTCCAGGAGGCGTCCTAACCAGGCCACCTCATCTGGCCTCTCTTGCTGTAAAGGAGCAGCGGCTCTACTCTGAGTCCCTCCCGGATAACTGAGCTTCTCACCCTATTTGTAAGGGAGATCCTTCTCTCGACTTCTCAGTAGATGGGAACTTTTATAGCATTTAGTTCCCAAAGGGGCATTTGTAAATTGAAGAGGTACCACTCATTTCAATTTATTAGTGACTGAAAGAGCAGATAAACAAAGCAGATCCGTAGAAAGACTGTCTACAGTGAAAACATTGGACTCCTGCACAAGGCCAATGTTTTCTGGTTCTGTTCTTTATCCAACTACCTTTTCTGTTCTGTTCTCCATTTAGCTTTGAAAGTATGTGGTGCCACTGCTCATTGGAGGAATGGTAGGGCTGGGGCCTGAGAGGAGGCGATGATTCACATGATCCTGTGGCCGGACTGGGTTGGACATCAATACACACAGAGACTGTGTGTGACATCAAACAATGATCCAGATGAAATTACACTCATTTTTTTTTTTAAGTAGAAATGTGTTTAATTCTTTTAATCCAGAAATGAACTTCTCTTAATGTCCCCTTAAAGTCATTCAATGCAAACACTTTTAGCACTTGTCTTGGGTGTTTCCTTTATATTTAAACAAAATTTGATCATTTTTTATTGTTAAATTGACATTTGGTTGTAGAAACAAATTACCAACAGGATGATAGTTGCATAAAATATTTTGTTTATTCCTATTTAACAACCTTTTGAAAAAAAATAATGCAAAATGAGTATGTGGAAGTGAAGTGTGTTGCAGTGAACCGGTAGGTTTCTGTAATTGTAAAGTCTTTTGCTGTCAGATTCTGGCATGTCCACGTATTATTTGCCTGTAATTTCCCATTTAAACAGTTAATTTCTAAGTGTTAATATGCCTATTAACCCCAAAAAATCATTAATTTTCCTTCAGTGAGCAAATTAGCCTTCAAGTCATTTGTCGTTGCTATCTATTGATTTTGCAGCAAAAGGCTCCGACTCTGAGATGGGCCTTTCCTTCAATGGACAGAAGCGTGATACCTGACATTCAGAGTTAAAGTGATGAAAAGGGGATCAAGAGTCCATGCAAATGCATGTGCATGAAAACAGCAACACATGCAGACTTTGCTAAACATACAGGCAGAGACATCTTCTCAGGCATGTACACACAGCAGCAAACACAGCTTGCTTCTGTCACCAGACTTATCAAGACTTTCATTATTCCTCACAATGCTGGGTAATTAGGTGTCCTCTGCCCTGCCTGCCTCTCTTGCTAAAGGTAGAGAAATAGACCTGTCACTATTTGTGCGACTTGGAGATTCAACAAATGCTAAGCAGTAATGGCTTGCTTTGTATCCTGTGATGCTTTGCAGTGACGGCAGGGACTCTTAAAAAAGGAGGCATTGTATTTTTTTTCTATGTTCTCCTCCTCTTTCTCTCTCTTTTTGGACTTATACCTTAAGCAGCACTTTGAAACTTTGGCATTACAGACTTACTAGTCAGATGTCTTCTGAAAATTTATGACTGCATGGTTGTAGAATATTAAAATAATAGAACCTCACATTTTTTTTGTTTGTTTGTTTTTTATGTACAAGGTTAAGTGGCCTGTCTAATGAAAATAATTTAAAAGAGATTGGGGACTCTAGAAGGCAGTGGTAAACTACCTCAGAGCAAAAATTTGGAAAGAAATGGACGTAAAATGTGAAAAATATAGCAGTAGAGGACATATAACAGGACAGGAGGATGAAAACAGGGGGAAAAGAAGAATAAGGGAGTTCGTTGCCTGTGGTTAATCCTAGTTTCACTGATCTGGCAGTTACATGGCAGCTGAGACCAGCATACTGCCAGCACTGAGCCTCCAGTCATCTCCCCTTACCCTCAATCTTCATCTAAAACAATTATTCTTTCCATTCAATCGTTGTTCTGACCCACTTATTCCGGTTCAGGGATGCTGGGGTAGCTGGACTACAGCCTATCTCAACATATACTAGGCAGAGAGCGGACCAGTCCATCACATGGCCTACAGTTTTCTGTCTGCACTGTTCTTGTCCTGTGACTAAGCCGCCAAAACAGTCCTTCATGTAATATGCTCTCATTAACATTAACAGCAGTCAAGGACAGTGCAGAGACGTTGTGATAAAATGTATGTGAATCTGTCAGGAGAGAACAGAGGATTTGCAGTTAAGTAGTCGGGGCATGAATCCACTGGTTATGACTTGCATCAGGAAGCTAATGCCACAGACAGCAATGCTGAATGATGGCGGGGGGGTCATACTGGGCTGTCATGGACCAATGATCTATTTTTCTACCTGTCAAACTCTCAGAGAGAATTAAACAAGAACCTTACCCTCTCTCTTTCTCTTTGCCTTACTCTATACGTCTCTCTTTTACAACTTTGCGATGTTATTCGGCACAGTGTTGTGACAAGAAACAAACTGCTGTCTTCAAATATTCCAACAAAAATAGGCAACTTTAAAATTAGAAAGACATAGATGTTAATGTCTTTTTTTTCCTAGAAGTAAATAATTAGGCTTGATGTAAATATTTTTTGTGACTCCTTTGTGGCAAAACTATCAAACACCACTGTCACAATAGTTGGGAAGTGAAGAGGTGATAGTCAGGGTTAAGAAATGAAAGAAAGTTTTAAACAGAAAAAATAGGTCAAAAGTAATTATTTCAGGCTCTGCGTTGACTGGCGACCTGTCCAGGGTGTAAACCCCCCCCCCCCATGACCTCCGTTAGGGATTAAGCGGTAGAAAATTGATGGATGGAAATTAATTATTTCAAAGCCAAAAAGGAAATATCATTTAGCTAAGTCAATGGAAATGTTCTTTTAAAAGCCTAAAAAGATTATGTTGCCGCTGGGTGAGCAATAGTCTTAATTTTGACCTTTCTTCAGCACTATACAAATTAAGAAAGCACTCAACTCTGAATTTCTTCAACCACACACATTTTAATGTTGGAAATTTTGGAATTTGCACAAATAATTATCGGTATCTTCCTAATAATTTTGATGATAATCCCAGCCTGAGCGTTCTTAATAACTTTTAACTTCATTCCTTATCACTTCATTGGTTTGTCTACATCAGTGGTTTAATTTGTGTAACTAATTTTGATTCAAATTCTTTGAAGAGTTGTTCAAAGGCCTTCATCCCTTGAGTTTGGTTCCAACATAGAGTGAGAGGACAGTTCGAATGCACTGAGGCCTCTCCCTGCTGGATGAATGGGGCTGCTCTGTAGTAGATAATGGCTGAGTCACATATTATATTTATCCAACTCAATAAAGCAGGAGCAGGCAGGCAGATTACTCTGCCCTGAGTCAAGGAGATAATGATTTCTGGCTGCTAGCTGTTCCAGAACAGACTCCAGACACACCAGCAGGCAAGGATACCAACAGAAAGTGCTGCTAAAGAAGTTGTTCATGGATGCTGTTAGTGTGAATCGTCTGTGGCCTTACTAAGCCCGGGACTGCTTGTGTCAGCCTTCTGCTGTGCTGTGAATGTCACCTTCCCTCTTACCTTACACCTGCAGTATACTTAGCCTCTACTTTTAAGTTCTAAGCTGCGCAGATGATTTTGTTTGTGAGATTGTGAATGTCAACACTCTGCACCAACCATGATGTCTGTAGACGTCATGAAGCAAAAGCAACATCTGCTTACTGGTACAGGTGTGCAGTCTCCTCCTGTGGAAACAGAAATTCATTGTATTTGTGTTTTGTTTATCACTTTACACACTTGGTTTGTGATAGGAAAAGTGTGTAGCCTACTACTTTTTATACAGGGTTTATTTTTCACTGCACTGAGATGTGTTTCTGTAATAACTATGTGGGACTTCATTAAGCAAGGAAATGTACTTTTTAACACATAAAAACTCTGAAGAGGTCTGTTTTAAAACAAACCATATTTTTTCCAAGTTAATATTGTGTCTAAACATAACCAACAAGCTTTCTATTCCCAGAAAGAAAGAAAAAGAGGACAGTTTCACTCAACTTTTTATACATAAAAAAATCAATTGAATTTAAAGAGGAATTAAAATTGTTTTGTTGGCTGCTGTGGACCTTATAAATATTGCTCTGAGACATATTTGCTGTCTTTTTACCTCATATCTTCTAAGTTAGACTAGCAAATTAAAAAACAGAGTCTCACTTGCAACGAAGCAGCACAAAAACCTTTGGAGGCTCAAGCTCTGCAGAGACGGCTCATTCAAGCCAGAGAGAGACACTCGAAACCCACTTTGTTTCACTTTGTCTCCAGGACTCCTCTCTTTGGTCATAAAACTCTCCATTTGCCCAACTCTGTCCCAGAGTCCACTCCAATTTCTACCTCTTTGAACGTGACAAGTGATAAGGATGGATTATCACAAGAGCCAAGAATTCCTCTGGATAATCCTTCACAGACAAAAACCCTGTGACATACTGGCTTTTTCAAGAAAATTGCTCTAAGTGCTAATGCCTTGCTGTAGCACAGTTTTTTCTTTTACTTTATTTTAATCAAGGCTCTTTACAGCAATGATTTGACCATTTTAGGTTCAGATTCAGTGCTTTCTGTGCCCTCATCTCTGCTCTTTTGTGATTGCCACGAGAATGTCTGTGTGATTACACTAGCCCTGATTAGGACGCTGTATTTAAGTGTCTTTACAGAACAACCTAACAGGCCAATTTAGTTGGATTTAAACGAGTGTTATCACTGACTATTCCTGTCACTTGCCCTGTCCCCAATAATAAACAATCAATGTAATACTGTGTGGATGAGCATGAGAATGTATAAAACACATTTAAGCTTTGTTCTGTATCTGTACAGTGACTGTAAGAGAGTTTTGGGCTAAAAGGTTTCACCAACCAAAAGTGTTAGATCATTAAAGAAACTGTTTTATTAACTGAAATAATAATTTGTGCAAAATTTGTTGGCCAGAATTGTAACTTGTGGAAATTTGTTGCATATAACTGCCAAAAAAGATTAGTCAATGATGTGTGCAGTCTTAGTTTATGGTATTAAACTTGGACGTCGTTCATAATGCTGTGACTGCTGCAGTGATTTCGATGTCATTTCTTGGCAGAGGGTTTTGTGCAGCATATAGTCTACAGGCATGAAGTACTTTTGTAGTGCATAATTGTATTTTATAAGCTGTCTTTGCTTTCATTTTTATTGAATGCTTCATTCCTCTCAGATGAAATACAAACATGAACTCTGCTACACTCCATAATGACATCGAGCTGAATGAGATTCTTACTGCTGTGAAATTACAAACAAATGGTTTGTGAGAAGCCGAATCCAATATGACTGACTGTAAGCGACAATCCAAGGTAAGAGGCAGGCACAGGAGAGCAACAAATGCAAGTTTAATTTAATTATTGCTTACTTGCTGAATATATCTTAATATAATTCCCTGAAATTGCTCATTTGTGCATTTAATTGCCTTATTGGGGACTTCTTTTAATTCTAAATAAGATAAAATGCAAATCTTATCAGATTGTGTTTTTATCGGTCACAAAAAGAGACGCAGAAGAACATTTACAGGAAGGAAACAGGGGCATGAGGAGCTGCTGAATCTGTCAGATGATAACGTTCTGGATGGAAAACATCTTTAATAAGACTATGGCAGTCTTAAGAGAAATGTCCCAAAATGCAGGATCGCTCACTGAAAATTGGTGACTCGGTGTAGTTAAGGAAAGATCTGGGTGAGATTTATGACAAAGAGGGTGAGAGGGTAGCAGTTTGGCTCTAAAATGTGCTGTGTGGACGACAGGTGGGTGGGTCATGTTGGCAGGATATCTGTGACACCTGGACTCTTACATTAAATCAGTCTTTTATAATGAGGCTGATCAGCAAAGTGTAAATATGTAAAAGGCCAAGAAGACCAGGAAAAAGACTGATAGGACAATATTAAGAAATTTAGCGTTACTTTGTTGCATTGTGTTGTACTGCGTCAATCTCTGCCATGGACACACCCACTCTGGCTCCTCTGTGTCAGTCACTAATCATTTACACCTGCAACCTGTTAAGCTCCAAGCCTTTTATCAAATCAAATCAAATCAAACTTTATTTATAAAGCACCTTTCATACATAAAATGTAACACAAAGTGCTTTACAGTTGA
>JBAMIG010000015.1:14893697-14908751 GCA_037177335.1 Kiunga ballochi
GAGGAAGCACTGGCTGTCTAATATATGATAAAAGAGTTAATATACATAAAATATAAATAAATAATTGAGAATAACTAAAATGATAAATATTAGTCAAAAGCTAAGCTGTAGAAATGTTTAAACACCAGCTCCCCTCTCACTCTTGATCAGACTTCTTTCAAGAATAGATGGACTTTCCTCCCTCTGTCCTGTGGCTCAGACTCATCCGGCTTTCCCTCCGGATTCCTGCTTTACTTATTATTATTGCCCAATATTTAGTCTTGTAATATCCATCTATTCATCCATTATCAAACCACTTATTCCCTGAATGGGGTTGCCGGGGGGACATTTCCAGCTGACATCGAGCGAGATGCAAGTCCATCCCAGGGCCATGTACAAAACATTTAATTTCAAAATGTCAGATTCAATAAACTGTAATTGTCTTGTCTGCTGTAACTTCTTGTTGGTAGGGATGGTAAAACCGAGGCTTCATGAAACATTGAGCAGATTTGACACTGATGTCGGGTATTGGGCCACTGTGTAGAAACATTTGACACGTCAAAAGCTTCATCTGCTGGTTGTTGATATCTGATGCTCCCGCAAGAAGTGCAGACATGACTTCCTCAATGCTCACTGAAGTACAACTGAATATCTTCTTCTGCATTCATATAAATGCATAAATGAGCTTATGGGTAAAATTTGTTGAGGTAACATGACTCTAAATCTAACCTTTTTAAAACCACGCCAATCACTGACACTGCCTTTTTAAAAGTACCACAATACCTTGTTACTCATAATATGATAAAACAATAAATGTTATATATCTGTTATCATGCTACTAAAAGTGGTAATATTTACCTATTAAAAATGACAGTTGTAGTCTGCTCACTTGTACATCTGTTGCAGGTTGAGGCGGGTGTGTATGTGAGAGCAACGGGGATAGTGATTGTGTTTGCATCTTGTGCAAATGTTGTTTCTAAACTGAAAAGAATCAGGGATCCAGTGCAATTGCCGTATTTTCTACTTGCACCTTGTGTGTAAAAGGTGATGCACACGATGGGTTTAATTACTGTTGGATTTTAGAGTGTTGACAATTTTGAAACAAGCTGCTGCTGCATCATTCGCATGAAGTCAGTCGAGGTGGATGGCTGCCTTCCCTGAGCCAGGTTCTGCCGGAGGTTTTGGGAGTTTTCCTTCCCACTGTTGCCTAATGCTTGGTCAGGGTGGGGATTGGATGGAAGTCAAGATTTGATGCAATGTCATGGTTTCCCTTATCTAGGCTATTTGATAAATTGGCTGAATATGATGTGAAGCTGACACTTTCATGAAGTGGCAATATATAAATAAAGTTCAATGGAATTGAACTAATGTTGGCACCGTCTCGAAGAAAGTTACGTTGTAACGAAATTAAATGGTCTGTGATCCTCTTGTGCCTTCTGATGGTTTTATACTTCGGACAAGAGAGGGGAGAGACATCCGTGGCCAGAAATGTGACCTCGCTCCAACTCTGTTTGGTTCGGTTCACACTGCTCGCAATGCTGCAGTATGAGAAATTAGTTTCAATAAGTTAATATGTTGGGCTTTGTGTTGCTGCTGTATATCACTAAGTGAAATGGTGCAGGATCAGAAATATGATCCTTCTCCTCTTGGTCTAGCAGCCTGTCAAAAAATAAAAGTAGGAAAAAGAAATATATATATATATATATAAATTTAGAATCAATATTAATCACACTTATAATCGAAAAGTGACAAAAATGACATTCTCAATAAAAATAACCTTTCTGAGCTCAACAACCAACTTATTGCTGTGAATTTTTTCAACAAACAATTGGTCAAAGTGCTTTTATAGTTATTTAGCTTTTAAGTGTTTCAGGAACCTCTTATTATTTATGTGCTTTAAAAACATATTGCTTTAGAAATGTTAACAGATTACTAAACAAAATTTACTTTCCATTACATAGAATACAACAAAAAAACGAGGCATAAACTTGTAAAAACATTGTTGATGCGGACAAAGCTTACTACTTTCTCCTTATCGCAAGTCATGTGATTACCAGCTGTAACTATGGCAACTACAACACATTTAAAGATGTTGCAAACCCAATCCAAATTTGTGTGAAATTTTTTTATTTCCATATATTGTTTTTGTTATTTTTTCATCATATCTAATAAATGAAAAAGGATAAAAATGTCTATCTATCTATACCGAATTGCTCTGATGTCCGTGTCATGTGCACCATTGTAATCTCCAGCATGCAATACATTGTGGTCTATATTAACCTGTCTAAGTACCATTATTGCTCACTGTGTTTCAAGATGCATTGTGGTTCATTTTGACTGCCCCCCACCAAATAATGGCGTGACCACCATAATGGGTAATATAAATAGAATAGTGCCGACATTCAGACACAAACACACCGCTGCATGTACAACCTCGCCCTGCCCCACCCAAAGTTTTACATTAAGCATTAAATAACTGGGCCTATTGCTCATTGCACATCTTTTTGTCCATAATAACTTCAATATTGAGACTTTTAACATTTTCTGGCATTCTGGCATTTAGCAATTTCAAACATGCGTAACCTATTTAGGATTAATTTTATCGCTCTATATTGTGAAGCAGAACGTTGTTACATCCCCTACTTTATTTCACTGCTGTCTCTCAAAATGTTCCAGAGTAAATCTCACTGAGTTTGCCTTTAAAAAGACCTCCCTGCTATTCTCCATGGGATTCCCCCAGAAAGAAAAAGTCTCAATGGATTCCGCCCCTTTTAATTTAATTTCACATCTGTTTCTTCCCATGAGAAGCTCTCTGAAACCCTCTCACAGTATTTAAAGAGGAGGAAGAAGATTCAGAGTTGCCACATTGAGCAAACTTGCTCATCTTGTCTTCTGTACTGCTATTGCCTCCAGCTAACAGGCCCGTTTTTAGTCCATCTCTTGTTTTCTTTCTTTTTTATTAGGCAGAGCAGATGGTTATTAGATCTCAGCCCACTCTTTCCCCCTTTCAAACCCATTTCCTCCCCTCCCTTCAATGTTTGTGCTAAGTGGAGGCCTTACACAGTCACCGGTTCATCTGCTTCACTGCCGTCCATCCAGACTCCTTTTAAAGGTGCTTTCATTTAATCATTTCTTTAAAAAAGATTTTTTTTCCAGGGCAGCATGAGGTCACAGATCACATCAGAGCTGCTTTCCGACTCAGTGACCATTTAATCAAGCCAAGGTCCATTTCTCAGCCACTCTTTTCAAACCACCTTTTCTTCCTGGGGTGAAGTCTGTGGCCTCAGTCCTCGCAATCCCATTCCTGCCAAGGCTTTAGAAGGGCCTTGGTAACTTACACCAATTCTCGGGGATTTAGAGCTTCACTGGGTGCTTTGTATAGCCCTACAGACTCTCCTGATATACTTGACTCACTCCTGACCCAAGCAGATAGTCAGAAACCACAAAAGATTCAGTATAACTTGAGCTTTGAAATACACAAAATGTTAGTTGATATACTATCTGCTGAAGTTTTAGGTACTGAAACAGCTTACTTAAAAAGTCAGATAGTAAGTCAGTAATTAGTTGAAAGTAATGGGAATGATTTTCTTCATTTAGATGAATATTAGGCACAAGGAACAAATATTAGCTCAAATGACGGTTTTACACAGGCAACCCTTTTCTTATAAAAGAGCAGTAAAACTGCTTCATAATAGACTATAATATATATATATATATATATATATGTGTGTGTGTGTGTGTGTGTGTGTGTGTGACAGTCAGTAATGTGCCAACATGTACTGTATTGGTTCCATTTTGATTCATTCAAAGACAACAAAAGTCATGTTTGTAGGTTGTAGACAGCTAAGCCAAGCCAAGATCAGACATATGAACAATCCTAAACTGTCCGTTGGGCTACGGCTGGCTCTGAGGACTTTCTGTCAATAGCTGCATGGAGTTTGTTAAATCCACCTACATGAACAAGGCTTTGCTGAGATTAATTTAAAGCTTTGACAACAAGTTCAAAAGAAATCAAGAATGAGCCATTAAAGCCTTCTTGCAGAGCTCAGCATAAAAGGAGAGAACCATCAATCAATGCAGAGCTTATTGAAAGATAACCTTTTTCATCACTCCCCCCAAAAAACACGTAACTGAGACAATTTCATTGCGCAAATTCCATCCCCAGAAACATTTATTCAATTGCAAGATATTCCTAACTTTGCAGTGTATTAATATGTTAGCTTGAGGTTTACTTCCAGTTTTTATGGACCAACTTTATTGTATCTTTTAATATTTGAGCAAATTGAGACTTAAATGCAGCAACACAATTAAAAGTTGAGGGAAATGCAAAGAGAAAGGTGTTTAAACCTCCACTTCTCAGCAGCTAAGGTAATTCCAGATGGTGAGAAGTCCCTGTTTTAACAGCTTTTGGGAAAGATGGACTTAAGGTGCTATGAGCTAAAGATCAGACAGACCACCCAGGGTATAATTTGTGTAAAAGTATTGTTGGTGCGCATTTTAAATGGGAATTTAAAAAAAAAAACTAATTAAATTTAATGAGCAATGAATGAGTGTCTAGTAAACGTATTTGATTGATTTTAACAGAAAATGTGTGATTGAGCTCAAATGATTGAAAATATGTGGATTTTATATAAACTAAATTGAACTTGAGTGACTGATTTCCCCTGCTTACTTGTTATGTGAGTGGCACTGATTAAACTGTGCTGAGCCGCATGGATACTAGACTTAAGATCTATATTTGGTAGTTTGACACATTAAACTAAGAATTTTCTATTCCTAAAGCTATGATTTGATCAACTGTGTGTCAACTTTTTTATATAAATCTCAACCTTGTTGAGGCACAGAGGGACAACTCCCACTCAGTTCATATAAATCTAACTAATCATTTTGTTCCACATGCTAAAATCCACAGCTAAACTAATCAGTGTAAAGATTCACTTGTTAATGTCTAAAATCTATCTGGTTTTTAACTGTTAATGATGTGTGCTTTATTATTTTGATCTGAGTTAGTCTTTCTGCCATGTGTCCTGGCGGTGTTTTATCGATCTGTTTTGCTGCCAGTCGATGATGGGTGTGGTGTTTTCAATGCTTATCAGACTGTAATCAGTCAACTAAAGAAATCACTTTTTGTTACGCGTGATGTTCCAAAAGTTAGTCCATGCATTAATTCCATCATCCATTTAATAGATATTGGACACAATTTATTTTCTTCTTAATTTTCTTTTCAGCATCCTGGAGCAATGATGCATTTCCTTGTAGAAATAACCATACTTCTGTGCCCCTAAATCATTAGAGGGCTAAATCAATTATTCATCCTCCCACTATGTGCCATCTTTTGTTACTTCTTTTTCTCATCTCTCATTTTCTCATCTCATCTCTGTAATGCATGTCCTGTTAGGTGCATTTTTGTCTTCTTCAGAGGAAGAAGTAGCAGTTTTTAGACTTACAGTCAGGACTGAGCCACTTACACATTTAAAGCTAAAATGAAGTGGTGTTTTAACAATCTCTGGATGGATTTAAACATTTAGTTGTGTGTGTATTTCTTGTCCAACCATGTATGCTGAAGAGCCTGATACGTGATTGTTTTTAAAGAACCAATCAGAGAAAAAAAGCCAATTACTACAGCTATTAGAGGTAGGACTGGGACTACTCCGAACCTCACCCTCTATTTCTGCTAAAGTATTCCTTTCGGCCCCTGGTGCTTCTTGATCTTCGCATGTTCTTATTGCCACATTCCCATAGGTTTTCTTTTAGCTTTGTTATGATCGACTATTTGCGATGTGTGTGTGTTTGTCCCAACAGGACTTGGAGATTTCAAACCCACATCAAGCACAGCAGTGGCTGTAGTCTATTGTAGCCACTTAGCTGTGCCTCTTGGTGTTTGATGTCTCTGCTAGCAGCTTACACCCTGCTGTAATGTGCTGTACAGTGTCAGAAGCATATTTGTACCACCTGCACGTTGAGTTCTGTGTGCTGCTGTAGACTATGTTTCTTTGTATTCTGTGATTTAGGTCTGTTCTTGTGAGAATGCAATCAGAGCCTTGGTTTTGGTTTTCCTTTCAGCTTCTTTGAATGTGTGGTTAAAATAAAAACATATTAACTATATCCACCAAATAGTGAAGATATTTTTAATATTGTCTTTCACAATACATACTTTTGTTCTCATATTTTCTGTGACCTTAAATGATCTGATGTATATCATTATATTTTAATGAAATTGACAGGTTCTGGATTGACTATCTGGTATTCATTCCAATGTTCTTCCTAAAGTAGATATATCATGCTTTTAATTTTTTCCTTTTAACAATTAAATCATTATTTTATTGTATGTATGAAGTAGAACCGCAACGATTTAAAACATTTTAACAAACTGAAAAATATGACCATAAAGAATATAAAGATATATGCGCAGCATCAGGAGAGAACACATTTACATTTTCGGCATTCCTAAAACACACAAGTGCAGAAAAATGTATTGCTGTCCTTGGTGGATCTGACTTTGTTTTCTGCTCAGCCTATAGGTTTCAATCTGTGACGGCAGAGTAGATAGCATGTTGAGATGCAATAATCCTTCAAGTATCTCTTCCCACAGTACTTTCTTGCTTAGCCTGGGGAATTTAAAATAAACATTGGTTGGGTTAGTAAAATAAAATGTTGATGAGAGGTGGTTGTAGCATTTCTAACTTTTGAACAGTGCAATTTTGTATCTTGCAATTTGCATGAAGTTTAGTCCCTGTGGTTCCACAGACAAATGCCTTTTTATTTAATGTAGGTATTTTGCTCATTTATGGTTTCCACTTGGGCTCCATGTAGGATCTCTTAAACAATGTGTCAGCTATTAGATAAATGTTGTACATCAACATCAATCAAATGTATTAACACTCAATGTTGGGTTTGTAGATGATGTCCTTTAGAATAAAAAAATATGCTTGTCAACACTCAGATGTAGAAATATTCTGATGGTGTAAGTTCTTCTTTAGCACGCATCTGTTTGCAGCTCAATAAGTCAGCTATTTCCCTTCATGAAGTAAATCCCTCCTAAATAGGATAACAGAAAACTCTCACATTGTCCATATTTATCAAACATGTTTGGTATTCTGTCAAGGTATCAGGCATTAACAATGTTTATACCAGATGTAATTTCTAAGGACTGTATTTTATCCACCGAGGCTTTAGAGTCAATGCCTTTGCTCATTCCCAACACTGACCTGTGACATCACATCCTGCTGACACAGCATACCTGTCAGAGATGAAGCTATGTGTCCTTCAGCTTCCATCCTCTCTTAGCCATGTAGCTACTTTGAAAACAGGCATGTGCACCCACACTCACATGTAGCCTTTAACCTCAGCCTTGTTCTTTAGTTTAAGCAAACCTTCAAATTACACTGAATGTGTTACATCAGAGCATGTCTGAGTGAAGGGTTGTGGCTGCAACGCAGCGAGGAGCAACTGTGAATATGGGCTGCCAGTAGTTCTGGACTCTCATTAACCTCCCCACCTCCTCTCTTCGCTAAGTCTCCTTCATCAGCTCATTCGGGCCTGAAGTGACACATGTGCCTCTGGAGTGTCAGTAGCGATAAAGATGCCACCACTTCACTGTTTTAATTGGAACTTCTGCTGCTGATGTGTGAACAGCTGTAGGACGGAGAAGGGCAGATCTATCATTCCCGCCCTCTACAGACCGCTTGAGGTCAAATGGCAGCAGTTGCTGTGGAGGAAAACCCCCAAAGCTGCTGTTTATTTATTTCTTTATTTCACTATCACATCTACATGTTTACGCTGGTAGTGAAATGACTAAGTAAAGAGATCAGCCTGCCCTTTCAGGGGTAAAATGGCTGGCATGGCAGAATAAAATGACCAGCATGGATGTATTTATAGACAGTGTTGGGTTCACACATTAACGTTAACACACACACAGAGTCACACTTTCACATACACTTGTGTGTGAATCCTTTAGTCGCCCTGCACACAAAAATTCATTATTCATTTCAAAATGACTCATTTTTCGCCCTGTGGCGCCTGGCAGTAGTGTGGTGCCTGACCAAGGGGGGTGCTTTTTCTAATTAATGCAGATTGTGCAAGAAAACAAAAATAACATATTTACTCTGATGCCTAATACTAAAGGAGTGCAGACGTGAAACAATGCTAATGGCAAAATCTGCTTTTTGACCTAATATTAGTCTATAAAATCAGGGTTATAGCTTGTTCTTTTTAGAGAATAGATCAGCTTGACTTCCATTGACCTTTTTCTACATCCCTTCTTTCTCAGCCATGCTGACTTTCATGTTCTGTTGGGTTTTACAATATAAATGAGTTTAGACGAACATGTACCCAAAATGCTCTTAGAGATGAAGCTGCTGGCTTTGATTATTCTGTACTGTAATACACCATAGCTTTGCAATTCAACACTAATGTAGACCTAATTGTTTGAAGCTGTGAAGGCTCGGCATAGTCAAGCAAAAAATAAGTATTTCATATGTTATTTAACCATAGTGAAGCTCTCCTCTTCAGTAATTCAGATTTAATGAGTCTACTGGAAGTCATTGAAGGCATTGCATATGTGTTTACACATAGACACATTAAACCAAAGACCACCAAAGTGTGGATAGATAGATGCATCCTCATTTACAGACAACCAAACAGGCAGACACAGACACTTTTACTGCAAGGTGTTATTACTTTACTCAAACCGAGATCTAGGTGGAGCCACGGGTTCTACCTCAAATATTTGATAGGCTGTTCCTGTGTGCTGCTTTGCATGCTATTAGATGGCAATCTAAATAGCATTTACATGTCATTTATGCTTATTACTTTTTTTTTTAATAGTGGTCTCACTGTGCATATTTCAAAGCTCATATTATTCTGCTAGACAGCATGGTTTCTTTGCAGGATTTGCAAATAAATGCAAATACAGGTTTTTCTTCCCTGACAGCTTTTGAAAAGTAGTGGTTATAGGAAATGGTAATGAAATTGGTAGACACATTGCATAGTTGGTGGAGTGATGTCTAAGTTAGTTTGCATTTTGGGTCAGTAAAGGGTTTGCATGTTTTCCTTTTCCCTGTGTTTATGTTGGTTTATGTAGGACTCTTGACAATGAAGAAGTTCAGACCAAATGAGGGGGATCACTAATGAGTTGAGTGGCCCTGCGTCTAATTTGCACAGCCTTTGACTTTGTCCATGGGATTTCCTTCCCACAGTCCAGAGACATTTAATTGGTGATTATAAATTAGTTGTAGATGTGATTGCCACTTTGCATGGTTCTCTGTCTCTCTCTCTCGCTCTCTGTATATCAGTGATTGCTTTGTGATGGATGGGTGGTCTATCCAGAGCGTACCCTGCCTCTTGCCCAATGGCTAGGATACACCCCTCCTGACCCTGAGCAGGATAAAGTGGGAATAGATAATGGACAGATGGATATGCTTTTATCTGACCTTGGTTTGGAGCCATTTGTCATGAGATATGAGATATTTTTCAATCTGATGTTAATAGGGTTGTAGTTCAAGTGATTTTTTTGTTTTATGAAATATTGTTCACAATATGACCTACAGCTTTCAACATGCAGCTAGCAAAACTGTGCACAGAATTCTTTCCATCTTTGACTTCTTCTCTTGCTGTTTGTTCATTGCAATGGAGAGTTTCTCAATGCAATGTGTTTTAGAGGCCCCACCTAGGAAAATACTGTCTTTACAATTAGTGCAAACAACAGTAACAATGAAACCATTTAATTGCATTAACATAATGCCTTTGAACAATCATTACCAAAAAAATGGTGGCACTATTAAAGCAATTACTATTTTGAGACAGCAATTAGCCCGACACCTTTCCCTGATGCTATAATTACTAACGGGTAAAAGATTGTGGATGGATGTATATGTTACAAGTTTGTGAAGGAGCTGGAAGCAGTGGAGAAGATGAAGATGAGGATGATTGGCTGTCAGAGACCAAGCATATCACCCTGAATACGCTATTCCCTTCTGACACATCCACAATAACCCTCGAGAGGAGCAATTGCTTCCCTCTGTCCACACACAAATTTCAATGTTGTTTTGCACACATCTCTCTATTATGAAAGATTTTTTAGTAACAGAGGGGATGCTGAAATTGAGGGAGTGAGATGGAAGGTAAGACGCAGGCATGGATGGAAGAAGGGAGGGAAGAATGAGAAAGAGAGATTGGTTTTCATGCCTGGTAGTCAGCGAGCCTGTAAATCTCCCAGGAGCGTAGTGGAAGACAGCAGAAGGTTGATAGTCATCCATCACTCCTGACAACCCTGGTGCTCTGGAAGGGCCTGACAGCACAGCCCTGCCTGAGAGAAAGAGGTTGAGGAAAGAGATGATGAAAAAAACACCAGCAGAAAGATAAATAGAATGAGATGCTGACTACAGAATGAGCAAATTAACTCTTCCGTGTTTAAAGCAGACGGTAAAGGGGAAGAAGAGGGTGATAAGATAAATGTGAGGAGCAAAGCGAAGTAGGGAAGTGCAGCAGCTGGGTTTTACCGCCAGTCTCTTAAACCCTGTGGGTTTGTGTGGCACTGGCAGTTAAGCTGCTGAGGGGGTGAAGGTGGACAAGCTGGATCGAGCTCTGCACCTTATGGTAGCAATGATGCATGGTCTTATAGCCTATATCTTTAAAAAAGTGCTACATTATTTTCAATGTGTTTTGTTTGTTTTTCAAATATAATTTAAGTTTTTTTTCCAGAACTATGAATCTCATACAACCGTTTAATATTCTTGAGTAGTTTTTAGCTGTGATGACACCTGTAGACACTATAATGACCATGTATAAATGTCCTGAAATCATAAAGTTAAAATATTCTTTTACAAACCTCAGTATGCATTTGCAAAACCCCAAATCTTTAATATATTTTTAAAAACTAGCTGATGTGTAATTTGTTGTATAAATCAAAGAATATAACATAAATATTACTAAAATATTTTAGAACCTAAAATAGATAAGGCCCTCATGGTTACACACACATCTTTGTGTATTATAAGTTATAACTCTTATTGAAGTTTGATCAGTATTTTCATATTAGACCTATTGCTATTGGTTCTTGAATCTGTGTGTTTAAATGAGTGTACCGTTACCCATCCTTTATTGGAACAAGAAAAGTCGTCCTAAGTTTGATGATCAAAGGTTAAAGATGACATCACACATTTATGTAAGATAAGTTTGATAATTTTATATGTTTGTAGCCGTGATGGGAGCTGTTGATAATAAGAAAACTACGTGTTCAGAGAGCATATCATGATTGAGCTGACCAAGCACCCTGTCAATTAAACAGACATAAAGTTTCAACACATCTGACAATCAGAGGCTGTCTAACCATGAAACGTTGTACATGTATTGACTTCAGAATAATCCCCCCAACACACAACAAAGATGTGCAATTCTATTATAGTGCCAGAATCTGTCGAGAGCATGTGCAGCATGTACTGTCGTAATTAAAAGAAAGCAATAAAGACTTCTTTTGAGGTGAAGTAAGGTTTATCTCTCTGCTTTCAGAATAGTTGTTACTGTTTGGGCTGCAAAGGATCAGTTATTAATACTAGGCTAATATTTTTTTCATTTGCTGTGTTTATGTTTGCATATGCAGTTGAGTGTGTGTGTGCCTCTATGTGTGACCTCCATCAGTGTCTGGAGGTTATTGGCCACTGTTGTCACTCGGTGGAGAGCACCCCTAATTAAAGAAGTTCCACTTGTACGTCGCCTTACAATGAAACGGGGAGATTGCCTTTCAACTCAGTGGCCAATGCAGAAACTTCCTTCTCCTCTGGTTGAATAAAAGCGTCTGATACAAAAAGCCATGAATGCCTAAACCAAACAAAAGCTCTTTAAAAGACTGTCACCATCCTATCTGATATCTCCTGAAACAGCATTGCTTTGAATAAATCTTTTTCACTGAAGGAGGGAGAAGGAAATTAAAAGCTGACATTTAAAAGGCTGTTGCTAGGACTCATGCCCCCAGGATCAATAGCAAGGTATCTCACTACTTCCTTTGCATATTAGCTTACTTTTCCACAGGGCATTACGTACAAACAAACCAAAGCTACTTTTGGAATATTACTGGGTTTTTTTTGTTATTGTAATTCGGCTTATTTGTCCAAGGGAAATGATTTATTAAGGTATAGGTGGTAAAGTGTATTCTCCTTCTGTGTTTTTATGTTCACATACCTCTAAATGAACTCACCTTCCTCGTCCTCCACATGTCAGTACTTTTAGTTGACATTGTTCAGCTGGGGCCTAAAGTCTCTTCAACAATATCCAGATGACGGGAGGATGAGGTGAAGGTGGGATGGTAAAGAAAGCAGAAATAGTAAGGCTTTGTGTTGTGTGTGTGCGCGTGTATGTGTGTGGAAGGGCTACTTTAAGCAACATTACTGTTGTTCAGTTGTACTGGATGACATTGTCAGCATGTGACTTTGTGAACAGTCTGTCAAATAATGTATAACAGTCTTACTCAAGGTCATGTCTGTACTCCCAAAGGAGAAATCCCTGTCCCCTTTCTCCCTGACACGCAAACATGTGTCCCGCTTTACACATACGAGGCCCTGACATCCGTCCTCTCCCACGGTACCTTAAAGTCTCCCTCTGTGTTGAGTTGTCAAAATGTTATTTCCACCTATTGCTGCTTTCTAACCTTCCTCACTGCCACCACACTTCATGGGAGCTTAGCCACAGCTGAGCTGCTTTGCCCGAGTGGGAATTCTTCACAATAGCACCCTTGGGAGTCACCCCAGACTTAATAAAAAAAAAAGCCTTCAGTTCTTTCATGTCAACTAAAATAAATGACCAGCAGCATTTTGTAAAGATTTGATAGCCTAACTTGACAATTAATGTCTGGATTTCTTTTAATAACCTGCAAACAAACTGTTATCCATGTGGCCATTCAGTCTCAAATGCTATTTAATCACTTAAAATAACCAGAAGTTATATTCATGCAAGTTGTGCATCTGTCAGACTTGTACTTGTTTAATGTATAGAAATGAAGGCACAGCTTGTACACCAAACGAAACAAAGGTAGTTCCTGGACCAGTAGCTGCTTAGAACTCATATCTGTCAGTAAATATGAATTTTAAATGTCACCTGCCAGAAGTGACATCTGCTAGTTTAATGTATTGTCATTGTGTTTATCTTACTTGCATTTTATGCAAGCACAGCCAAAAAGATGCAGTGGACATTAGTACTAGAATGATGACTTGGGTGCTCACAGTAAACTGGAAAGAGTATGAGGTACCAAATCCGCTGGTATGAGCTCTCCGGTCATACAGTCAAGGGCTTAGTCCATATTGCTGGCAGTAATTCGGATTCACTTCTTCTAAGAAGTTGGACTCCACCAAGGCTGTCCCTAAATCACCAAATCTGTTTTTAACATTAGATCTCTGCTTTTTGTAGACGATGTAGTTCTATTGGCTTCATCTGGACGTGATCTCCAGCTCTCACATGAGCAATTCACAGCCGAGTGTGAAGTGGCTGGGATGAGAATCGGCACCTCCAAATATAAGACCATGTTCCTCAGCTGGAAAAGGGTAGTGTGTCCTCTAAGGGTGAAGTGGATGTGGCCCCTGCCCCATGTGAAGGAGTTCAAGTATCTTAGGGTGTTGTTCACAAGTCAGGGAAGGATGAAGCATGAGATCAACAGGTGGATTGATGCGCTGTCTGCAGTAATGTAGATGCTGCACCGGTATGTTGTTCTACTGTCATTTGGCAAACGCTTTTATCCAAAGCAACTTACAAATGATAATCAGTCATTTTTTTAACTATAATTATTATTACCCGAACATGCATGTCTTGTTGTATTGAAGTAGGTGCTAGTCGCTGTATGTTCCAATCCTCACCTATAGTTATGTGGGCTATCCACAGATAGTGACCGAAAGAAGGAGACTGTGAATGTAGAGGGCAGTCAGGGAGGGGCTCAGAGTACAACCACTGTTCCACCACAGCGAGAGGGACCACATGAGGTGGCAAAGGCATCTGGTTAGGATGCCTCCTGAACACTTTCCTGGCGTGGTGTTCCAGGGATGTCCCTGCGGGGGGAGACCCAGGACACCCTGGAAAGATTAATGTCTCTCTTCCTGGGAAGGCTTTGTGGTTCCCCCAGATGAGCTGGCAAATGTGGCTAGGGAGAGGGAAGTCTGGGTTTCCCTCCTTAGGCTGTACAGTATAAGACTGTTTTATTAAAGTACAGTAAACGATTCACTGTGGTTCTTTGTTAAACCATTCTATGTGATTGTAGGTTCTATTCACTAAAACAGTAACCATGCCTGCTGTACAATGTCTCACTTTTGAGTTTTTGCTCTTGTCTTTTAGACTCTGGGTGCCTGCGTATTGTGCTCTTGATCGTGTCAGTTAGCCTCAGCACCTTAGGTAAGGGGCACAATATGCGTCAGTGATCTGCCTGATCAAAGAAAGCAAGAGAAAAACAGACAGCACTACCAGCAGCTATCTGCCTGCCTATCTCTGATAGCTACAGACTGGACACACTAACCTGCTTACTTTGGTCATGCTACAATGAAATCCCAGTGTAGCCAAATTAACCTCGGTGTGGTGATGATCACAAGTAACGGCATCTTATACTAATCTTGACACACAGTTTGAATCTTGTAGTTTTTTGCACCTGTAGGGAAGATTTCATCTGCAGTATTGAGGGTAAAAGGATGATTTAACAGATAAAGGTAAAAACGGTATTATAAAAATTGTTATAATAGGCTTATATTACTCCACTGTGGGAGTTTCAAGAGTAATTTGTGTTATACATTAAACATCAGCATATGGACATTTTCCTCAATTATTTTATGACAGTTGCTCTAAGTTATACACCCCCTGGTAAAACTACATTCATATAAACACACCACTTACTATATTTTTTTGTTATAGCTTAATATTCTTGTAGTATTTTTCATAATGCAATTTTATAAAGTAGCTATATGACAGACAATTCACGTATAGTTTTTTTTTTATTATTGAAAATCAAGTCCTTTCTATGTTCATGTAATGGCATTTCAACAAAGAATTATTAGAGCTAACTTCATGTTAAATTATTAGAACATTATTAATGACCATCCATCCATC
>JBAMIG010000015.1:14948519-14958869 GCA_037177335.1 Kiunga ballochi
CTTCACCACGACAGATCGGTGCAGCGTCCGCATTACTGCAGAAGCCGCACCGATCCGCCTGTCGATCTCACTCCCCACTCCCCCCCCACTCGCGAACAAGACCCCGAGATACTTAAACTCCTCCACTTGGGGAAGGATCCCACTCTTAGAGGGCACTCTAAATGCATCAAGAATTTTCTTTTGTTTCTTGTTCTTTGTTTCTGTTGTTTTAAGTCAACAAAGAGACAGAGGCCGATTTGGTGATATGAATAATAAAGGAGAGTGAGAGATGTGTGACATCACCACTAGTGTCAATACCCTGTTTTGTAAAGATTGTTGGATCTGTTTGAAAGTAGTATTTAATTTATAATAAAAAAGTAGGTGATGCCAAACTTGAAACTGGTCCTTTCTATTAGTTGTATGATCAGTTGATCTTTGATTCAGTAGCATTAAGGAGAAGCATATATAACATTGGAGTCTATGTTTAAAAAATGAAAGTGTAGATGACACGTTTATTGTCCAACCAGCTCTGGTGAGAGTTTAGCTTTGCTATACCCGCTGATGGTATAGCAATCAGCCATCATGTTGTGCTCAACAAGTTAGACAAAAATGGGATCAGCCATCATGAGAGTGATTATAAAGAAATAAAATTAAAAATAATAATAACCTACTTACCCATTAATCTGGCTCATTATTAGTTAAATTCAGCCTTCAAGGTTTTTGGCCTTCAGCATGACTGACAACAAACTGGAAGACATGTATTTTACTCTAGTGCCGAGCTGCTCAACTGGCTGGGCTCTAAGCAGTGGGTGAATGGAACTGGCGACCCAATCACAAAATGAATACTTTTATGATTGAATGAGGTCATTTGAGAGATTTTCATTGAACTCTCATTTTTAACCTTAATTCAATGAAAATCACTCAAATTAACCACCTCATTCAATCATAAATTCATTCATTTTGTATAGGCCATGCCACCATCTCAGCCAGGTGAATGGGCCGCCAGGCATGCCCACGCTCACACTACTAACAGTCTTCTTCTATAGCACTGGTTTGCATCCTTGTTGGTGGTACCGAGCCCCACCAGGTTTATATGTGCATTCACCGAATCCTTCTTTATCAAAATTTCATTCAGTGCCGACTCCAATCATGTGCTATGTGAATCCATACGATACGTATTTGTCTGACCACTTTCTTTTTTTTGCTCAGTTAGTGAAGGAATTAAAATAGGAATAAAGAAATCACACGATGTACCATCACGAGAGTATAAAGTCAACTACTGAGCGCACCAAATTCCCTGCCACAAAGAGGCCAAGCGATGTAGTGTGATCACCTGCAGCCAATGACTGCCAAGCGGGGCATGTCATCACAAATCATGTGAGTCGGATGTGTCTTTTTTTTCTTTTACATTTATTTATTTATCATCAAAAGACTTCAGCAAATGCTCGTCTTTGACAAATGTTAAAACTTTTCTTCTTTTTTGCTTAATTTATCCATGTATTTTCTATACCACTGATTCCAGTTTGGGTTGTGGGGACAACACGATGAGTTATTACTTGTAAAGTGTAAACAAATATTTCTACATATTGTACTATTAAGCCGCTTTTGCTTTGTCATCCGTGTTGTGCTTACATTGTGTTCAGGATGATAGAAAGTAGTCATTTGTCCTGAGTGAATAACAGTCTCTCTAACCTTGCAGACACCTTGTCACATTGTTTTTTTTCTTTTTTTTTTGATCTGCAAAAATGAGTAGCACTTTGTTTTCAAATGAAACTGTAAAATTGGAGTACTATATCATAGCATAGATTCATGCTGGTTTTATATATTTATATCTTTGACATTCAGCAGGCAGCTGTGTACTGCAGTGGGAATAATAGGCTGGCTTTTTGAGAGCCATAAGCCTTTAAGGGTAGTAAAGCTCTGGCTGCTGCAGCCACAGGCTCTCTTCGGTAATAGCCTGTAATTCCTCCTGTCTATTATAATCACCAACACAGCCTGACAGCATGTACACACATGAAAAAATTCATACACATTCACAGTATGGTGGAACATTTTGGCACTTTCAGGATTGTTATCCAACTTTCAATTAATCAGGGTTACCCAATGTTCCATATGCATGAGAATAACACCCACTCTTGAAAAGATAAACCTTAAAATAATACTTAAAATCCAAAGTAAATCATGTTATTGGACTCAAAGAACCACAAACTGAAAGACTTTAACTCTGTCTGGGGTTACAAGACAGGATAAAGACAGAAGAAATTATGTAATGTCTCTGAGATTGTATGGACAATCTCCCTGGCATGTGTTTGAGAAAATAAGTGGAGTTGTTGAGAATTAAACAAAAGTATAAGTTTAGTTGTCACTGTACTTTTTAATTATATTGGTGCAACTAGCCATAATACAATCTGTGTGTGTGTGTGTGTGTGTGGAAGTGGTGGTGGTGGTGGGGGGGGTCCAGGTGCCAGACTTTCTCCCCACAGCCCTATGGCGGCCGGAGCAGTTAATTTGCAGCATCTGGCTGTCTGAGAGCCCAAGTACCCATCCACACATCTCCCCGCCTTGTTCCTTTTCAGTCCTCCTTCCCTCCAGTGGGTGTTGCCATCCCCAGCACCCACGTGGTGATACCAGTCTGCTTGCAAGCTGTGAACGAGAAGTGTGTGCATGTGTGATTTACTGGGGAGGGTGGAAACAGACAGGACAGCCAGGCCCCCAGCTGCAAACTGTTGTGCCAAGGGAAATGTGGGCAGACAGGCTGGCATCGCTGCCAAGCAAGCCCTTCCCTGAGGAAGGATAAGAGGGAGGAGGCGGTCAGAGAGGAAGGATGGCAAGATGGAGGAGTGGTACTGTAGGTAGATACAGCAATTCAGGGCTTTTTTTTTTCAATGTGAAATTATTAATTTAGCTCTGAGTTAAGCGAAGATCCCCTTTGCAAGATTGATAAAGTATTTCTAGATAGTCATTTCCCTCAGTTTAGAAACAAGAATAGTGGTCATGATGGTTACTGGTTGACTGTGAAGTTTCTTGTTTTTGTTTTTGCTTTCATTGCATCCTCACAACCACATTTATTGTCAGAGGTTTTATGATGAGGAACTTAACAAGCTAGACATACTGGTATGTTTGATAAAGAAATACAAGAAAAGATATTACAGCCAGACCACATTAAATACTTAATTACTCGCAAATTTCAAAAGTTAAATGAGCAATAAAAAGAAAAAGACGAAGCCATTTAAAGTTATCAGAAAGCAAGACTTTTTTTTCTAGAAGACTGATTGATAATCCGGTGTACAAAACCAGATTAACTCTTCAGTAGCCGCAGGCAGATTTGACAGGCTATGACATATAACAAACTGTGTGTCATTCAGTGCTGATCAGTATAGTAGCATGAAATCATAGAAGTGATTGCAACATTTCAAAAAAGTTTTTTTCTTCAAGTTGTGTTTATTTTAAATCAGGGCATCTTCATTTCACTGAAAGGGTGCAAACATGTATGTGTAACCTATACAGCCTGTTGAACAAAGTCCTGGTCAACATTGAGCTTACATATTCTTTAGATTGTATCTAACCTGCACTTGTTACTCCTCTCTGCAACCCTGCATTTGAATAAACATGTTATATGACAGCTACATTCAATTTTCCTGGCTGCAAAGAAGGCTAACATTAACTTTTAATAATACACTTCCAATCTTTATTTTGCCTGTTTGCAGTTTGCCGTTACTTATTTATTTATTTATTTTCTACCCACAAGTAGCTCTGATCTTTGTCATGGCTTCTGGAGGTGAGCTCATCCCTTTACAAAATTTAATGAAAAGTGATTTCAGAATGTGTCATGTGAGTTACTTTGCCCTTCACTGAGTAAATTTCCAGAAAGAATGAGCTCATCACTCTGTTACCTCATTCTATACACACACACACACACACACACACACACACACAAAACACACCATGCAGGCACCGGGATGCTGATGCTTAATCTTGGATCACGGCTCTGTCCGTTACAGGCTTGACTCATTATGAGATCAGTGTTTTCTCTCATATGTAACTATGTTAAGTCTAACTGCACATGGAGCAATTACGTCACTTACTAAAAGATAGATGTGTGGAGAGAGTACTGTAGACACACTGATTGCATTTTAGAAATGTTTAGGAAAGATTTCATAAAGGGAGATAAAAAAAAATATTTATGCATAATAATTGATGGACTTAGTTTTGTATGTAGTTTTCTTTGTGAGGTTTTTTAAAACTTGTTCATTTTAGTCATTGCTGTTGTTATTTATTATTTATTATTATTATTATTATTATTATTATTATTATAAGTAGTTAGTCTGGGGCCTGCCTGTCTTTTTTGTTCCACACTTGTGTAGTAAACACACACACACACACACCTACTGTAGATAATGCAATGGGAGTGTAATGTTGCACTTTGGGAAATGCTGCATCACACAATTATCAGTGGATGGTCTTGTCTTTCTCCATCTTCAAACACACACACCATCCCACTGCACGCTCATCTCCTTTCACTCCCACCAGCTTATCCACCATCTCTCATCAGGGCTTTAACGCTGACATCATCACATTACTGTATGTATGTATGTGTCTGTGTGTGTGCATGTGAGAGACTTTGAGGTGGGGGGTGGTGGGGGTGGTATAATGGTAGCTTGCACCTATTTTCTTTGTGCCCCTTTTACTGCAGACAAATGTGCACCTGCCCTGCTGCCCCATAGGGGAGTTGTGGCGCCAGAGTGGTGAGGGCACAGTGATCTTCTGCTCTCTGCTAATTGCCCTGCTGCCCCACAAGACGCAGGAGAGAGGGCAATCATCAGACCCAGCAAGCTCAGTCTAGCTAAGGCTCCTGTGGGATGTGTTGGGGGCATGTTTTGCTTTTTTTCCAATCGTAAAGCTTTCCACAAAGCACTTTAAAAAGTCTCTGTAGTGTCTCCCTCTTGTCTCCTGCTCTAAATATCCTTCCCTTAATATTTACTAAAAAAAAAAAAAAAACATATTTTATTATTTTATTGTGTTTTTTTTTTTTCTTTGAAAATGTAATAATCTGCTCTCACCTCTTGACAAATCACCTTTTCTCCGAGGTGTAGCCCTCTGCTGGTACATGAAGGCACAGTCACACTGGAGTAAGAGTTGATGCTATATCTCTATTTGTGGGAAACATTTAAAAAGCATTTTAGGATTACATTTTAAATGCATGTCTTCAAATGCAATCGTTTTATGATAACTTTTCTGATTGTCGAAAAAAAAATATTACAAATACAATTATGAGACATTCAAATTAAATAGGAAGATTAATTTATTCTCTGTATTTCCCTGACAGCCACTATCTCTCTATCAGTTGGAACAGCTGCAGTTAATCCTTTACCACTTTCATCTCCGTGAGCTGCCTCAAGGGTGCTAGAAATGTCCCTCCTGAATGTATGCATGCTGTACATCCTTGGCATTTTCATCAGATGTGGAGGGGAGCACATTAACAGTTTAAATCAAAGGACCTCTGCTCATCATCATGTTTTCACTGCAGTCATTTACAGGATGATCATCCACTGTGGCTGATATTTCTGAGCTGATAAAATAGTCTTCTATTAGGAGATGAAGAAGAGGACAAATTTAAAAAAAAGATTAAATAAAATGTGATGTGTATAATTTTCCAACCACTTCTAGCAGAATGAGAGTTAGAAAAGAAGGAAATTATAACAAAGAGATGATTTTTTTCAACACATGAGAACTTAAATATAAATCATTTGACACACACACACACACACAGACACACACACACTCCTTTTATATTAAACTTATCAGCAGAACAAACTGGATTACTTGCAAACAGCAAAGGTGTTTTATTAAGATGAGACTCCAAGATTTATGACTGTTCTCAGTGTTTTATGGAAATAACTGCATTTTATGCCTGCTGCATAATGTGAACTCAGGTGAAGCGCAGCGGGTATCATCTGATATTGACCGAGCTGATTCTGCTAACTCACCTTGAAATTCATTGAGGTCTAAAAGCTGCCAATCCTGTGACAGATCAGCTAATTAAATTCAGCAGAAATACATGAATATCCGAGCGAACACGGTGCTGGAGATAACAGCTTTGCACAATGCCATTAACAATAAGCAGCGGGTAAAAAGCCACCTGATGAAAGATCGCCACCTGGGTGTTTTGCTGTTACCATCAGGTGAAAGTACCTTTACTCTGTCACGTTTCAGTCTCATCGGAGGACTGTTTCTGACCAGAAAGAGCCGCTAACGGCCTGTTGTCTCCACAGGTGAGCAACTGTTAGCTCCCTTGTTACAGGAAAGTCCATAACTCACAAGGGTTATTGCTTCCTGCAAACCCTTACTGCTGCTGGCCAGAGGATTGTGCCAGTGGAATTAATCCCCTTTTATTTCACACCATCAGAGCTGACTGTTATGTGTGTCTTCTTTGCTTTATGATCTCTCTCTCTCCCACACACACACACACACACACATACTGCTGTGGAAAATCACCTCTAAAACCAGTAGAAATTAATGCTCTACAAAGTCTTTCTTGAAAGGCTAGATTACAAGCTATTGCCTCCTGCTGTGCATCTGTTTTTCACTGACTGGTTGTGGAAGTTAGTCATAATCAGAGGACACGTTCTCATGAAGCTGCAGTCAAGTAGATATATTGTACCACCACATATAATATACAGCACGCCGACCAAATTACAAAGCGAGTACAGGTTGCTTAGTAACAGTGCCTCCAGAAAGCTTTGTTGCAATTTGATTTACATCCAAAAATATAGATAACTATAAAAAAAAAAAACAGATTGATGCACTTTGAATGTATCTCCCTGCCATTGTATTTTCTCTCACATGCACACATATATCCTCTCTTCCACTCACATGAATATACATAGCAGCATGGTAGACACCCCTGAGATGATTCGGAGGCTGTTTTCTGCTTGACTTAGCATGCAAAACAAAAACATGGAGCCGTGCTTTAAAAACAATGAGCCTATCTAACATCTGGCATCTTTTTAGAGAGCCAGGAAATAATGCCTCTTCAATTATTGGTGGAGTACCACAGAAGGGGTGAAGAAATGCGTCATTCATTGTGAAGCGTTTGCCAAACGGACTTGGTATTTGTTTTAAATGAGCTGGTGTGAATCTGTGGTGCTTGACAGCTATATGGGCACACAGGGACACGTTTAACCTTCCTAACCGTTGACAGGATGACAAGCCTAAAGTGACAACAGTGATGTAGAAAATCAAAGGGCGTGTGTGAGTGAGTGTTTGGATTTTGGGCCTTGTGAGTCTTGTCCTGTAAGTTCCAGTCTTTATGAGAGCGCTCGGAGCGGCAGTGATTGGCGTGTCCTCTACGCTTGATTGATTTAAAAATATAGAAAAATTGTCCCCCGCATGAAAGCCACCAAGCCTTCATCTCAGCGCCATCAGAATCAGAGCAGGAGCTTGTAGCTAGCGATGGTTCAGAACACTTCCATGCAAAGTGACACCTAACTAAAGGCTGCCTGCGAGCTCTGTGAAACACCCCGCCTTTGTATTCTCCTCTTGCCTATTCTTTCTTCTCTGTTTCTCTTTGACTTGTCTCTTGCTTTGTTTGTTATCCACTTTCTGCATTTATTGAGTTTTTCACCATATTTCATGTTGCTTCTCATCTCTTTTATTCTGCGAGGCTGCGATGAGACACTCTGGAGGTTAACTTGCAGCTTAGAGCAAAAGAAATGACCTTGATGTAGCTCACACACAGTTAGAGTTTGGGTTGTTGTTTCAACCTGCGACTCTTTTTAAATCCCGTTTGTGTCTGTTTCAGTGTCTCCGTAATCACTGAAATGTAAAACTATGTGTGTTATCATACCAGGGGAGCTTCTCAATTTTTTCTTCTTCATCCCACGCAGCGATAATTCTGTTTGGGAACGACAGCTCTGTGCCACGTCAAGAGATGGGCAGGGGAGAGGCACAGGGAGGTACCATTTAGATAAAGCAAATTGCCAGCTGCAGAGCAGGAGCAGTCACCATTCAGATAACAGGCAAAGAGACTGTGAGCATTGGTGTGCATATGCGGGAGATTGTGCACATTTTCATATTCGTATGTATGAATGTGGTGTCAATATGAGGCACAGCTCCTTCTTCAGCCCTGCAGTCTTTTCCATCCATGCAGCGTCGTTTCTATTAAAAAGTCACAGAGACATTTTTTCTGGCCTTATAAATATAGTGCTGTGATCGGACAAGCAGCAGTAATTAAAATCAATAGCCAGGACTTTTCCAGTCTCCGGCAAGGTCGCAGATTCCCCAGTAGAGAGAAGGGGGAAACAGAGAAAAGTGGGATTGTGCGAATGGATGCAGCCAAACATGGAAATATGGAAAGAGGTGAGATGTCATCATATTTTAATTAACCTGCACCTCGGAGGGCCGGTGCTACATTAATGCACCCGTGTGTGGTTGGAAGTGAGGCCTTTGTTCAAGTGTTACATGTGTGTTTGTGTGAGAGTCTGTTTTGTCCTTGCCAGTGCATTTTATTCCCAGTATGTTCTGGTTCAACCTCATATGGCCCTGCAGGTTTTCTAAGTGTATGCAGTTTTATTCCCTCTAATTTCCATCCAGAATTAAAACTTGTTTTGATTTTGATATGCTTTTCCTTGGTCTAGCTTTCTCAGGCTGTAAGGTAACCCTGAGACAGTGGCTCTGGTTGGCTGCTTGGGTGTGGTGTAGCTAGCCACTATAGCTGCATTAGTATTCTGCTGAGATAGCCACATGCAGAGACATTTTCCTTTCTCCTCCACCAAAGGAATAATCAGCCTTGCCTTTCACTCCCTTCTTCATATAAGAGGCTGAGTGATTTAGGTTTTTTTGTTTGACTCGGTACCTGCAGAGGTGTCTTCAAGTGTCTGACAAATGCATATAAGTGTATTTACTATGCATTTCTATTAAAAGCACAGAACCCGATGTAGTAGGTATCTGAGCAAATACATAAGACTTTCCTGTTTCTCCTTCCTTCCCTTCCTTCTGCAGTGTTGGGTCAGGGGAGAGAAGTTGACTATGTTGGAGTTAGAGCAGAGCAGTCTGTCCTGTTTGTTGATTATCAAGTCCTGTTCCTATCACAGCCCTGATAGCATCTTCATCTGATCTGCTGCCAAAGTCGCTAGCTCACCAGCCAGCTCTGCCATCATGCAGCTTTCGCACTGCGAGCTGCCACCCCTTCCCATATATCTCCTTATCAGTCCCAGATCTGCCATCACTTTGCTCTCTCATCTTCCCCTTATCTTCTTATTCCACCTTTCTCCTGGTTCTAACTACCCCAAACAACCAATCACTCCTCCTCCTCCTCTTTTTCTTCCTTATCCTGCACTCTCATTGCATTCATCCATTCACGCGTTGTCCCCCATGTTTGGTTTGATCCACATTCACTGAGGAGTCGGTGAGTGGCAGGATAAAACCAGACAGATTCTGAGGAAGACATAAAAAAAAGGGTGAAAAGTAGAGAGAAAGACAGCAAGAGGTGTGAATACTACATTCCACTTTCTGTGTCCTAATAGTGAAAGCTAAATACAGAAAGAGAGTAGGACCAAGGCAGACACGGGAAGCGTATGAAAAGTAAACATGTTGTGTAAGCACAGAAGTTCTGTTGACTGCAGCGGCACCGTCCCGTACCCATCGATCAGCCGTGATGTGCACAGATCAGTCAGCTTTATTTAGCTTCAGGCCAAACTTGCAGCACAGACGCAGTGCTAAATACATTACAATCACCTTCCACTGAACAGCAAACACAGATTAGACCCCTTTGCATTTTCCTCATATTCATTTTATTTCAGTTATAACTTTGAATAATATGGATAGAAATAAAAGTCATGTTTGAATGACAACATATTTCTTTATACTCCCAGACAGTTTATGATGTTCGCTAAATATTTTTACCTCTATTCCAAATTTCACTGGAAGCCAGTACAGAGCAGCTAAACACAAAGGGAAACGTGATCTCTCCAGAAGACGGCTGTCAGTGCTCCAGTAGCAGTAAAGTGGATCAGCTGAAAGACTTTTGTGAATTTATTTAGACCACCAGCTTGAATGGCTTCCTAATAGTTCAGTTTTTAGGATTTTTCTGCATCGCTATGAGAAAGAATGTTTCTTATTTATGTAATATTACACAGATGAAAGGAGGCCACTTAGGAGACTGAGAGTAACTGGGCAGAGACATCTCATTTTTTAAATCTAAGAACTTTATTTGACCCTTTAACTAAATCTCAAAAGACTAGGCTATTTATTTTTTCTATATTTTTACTATTTATTACTATGGAACAAGTAAAAATTATTATAGTGTAATCTCCTGCTGTCTGGTGGTCACCAGGGTCCAGGAGACCAGTATCATGTGGTAAACAACAACAT